>CADCWW010000003.1:20000-1220000 GCA_902806505.1 Hypoxylon lienhwacheense | reverse complement strand
GCGTGCGCGCCGCGTTCGAGACGGACTCCGTCCAGGTCGACGCCCCGCCCAAGGGCGAGGTCAAGATGCAGGGCACGAGCAACGTCCAGGCCATCGCGCGGTGGAAGTGGAACCAGAAAGGCGACGACAGGTGGCTCAAGTTCGACAAGGGCGACGTCATCAAGAATATAGGGTGTAAGTTCTCTTCCCCGACTCCCGCTTGCTTCAAGATTTACAGCGCGAACCGGGTCCGCGCCGTGTATATACACACACGCACATATATATATATATATATATATATATCGGGCACGTAAGGCAACTAGAAACTCACGCTTCGCTCGATAGGGACGTACGCCGAGCACTGGTGCTGGTCCGGCACGACGTCGAAGGGCTGGGGGATCTTCCCGCAGTCGCACCTCGACCCGAACTCGATCCGGACGGTGCAGCCGGGCGACACGGCGAGCGTGTCCAGCTGGGGGGACAAGAAGAGCCCGCTGCGGTTCCAGATCTCCCTCCGGAAGAACGCGGACCGCAAGCTCGCCTCCCTCGGCCCCGTCACGCCCACGACCGACACCCCGCCCGTGCCTAGCAGGACGAACGTCTACTAGACCCACGACTCGGGCTCGAACTCACCTCCCGTTCTCGGTCGCGATCAACGGTATCCGACCCCCTCCCCCTTTTACGCGGGTTGCTTACGCAGAACACGTGCCGTGCGTCTTCCCTGGTACGTCTCCATCCCAGACCCGTACCGGAGAGAAAGAGAAGATACTAACGTCCCTCCCCTCGCGAAGAACCCGCCACGAACGATATCCCACACGCCGCGCGGCTCGCCCCCCCGACTCTCGTCGTCCGGAAAAAAAGCGCGCACCGCCGGACTCTAGGTCATGGAAACCTCTTTTAACGACATACATATCTATTTTTACCGTTTAACACGGGACGAAATATACCTTTTTTATATCACTACTACTACGCCTATTATCGGTCCTACTACCACCACTACTACTACTACCACTACTACTACTACTACTACTACCACTACTACTACATCTACTACTACCACATCTACTTAGCTTATACCCCCTTTTCCCAAACCCCCATCCTCCATGGGCAATTCTGTTTTTTCTTCCCCTTCTATATTTTTTTTCTTACCTCTGGTACAACTTTTTCTGGTTTATTTTTTCTCTTTCTATAAACCGCTTGGACGGTTCGGTCCGCGTAGGCCGGGCCCCGGAAGGGAAGGAAAGGAAAGGAAAGGAAAGGTCAATCAACCCATTATGCTTCAGGAGGTGCTTCTTTCACGTTTCTCCCCGTATTCGGGGATTGGCAGGGTGTGTGGACATGCTCGGGAACGAATAGCTGGGCGTTTAGTCTTGTTCCTTTTTTTGTGCGCGTGTGTTTGTGTGTGTGCGTGTTTATCAAGCCAAGCGCACGCGAAGCGCCCCTTTTACGAAGGAATAAGGGGAAAAGGGCAGGGAGGGAGGGAGGGATATTTTTTTTTCATTATTGCCTACCTACGTTTTTGTAATAACGACGGTATGAAGGATATTCAGGGAAAGAGATGTAGGGATATGCGGAGCGGCCGCAGGAATGTTTCTTCTTCCTGCTAGGTACCTGGCCTTGGGATCATGGGATGGCGGTATGTTGTGTGCCTCGACGTTACTTCTGTCGCCTTATATATCCTACATAGTAGTATGAGAGATTCTTTGCAGTTGACTATCGCTCTCGTCGTTGATCTGGTACGTATCCCGTAGGCGTTTATCGTGTGGTGGGTGTTTAGAAAAGCGTCGGTGCGGATGATGAGGATTGTGTGCTAATCTGAACGCTCTATTATCAAAACGAAAGAAACATTTATAGTGAACTTGATGAGCTATTAGCTACGTGGTTATGATATTTTCGAGAAAACAAGAATGATATTACTACTTTAAGCGCTAGTAACGAATAAGATGCTATTCTGACTACCGTACGTATTATTTAGCTTATATTCGTGACATAACACGCCATCGATGCTACTGGAAGCGATTTGGTGTATTGCATATAAGATTGATGGAATGTCCATCTGTATTTGCCAATGGGAAAGCTATCAGGTGGTCTTGAAAGCGGACGTCTAATCAGTAAACAACAATGTTCGCCTTGTTACCTTCTAATGACTTACCTACAGACCTTTCTGCCGTGAAATTGACATATACCTACCTACCTACCTACTCCGCACTCTATTCGGGCTAATGCTGGTATGAACCAGATAGTCTTGTAATTGCAGTCTTAAAAACCACAAGCAGTACTCCATAGAGGCGGGCGAGGGAGGATGTCAAGTCAAGTCCATACGACCCTGCCAACCCTACTGCCGTGTCGTCTCCTCAAGTCGCGCAAACGATGCCGTATGACTTCGGCAACAGCACGAATGCGTCAAGCTACAGCTTCCAGCGACACCACGGCAGCAAGTTCGCGCGTATACTGAGCCGCGAGATCGAAACATCGCACTCGCTAGACTGGCTTCCGGTAGAGAGGAGTATAAGAGCACACGACGAGCTCGGTAGATGCGAAAGGCAAGGAGATACACCGCCAAGTGCGATCTCTACGTCGTCATTTTTCGTGTAGTGAGGCGACGTGGACGGGTAGTTTAGGGGGGAAGGTGCCCGGAAAGCTTAACCCGTAGTGGCCTCTCGTAAAAAGGGGTAATTGCGCCTTATACGAAGACGTATACTCCGTACAGCGCCGTGATCTTCGACGATGGTAAGGACTCGTCGGTGGATAGTGACATGCTGGCGCGCATGGCGACGAGGGGCAGGACATGGGGTTCGGCCGGCGCATGTGGTGTCGTAGGCCAATGATAGCAAACCTCAGTGTAGGCGAAACAAGCGCGCGAGACGCAGAATGCGTAGCTTAGGAGAGCGGCGTGGAAAGGGGGTGTCGCCTTCGCCTCGTTAATTTCGTCTACGATGCTACTGTAACACGCAAGCACGAGGCGAGCTCCAGGAAGAAGGGCTGGGAGAAAACGATGAGGAAGAAAAAGAAGAAGGGAATAAATGCTCCTCCATGTTGATGGGGAAAAGTGGAAAAGAGTGCCGTATTCTTATTTTTATCTTTTAATGTCATCATCGCCTAGAGCCGAAGACTGTTCGCCCTCGCCAACAAAGAAAGGACTCAGGCATGTACTACATAGTTTACCGTAAACTGGTATACATACATATGGGCACGCGATATCACCCAGTGGTTCGGAGACGAGATTGCGATCGACCCGACAGACCACCGTCGCGTGGATGAGACCCGGGATGAGACAAGTACCGGCGCAATTTTAAAATTCGGGAACCTAGGGAGACGCGTCTCTGGGTCTTGAAACTTACGACTCCGGAGTCATGTATGTAGGTAGATATAGGTACGTTAACCGCGGCGAGTCCGTACATATCCCATTGCCGATTGGCCATTAGGGGCTAATTTGAACGGCGCAGGGCGAGAAGCTTCAAGACCTTCGCAACTCGGAAGTAGCCTCTTCTGAGAGAAGCTGTAGCAGACCTAGATATTAATCGTAATCTGTAATAGTTTTATACGAATACTGTGTATTCACATTCTCTTCCGTGTCGCCCTCATATAGGTAACTATCTCATATTACCGTATATCCAAGGAGATCTAAAGTTATACAGTATTCATTAACCATCCCGGGTCCGTACCTAGTGCTGAATGGGTTTCAGCACGTGGAATTGCGCTACGGCCTTCTTCTGCCTTGTCCTAAACGAAAGCACAGACGATGAAAACCACGTGTGATGCCTGCAAAACCGGTCTGGATTCCTCGTCAGCCAGCAAAATCCTTAGGAGGAAGAGGATAAATTTGGTGCAAGAGCCGTGTGTTGCGCCATGTAGCGGTACAAAATTGAGTCGAGCCTTAAACGCCAAGGAAAGGGGGGGAAACCTAGGATAGGAGAAAGGGATACGGATGTAAGGACGAAAAGAAAACCCTGGACGCGGACGGGGATTCGCATTTTCTAGAAGGAATATGGAAGCCCTTTGAACATCATGCGGGTAGGCTATGCTATGATATACATACCTAATCACTTACATAGTACGATCTAGGATTCTAGGTCGAGAAATGGGGGCCAAATGACACTACATAAGTGTATGTATTGACGCCCCAGGACAATATTCGTCAGGGGTGATACTTTATTTACGCCGTCGGGTCACCGGTATGGGAAAGATGAAAAATCGATAAATTAGAAAAAGCCTTTGATATTAGTTTATGAGGTTAAGAGAGTTAAACTGATGATTGGGGGCTATACGGAGGCATATTCCTTCCGTTCATTCATCTTCCATCTTTACTTGCCATATGATTATTCTTAACTAGATGGATGGATGGTAAGGGAGGGACCTGGGAGGCAACCCGGGGTATGACTCGTTCGCTACGCATGAGGCACGTGGACTGCATGCGTTTGACAGCACTATAATAGTGCTATATGTAAGAGGTGAGAAATAAGGCGTGTTCGTCGGTAGATAGATTAGTTCAAACCAGTAAGAAAAAAGCTCCAGAGTTCTAACGAGGTTGTGTACATGTATTTGTTATAAACATGTATGAAGTTGGATGAAGTTGGATGAAGATTGGATAGATTTTAAGATGAAATGGTTTAAGCTGAATAAGAAAATATGAATTTAGAAATTGAACTAACTTGATATAATGAACATTTGTATATAGTCATATTAATAATACATACTGGTAAATACTGGGCTTTTCTAACATAGGTCCATATACGCAGCATAAACTTTGGCGTACCTACCTGATACTACCAAGTTAGTATGTATCTAGGTACCTAGGTATAGGCAGGTGTAGCTTAGGTACTGTAGATATCAGCTTATTAATGTACCGCTTTACTTGATTATAGTAGGTATACAACATTGAAGTAACTAATAATATACATTCATTAATCATATAATCATAGCTATAAAAGATTTATACCCGAGTTAGAAAAAGAGAACTAAGATAGACATAAAAGACTTAACTAACCTCACCAACAACTATATAAATAATCCACTTTAAGAGTAAGTAACGCTTTATGTAACTTTGACAAGACACTCTTTAAAAATGGGAACACTGACCGAATTCTATGATAGAATGGATAGAATATGTAGCTGCAGCCATGGGTGCATGCGAAGAATGAATTGTTTAGGTATAATGTCCATCATAAAGCTAGTGACTTGTCCTTCCGTTCTCCCCCGGTTATCTATACTCGGCCGTTTCTCTAATTATAGAGCGGTGTGGATGGACTGATGAACCGATGAACCGATGGACTGATAAACTACTTACATGTATGGATCGATGGTCTATGTTTATCAAAAGGTTAAGGGTTAACGGCTACTTCGAGGACGAATATCGGTAAGATGACGAAAAGGCCCAAACTAAGAAGCTGACAAGTATAAGAAAGTGTTCCCGTGATAGATCACAACCCAGGTTCCAAGGTCACTTCTATACATACATACCTACATACACTACCTTGTAGATGTCGTAGATTCAGCCTTCCATGTTTCATTATCTACAAGGTATTGGTACAAATCTAGGTAATACATACCTACATGTATATGTATGTTCTATATGTACATACAAGGTAGGTATGGTATTGATGTATATGCTACATGTAAACTGAAGGCAGGCGTTGAGGCTTAAGCCAGGTGTTACATATCAATATCCTCGTAATCCAAGACAGGCATTCGCGGATAAGGTACCTACATAATATGTACATGGTAGTCAAAGAACATGCGCAGGTATCCTGACCGTACCTACGTTGTATATTATCAGATGCAGTTTCCGGGATGTACGCGGTGATGGTTGGTTACCTAGAATTGGATCGGAAAGTGGTAACTGTCAGTTGCGTCTATCCGTACATGTATCACATAGGTAGATACATACATACGTACTATATACATGTCGATGCAGATGCACCCTAGCACATTGCAGGATACATGTATCCTGCTGTACATTATGTACATGGAAGATAATACATGTAATCAATTTATTCTACCTACATGTACATTAGGTCTACAATATCCTGCAGGCGACAAGAAGAAATATATAAAATGGTAACCGGTCCAATAAGACGACGAAGACCGTCAGCTCAAGTGAATAAAACAGCTGCCTTTTCAAGAATAAGTTGGGTATGAAGAAAGACCTATTTATCAGAGGTATGTCACATTCAAGTTGTCTATGGCTGACGATGACATACTACGTGTACCTAGGTAGGCAACATTGAAGTATGGATGTATAGATGTAAGTAGCATCAATTGATCTTGTTAGAATATGTTGATGGGGGCCAAACACTGCTGATTTGCTCAAGCAATTGCCTGCTTTTCGGTGAATTTTCTCTAGTATACGGTACGCTACTGCTCATAGGGGTACATACGAGATTAAGTACCTCTTTCCCTATCCTACTGTAGTATTATACTTAGCACTTAGCACTTAAATGCCATCATAATTCCCGACAGCTTACAAGGTATAGAAACTAAACTATAAAGCCGTTAAAGATCCACATGGTGAACCAAAGTCAAAACACAAACAAGGATACATTAGGCAGTTTTATTATTCATATCTTATTACTATGTATACATTCGTGCAACATTGCACAATACTTGTTTCATACCTTGGGTACATTAGTAGTATAAGTAAATGTACTGCCTCAAGTTAACTTGGAAAGAAATTCTACATGGTATGTTGGATACCTACATCTGTAGCTATCATATATGTCTAGTAAGGTTATATAAGTACATACATGTATGTATGTATATAAGGAGATTGCTCATGCCTCGATGTTTCTATAATCGACATCTTTACAACTTCTATATACTTAAAGGATATAATAAGCAACATACTTAGTATAGAAGTAGGTAGGTAGTATATAGATATATCTTACGTAAACCAAGACATATTAACGAATGCGTACGTAGGTTGTCAATCCCGAAGTCCAATTAGCGTCTTAAGAATCCAAGTATCTAATACCGGTATGAAGTATTTACTACTCTTAACTAGATTTAACCTCGAAACATTAGAGTGTGTATGTACATATGGATACCAGGTATGTAGGTACCTGCGCTTACTTACTGAATAACACGGTACGTATATAATCTGCCTATAAGTGTACCTACATAGGTCAACAGGCACCATCACATCAATCATTAATCATATCCACTACTTCGTACTCCACTACTATGTACATATATATATGGAAAGTCTTCCCCCCTGCTCAGCGTAAAGGTTGCTGACAGGCACAGCACGAGCAAGCGTGGTTTACAAGGGTCTATAACAATAGCAACCATAATATTAAAGTGCATACCGCCAATCATCCGACGGAGAATCTTGCCTTTTAATCCCTTCCATTACATAGTAAGGACCCATTAAACTCTCATCAACCATCAAATCATCAAATGTTCAGCCCTTCGGAGGCTCTGGAAACTTTGGAGAATTTACATATTTACGTATTTACGTAGGAGGAGGGGGGAACTTTTAGTAACAAGAGTTGGAAAAGAACGGTAAAAAAAAGACCCTGACCGCTGAGATCCTTGCATAAGAGAAAAATAATCTAGAGTCATGATTGACTAAATTTTTTTCCCCTTTTAGGTCTTGAATTGATTTATTCTTTTTTTTTTCTTCCTTTTCGTTTTTATTATTATTATTATTATTATAATCTTTCCTTGCACTCAAGAAAAAAAAAGACACTAATATGAGATTCGTCGATGCAAATCCCGTCAATTGATTAGGTACAGCGAACTCCCGCATTTTCCCACATTCTCTCCTTATCCCCGGACCAATTCTAGAACGAATTATTATCTCTCGGACATTGAAGAGAGAAAAAGCTCGTCAAAGATTCGTTACTCACCGTCACTGTTACCGTCGCCACCACTCACCACTCACCATTCACCATTCACCACCATTTTTTATCACTCACCACTTACTTATTTTACTAGTACGACAACAATTGAAGTTTTGCGCGCGTCGATATTTCTTACTATTTGGGTTGGTTATCTTATTTTCGGTAAGTTTTCTTTTATTGTTATTCTTCTTCTTCTTCTCCTTCTTTCAACTAGTTTTGCTTGTGATCCATAATACCATTAGACGGTGAAGCATTTATTATCTATTTATTACTAGTAACTATTATTATTATACGTTCACATTCATACCTTACATGTATGCAATGCAGGTGTGTGTGGTGCGTATGTGTACCATCAATTATATATACTTACACACACACACATATATACATTGATGTATATATATCTTACCTGGCTGTCGGATTACCACATTCTACATTGGATTGGATTCCATTAACAATATAGGCTTAGCCAATTTCGTCTTCTTTCTTTCTTTCTTTCTTCGTTTTTTCTTGCTAGTCTCTTCGTCAATTTACTTACATCTCTCTCTCCCTCTCTCTCTCCCATCTAGGTCCCACGGGTCTTTCATCTATCGTCTCTTGTCTCGTCTCTCGTGTTCGCGTGCGTTACGTACCTGAACCCTTCCATTCACCCTCCTTTTACAACTCGCAACCCCGTTCTGTTCCTTGGTCGAATTCATTACGTCGCATGCTTGCGGGTTTATGGATTTCCCCATCGTGTCGTTGCACAGAAACCTGGCGCCGAAAACAACAAGAACCTCACATATCTCACATATTTCACCTACCTAATATGTGTAGATAGACGTTTTATCACAACTTGGTATGTAGCATTACGACAGGGGAAGACATGAAAAGACATGGAAATATGAGAAACACTAAGACTTGATCCTTCCAACTTATTCTCGAACACTTCTAAACTCGGTTCCTATTCACCTAATATACGCAACTCAAGTGCATGATCTTGCACTTTCACTTTCACCTTTCACTTTCACTTGTACTTGCACTTGCACTTGCACTTGCACCTGTGTATAACTGATACTTGTCACTTATACCGGCTTGGCCGGGACTTGTACCTTTATACCTCGTGAATGCGCATGCATTGCCTTGAATCGCGTCGAGGTTAACTACGACTGTACTATAAAAAGCCGGTCCAAATCGTTACCAGGACCCTTCGTTCCTTATTCGGTTCCATGTTCAGAAAGACTAGGGGTAATAGTTAAGGCGCTAACCACCTCCCTCATTCAGATATCTTTTGTCAATCCATTTCGTCATATCTTGTCGACTACTGCTGTACTCTTCCTCTTTTCTTAAGAAACACCGCAACGCAACGCCACGCCACACAACGCGGACCATAATCTATAGCTACCATCACCAATCTACTGAAGCTGCCGACTTTTTTAGGTCCCACGAGTACCATTGAGATTGCGCCTAGTGACCAGCTAATTTTTTGTGTCGAACAAAGAACCCCCCCCCTCAGGTCTCAATCAGTTAGCATCTCTCAGCTCCCGGACTGCGCGACCAATTCCTATCGTCAATCCATCTTTGCACCCAAACCCGTTTCCGAAGGCAGGGGGATTTATCACCGACGAAACTTAATAAACAGAATGCGCCTATAGTCAGTAACCATCATTAATTGCGTAGGTGCTCGATTACGATATAGAGCGCAAGCGACAGGGTTCGTCTAGCATATTCGCCATTTGCTTTGTTCCCAACGGAGCACGAATTTCTACACAATGGGGGCTTGCATGAGCTCTAATAAGGAGGAGGAGGAGCAAAAGAAGAGAAGTCAAGCTATCGATCGCACGCTCGATGAAGACTCGAAGAGGCTACGGAGAGAATGCAAGATTTTATTGCTAGGTGAGCTTGGTATACTCCTCTTGATTCGCGCATTGGTATTGACGGTGTTCTTTGGCTAGGTTCCGGCGAGAGTGGAAAGTCAACGATCGTTAAGCAGATGAAGATCATCCACTTGCGAGGCTATTCCGAAGATGAACTATACAATTATCGCGCCACGGTCTTTAAAAACCTAATCGAATGCGCCAAAGCTGTCATTACTGCAATGGATCAATTTACTATCGAGCCTAGCAGCCAGGAGGTCAGGGAATACTGCGACTACCTTTTAGGATATACGGTTGAGTCTGGCCCCTCGGCGCATATCGAACCGCAAGTTGGCACGGCAGTGCATGCCTTGTGGCACGATCCTTGTATCGAGCGATTGATGCAGCATGCCACAGAATTTTACTTGATGGACTCGGCAGAATAGTGAGTAAGGATTCGATGCGACCAAACTACACCTTCTAATTATGTATGTAGCTTCTTCGATGAGGTATCGCGAATCTGCGCCTTGGATTACCTGCCAAACGAGATGGACGTCCTCCGCGCACGAACGAAGACCACGGGCATATACGAGACCCGATTTCAAATGGGAGCACTAAGTATCCAGTAGGTGGCCTGACATACTATTTCGATCTCGACTTGGATTCTAACTTGACGCGTTTAGCATGTTTGATGTTGGCGGGCAGCGAAGTGAGCGTAAGAAATGGATACATTGCTTCGAAAATGTGACATCGATCATATTCTGCGTGGCACTGAGCGAGTATGACCAAGTGCTTCTGGAAGAAAGCAGCCAGGTATTTCCCAGTCTCTGCTTAGGATCAGAGGAAACTTGACTAACGTCATATTAGAACCGAATGATGGAGAGCTTGTTACTATTCGACTCGGTCGTCAACTCGAGATGGTTTATGAGAACAAGCATAATATTATTCCTGAACAAGGTTGACATATTCAAAGTCAAACTTCCCAGATCGCCGTTAGGGAATTACTTTCCTGACTACTCCGGCGGCAACGACGTAAACAAGGCTGCGAAGTATCTGCTTTGGAGATTCAACCAGGTTAATAGGGCCCACCTGAATTTATATCCTCAGTAAGCTACATCATCCAATCAGGAGGGCTCGGTCTTTCATTGCTAACGCACATCATCTTAGCTTAACACAAGCAACAGATACATCCAATATTCGGTTGGTTTTTGCGGCTGTGAAGGAGACGATACTCAACAATGCGCTTAAGGATTCGGGCATCTTGTGAATTCGGTCTCTTTGTCGTTCAGGGCGTCGCGGGGTTTGTCTTACATTACTCGAGGGCGAGAATCACAAAAGCATTGGGAAGGAGTTTTAGCAGGAAAATCCGCAGCTTTTTATGTGCCCCCTTTTTTTTCGCAAGGCGTCGGGAGCATGGGATTTTCATTGGCCTTTATACCTCAAGGCAGAGGGGGAACGACACGGAATGGCGGGCAGAAAATACACTGACCATAAGAGTCTGGCGAAGGAGGCGATTAATGTTGTTCCTACTTAGAAGATGCTGCCCAGCGCTCGAGAGCCGCTACATGTAACATTCGATATGAACCGGATGATGGGGGTCTAGGTGAAATGCCAGACATATTCGTTGGCAGAGGGAGTCTAGAATGCGGAAGCACTGACAGCAGATAGATGCCTGCACTTACCCCCTTACCTAAGTCAGGTATTCACGATATAGGTCAATGACGATTAGCATCTGCAAGATGCCATAAGAAGCAGACGGTTGGAAATAACGAAGATATGAATTGCGTATTGTATAGGTATGTGATATACATTAGCGCTCCAGGGTGGGCCCTGGACATGGTCTCTAGGATAGTCATAGAATTTGAACTCAATCTCAGGTTTGACGTAGTCTCCTGACGCTATCCTGAAAAAAACATTATATATTCGACAGCGTCTCGGAAACCTGAGATCGTCTCCAGCCCAAAATGAGATTATAAAAAATTAAAAAAATAAATTCATATACCAGGTATCTAGTACTGTATTGAAGTGTTACTCGTATTACCTACTTGGTTACATACTTTGTATTATATAATACACTACAAATTTTTACTGCTCGCGATGAGGTTCGAATTACAGGTCTACGGATAAGATTACAGATTACATGATTTACCATTAAACTACGAGGTTTATTCTACGTACGCGTAAGAAGATTATCCTTTGTTCCAGTATATACAGGTAAGGTAAGTTGTACATAAGGGCAAGTAGGTTAAGGCAGTTGCAATAGAGGTTATATATATACAAGGTAGCCACGATAGAAGCTACGGATGGTATTATCGTCTCGAAATCTAAAGATTATCTCAATCCTAAGCCGTCACAGGATTCCGGATATCTCGAAACCTGAAGACCGTCTCAAGAATTGAAGACCGTCTCAATCCTAAGCCGTCACGGAGTTCAAAATATCTCGAAACCTAAAGACCGTCTCAAGAATTAAAAGCCGTCTCAAGAAATTAAAAAACGTCTCGATCCTAAACCATCACGGGCTTTTAGATTATTTCATATATGAAATTATACCAGTGACAATCTTAAATAACCAGTATTATTTTAAGTTTTTCTAGATAATTATATTTTGCGATATTGTTACAGTGACCATATCCAGGACCCACCCTGGCGCGCTAATGTATATAAATCTACAAGATGCGCCCGGTAATTTTGTGATTTCTTTTTATATATATATATATATTTTGGACCTTTCTAGATGAGAGTAAGTGTCTATTTCATATAACTGTGTACTCATACCGGTACCTTATATCGTATTATTATTACGATGTTTATTCTATGTGTTGTACTATACCTCGTCAAGTGTAACCAACTCGAAGATGAAGCAAATACTAGAATATTATTACCATGACATATAGGTAGACTTAAGAATAAAGGGTATGGATCTTCGCTTCGGCGCGTGCGGATCGTGGTGTTACGAACCTTGAAAGATCCTTTGATCTACATGAATTAGTCAAATCTGTAAGTGAAATCTCGCGATTTAACGGTATGCGTGTGTATCCCTTCATGTTAGTTAGGTAGACATATGATTTGTAAATACCTCCGAAAAGCATCTGAGCTTGCCTTTAACTCTACAATATGGCATGTTTATAGATATCCAAGTCTTATGTTCTTCCCCTCCCCTTTAAAAAAATTTGTCCTTATGTCTCTTGGATTTCGGGTAGAGCGATGAAGGTAGGTATACAAGTACATGTAACTATCCCGGGGACCGTTGGCCCTAGGGAGAAGCTAAGCAATGGCGAATTCAAGGTTCGGTAGCGTAGATAGCTCTAGTTAAGTTGACTTTTAAATCCGATTCGCGAATTCCGGAGCTTCTACCCCGCCTACCGTTCCTACCTGTTCCTCGTTTTCGACTTCGTAGTTACCTGTATCTAATACTTCGTACCTCCAAGCTTTAAAGTATATATATATATACCATGTACTGTAAGGGGTAGGTATTCGTATAGAAGATACTAGGTAGTGTCAAGCATACCTACATACATACATATGTACATAGTGCATTGATACTATATCTGTTACATGTATGTATTATACATACCTATATTCATCTGTGATACACGGATTTAAAAGTTAATTTTCTATCATGTATAAAGGCAGGTAGGTGCTATCACACTTTCGTCCACTTCTAAAAGAGTTGCGCTTGCAGCTCTTTCAAGCTTCTCGTTCGTCATCGTGCTCTAGCTGTGGCCTGTTTTTTCTCTGATCATTTCCTCCCCTGTTCATGATACATGTAGGTATCCACCGTTTAAGAGGAACGCGCCGATCGCCTTCGTACCTTTTCAACTAAATAACATTGAACCTTTCCATCCCACCACCACTCTTGAACCCCGTGACCTTTATAATAACATATCTATTCCGGTCTTCGCAAGTATTCTTTTGTCTACATTTTCTTAGATTATATCTATATCTATATCTATATCTAGATATATATCCTCATTCTTTCCTTTTAATCCTCTTTCCCCTCTTCTTCTTCTTTTCTTCTTAAATGCTCTGTATATGATTCCGTGAAAAGGTAACGCGGTGTTACCCTAAACCAAAGGCCAGACTGAGGTCTGTACATATAATCGCCCGCCGAGATCGTCAACCCTCCGAACCAGGAACCCAGGAACCCAGGCACTCGAGCTCCTGTCTCCAAGCACGAGCTCGATCTCCTCCATTCTCCATTGAATCGACCCCGCCCCCTCACTCTACCATCGATTACCCTTGCTTCCATCTCATCCATCTCATCTATCTCATCCTGTCTTATCCCGTCTCATCCCGTCTCATCTATCTCTTTCCTGTCCTTGGTCCTTAAGTCTACGTATGTGAGCTTTTACTATATAATATAGGTACGATGAAATTATAATCGGTAGCTTTGAGTATAGAATACATAGAAAAAATAACAAATATCTGTTATATTTTCTTAACTACTAAGTTCTCGAGCTCTGACTAATTCATACACAGCAGTTTTCTTCAACCGTTACATCTTTTGGGATAGTTTCAACCTAGCTTCAAGTTGAGGAACCGCAATACAAATATGGCTTCGTCAGAACAGCGTCTGCCGACCAGAGAACGTCGCCCTTCTACGGCGGCACCTATTGTTGATATAGTCGGCTCCGTGAGTCCCGCGGGCATCTCTCGCCCCAAGCATAAGCGGACCTTTACAGGTTTTGGAGCTAGCGAGATCAAGAGCGTGGAAGGTTTGTATAAGTCCCCCAGATTCCCTTCTCCACGCTCCGACGATCATTTCCCCTTTTCCGGGCCCGCAACTTTCTTGTTATTATCGAATCACTTGCTAACTTTGCTCACCTACGTGTAGCGGCGATCCCCGAGCCTCAACGTCAAGTATGGACTAAGCATCAGTTTGAAGGCTTCAAGTCTAAGGATGAGTTTGAGAAGGAGGTTGTTCGCCATGTCGAGACAACATTGGCTCGCAGTATGTTCAACTGCGATGAGTCGGCCGCTTACTCGGCTACCAGTCTGGCCATCCGTGATCGCCTAATCAAGGAGTGGAACAAGACCCAGCAGCGCCAGACTTATGCTGACAGCAAGCGTGTTTACTATCTCAGCTTGGAGTTCCTGATGGGACGTGCTCTTGACAACGCCATGCTCAATATTGGTGTCAAAAGCACCGCCAACGGTATACTTACAGGCCCTGCCCTATTTATGAATTCCACTGAGCTGAACTGACCCCATTGCAGATGGCCTTTCTGAGCTTGGGTTCCGGATCGAAGATATCGTCGGTCAGGAACACGATGCTGCACTAGGAAATGGCGGACTCGGACGACTTGCTGCTTGCTTCCTTGACAGTCTCGCCTCCTTAAATTATTCCGCGTGGGGTTATGGTTTGAGATACCGCTATGGTATTTTCAAGCAGGAGATCATCGACGGATACCAAGTCGAGGTCCCCGACTATTGGCTTGACTTTAATCCGTGGGAGTTTCCAAGACACGATGTCACCGTTGACGTGAGTTACTACTATACAATTATCATTCCTCTTGACAAAGTCACTTAACACGACATATAGATTCAATTTTATGGTAATGTTCGCAAGGCACAAGATGAGAATGGCAAGCCCGTAGCATTCTGGGAAGGGGGTGAAACCGTGACGGCCGTAGCTTACGACGTGCCGATTCCCGGCTATAACACGCCCTCTACTAACAACATGCGGCTTTGGTCAAGTAAAGCTGCTAGCGGTGAATTTGACTTCCAGAAATTCAACAGCGGAGAATACGAGAGTTCGGTAGCTGACCAGCAGAGAGCTGAGACCATTAGCGCTGTGTTGTACCCAAATGATAACCTCGACCGCGGGAAAGAGCTGCGTCTCAAACAACAGTATTTTTGGGTTGCCGCATCGCTTTATGACATCGTCCGGCGATTCAAGAAGACGAAGCGTGCTTGGAGCGAATTCTCTGACCAAGTTGCGATCCAGCTCAACGATACTCACCCAACACTAGCCATTGTAGAGCTCCAGAGGATCCTAGTGGACTTGGAGGGTCTCGAATGGGATGAGGCGTGGAGAATCGTCACAGCGACTGTGAGTCTGTCTAATTGTATGTTTCTGTTTAATTTATATCGCTCACTAAGGTTAGTTTGGCTACACAAACCACACCGTTCTGCCCGAGGCGAACGAGAAATGGCCTGTTGGCCTAGTACAGCATCTTTTACCTCGCCATCTTCAGATCATCTACGATATCAACCTTTTCTTCCTACAGACCGTAGAGAAGAAATTCCCAGAAGACCGAGACATGTTACGCCGGGTCTCGATCATTGAAGAATCGCAGCCAAAGATGGTCCGCATGGCATATCTCGCAGTCGTCGGCTCTCACAAGGTGAACGGTGTCGCTGAACTTCACTCCGATCTTATCCAGACAACTCTCTTCAAGGATTTTGTAAAGATTTTCGGTGCTGACAAATTCATTAACGTCACCAACGGCATCACTCCACGAAGGTGGCTTCATCAGGCAAACCCTCGGCTTTCGGAGCTGATTGCTAGCAAAACCGGTGGTTACGGTTTCTTGAAGGACCTCACCATTCTCAATAAACTAGAAAATTTCGTTGACAACAAAGAATTCAGAAAGGAATGGGCCGAGATCAAGTACGCCAACAAGGTCCGTCTTGCGAAGTACATTAAGAATACTATGAACGTAACGGTCAACCCATCGTCTTTATTCGATATCCAGGTCAAGCGAATCCACGAGTACAAGCGGCAGCAGCTGAATATCTTCGGTGTCATCTACCGGTACCTGAAACTCAAGTCCCTGAGCCCCGAGGAGAGGAAGAAGCAACTGCCTCGAGTCTCGATCTTCGGCGGAAAGGCGGCCCCGGGATACTGGATGGCAAAGCAAATCATCCATCTCATCAACAACGTTGGGGCTGTTGTCAATAATGATCCCGAAATCGGCGATCTTCTGAAGGTCATCTTCTTGGAAGACTACAATGTTAGCAAAGCGGAGATGATTACCCCGGCATCTGATCTTAGCGAGCATATCTCGACTGCAGGAACAGAGTGAGTTTTAAACCTTTGACCGATGTGAAACTAGAGCTTACGTTAGCGTAGGGCTTCCGGAACCAGCAACATGAAATTTGTGCTCAACGGTGGATTGATCATTGGAACATGTGACGGAGCCAATGTAAGCCAATACCCTATATATATATATGTGCATAGATGTGACTTTTCGCGAATGAAGGACTCACATGTATCCAGATTGAAATCACTCGCGAAATCGGACAGGAGAACATTTTCCTATTTGGGACGCTATCGGAAGACGTAGAGGATTTGCGGCACGCACACACTTACGGGTCGCACACTATCGACCCGTGCCTGAACGAGGTGTTCGACGCGATCCAAGGCGGGCGGTTCGGAGAAGCGAACGACTTCAACGCGCTAGTATCGGCGGTGCGGGACCATGGGGACTATTACCTGATATCGGACGACTTCCAGTCGTACTTAGACACACAGAAGATGGTGGACGACGAGTACCGTAACCAGGACGGCTGGGTGTCCAAGTCCATCCGTAGTGTCGCCCGCATGGGCTTCTTTAGTTCCGACAGGTGCATCAACGAATACGCCGAGAGCATCTGGAACGTCGAGCCTCTCAACGTCTAGGCTGCTCAGTGACCAAGCTTACTCTTTGTTTGCTTAGTTACTCGCCTACAAAGGCTTTTGCGTGCTGGATATTTTATCAGGAGGAAGGATGAGAAGGAACTTTTATCGGGTTGGTATAAGCGTACTAAGGGGGACTTTGGAAAGGGGTCATGAGAGGATCTTATGTGAGTTTTACGAGGGCATCGTGACGAGGTTTAGGGAGATTGAATAATTGCAGTTACGTATTGGAAAACGGGTTACGAGCAGCATTCTGTGTGTTGACTACCTCAATTTTGTATCTATGCCTCGCCTCTTGAGAGACGGTTACCTATCCCTACCTACCTACCTACTCCATACATACTTGACTACAGTACTTACTATTAACAATGGAATGTGGATCTCTTCTGACATATGGTTGTGGCTTGCTATCAGGTAATGATTTCTTGTCTTATTCGTAGGATATCGGATACGAATCTTTTGAGGATATTCGATACTTAATCTCTTACGTACCCTATATGATTATATCTAAGTTGATATTATAGGTATGTTAAGGATTTTTTTTTATTTTTGGTGCGAGGTACCTGTTTAAAAGTTGTAGGATATGTTCTATCCCAATCTACATATAGTAAAAGGGGGGGCGGCCTTATTTAGTAGACGATCATATACCTAACAGCAAGGTGGTCTTCTTTTGGGGGAGGGGAAGGAAATGGGGTAGGGAGGGGGGGGGGGACAGGGAAAGCCTTACGAGGGACAGATGATCGCCAGGGTCTCCGTCCATTGGTTTTTTTATTTTTATTTTTATTTTTAACGCGTTGGTTTTAGGTATATTTTCAACCATCGTGTCAGGGTCTAGCTTCGAGAGGGAATTATGACGACAGACGATTATGTGGCTTTTTATTATTATTTTTTATTTTTTTCTATTTTTTACCCACTTGGCTTAGAGGCATACTATGTATGGGGATAGATGTACACGAGATAAAATGAGTATTAGGAGGTATGCGGTCATGACATTATTTGCTGTTGATCAGCGCCATTATTATCGTGAAAAAAAAACATGTTGATTTAGATTTTGTTAGCTCTCATGAGGCAGTGACGTCAGTTTGTTAGGTAGGTAGGTTAGGTACCCACGTACGTCGTATGGATTCGCTGGGGTGTAGTACGGTTACGTAACGGAGCCCTTGGGGGTAGATGTCTACGTAAGGTGGTACCGCAGGTATCAATTGCTTCGCCCTCATACCTTCCCACTCCGATTGTTGAAATCAAGATGCTTACATACATCATAGGTTGTATGTATATACTTTTGATAAGGGGGGTTAACTACAAGTAGGTAGTTGTAGTTTCACAACATCTTTTAGGGAGCAAAAGCCCCGGCTGACATTCATCAGTTATTATTTCCTTCTTTTTTTTTTCTTTTTCCGTCCTTTACATGTACCTACATGTGTCAGACTGGAAGAACTCGAGGGCCGGGAGTTTTTTTTTTTTTTTTAACAATATACCAAGTAACGTCCAATACCAACAGACCCCAGACACCCGGAACGCTCTCTATATCCGGGATAGACCTTAGCTTCCGTTGCTTCCCCGGTGTTCTCTCCGATTGAAAGCGGCGAAGTAAAGCATACGTCATTTACCTCATGTATGTGCTGCATTGATGTTTTTGCTCCGCATTCCCAAAAAAAAAGAGCTCCCTTCATACTGCTTTTTTCTCAGGTCCCTTTTTTTATATTTTTAACGGGGACCTACCTGCTTAATCTGGTAATAGAGAGCCGAGGAAGATGCTGTCGATGGGTCACGCTACTGGGAATCTAAGATGAAAGTACCCTTCTCCATCACGGCGAGGTTAAACACACATCATCATTGGTGTCTTCTTGTTCTTCTTTTCTTTTTGGGAGAAGAAGAAGAGGGGGAGAGTAATTTCTTCTTCTATCTTTCTCGCAGACCGCTTCCTTAGAATCGCAGGCCGGTAATATAGCGGATTTATTAGAGGGAGTCAGAGAGAGAGAGAGGGGGGGGGGAAGAAGAAAAAAAAAAAGGACGGTCACGAGCCCCCTTATTAGTTCTGGGCCACTTCCTAGACGAACTGGACCGCCAACATGGATTCAAATCGATGATGGGCTTGAGGCAGGCTAGGTTCCTCGTGCACATCGGCGATGGTGCACCGAGGATTCGATTGTCGGATACCCTGCGAGCCCTGCGAGGGCTATGCCGTGCATGCAGGTGGATTTTGATCCTGAGAGCATGGCACAAGACAAGGCAAGGCAAGGCAAGGCAAGACAAGGCAAGACAAGGCAAGACAAGACGAGACGAGACAAGACGAGACAAGACACTAGACACGTACATATCGAGGTTTACCGTTCCACTTTACATATATATATATATATATTCATCCTGGTGGTGCCTCCGTTGGAATGGAGGTACGATTAGGGGTAGGTTAGGTATGTAATTTAGTACTATGTAAGTAAGTAGGGCGCTTATTAGCCATGAACTTTTCTTTGTTCCGTCTACGTCTCCCTTTATTGCGATACTACCTATTGGCAACACCCGCGCGGACAACGCGGATGAAGTTGACTTATTCTTTTTTATAGCTCTTACTTTACGGGCTTTAGGCATTATATATAAGTACCTAGGAGTACCACATGTACCTATATAATAATAGCGCCTATCTATAATTTTTTTATTAGATGCACAGGAACTTAGGAGATACGTCGTACAAGCAGGTATGAGGTGTACCTATAGCTCCTATTGTTAAGATACTGTAGGTATGTACATACATGTATGTATGTTCCTAACTTAAGGTACTTAAAGAGGGGCATACAAGAGGTGAACGCTTGAGTCTGGAAGTGACGTCATTAATCTCTAACAAGAGGAAATTCGGATGATCTGATTGGCTACTGCTATGAGGTACGGTACCCTGTATGGGCTATGAAGAAGACTCTCTCTGCCAAGAGCTTGGGCTCATTGGTGTTTATTAGCCGACCATTCAAGGTCACACCCATCACTCGCGATATGAGATTCGAGAATGAGTTGTATTGAAGGTCGGCGACAATCAGATAAAAAATAAAAAATAAAATATATAGTTACCTAATATAGTACATAAATATATCGACGGAATATGCGAGCCAATCACAGATCTAACCCGAGAATGTCAAAGCCTTCGATGCCAGATGCCAGATGCCGTCCCGGAGCCTGATTTGACCTTCTCCAGCCTTGGACTTCTTGGTTTTCCCTCCTCACCAAAAGAGTAGGACGTCCGTGTCCTCCGTATGGACGAGAGTTCGAGTTCTTCTGGATAGATTCGCCGTATTACCTAGTGTACCTAGCTCCCCAACGGGCCGATCCTGGTGAAACGTCCAGTGGCCTGGCATCCTGGTGTTCTTCTTCTTCTCCTTCTTCTTCTTTCCACCCACCAAGTTTTTAAAGAAAATTCATAATTAATGATAATGATCATGCCGCCTATCAACGGATGCCAGCAGACGATTGACGTATCCTTTCTCTCCTTTTCTTTTTTTTTCTTTTCTTTTCTTTTCTTTTTTTTTCTCTTCTTTTCCACCGCCACGTGCAAATCAGGTTTGCATAAGGTTGAAATCTACATACTATGTACGTAGGAAGATTTCCATGAGAACGGCATTTATCATGATTCCCATCTCCCTTTTACGATCTGCGTGTGCGTTGTGCGTTGTGCGTGTATCTCAATACGGGTAAGCGCTTGATCTCGTTGCCTTTTCCTTTTTTTTCCCTTTTCTTTTTTCATCTTCATCTTAGTTGCATCATGTACTAGTTTCTATTCATAGATATGTCTGTAAGTACGTAGTAGACACGATGGGTTGGGCTTGTCTCTCTTTCTCTCAATCTTATCTTTCTCCCTACTTGCTTCGGAAGTTGACTCTCTGGCTTGACATTGTAAAACAAAAGCCCTTGAGCCAGATGCGAATGACAATTACCATCTCGGGGTGTCGAATGCGAGGCATATAATATGTACCTACCTATCGGACAGAAATGGGAACCATTGAACTAAATTTCATGTCGTTCCTCGCATGAAATATACATAGCTCATAGTAACATAACATCGTCTCTTCGTGCCGTCCCTTCGTATGATTGAGTCGTTTAATACCTAGTCTTTCTGGGGCCTGGTCTAACCGGAACCCGTACGGTGCAACACAACAACGGTAATGGTAGCGGCAACGGCAACGGCAATGATATCCGATTTAATAACGCATTTATTATTACTATTATTATTATTTTATTATTTTATTATTATCAAAGTCTCTTAGTCCTCTGAAAACGACACCTGTTGTTTAAGATGGAAGTATCCGATCCAAGTGTCGGTATGTGAATTCTTTATTCAGTCATTCTTCCAAGGTTCCTTAAGTGGACCCAAACTCCCCTCTTCCCTCTAGGGCTAATTATCGTATATTGATGTATCTACACTACTCCGTAGTAAGATGAGAATGCCTTAGGTCCTAATCTTTATTGTCCATGTCCTTACCATACCATACTATGAGGTACATAATCTAAAAGTGCTGACAAGGTACGCCCTGTCTTCATCAATATGTATCACAAATCGTATCGTACATGTACTTGATTTGATTGGGTTATAGACTTAAAGTCTTACGGCAACTGCTGGTTCAAGTACCTATCTACATTACACAACGTATGTATTATGCGTACATCTACTATATGTATACATAAGGTATGTGCTTGTTATGAAGGTAATCACTCTTTAAGTCCAGGTGCACTCGGAACTGATTTAGACTTATACCAGGTAGATATGTATGTACTTACAAGTAGTATGTAGATTACCGTAGCTACCCATTGATAACTTCGAATCCGCAACTTCTTGCCGTGTGCTCACCTGCGCGACCTCTTGCCTTAAGCATGAACCTTGAACAATACTTTACATGATACGGTACGATAAATGCATACATAATACTTTATTTCTATACAACGTACTAAGGCACTAGAAGGTGAAGGTCTAGGCTATCTGTCAGGTTAGTTCCCTTTTTATTTTATTTCCCTCTTCTATAATAGCATTGAGCCTACCTTCTTCTACACTACCACTACCTGTAGGTAGGTACCCCAACTGCACTTGAACATGGAAATCCTCGATCGCGATCGCCATTGGAGGACCACACCTTTTTGAATCTGTCCATGTCGTTTAAGGGACGTGAGTGCAGTTAGTATATAGTGTAGTATATGGTACCCATTAATACACTACCAGGCCTTAGATGTATTAATCAATTGATTCCATGCTACCACGTTCCCAAAAACCTTATCCACAACATCGAGCACACGTCCAACTTCAACCTTTTGAAAATCTTGTTCTTTCATCCCACTTTTTTTCCCATTTCTCGACGGCATTTTCAAGATTGCCATTCATTTGACGCTTTCACTTGACTGTGACTTTATTTTTATTGTTTTTAAGCACTTAAGCTTTTATTTTGGTTTATTTTATTTTATTTTTATTCTTACATTCAACAGTTATATCGAAACTGAATCACTAAAATAAAGATAAAAACAGGAGACTCGATAACATAAAAGATATCAAGACAATACAAGGCAACTTATCTTATAACTGCAACTACCACCACATACATATCGATACCTGTCCTTCCTACTATCTTACCTATCTTACCTAACACACTATCTACTATCTACTATCTATTATCTATCTTCTATCATATTTAGTACATACGTACTACGAAGTAACCCCTTACTACGTAGGTACCAGGTCTTACCTGGGCTACAAATACAGTACCTATCTAACTGTACACCGGTTTATCTCTCTACCTTATTTCTGCCCCTCGTTTCTTCGCTCCCCCAAATTCCCCTCGCTTCAAATTAGTAGCTAACAAGAATCCCATCCCTTCACCTTTTTTTTTTATTTTTTATTCTTGATCGCCATTCAACTTCCTCATACCCCACGCTCCACCGTCCACGTTCCTCTAAAAGATAAGAATAAAAATAAAAATAAGAAGAAGAATAAGAATAGGAATAAAAGAAAAGGAAAGGAAAGAAATCAATAACTCGTTATTCGTCATGGCGGAATTCGTACGAGCTCAGATCTTCGGAACAACGTTCGAGATCACTTCTAGGTATGCCGGCTATGCGCAACGCCGTCTACCATCTCACTCGAATTGACGCAGTATTCTTTCCAATAGATACTCGGATCTGCAGCCTGTGGGCATGGGTGCTTTTGGTTTGGTCTGGTATGTCATTCAACCCTCTTCCTCTCTCTTCCCTTGAGAGTTCTCTTCCTTCTGCGCTCTCAGTAACTAACCGAGGCCATTCACTCTTGCGTAGTTCTGCGAAAGATCAGCTCTCCAACCAGAACGTTGCCGTCAAGAAGATTATGAAGCCTTTCAGCACACCCGTCCTAGCGAAGAGAACATACAGAGAACTGAAGTTGTTGAAACACCTCAAGCACGAAAATGTTGGTTGGATTCGTTCCTCGCTTGCGGAAGGTATCGAACAATGCTCACCTCGATATCCAGGTCATCTCCCTCAGCGACATCTTCATCTCGCCGCTCGAAGACATGTAATACACACCTCGAGAAGACCTATGGCATCTATGACTCTTGGCTAACTGTCTTGTTAGCTACTTTGTCACCGAACTCCTCGGAACAGACCTCCACCGATTACTCACCTCTAGGCCCCTAGAAAAACAATTCATCCAATATTTTCTCTACCAGATCATGGTACGTCTTGTCGTTGCAAATGGCGGGTGGAGAGAGGCGGGCTAACGGGTCTGGGTCACAGCGAGGTTTGAAGTATGTACACTCTGCTGGCGTCGTCCACCGCGATCTTAAGCCCAGTAATATCTTGGTCAACGAAAACTGCGATTTGAAGATTTGCGATTTCGGCCTCGCTCGAATCCAAGACCCCCAAATGACCGGATACGTCTCGACAAGATACTACCGCGCTCCAGAGATTATGCTCACCTGGCAGAAATATGATGTAGAAGTTGATATTTGGAGCGCAGGATGTATCTTCGCCGAGATGCTAGAGGGGAAGCCGTTGTTCCCCGGAAAGGATCATGTCAACCAGTTCTCCATCATCACCGAACTTCTCGGCACCCCTCCTGACGATGTAATCAACACGATTGCCAGCGAGAACGTACGCCCATGTCTCTTCGCCGTGTACTAGCCTCTGCTGACATGGATGCAGACATTGAGATTTGTCAAATCTTTACCAAAACGAGAAAGACAGCCGCTTAAGAATAAGTTTAAGAATGCTGATCCGGCAGGTGCGTAATCAACATTGGATACGAGCGAGCACTCGCAAATGATACTTAACATTGAATAGCTGTTGATCTACTCGAACGAATGCTTGTATTCGATCCTAAGAAACGAATCACCGCAGCCGATGCGCTAGCGCATGAGTACATTGCTCCTTACCACGACCCGAGTGACGAGCCGGTTGCCGAAGAGAAATTCGACTGGAGCTTTAACGATGCTGATTTACCAGTGGATACGTGGAAGATCATGATGTGAGTTCTTCTCGTATTTTCTGGCCTGGCGCCGCCTTGGTCCGGATCACGTACGAGACGACGATGACTAACACGATCGAGGCAACAGGTACTCGGAGATTCTTGATTTTCACAATAGGGAGTCTGGCGGTCATGGGGTTGACGATCCGTTCAACGGCCAGTAGAGAAAGTATTGCAGTTTTTAGACAGATTCTGCGGAAGACAAGCATAATGTACGGCGACGATACCACGGTTAAAGGTAATATGCATAAAAAAATCCTCAGACTTCAACCACAATGTCCCGGCGTTTTCAAAGACAGGGTTATGACTTGAACTACGCCTTGCACGATTTCCTTCAAGGGAGAGGTTGGAATTGTCATTATTCAGGAGTACAAGAAAGGCAGGAATATATGAGGATTCGCATTTTTTTCTACGCTGCCGATGGAACTAGTGACGGTGGCGAAGACGACCAAGTGGTGGTAATATAAGGCGTAACACAGAGCAGCACACGCGCTCACGCTTCCGGGGTTTTATTTGGAGGCTGGCTATTCTCCTTTTTATCGGGACTAGGCAATAAGGAGAAGCGTGCGCAAGCTGTACGGTGTCGAAAACATACTCTGTTTTGATTCCAAGATCACGGGTATGGGCCGAAGAGTATATTTATTCTTTTCTTTCGGCGACAATCGACAACGCCAAGGGGCATAGATGACCAGAACCAGAACCAGATGGGGGAGAGACAGTGGTCGAGAGACCAGAGATTACAGATCAACTCTCCTGTACGCAGTGGAATAGACTCCGGGCTTTTTAGGGGCCGTTGATATAAAAAAAAAGAAGAGAAAAAAAAAGGAAGGGGGGAATAACAATAGAAAGCTCTAGTCCCAAATTCTCCCTTTTTGAACGTGTTTTTTCTTAGAAGCTTTTGCATGTGTGCTAGTTGTTCCTTATGTGTCTCGTAGGTTGGCTAGGTAGACGAGTTGCCTAGGCCATAGGGGCGGTGGTGATTTCAGGTCTAAAGGAAGGAGAATGGAGGGTGGAGGGTGCGTAGTATGTCGTGTGTAAGATGGGAGATATTTCCCCAGCTGGATGGTAGGAGGAGGTATGTATTATGCTTGGAGAGCGGATGGCGGGATGTCATCGGCTTGTACCTACCTGATATGAATAGAGAGAAAGAGAGAAAGAGAGAATGTGAGAATGAGAGTACACATAGGGATGTGCTTTATAGACGGGAGTATCTTCTTGTCGGGGATGTTTAGGTATTGGAAACGGGTTAGCAGGGGGGAGATATGTGGGTAGCTATATCGTCTCCCCCGGATGCTCTTCTCGGTGGTTTATCTACTTACTTGGTAGGTAGGTAGGTATCGCAATGGTGTTTCCGTCTGGGACCGGCCGGCCGGCTATTGGGGTCTAGGTCAGTGTAAAAGGCTGGTTGAGTACCTACCCGAGCCCATATGACTTATGGGGTAATCATACCTGTCGTCTTGTGGAAACAGAATCGTTAAATAGGTATATGTGAACTACCTAAACTAGGTAGGTACCTACCTAGCCCCAAAATCTTCCCTCGTCTCCTCGTCTATGCTACCTCATACCTCTGTCTCTGTTCGAGGGGGTATTTAAGGAAGAAACAAAATGCCCCCCTTCTTCCCCCCCGGCCCCGGCCCCCTGAAAAAAAGGTTAGTAAACGGGATGGTGTTTTCGAGGGGATTTATGTGTGAAGCCTCACATGAACATTCCGGCGACAATCTACTACGTAGAGGTAGGACGTACCAGGTAGGTAGGTAGATAGGTAGATACCTAGATGAAAGCAAGATGAGGACGAGCAAACCCCCTTACTACCTAACTACCTAACTGCCCTCTCTACCTAGCCCCGGTTATCACGTACCTACCTACCTACCTTAGGAGGTAGCTAGGACAGTTCCAGAAGCGGGGATGGGTTTCTGGGGGATGGTCATCTTTAGGTACACTGAAGCTCTTTTGCATGTTCATTCCGCTTCTCGTGCTGTCTGTATCGCAACTAACTTACCTTGCTTTATCCCTTGGTGCTTACCTAGGGCATCTGAAGTGTCTGTAGGGGTAGTCCGTCCAAGTCGTCTGTCTCTTTTCCCTGAGACAGCCTTTCCCCCGGCACGTAATAGTTCCGAGGAATGCCCATGGGGTACTCGACACTGGACAGAGGTAGGTAAGTACCTCAGGTGGACCGTCCAAGTCCGCCATCTTGAATGAGCTTCTTCTTCCCACCGTCATAGGTACTCACCATGAAAGGCCCTCTCCGCTTTGGTGTCCGTCTGGGCTGCTTTCCTTCCTGCCAGATCACCCGGAACGTTCTCCGTAAGACGCTCGATCCGGCTTCGTGGGACAACCGCAATGGTACCTGCGTACCTGGTAGGTACGTAGGTAGGTATGTGAAGACGCGTCTACTACCTCCTAGAGCTGGATGTGTCGAGTGTCGAGGAGTCGAGGCTCGGGTTTGGTTGAAAGGAATTACTTCCCCGACGCCGCGCGGTAGCTTATGAAGAGGTGTCCGTTGACTGTCTAAGCCACGACATAGACGATCTGTCTATTTTAGGATTCATCAAGCGCTCCCGTAGATACCTATGAATGAGCCAGTTAGGGGGCTATATACAGAATCGTCCAGAAGCAGGAATTTCTTCATCTACGTACGGACCGACAGACGTAGATAAACAACTCGTGTAACCATATATGTAGGCATGGCCCTTAATACAGAGAGACACCTCTCGCAGAGCGAGAAACCCTACGTAGGGCTAGTGACACACGAGAAAGCGGACAGGGGTAGGGCAACACGGCACGCGGAGAAGGAGCTTCCATCGTACCCTAACCAACTCCTCTGCCTCACGAGCTCTTCTTCTTAGGCGCCTACGTTACCTACCTTAGGTACCTTCAGGCAGCTAGGTGTGGTCCATATCCCACGCCCTCAAGCCCACGAGGGACCGCGCCGAGGTATAGCAGGGGATCTCGCCGCCTCAGCAGGTCTTCTCGAGAGCTCGTGCGGTGGCAGGGGCGTTGATAAAATGCCAAAGTGTCGGTTTTTTCTGCAAGGTACGAGTCTAGCAAACACCCCTTTGACAACCCCCCTTCCCCCCCTTCCCCCCCTATTTTTTAACCCGGTGTCTTACTCGGCTCGGCGCGTAGTTCGCGCGCGAGACACTTGTGGGCCGTACGTTGGGCAGGCGGGCGGGCGGGCAGGCGATCCCGACGAGCCGCCGGAGAGGCCCGCCGAGCCTCGGTCGACGGCCCCACGGCCACGGGGGGTGTTGTTGCGGTCTCGTCTGATCATCGCTACGGTTTTTTTCGTCCCACAGAGTATTGCTTCTTACGGGGGGGGGAGGGGCTGAAAACAGCTCCTTCCCCTTTTCTGCAAAAAAAAAAAAGGAGTCTCTTCGGTCTTACTGGGCTCGGTGTGGGTTCGAAGTCAGTTACCTACCTGGTATAAGTAAGGGCAGGTACCCTAAGCATGCCTGTAGCCATCCCGCGCTCCCGGCCTACAGCTGCAAGAGGTCTGGCGGCACCTATCTACCTACCTATCTACCTACCTATCTACCTACCCAGGCCAGAGGACGTCTTGTCGCCGATCTCCAGGGATAAGTAGCCAGTCTACGAAGCGTTCTATATCCGCGAGGAGAGGTAGAAGGGACGAGATTGGCATCGTCTGTGGTACGTTTGCATCACGGCACGTGTTGCTGACGGGATAACGTCATGGGACATGGTCGGTTCGAGGCTGGTCGGGAGGGGACTTTGCTGTTATTTTTTTTGTTTCTTTTTTTCATGCTGTAAAGGGTGAGGTATCTTAGGTAGGGTAGGTATGGGGAAAAAGGGGGGGGAGGGGGGACGGAGGATAGCCCTGGTAAGAGATGCGACTGGCCTGGCTCTCCTTCCCGAATCTAAGCCTTAGCATGAACGACCTACCTGTACCTATTCTTAGTCGCGAGGCGGTATGTGTCATGATAGAACGCTTTATGCGCTGCGTCCGGACGACGGGAAGCTGCGCTGTTTCTAGATCTAGGAATCTAGGTACTTGTTATGAATGAATGTTCGATTTTCAGATGGCGTGCTCCCCTACGTACACGGTTCCTGGATGGCCAGGTACGTGCGTTTCTGGAGACATCCTGGAGACTTTGGTACCCTGGCAATATACCTATGTATAGCATCCATCTGTATGTACGTTCCGTCACGTAACGGTTGACATATGGACGTCCCAGCCCAGCAGAGATGTCTTAACCTTGGCGTGGGGGTCGAAGGGGGGGGGGGGGAGGGAGGATAGGCGCTAGGTAAGCTTGTGTGCTGAGGGCTATATGACGAACACCGTATAGTCTTCGACGGCGGAGGCTGTGCGGCTCGAGGAGACATGTTCTTACCGCCGGGTTAAGACATAACAGGGCTTAGAAGGGACGAATGGGTGCCATATAATAATCTACCTGCTTAAAAATATGACTTGACCGATTATCAAGAATACCTACCTACCTAACGTATTTATGATTAATATCAAAACATACCCCTTTCACTTATATATCATAGTCTTGAATAGATTTGTTTATGCGCCTATTCTCATAGTTACCATCAGCATAGGACTTAAGAAGCGCATCGCGGCCTGCTGAAGATGTTGCCCTAAATAGTAGCTACTAGTCATGCTTAGAATCGGTCTGACGGCGAAGGTCGCTGTCCCGTTCAGTCAGGTCCGAATCCCACCACCTTGGAAGAAAGGAGGTAGGTATCTAGGTAAGCAACAGGTAGGGTACCTGCTGAGCGAGCCTCCCCCGGGCCACGTACGTAAACGCCTCCGTGTGGCCGCCGAGTCAGAAGAAAAAAAATTCTTTTACTAGGTATGTATAAAAGGAAATCGGGATATAGGACGTGGGCGTGCGCCGGGAACAACCAGTCTAGATCGAGATAAGATCTTTGCTCCCAGCTTCCTCTTCCATTCTGGTACGCCCTCTCCCTCATTCGGGATGACCTACCTATTCTGGAACCCCTTGGTATTGGGTCTCGTATCGATGTAGTTGTAGGCATATGCTCGCCATGTCTGCCTTATAACAACCTACGCATGGAAGCAGTTTGGTCGTTCATGATGTACGTGACGGCTTGGAAATGCTTTTTGGCTTCATGGGACTACGTAGTAATTGGGCGCTGCTACTAGAGTTCATATAGTCGAGAATATCTATTATGTACGAGTTGGTTGGGATACCTAGTAGGTCTGCCTTGAATCAAGGGAAAAGGGCCGAGACGTGTTGGCCACGGCGATAAAGAGGTAGGTATATTCAATTGCAAACCGATCATTACGTATGGAATGCCCAAATTAAGAAGTATTCTAGAGAGGTATCTATGTGTGGACTCCATTATGATATCTTCACTTATAAGTATGATTTAGGTATTGGTAGATACCAGGTATCTTATAACGCATCCATTATCTTAGGTAAATAGAATGCGCGTACGTCGCTCAAATCTAAGTCAGAGGAGACAATCTCTACATTGTCATCGGCAATTTGTTGCTAAAATGTGACATGATCCTAATTGGTCAAGAACTAAACTAATCCATGGAGAAATAGTCTTCTAGAATGCTACTATAGCCCTATTATAGTTTCTAGGCGTGACAGTGGTCATCAGGTCTGCGCTAGCTGTAGCGGATGGGAATGTTACCGCAACGGGTATGGAATAATAGGTCCATACGTGATTCAGGTTGGCGATAGGCCCTGCTTAGTCGACACCTACCTACCTAGGTACAGTTCAGTACCTAGCCTTTTTTGACCTGTCATTTTTACGGGGTAGTTGGCACTTCGCTCGTGGCGACTAGGCGTCTTGAACATAGAGGATCCGTTTCCGACGTAGCAGAGATATCTCGAGAAAAGCCTTGGATACAGAAGACAGCTGATGGCGCCAGGTATGCGCTCCAGTGGTCGTCATCGTTTCCTTATTGGGGTCCGGTGCAGGAGATGGGCAGGCACAACAGGGTAAATCTCTCAGTCCCATGTCCGGATGGCCAAGTAACCTCCGAGATCTCACCCGTCCCAGCTGGCCGACGGTAGGAATAGAGGACGTCTACCGGGTTGTCGATCATGAGCCTCACCCCAGACCCTGCTTGCAAGTCAGTTCTCGAGTCGTATCTGGACGTAAAGCCAGGCACGTGGAGTTGCAGAATTTCTTTCACATTATGCGCTTTGTCAGCGCCCAGTCTCTGTCTTGCTTGGTGAGGAGGCATATGCGATGCAACTGCAGACGGACCCTGTTATAATGCTGCCTCTAATGGGGAACAAAACTGGTTGTAGTAGGTGATAGCAATATTGTTGAGGTTGCTTTGTTGACTCCTAGTTTCATAGCTCCTATTCAGTATATATTGCCGGGAGGAGCAAACGATCCAGCGTGTTGCGGATATCTAGTCGAAAATAAAAACATGAGAAAAATGAGGGCTAAAAGAAGTGAAAGAAACAACAACTAATAATAATGATAATAAAAAGGTACGAAACTTACCCTCCATCACAAGATATTGTCCGACGATTTGATTATGATCCCCGATATTGAGAGACATACCCACCGTGTTCCGGCTTCACTTGTCCGTCCGACATGCCCACCATAAAAGTAAGATATTACTATATTGGTGTGCTGAGCTGTCCATCATGCACTCCAGTTTTTCTCCGTGCAACTTATTCGCTTCCCCGACTATCCCCTTTCATCGACGTGCAGGTAGACCCCTTGACCGATTTACCTGTGGCTGGAATCTTTTTGCCTCTTTGCTGTTTGCCTCCTCGTAAACCCCTCTTCTCCTCAGTGGCCAGACGGCAATAAATCATCTTACAGTCAACTGATCACCTGCCAGAATGACTGCTTAGAGCGATGGGTCTGAACGGGATCGTAGGAGCATCGCGCGACTCTCGCAGGCTGAGCTAGGGCTTATGCCGATGTTTTTGCTTAGCTCTTCAATCTTGTGTGAAGTCTGACTGAGATTATTAGGCAATTCCGACGCATCCGTCTCCTCTTAATTCTACCTTCTAGAAGCTTTCTCTAACTGTGTTATTGTGACAGTTTATGGCTATCCCCGGAATCTTTCCGCCACTCAGACGTATATATCCAGACAATATCTGTAGGGTTAGCTGTACTTATACAATAATGATACCTACTATTATAATTTCTTTTCCTAAAAAAACATACTAACTATTATGTAGTGGTCAGTAATTTTCAAAACTCCCCATGAAAATATCTGTAGTCCGTAGCTGATATATCAGCCAATTATTTTATGGCTGATCGTCGCTCTGTTCCTCCACATATAAGGCTACCTGGGACCTAGGTCCTGAGTGGTTGCTAATTCCATACTGTTCTAATAAACTACCTAAACTTCTTTGAGTCTGATAGGTAGGCACCTAAAAAGGAGAGACTGTAATGGACCGTATAACCTTTGACAGTTATTATTACCGGGTAGGTTATAGTGGTATATATTCAACGTCTTATGAGCACTCGGACATCCTGTAGGAGTAAATATGTATAGTAGCTGTTGTCATGATCCACAACCTGGAACTAGCTAGAGGAAGACTTAGCCACGGGAAGGGCTGCTACGTCGTAGCCTGGTGATCCAACCTGTCGACTCACCGAGCATGCGTACCATTAGTCTGGGTCCTGAGTTTACCGAGCCCACGGCACACCCTCCCCTTCGCGAAGGCTACTATGAGGTAAGTATGATTTGTGTCATCGGGAGGCTCGGTGCTCAGTAATCTACAAGGGCGAAGGGGAGTGAAAAAAAATATTGATTGCAATAGAATAGGATCAATTAGTGGACGTGACTTAATATAATAATCTATATTACTTAGCGTAATCCGGCTAAAGAAAAACCTTGACCGAGAACTGTTCAGGTAAATAATCAAGCGAATCCGATGAAGTATGATCAGTCGAGGGTAATCATTGTGGACTATTCTCGTCGTTCGAGACTTTGTTTAAAGAAAAGTTGAAAAGAAGAAAATTTTAGATACCAGGGCATTAAGGACCTGCATATGTAAATATTGAGATAGTTCTACTTAGTGAATAAATAAATACCCTTACGTACGGTAGGGATGAACAGCGCATACGAATAAAAACTCTACTAACGGAATATGCCAAGACTTGGGGAAATCGACCAATCGATTAGCCTAACCCCGGTCTCCGCAAACCCTTTTTCATTTTTCTGACCCGTAGGCCCTTCCTTATGTTAGTGATGTGATGCTTTTCGGCACTGTCCGATAGAATACATGTATAAATACGTAGCTTTATACCTTTTATAACAAATGATGTTGTACTTATAAACAAAGTTCCTAATTCATTGATTCCGTATTAAAGGTTTTATAATACTATATAGTTCCGGTATATTTTAGATATGCTTACGTTAATATATATTAAATGTAAATGTGTGTGTGTGTATAATTCATGTTCTCGTCTATAACAGTCCGCCGTATGTATGCATTATTAGTAGATCCTACACACCTCCCGCCATGTATGTAGTGTAGGTAGTACAGGTAAACGGGGCCGGCGGTAGAAAATGCGATGTAATTATATCCCTTGTCGTAAAAGCGACACGCGCACAGCAAAAAGGGACTAGAACGTACATTTACCCCGTCCCCTTCACACGGCTTATGTACATATATATGTAACATACCGCAGGTAGAGGTTAGTCAAATACCTTGTAACTAACAGTTCCTAACCACCGTCAGCGGTTGTTTGGTTTTGTTTCCTGAATGGATGCAGCCCACGCGACTGGATCATATTTCCGATTTCCGATATACATTACTAACTTACTAAGGTACTTAGAATAGGGTATACCTCTAAGCAGCGGAACGATCGGTACTAACAAAACACTCATTTTTCTACCTAAAGCTTCCTTAGTTTACAAGTTGCGTAAACGATAATACTAGATATGTCACGACGCCACGCGTCTTGTAAAGAAGGTGACGAAGTTAACAACGTCTGAGTAACTAAGACATAACCGTCTAAATAAGCATACGCCTCAACTTTGCTTCTTTAAAACAGCCTCGTGATAATTATTTATACCTCGTACTATGAAGTATTAGATATATGTATTAAGAGGGGAAAAAAAGTCTTAGGTATTTAAGTCAAATGTACAGTAGCCCGCTGCACAATCATCCGAGCGGAGTCTAAGGGCCGCCTTGCCTCGCTTGTCGTAGTCGGTTGACCCAAGAAGGACGAAGGGGGAAAGGGGGAAAAGAAGCTTGAAATCAACCGATCCTATCAGTGGTTTACTCTATGTAGATAGTTTTTAGATCCGAATTGAGGTGTTGGAAGAAGTTTGAAGGTAAATATACTTTAAAAGACATGATGATAAACGCCTCGTTCGAGACAGGTTATGTATTAACTTCTATGTAATTAACGAATATATCTATATATATGGCAAATCGCTTAAATCTCTACGTTATACCTACGTCCTAGTATAGGTAAGTATAAGTGATCAGAGATGTCGATGCAGGTGCTTCATGTTAGCTCCATGTAGCTGGTAACTCGAAGTTACTAAAACGTGGGTAAGTACCTCCTACCGGTAGGTACATACTTCCTTACCTTAGGTGGGTACACTAAGAGCACTAATGTTGATATGCTCCTATGGCGAACTATTAAAGTCAGAAGAAACATCCTCCTGACATATCCGTATGCCATTGTCGTCTAAGCACGTGGATGGTCTTATGTCCTGCATTACATATCGTAATAGACGGGGAGGATATTTAGGAGCGTCATGATATAATCCATGACTTGTAAGGTCAAAATTTAAACATAGGTATGTTAATATTCTTATGGATTTTAATTTATATATGGTAGTAATAATAAGTATCTACGTATTTCATACTAATAGTGTATGTAAGTAGACGCATATGTTCCTCTTTTTTTTCCTTGGCTTCCTCCCCCGGAACCCTACTCCACAGTTCGGGCGAAGCCATTAAGCTAAGCACATTAACATCAACATCCATCATCTTTTTAAGATCCTAGTCCCAATACTATCCTAGCTCATATACAATTAATAGTTATTAAGAACTGATGAGACCCCCACTCCCATTCTCTTCTTCTCTCACAATCCCATCCCATCCCAACCCATCTCATCCCACATTCCTATTCCTATACTATATTCACTTCCTTGCTCAAGTTGATGTTTTAGCACTTTGTCCCTCTGCCCGTTACGACTCCCCTTTTGAGCCTCTTCAACCGATTCATTACAACTATCATTTCTTTCACCTACCTAACTTATCCCTCTTCGACTTTAGCCTTTAGTTTAAAGCAAATCCGAACAGACCTAGATATACAAGTCCTAGCTTAGTCTAAGGATCGTCGTACTGCATCCCACGATAATCGTGGGTTAGCTTGCGTAGTCCTCGACACCTGATATTTATTTTATTTTTTGAATCTGGGTATGTTTTTGTCCTTTTCTTTTCCTCTTAAACGTGTTTTTGATTTAAATTTCCTTGCGCTCTTCCTAGGATGCCTTGCCGCTTGACGGCTTCCCGTACGACTTGGAAACAGTTTCGGACCATGTTCTGTTGCCGTCTTACACCTTTGCCGATGTCTTTCTACACAACTACTTCTTGTCTCTTTCCGACAATAGCCCTCCCCCTTGTCTTCTCGTCCTCCTGTCCATAGGCGGACCATTCAAGACCCCTTGTCAAGTGTCATGTCTTCGTGACAATGTGCACTTTCGAGGGCAGTTCTGTCCTGCAATGAAACCTCGAGCAGGTGAGGTACCCGAGTACGGATGGATGCTTTCTCTATTCACCATATATAAGCGTCTTCCCGACTTTCGTACCTCCTAACCGATCTTACGCGTAATATTTACCTGCATACATACTTACATGTATTGACTTATATATGTATGTACGTTCGTAGGTATACATCATATACAGGAGGTATATATGGTAAACACATTAGGTGTAGTTACGCTTTATGTGCATACTTCCAGATTCATCAACTTATTAGTTTTCTCTCAAGCTGAGTAGCTCAAACTTGGTCAAGCTAAAGCGAACTTTTGAAATATTAGTTGTACTCCGTCAATATTTCTTCCTCTCTTTTTATCTATATACATTTTTCATGCATTTACAAAATATATATACATATACCTAGTAAGTATATATATATATAGTTACAGGTATATATGGTATATATACCATATGACTATACCATATATACGTACATACAGAATCAAAGTTCCCCATGTCATAACTGGATTCTTCTCCGGACCCCCCTCTTCCTGTCTCCCCAACCTGCATAGTACCCATATACATACATAGATTATATGTAGTATGCAGGTATGGATACATCAAATACGCGTACCTCGGTACTCGATATGTTACAACACCTACTTGTACTTGACATACATCCTTCCTTAATCACTTAATTGCATCGCACCTGAACCCCGCCCAGCCACGCTAACTTCCTTGGGGTAACTCCCAAATACCTACCTGCGCATATGGGTACCTCCTGTACCCAGGACAGACACGGCAACTGGAGGTTGTTAGGTCGCTAGGTGTACCTGCTCCTTAAAAGAGCGCCTTCCAAGGTTTCTATTCCATGGTCAATTTACCGCCTTGGGCGGCATTTCCAATTTTCGACTTTTTATTTTTATTTTTTCAAATTTTTATTTTTACCTCTTTCTACTCGTCTTTAAACGTGCGATCTTCAAAGTAAAATACTAATCATCTTTACTCTTGGCCTGGCTAGTTCAAATAAGTCTAGGTCTTTTAGAGTCTTGTTAGCTCAACAATCGCATGCTTCTTTTTTCTACATCAAATCAAGCTCAGCTCAGCTCGGCTCAGCTCAGCTTTGTTTCATTGATTGCTTATTCGGCGATCAGCTTCAGCAAGAAGCAAGAAACAAGCAGCAATATATAATATATTTTATATATATCTTTTTTTTTTTACACACATAACGTACATATCTAGGATTCTCTCTAGTTTGATCGTTATGCGGTAAACCCGCGACATATAGTCCTCTGGCCCGGGCGAGGTTGCTTGTTTCGAGGACGATTTAACCATCATCGTTGTTAGCGCCGCCGCACCTGATTTTTCGAGGTCCTAACCTTTGCGCGCTTGTCGTAGTTGGATCCTTCCGCTGTGCTACGCGTTATATCGTTGAACTGGGGTACCAACGGGCGTCCTGGGGGTGGTTTCTAGGTCCAGTACTTTCACAGCTAGGTTGACACAAGCCGGAGGGAGAAGAAGCGAAAGAGTGGGAGCGTACGAGCTGTGCGGCCAATTATTACTCAGTTCGAGATACAATTAGCTGGAAACTCCCCACGAGGGGTGACCACTCGCCGCCCACGGCCCGGGATTGTAGCGTCACGACTTTGCGCTTTATCATGACGCTTTAATGGAACATGACTTCTGTTCTCCCCGCATCGCTCAGAGACGTCAAACTATCCGTGCCTTTCGTGCGATCGAGCCCCATCATGACCCAGGTACAAGAGCCGACTCCGCCGCAAAATATCGCTTTGGATGATGATGACCCGCAGCGAGGCCGCCGCCGGAGCCGTTCCATTGACAGGGATATCGATGGTAATGATAGTGACCAGGCCGGCGATGGTGACACTAAAAACGGCAATTCATCTAACTCGGACAGGCCCGTGAGAAAGCGGAGACGGAGTCGCAAGGGTCTTGATAAGAAGTTCGAGTGCCCTACCGAAGGATGTGGTAAGAGCTATTCGAGGGCCGAGCATCTGTAAGCATTGAACTACTCCCGCGCGCTGCGCGATTCAACTTGCTTGACTGACTGGGTGGAAATAATAATAAAAAAAGCTATCGGCATCAGTTGAATCACTCGCCCAAACAGATATATAGATGCGACTTTCAGGATTGTAAGCGCCAGTTCGTCCGACTTGACTTGTGCAACCGTCATAAGGACCGCCATACTGCGAAGGGGTCGGCGCTGAATCGAAAAGATTCGTTAATCAGCCAGTCTTCTCCTGTCGACAACGTAAGAACTCCGTACCCTACGCCTAGTACCGTTTCTCCCGATTCCGATAGATTTGCGCCGAGCTATAATCAAGGACGCGGGGCTCACTATGAATACCAGTCACCAAAAGAGGCGATCGGAGCGGCCTACAGCCCGATGACCACAACAGCCACGCCACCCACGGGTTATTCCCATCCGAATGGAGTCGACGGTTATGTGCACCATGAGCCAAGCTATTCTGCCTCTCACGGTGTGCGGCATCCTCATCATTCTCCTTTATCAGCTCCTCCGCGACCGATGGTGCAGACGAACGTTGGCACCCCCTACGGTGTTCTGTCGCCAGTCTCGACGCAGCACGGTAACTATCACGGCCAACTCACCGGCACCCCTCAATCTACTCCGACGATGCCGTATGTTACTCAGCAAAACCTGACACCGTTCACCTTACCGCCTTCGGATTTTCCAACCACCTCTGCTGCTAACCTGTCGAGGGAGTCTGTGCAAGCTTACGCGCCGTCCAATTCTAATGACTATGATCACTCTCATTCTCAGTCGAATGGCGAATTGGTATTGCTAGACCAGATGGCAACACAGACCACTATTCCGGTTTTCGGTACTGACGGTAGTTTGAACAAGTCCCCCTATGTTGCCATCCCCGAAGACTTTTTCGCATATTTGTTCAACACGGATGGGTCTCCTCAGGTTGGCCACGTGATGCCGCAAAATCAGTATTCCAAGTACGCATTGGCAGTGGACTTTTAAAGTCGAAGTTCTATGCTAATATGATCTGATGTAGTTATGCGGAGCATCAATACGGCATGTCGTATTACGGAGCCGACAGTTCGTCTTTAGGATATTTTCCGCCGTCTAACCAACCGCAGCAGGTCATGGCGGTCACAAATCTTCTAGACCCTAATCTTCCGGAATCATTGTTATCCGAGGAAAAGAGCCAGGAAATATTTGACTTAATCAAGGACAGGTTCCACGAGAACGATCAGGCGCCGGTTGAGCGTCAACGTGAGAACATACTGGACGGCGACAGAAGTGAAGAAACCCACATGTTAAGCCGCAAGATGATGCAGCAATATATAGGTTCCTACTGGGTTCATTTTAGCGATCAGATCCCCATTCTTCATAAGCCGACTTTCTCGCCCGACAAAACGCCAAACTTGTTACTAATAGCGGTCATGGCAATAGGCGCCGCGTGCTTAGATAGGACGCATGGACCGAAGGTCATCATGGCCGGGTCTCAACTTTCCAATTTCCTTGCATGGCATTTAAGGTGGGAGATATTAAAGGATGTGAATTGCCGACCACCGGCGAAAATATGGGCTTTTCAGACGTTGTTATTGTTAGAGTTGTACGAAAAGATGTATTCGACGAGGGAGCTCCATGAGCGTGCTCATATCCATCACGCGACTACAATTACGCTCATGCGAAGAGGGAGGGCACTGATAGGGAAGTCTGCCCTCGATTCGCCGCCAAATCTACGAGACGATAAGTCGGCAGCTAATAGCTCTCGACATTCTTCTACGTCGGGGCTCGCACATACGCCGGATGAATGGTGGAACCATTGGATCACGAACGAGACCACCCGGCGTGCTGCATTTGCGGCATTTCTTATCGATTCTATCCATGCCACGATGTTTGGACACTCGACAGTGATGGTAGCACATGAAATGCGTCTACCACTCCCTTGCGACGATCAATTATGGAAAGCTACGAGCGGCGCCGAGGTTGGTAGGATCGAAGCGAACCTCATGTCCAACGGGATTAAGCCTATCTCATTTCTCGAGGGACTTAAACGAACTCTTGCCGGACAGGAAGTACAGACGAATTCTTTCGGTCGGCAGATTCTCATGGCGGGTTTGCTAAGTGTCAGCTGGCACATGAACCAGCGTGACTTGCAGGTCAGCTCCCTGGGTGGCGGCGTGCAACAAGCGCTCGGCGGCCGTGACAAATGGCGATCGACACTTACGAAGGCTTTTGATTCGTGGAAGACGGATTTCGACAAGTCCCTGCAGCGTGCTGAGACGGTAGTCGACCCGTATAGCTATGACAAGCGGTGCGAGGCTAACATAGTTTTCGAGAGTCGAACCGTACTACATCATCTAGCACACATGGCGATGCATGTAGATATCGTCGACTGCCAGATATTTGCCCGCGCTAAACGCCTGCTTGGTAGAGCGATCGGCACGCAGGATTTAAATAGTGCACAACGCAGGATGAAGGACCTCTGGGCGCCGTCTGCGAAAGCCCGGGATGCCACCTTCTACGCTGCTAAATTTTTGTGTTCGGTATTGTTGCCCGAAGACTCGAGTTCGCCTTCGGACGGTTACAGTCACCAGTCAGGTTTTGTGATGTACCTGGCTAGAGACGACGTGTTGTTGAACCGGCCGTGGGTACTCTACTTTGCAGCATTGGTTGTGTGGTGCTACGGCTACGCGTTAGAAGGACCTTGCCCTGGACTCCCGATCCCGAACACTCCCCAGGAGAAGATGGGCCAGATGCGTGATTACCTGCTGAAGGTTGGCTCGGTGGCATCGCCAGAAGACCTGAAGGGCATGAAGGGCGTAAACAGGAACAGTGCCCTACTCGTGGTTCTCAAAGACTCGTTCGAGTCAACGAGGTGGGAGTTACTTCACGAAGGAGCAACCTTACTTAGCAACTGTCTCCAGCTCAACGGTGGTGCAAGCACGATTTAGCGAAGCCAAAGAGCACATCTAGTCAAAAAGAAAAAAAGGAGGGGTTCGTCACGGGATATACGGGAAGCATGATGAACGAGTATCCGAGGTTTGGTTAACGGATGGATGTACGAGAAGGAATAACGGATTATGGATAAGCGATATTGAAAAATCTTTTCTTTTCTTTTACCAAGGATCATATTTGCCTTGCCAGACTATCTAACAAGCGGTCGCTTGGGTCGTCTGGATCACTTTGAGTTTTTGATTTAACGAAAAAATCGTGGTCTCGCCGTATACCCGCCACGACGCAAAGATGCTGCATGGTAATTACACACTTACGCTTTAGTGTGATCGACACTACTGTTTATTCGATACGTACATATATACTTACCTCCTATATGGTCTACCTATCAAAAACTAGCGACATTGTTTAAATGTTCATTTAACGTGTAGGAAAAGGGGGGGGAGGGAAGGGGGAATAAGAGGATGGGAATCGGGGTTTAGGACCTTGTGATGCATGTATTCTATACGAAGTATTGTGTAAGTCAAATAGGTCAGATTTAAAAGTCGGAAGGGTACGAAGTAGATCGATGTCGTTTGGGTATTGCATGTTCGTATATACGCTAAACCCAGATGAAAAGACTCATATGATCGAAATAATATTTATGTCAGTATAGACTTCCGCATTCTATTTCTCGAATGATTCATGAACTTCAAGATCTTGTTGGAATGAAGTAGATTAGGTACCGTATACGTTAAAGTATAGAGAGGTACTTCCAGAATGTATATTTAATATGAAGTCATATCAAATGTGCTTATGTGCTTATGTGCTCATGTGCTCATGTGCTCATATATGTCATCAAGGTATAGATCATTGCATACAGTATATAAGTCTTGGGGTCTTCGATAAATTGATTAACTCTGTTTAACTAGCTATCTTATACCTTTTATATACATGTACACCTGTACTGAGGTTACCCATGTCTTACATGTTTAAACATTGAACCTTGGAAGTTTAATCCGTATAGTTACCTAAGGGTAGGTATTTGATCACATTACATAAGTGGTATAGAGGTACTTATTAGATGTCATATTAAATCGACCTCTGGCTTCGTTCAACTTCATCCACTCAATAATATCGAAGCATACCGTATTGTACCATCCATCCGCTTTAATGCTAGAACCACCATTACTTTTCTCACAAGGCGAGACAACAGAATCCGACAAACGAGAATACTCTTTTCTTTTCTTTTCTTTTCTGTTATTTTCTGTTATTTTCTCTTTACAATAATAAAAAACATCATGACTCTCTTAACGGAGCTCCCACTAGAAATCTTACAACATATTCTAGGTTATCTTGATCCAGCCGACTTGATATGGATCCCTCGCGTCTGCAAATGTATCAGTCATATTGTCAGAGGGAACGCCCATCTCTTCAAAACTGTCTACTTAAACAACTTTGATAACCCACCGAGCACCTTGACTGTGAACTGGGAGCATACTCTCAAGGATGTTCTGCTTTTGCAGATTATATGCCGTCGCGACAATGTTGAAGATAAGGTTGGCAATCATATTTATACCTACATTCCCCTACCCTGCGCGCAATTTACAAAATAGTCCTATGGTATAAGGTCACCGAGTCCTGACCACATTTCATATAGAAGCATGAACTTCCCTTCGTCTATGAAACGGTCAAATCACTTCTCCGGTATGCCGCGACGGATACTGCAGCAGTCTATTCAACAACTTATCCGATATCTCGTAACGCCGACTTCCTAACCTCAATTTTCAAGGAACCGACTAACCAGTCTGCCTTCTTATGTCGGTCTTTTATCTACGAACGCGCCCGAAAGTGGCGCCATGACGTACCACTCTTATATGACACAATAGCGCAGTCAGAGTGCCAGATGAGCGCGCACTTGCATTGCCTCTACGGAATCCCGATTTTATACGCCCGCCCAGAGTCTCATCGGACAAGAAGTGAAAAGATGGGCCCATTTGCCGCCTCCAAGGTTTACGATCTCAGGCAATATACGCAAAATACGGAATGGGGCCCCTTTTTAGACTTGGAAGACGATACTCTACGTGTGGACTGGGAAAAACTAGAGGCCATCTTGGTAGTGATTGGTTCCAATCTTCGGAAGCTCCGTCTCATATCCTCCCGGATGTGCCAGAATTTATGGGAAGCACCTTTCGCCGGAACCTGGCCTCAGAGCTATAAGCCATCCACTATCTACCATCAACCGAATCCCTTAGAGCTCCAGGACCCTTATGGCGTAACCGGATCCTGGCTACGCGTCGTCTGCTTCTTGGACTACACCGACTTCTTCCCCTATAATTTCTCTACCGGAAACGTTCCCCTGAACTGGCCTCGAAATCCCGTGCACGAAGGCGAAGCCACACGTTTGATCTTTATGACATTGCGCGTGACTGGGATTGAGGCCCCTGGCCCAGAAGATGGACAAGACCTTCCTGTCGTACATTTCAAGGGGACCTTCCAACCCGTCGATCAGGATTGGGACGAAAACACTGATTCGCTACTGAGAGGTATGACAGATGCATTTTCTCCACGATTAGGGAATGCCCAGATGTGCTAACTGATGACTTGGGACGGGTTCTTAGGCACTGTACGTTTAACGCCTGAAGGGGAGGTGCGCTGGACGACATATTCGATCTTTAGCGGCATAGAGAGGTGGTGTAGTGAGAGCATTCAGGTTGGCGGGGTGAGGAGTGCTAAAGGAGTGGTGGGTTTCTGGTTTGAGGCGTAAGTTGTTTAGTATTCCCGTTTACGTTGATTGTATCGAATTTTACCTGCTAAATGGGAGTTTATAGGGGTTATGATCCACATGGACCAGTTGGACCGACAGCATTCTGGAAGGTGTTGGAAAGTATTTCGGACGAGGATGGTCAGAGGGAAATTATAAATGACTTGATACCTGTGATTGCACAGGCTCTTGACGAATCTGGTCAATCCGGGGAAGATGAGATTGAACAAGATGATGACGAGCCGGAAATCACGGCTTGGACATAAGATTAAGATGAGCTTGCAACGTACTTCCTACCTTGACTCTTACTTACACAATAGTAGGTGAAGTCAAGATGGTTGAAGTTGGGCATCATACCTTTCGGACAAGTGAGACCTTTCATGCGTTGATTTACATGGTAACTGGAGTCTTCCATGTCAAAGTTATGGAGTAGAAAAGTACGGATACCAAGTATATGAACTGATCATATAGGTATAGTTTATTATACGATGTTCTTTTTAATAAATATATTGATGCATATAAAAAGTAAATAGGCTACTTTAGTACATGCATGTGTACTGTATATACGGATACCTACGAAGCTAATTGTAGGGGTATCTCGTATAAGGGTCCGAGCTCCTTTCATCAACCGGTACTACATATGTACCAGGTACTGTGTACATAGAACGTTCCAACCTCGGCATCACGTCAATTCCAATTCTCTACTCTAAATTCTTCATTCTTCAATCTTCAATCTTAACTCTTTTCAATTTCATCACATATTCATTGTACATACCATTTTTCATTTCCCGCATCTTGCGTCTTTCATACTCATCAAAAATTCAGAAAATGTTAATATATTAATAATCGCTACACAAATTAATTCACCTTTATTCCTAAGTGTCCTGTAACCAAGATGGAGTTCGTCACAGCCCTTCGAGGCACCATAGATGACCAGAAACCGTCGTTATTCGAACTCCTTTCGGAGCAACAACTTAACTCGCTTCTGCCACCGACATTACGATATCTTTTCACATTCGCAACTCATCGCTACCCTCGCTACCTCCTACGCGCCCTGAATTCTTTCGATGAACTTTACGCGCTTGCTATGCTCGTCATCGATCGTCATTACTTACGAACCCGTGGCGGTAGCTTCACCGAGAATTTCTATGGCCTCAAACGAGAAAAGGCGCTGCAGGCCGAGGTGCCTCGTGCCACTACCCGTGCACCGGAACTAGTGCGAGAGGCCCTCAAGTTGAGCGAGAAAGACGTGTGGAAGAACCTGGCCGTGATGGTTGCGCTGCCGTACCTGAAGCGGAAGCTAGACGAGAGTCACGAGATCGAGGCTCCGCGTGCCCTTCTCGGCGCAAATTATACGAGGATGCCGGCAAACCCAACATTCAAGCAGCGGATTATGCACTATTATAAGTGGTTCATACGAAATGTTTATCCGAGCGTTCATGCGGCCTACTACTTCAGCATCATCGCCTTTAACCTGGCATATCTATTCGACAACACCAAATATCACAACCCTTTCCTTTGGCTGATCGGCACTAGGATACGTAGGATGAACAATGCAGACTTCCAGGCCATCGAGGCCCTGGGCAAGCCCAAGACAGGGAACCCACCCTCCACAGCAACCAGCCTCCTCGACCCAAGGACAATGGGCCCGAGACTACTAGGGAGCTTGTCGGTCCTGTTGCCAGCTAGCATCTTTGCGCTGAAGTTTCTCGAATGGTGGTATGCATCGGACTTCGCCAAACAATTATCGAAGAAGGCAGCCGAGAATCTCGAGCTACCACCCCCAATCGTGTCCGGCCTGTCTGCGTTAGAAGTCAAGTCGTTGCAGAAGAAGAGCCGAGGCAGCGGTGAGGAGAATGATGAGAGAGAGGAAGAGGGGCGACGTAAGATACCGCTTGCGGAGGGAGCGCCTATTGCTACTCCCTCTCTACTCCCCATCTTCACAGTACCCGCACCGGAGGATTCCGAGTTATGTCCCATCTGCGAGGACGAGATCACGACGGCGACGGCCTGCCAGACAGGTATCGTCTACTGTTACGCCTGCATACATAAATGGCTCGAGGGATCCCATCCGAGACAGGAAGAATTCATGGCTGACCAGGTAGGAAAATGGGAGAGTGGACAGAGCAGGTGTGCCGTTACAGGGCGCCGGGTCCTCGGCGGCACGGAGGGTCTAAGACGCATCATGGTCTAATTAATAAAAATGTCAAAATTCTGTGATATATTGCATGTAAATGTGCATTCAACCAGGCATGGGCGTTTTGGGGGTGGCATTTAGAAAAGGACGAATGCTTGAAGAACAACTGATGATGTAGGTTATACGATGTGACGACGACCTGCATTTAATTTACTACTGCGAGACCACTCGTCTGGACCAGCCGACCATGACAGCAGGTTATAGATACCAACTATGCTTTCAGAATTTATTTGCTGGCCTTTGAAAGAGCTGTTAGTTAATTGCGAATTCCCATATAGAAACAACTTAAATGAAAACATTCGATTCCAAGGCCTAGGCTTTTACCCCCCTTTACATACCTGTATGTTAACTCGAAGATAGCTATAATATTAGATAAAAGGTATATGAGTGACATGAGAGCGGAATCTAGAATGATGCCAGAAATAAATATCGGATTCTCCATTCTCGACACATCATTTCGGAGCAGGGTCCTAGAATTGGTTACCAGCTGCAACTCCAAGGCCGCGAACTATCGTCCATCACATATGGGAAACGCTCTTATGGATATGTAAGTCAACCCAATCTCGCGTCTTCTGCATATTGGAACCGACATCTAGACTGAGCGAGACAATCTAGACCCAGCCCTTACCGCCTGTCCTGTCGCGCGAGCTTTCATATTACCCGGGCTGCCGGGTTGCGGTGGGACTAATTCAGGGACCCGGTGCCTCCATCCACGACCTCTTTTTTCCCGAGCAGCAGCCCATTAATATGGCTAAAGGTAAACTACCCGGGCTTTTTGTGGCTATCGTTATTCAGGGACCTCTCACATTAGCGGCGAGGTTCCTTATTGTTGCTGCTACCTCCTCCATGAAGACGGACGGGGGTCGATAACACGTGTGCCGGCGACCCCTTTCTGTGGCGACCTTGGTGATGCCCAGGGGGGGCGAATATCGCGCAGAGGCGCGGACCGCGGGCTAGACGCTGTCATATCCTATCCTATCCCGGCGTCTATGGTGTTCGAGATTCACATGGTCTGCCATGAATGAATGCTTTCCCGGCGCGGGCTTGTCTTGCGTTTTCCTTTTCGATACCCTGAGCGATAAACCGGACGGATTGCGCTGTAATATAAAAATGACGGCCGTCCCCTTCGTCTCGGGCTGGCTAGCTCTAACGACGAAGAAATCTGAATATATTCTCTAGGTGCTTTACTGCAGATCGCGCATCTTACCTACCTTCACACATCTCTCAACCACCCTCTGCTATTGAGATAACTTCGCCGTCTTCGTCGTCTTCATCTGTTTTCGTAGCGAGGTAGCAGAGAAGAAAAGCGCGCTTTACCCTATTCTCCCTTTATATCCGAATACCACGGCTTGCTTAGCCCAATACCTAATACAGAAACAACCTACTTCTATCCACGATGCGCGCCACATACCTGCTCCCGCTCTTACCCAGCCTCGGCGTCGCAGCGCCCGCAGCCAACGCGCGACAGCAGCAGGCGCAGCAGCAGCAGCACCTAGCGCTCCGGGACGCGCCGTCCCCGCCGCCCAGCATAATATCGGTCTCCTACTCCGGCACGGGCTGTCCGTCGTCGGCGCCGGGCGTAGACCGCACGGGCGGGTTCGAGGACATGTCTCTCCGCCTCAACGCCTTCGAGGCGCGGACCTCGTCCGCCGCCTCCTCTCCTTCTCTGGTCGCCGGCACGGGCGGTACTTTCCCCGCCACCGCCGTCCTCGTCCCTTCTTCCTCCGACATCGTCGACGGCTATAACAATAACAATAACACGGGCGCGGACGCGGACGCGGACGCGGACGTGAGTTCTACCGTCAACTGCGAGGTCCACCTCACGGTCGCGGCCGCGGGGGGCGCCGCCGCGGGTTGGCAGGTCGGCGTCAAAGACGTCGTCGTGCGCGGCCGCGCCGTCCTCGACCCCGGCGCCGCGCTGGACTACTACGTCACCACGTTCTGGAGCGAGGACGCGGGCGCGACCGTGAGTTTCTCTTCCCTCTCCTTTTCTTCCCTCCCCCCTCCCCCCTTTTCACGACCCTTTTCACGACCCTTTTCACCATCCTAAAAAAAAAGAAGAGAAAAGGAAAGGAAAGTTACTAATGATGATAATAATGATAATAAAAAAATTATAGACCACCGTCAAAGGCACGCTCCTCAACGACGGCCCGACCCGGCTCTCGGCCGACGTCGAGGCCCACGGGACGGTGCCGGACGGCCTCGTCGCGTACTCGGCCTGTACGCGAGGCAGCGGCAGCGGCAGCGGCGGGTCCGTCCCCGTCGGCCTGCTCAACGTCAACTTCCGCGTCGCGCTCCGCGCCGCCGCCGCCGCCGCCGCGTACGGGTCGTTTGGCAGGGGCGTCGAGGAGAGCTGGGGGTATGTGTGGAGGCGGTGTTAGGGATGTTTTTTTTTTCTTTTTTTGGTTTCTTTTACTCTTTTTTTTTTTAAAAAAAGGGGAGGCCTGAGAGGAGGGGGGTTGGGGGGGGAGGGTGTAATATGTGTAAGTTTGGAAGGTTAGGAGGGAGTGATGTTGGCGGAGAGAAAAAGGGAGGCAGAGCTTGGTATGGATAGGAAGATGAGAAGGTGTTTTGTTAAGGTGTATATAGGGCTGGGCTTAGATCCGGTGGACTACGGGCTTGTAAAAAAATTGCTTGGTTGGTAGGTACCTGGTTAGGAGATTTATGTTCATCAATGGACGGAATTTCAGCAAGTCAGGATGTCCTCCTGTTTATCGAATATCCAGTTACTATGGCTGTATATTTTGTACTAGCAGATGTCAGAACTCACAAATTGGTTAATGGCCAGACTAGCGAAACCTAGGCCAGGAGATACACCACCGATTTAATAATGACTTGAAGAGAATGAAATAACAATGCATTGATTAAATTTGTAGATTGTTTCGATTATTCGACTACGATGTAAGCATCAACGCCAAACCTATGGTAGCCTTCAAACCCCTAGGTGACACTTTATCTTCACGTTTGGACGCTTATTTCTTCGATGTTTTTGCCTGCGAAATCAGCTGTCGACCTATTTGAATTGTCTCGTCCATGCCTTGTTGCCGTAGCCAGAACCTACGGGGGCATTTTAGCAGTGTCAACACATAAGTCAGGTGGAGGTGTGCTTACATTTGCTCAGGGCTTCCCCCGCCTTGAATAGACAACTTTCGGGCCTCTTCTTCTAGTGACTCTCTTGTGATCTTTTCCCCGATTTGCGGCGTAGGAGGCAGCGGTTTCTCTGTGATCTCAGATCCCAAGCTCTCCTCTAATAACTGCTTTCTCATGGAAAAGCGTTCGGCCCTCTCCTTTTGCAAGCCAGGGCTATCCATCTGGCTCAACACATATCTGATGGTGAACTGTGCTGCTAAATATACGTGCTCCGAGATGAGGATACTTAGTAAGAGTCCTGACACATTGATATTATATGGATCGCCCCCGAGACTCTCGGAATCACCGCTGAAGAGGTAGACGATGGCGGAGCTCACGAGACTTCCGAACCATGACAGGAATTGCAGGGCAGTAAGCCAGGCTCCGATAGAATCGGCCCTCCATGGGATGGGCCTTTGGCTACTCACTGCAATTTTCATCGCATCTGAGCGTAACTCAACCCAATTGTTGACCAAGAATGAGAGAGGTGCGAGCGGCCAAATTGCCGAGAAGAGCGACAGATAGCCGAATTGGACAACCATCTCCCTGTAATCGACAGTAACGTCGTAGACATCGAGGTCCGTCTCGTTACGGACCTTCTCCAGGAAAGCATGTTCTTCGGGGACATCGTAAGCTGCGGCTTTGCCCTTTGACTGAGCTTTCTCAACCTCCTTGAATACTCTGCGCTTCACATAGGGTACAATAACTTCGAGCGCCAAGTTCACGATCTGAGCTGTCACAGTGAAGTAAACCATCTGATCTTTTAGACGATTGGGATTGATGCGGAAACCTTGGGTAGAGATCGATTCCTCGCTAGAGAACTTCTCCGCTGTCGTTTTGAAGATATCAAGATACGGAACTAGGATATTCCCGAAAGGCATATAAACGAATGCACTAAGGAAAAGAGGAGTATAAGATGTGATGAAATTGATGATGAATAATTTTTGAATTAGAGAGGCATGGTGGCCTATGAAGACGTTGACGTTAGTGATTCAGATACACGGTCAAGGAAATCTAGGCTACGAACCATCAATTGTGTAGTAGTTTTCCTTATTCGTGAGTTTCTCTGCAAAATTACTGAGGATAGCTGACAGGGCTGGCAATGCCCCTGAGAGGATTATTGTCGGCATGAACGTCTAAAGAGAAGTATTAGATCGAATAGTTCAACTTGGAATGGGTATACAGACCAGGTACGCCTTGAACGGGCCATCATAAATTTCAGAGAGGAATATCTCAATGGAGAAGCAGAAGACGTAGAGAGCCCCGAGAATTGCCAGACAGCCGAATGCGAACGGGATCTGCAAGAGCTGAGTTTGCAACCTCTTGACCGGGGAGTACACTTTCACAGCTTCTCCGGTCACTGGATCCGCCGCTTCATGGTCCCATCTGAATTGTGTCCGAGGGCGTTGAATACGCGATACTCCGCGGACACCCCATCTAACGGCGAGATCGACTTCTTTCTTCTTCCACCATTCAAAAAACAAAATAGACCAGAGAGAGTTGACGGTGGCATAAAACCACGAATAACGGCCGAGTATAAGCCAGGCCCCAAACCCAAAAGCTGCCGGGAAGAGCAAGAAGACAAAGTACGACTGTACAAATGCGAAATAAAAAGCAACGCTCTCGCCGAATCTATCGCGGATTTGATCAAGGTCCTGCACGTCTAGAAAATACTTGGTGCTCCATTGCTTGAGCCATTGTCGGTTGAAAGCGTGGTTGTGAAGCGGAAATATGGATATGACGCGCTTCCACTGGCCAGTCTTGGGCGTGATACCCGCACCCCCTTCATTGCTCGACTTCGTTATGAGTAGATAGACGGTACGTAGACGCTCAGCTTCGCTAACAGGTTGGTTGGCGAATTCTTTGACCACGTCCTTGTCCGGGGCGTTGATTCGCACACCATATAGCCAATCCTGAACGCGCTCGCGGTAGATTTGATTGGAGAGGTGGCTCTCGGACGCTACCTTGACAAAGAGTAGCAATGAAGACTCGTCACCAGCGCGAACTTCCGATGCGAGCCCAACCCTAGTGAGAGCTTCAACGAGCTGAATGAAACCAGCTTCAGCCTCAGCTTTATCGCCAGAAAGCTTATAATGGATCACATAGTCCACATCCATATTCGTCTTGAGCTCCGGACGATCGCCATCGGAGGCGTAGAGAGACCGGAGACTTGACATTGTGTCGATATACTTGTTATCGACGATACTACAACTCTATAGAGGGTTCTATTTTATGATGTTAGAGAGTGGTTTAGAAGGAAAAGTAAAGGCGAGTTTCCCAGTTTTTCCGCATCGGATAGATAATTTCATATATTAAAACTAGGAAAAGGAGAAGGAAGGTAAGTAATGGAAGAGTAGTTAGGAAATAACTATTATTATGAGAAAGATGATTTACTTAAATAGTTGTGTGTGTGTGTGTATGTGTGTGTTGTAATGTCTTATATTCATGTTTAGTATAAGTATAAGTGTAAAATATTATATGTACATAACCAGAACCTCTATTAGGAGGTAAGGTTATGTACTTGTCAAGTAAATACCCTAAGTAGATTCAGGGTCAATATCAAGGAAGGTCGGATCATGAAATCAAGCGTCTACCAACGTCATCCCTGATCTTTAGTGCCCTAATTTATTTGCTTCGGTCCCTCACTTTACAACTGGGTCCACTTGGAAATCGATGACATGTTCTTGTGGCCCGTGCAGATTCTTACTACATGTACATACATAGTACACTTCCAAGTTCCAAGGTTTTTATTCAGTCTTGATGTACCTACACTATTACGTAGTGTATGTACGTTCAGTACAGTACAGGTACATGTATGCTATAAATCACCTCAAGCAGTCACCAATCGGCATAGAACCTAGTGGGAACGTGGTCGCTAATCACATCCTGTTCACCCCAGACAATCAGTTGTCAGGGGATACCCTGTTATCGTTACATTTGCGGCGGCGGGGACGCAGCGGGCGCTTTCATTTTTTCGTCAAGTAAACTTCGAATCTTCAACATTTTAATCCTTCAACACTTACACATATATAATTTTTATTATGTAGACCTCACTTAGGTCTGCTTCGTTAGACCATAATTTGAAATAATAAAACAATAATTACCTTATATCTAAATATTAAGTATTACTATACTATTTCAACATACAACAGTTCCACCAATCATCTAATTACCTAGGCATTAGGCACCTTCTAAGTAAATTTGGGTATTAATCCCCCCTTTTACACTTCCGAGGCAAAAGAAAAGGGAAAAAATCTTCATTTTATGAACGGCCCAAGTGTCAAGCTCGAAGCAAATCACAAATCACCAGCAGAACTAGTACCATCACCATGGGACTGCTGGTTAAGCTCGGCCTCCGTCGACGCATTAAATGGGAGCGTCCTACGATCTTAGATTGGCTCTTGGACTCGCCTCTGCAAGCCTTCGTCTTTCATTATTACCTCTTAGTCGTATGGTTACGAGGGAACCCCGTTAAACCTCCTCGGAATAAACAACCGATCAAGATCGTCTTTCTATCAGATACACATGAGTCTATCGTGCAACATGTTCCTGATGGTGACCTACTAATCCATTGCGGCGACTTGACGAACGATGGGACCGCGGCCTCTATTCAGAAGCAAATCGACTGGTTGGATTCTCTGCCACATCGGCATAAGGTTCTAGTATGCGGCAATCACGATAGTTGGTTCGATATCAACTCCAGAATCGAAGATGATATCATTCTTCATAAGTCTGTCGATCTGAAGACGGTGCATTACCTGCAGCGCAGGTCTATCACCCTTAACTTTAAGGATGGCCGTAGACTCAATATCTACGGAGCCCCTGATTTACCTGAATGTGGAGACTCCAAAAATGCGTATGTTGAAGTTATTTTATAATATTTGAAAGAAAACAAATGGACTGAGACTGATATGCGGGATGAGCAGATTTCAGTACAAACATGGAGAGGATCAGTGGGAGGGTACAATACCGTTTGATACGGATATTCTCGTAACCCATACTCCACCAGTAAGTGCGGACCCCGAGACCCTTGAACATATATATTTGATCAGTTTGTCTAAGAATTGTGTATTAGAAACATCATCTTGACCTCTCGCTCGGCTGCTCGGGCCTATTACAGGAGTTGTGGAAGAAGAAGCCGAAAGTTCATGTGTTCGGTCACGTCCACTGGGGTCGGGGTCTGCAACCTGTGTTTTGGGACGAGTGCCAGAAACTCTACGAAAGAGTCATGTCTCGTCCGAAGAGAGGGCCAATACTTGACATGCTCCCGCACACTGGCTGGTTAGATGCGTGGAAGGTGGTATATTACGGCGTCGTTAGCGTTCTGTGGCATTGGATCATGCTTGGTGGAGCCGGAAACGGAGGCGTGATGATCAATGCTGCGATGCAGCATGGGACTTCGGGGAAGTTGACTAAGAAATCACCTCTAACTATCGAGATCTGAGTTCCGTGTTTGCAGAGGAGCTTTTCGGCAGACGCAACACGTAACATGAACATATACCTACGAATCGTATTCTTATAGGACCCATAGACTAATGATTCGGCATACGAGAATGTGAGGATTCCTGAATCGAGAACTACCGAGAACTTCGATTGGAGCAAAACTTTTATACTGGCCATTTAGCAGGACGACGTCGGTTTCTAATGCAGAGCAAAAGGGGCATAGGAAAGGAATGATGACCTAATATGGTACGGATCAAGATATCATTGCAAACTACTTATATAGTATGAATATAAAAATAACCCCCTATTTAGGCATTCATCAACGTCGTTATCATGTTCCCAAACATCAACACCAGAACGAATATATTCCAGGCCAAACCGAAACACCCCTACGACAGGCTCATCAAACTCCACATCACAGATGTGAAGTAAGAGACGAGAAACGATCAAAGCCGAGATAAAACAACGGACCGCCCGGTCAGAGAAAGGAGAGGAACCCAAGGAGAAAGAGAACGAATGAAGAAAAGCAAAAAACCGATCATCACCACAACACAATGAGCATCCCCAAAATCCCAACCCACACTATTATCACATACTCTAGCGCCCGCGCCGCGGCGCTAGCGACAGACACCTCGTCACCGCTATCTCCCGGCGCGGAGCTCAGCCCGACACGCGGGGGCGGATGAGGCGTATTCGCCAACGGCGCCGTCCCGTTCATAAGCACAGGCGCCGTCGTCGTCGTGGCGTTGTGGACGGGCACGACGGTGTGCACCGCCACGGCCGTGGTCACGGCCGTGCCGTTACGCGCCGGCGAAGCCAGAGTTGCCGCTGCTTCCTCGGACGCCGGCACGGCTGGCGTCACGTTGGCGCCCTTGGCCGGTGCGCCGGGCGGCGCGGGCTCGCAGGACAGGTCCCCGTAGACTACGAGCAGCATGCCGGGTGACTCGGCAGCGCGGCGGTGGGCGGCGGTCATAGGCGTGGAGTCCACCCTAAGAGCGGACGGGCTAGGCTGCTCCGTAGGGTGTACGAGACCGCCGCATATTTGACTGCTATCGCCCGGACATGGAGTATCACACATGGCGTTCTCTACCGCGCTGGCGTCGCTGAGGGTGTCGGCGCAGTAGCAGGTACTACGGTCTTGTTAGTCTTATGAGCTGGTAATAAGGGGGGGGGTAATCTAGCTATTAGCCATCAACGTACTCGTTATATATACCGGCGTACTTATATCCTGCACAGTTCGTTATGCAGGCTGCGCTGTTCATATCCGGAGCTGAGACCATCTTCGAGAAGGCCGAAAGGTAGTCAGGATCTGACCTGAAGCATCCGAGAAGCGTGTGGTTGTCGATGCTCGTCGGGTCCGCCAAAGCGCCGTTGGTTTCGGTAGGTTGGACCATGGATAATGTGACGGTGCGGGTGCGAGTTGGGACTCCGCCGGTTGGGGAGGCCGTCGCGCTGGAGATGGCCGAACTACTTGACGATGTAATGTTGGCGGTGGAAAGGGGTGGCACCGTCGTGTTCGTCAACGGCCCCATCTGGTAGACATCGATGAAGTTGATGTCCCAGTACCTTTGTTTGAACTTAGTTCTCTTGTCTATAACACGTTCCTCGTAGACTTGTGTGGTTACTTACGCCCCCTCAAAGCTATTCGGGTTGCCGGCCACATATTCTTCGCACGTAGGCGCCAGCTGGCTGCATTGGTCTGCCTTGCCCCAAATGTTGCCCGCATAATCGCCACAAAAGTTCTGCCGATATACGTAAGCCCACGCCAGTTCTCATAAACGAAGATTACCTACGATATTGAGCACCAGACTCAGATTGAAAAAGTACGCGTCAGGGCTGCAAGAAGGGCCGCCAAATATCGCCTGCGGAGGGCCCCAAGTCGTAGGGTCAGGTCCTACCACATGACCGTACACGATGTTGTCTGGTACGCTAGAACGTGGGAAATGCCATAATTTCAGGTCTTCGGAATCCCACTCTAAGGCATACACACCACCGCCCTCGGCGTTGAATGCGTCCCCATACGAAGCAGCGTCAGAAGTCGAAGATGCGTAACTGCAGCCGACATTTCCAGGCTAGCGATCACGTATTAAAATCGTGGCCTTCAGTAGAGGTAGTATTCTCAACTTACGCCTGGTGAGCAATCTGCTCGGAGTTGTTCTCCGGCGAAACCGTCGCTCGGGGCCTGACATCCCGCCGTACTATTTCACTCAACAAGGATTTTGAAGTCTAGCAAGATATCAACTTACGTGTGCGCCGAGAACAAGTTCCTCTGGGCAGTGTTTGCGCCCTCTATAATCTCAAGCTCACCACCTACTGGCCAATCGGTCCCGTTATTTTGGTCGTTAAAAGCCCAAACTAGCGAATAGGTAAGCTCAGGCCTTGAGGAGCAAGGGATATATGGTCACAGACAAGAAGGCCAGGTGCCGCAGGTAGATGCTGGCATATGATAAATATCTGCGATGAAAAGGCCATGAGTGAACTGGTCAGGACTCGTGAGTCGTACACTTGGCCGCCCCTGATCGCTAGCTAAAAATGTCGTGTTCGAGTCGACACCGAGCCTGACGTTATTGTAGTCGTGACCAACAGACACCAGGTTTTTAGCTACTGCATCCTCTCTGCTTTGATAACTGTAGACAAGGCAGTTAGGCATATATAATTATACTTCGTAAGGCCATAGTCATGGTGTCTTCTTACTCAACGAAACCATGGCTAGGATCATTCCCTGTGAAAAAGCTGAAGCTGTCGATTAGTCCTTGGCCTGCATAATGTGTTGCAAGCGAATACCCTTCCGTCATGACGGCGACCAATTATAAACAGAGTCCAAAATGGATAAAATAAAACGAATGAGTGACTTGAAGATTTACGATAAAGGAAGGAATAAGAAGTGAAGCATGTAGTAAAAGAGTGACTAAGCTAGTAGTAATGAAAGTAACGAGGGTTGAAAGAAGACCGAGCCTGGTGATAGAAGCCTTAAACCCCAAGGTCTTGTAGGCAACGTTTTAAATCTTCTATTGATATAAACATGATCGCGGGTTAGATGGAATGTCTATATCAAGACGCGGTTGTGAGATGGAGAATGTTAATAAGACTCGGAGTTGCAACGGGGATTCGAGCTGACGCAGGTGAGACATAGATGCTCTGGCAACGCGGAGATCTCGCGCCTAAGCCCTAAGTTGTGATGGCATCCTAGGACATATCCGCAATTTGGACATATTAATGCCATTGTTTACATACCATAACAGGTGAAATGGACTCGTAGAAAATAGATCTGAATCGGGTTTTATCTAAAAAGAGAATAGAGAACTTATATGAACTAGCCAAACTAACTCTTCTTATTTCTCATTTCGTCTTTTTGAATAGAAGTTTACCTAATGTTTGATTCTCATGAAGTCGATAACATATAGAAGATTCGAAGCATGTTAAGCCTGGGTCTAATTCTTCATTCTGTTCGGCGGTAACCTGTATACTTAAAACAAGAGACTATCCCGAAGACTTTTTCATAGTCATGTCGTTTGGTGACAGGTCATGGATCTATGTCGTTTGAAGCAGACCTGACCAATAGCAACAAGAAGTCGACGAATACATAATCGTCATATCTAATTACAACGTAACTTGAAGAGATGCGAGATGCGAGATGCGAACCAGCTTTCTGGGTCGCATATTTTTAAAGGAGTTCGGAGTCATCCATGTACCGATAATGCACATAACCAGCACTATGATGTAACCAAGATGCAGGGTCAAATCAGGTTAGTAGGGTACAGAAGGCATGTGAAAGTCGGAATGGAGAGTGTGGCTGAGCTATGCTTGACATGTACTCCGTAGGTACTATGTATAAGTACTCAGCCACTTACAAAATGCCGCAGATTCGGAAAGGGCTCGCATCTCAACGGTTTAACCCTTTTTTTAACCTCGGCATCGGCGATCTGCAGCCGACGAAGTTCAGGTGTAAGCCTTGGAAGCTTGTGTCACCTAGGAAGGGGTGAACCTATATGCTAAAAAGTGGGACTACAGAATTATGGGGCGATCAACAATAATTTTTCCTGTTCAGTGTAACTAGTTTAGATCTTCCTCTCTTAATAACCACGCACCCCTCTGACTAATACTGCCTCTTCTGTGTCCGGACGTCCATTACAACCGAGTTTTTATCTAATCGCGCGGTTACTAATAGCAACATTGATCCTATGTATTTATCTGCGTACACCTTGTAAATTTTATTAATGATAATTACATTAGCGTCTACATTACGAATATGCACAATTTACTTAACAAAAGGTACATACTGTACATATACGATCATTGATTACCTTTATGTACCCCATACATTGGATACATAATGTATGTAATACAAACCAAGTGAGGTTACTATAGTAGATGAAATACCGTCTATAAGGAAATCCCGTTACCTATTGCCTCCAGGTCTAGAATTAAATAACCTAGGTTCCACCCTTTACGAGAGCCACACGCTCCATCGTCTTCCATCATACCGCGGTTTCTTTCATGGGTACCTCATACTGAAAATAAAATAAAATAAAAGATATCCACCAACTGATTTTTCCTTTTATATTCTTTTTCATCTTTCTCTTTTCTTCTTCTTACTTGTTTATTCTGTCGTTAGCGACAAGAATCATTGGGATGTTTAGTTCGTTAGTTAAGAGTCGAGCACACGCTACTGCTCTCAGAATATCCGGAGTAAGACAAGTCGCTACGCCAAAGGTGCATTTCTCTCACCTCCAATACCAAATTTAGGCTCATTGACGCAAGACTGATCTTTAATAACTCTTATAGAGTATATTGATGGCGTCGGCAGCGAGACGGAGCAATAGCTCCCTTCCTCCTGGTTAGTTTTTGAAGTGACAGAACGAGAGTATACTACTTGCTCTTTCTCGCTTCTTTTTCTCTCTCACTTAGCAACCAACCATTAACATAGTTACGCAGGATATGTCGAGGACAAATCTAAAGGCGCAATGCTCCGCTTCCAGGAATCGCTTCCTCGGTTACCTGTTCCAACCCTTGAAGAGACCGCTTCTCGGTACATAAAGAGCTTACATCCTCTGCTGAGTCCGGCTGAATTTGCCGCCAGCAAGAAGGCAGTCGACGAATTCATAAAACCCGGGGGCATTGGCCGAAAACTACAAGAGAAACTAATTGCGCGACGAGAAGATCCTAATGTTAAGAATTGGATATACGAGTGGTGGAATGACACGGCATACTTGAGTTATCGAGATCCTGTGGTCCCGTATGTTAGCTACTTTTATTCTCACCGAGACGATCGCCGGCGGCGGAATCCCGCAAAGCGCGCCGCAGCTCTGTCCACTGCCGCGCTCGAGTTCAAGAAAATGGTAGACAGTGGTTCGCTCGAGCCCGAATACATGAGAAAACTACCCATATGCATGGACAGCTACAAATGGATGTTCAATGCAAGTCGCATTCCAGCTAAACCAGCCGACCACCCGATCAAGTACGACCCGGCCAATAACAAGCATATTGTTGTCGTCCGGAAGAACCAGTTCTTCAAGGTAGCGTACGAAGTCGACGGCCGACAGCTCAACGCTTCCGAGCTTGAGGCGCAGTTTTCTCGAATCTACGAGCTTGCCAAGCGTGTTCCCGCCGTGGGTGCTCTCACCTCTGAGAATCGGGACATTTGGACAGATGCGCGCAAAGTGTTGCTAGATGCTTCGCCGAAGAATAAGGCGGTTCTCGAGGCGATCGAATCCGCTTCTTTCCTCGTGTGTCTTGATGATGCCGCGCCGGTGACTCTCGAAGAGCGAGCACATCAGTACTGGCATGGAGACGGTCAGAACAGGTGGTATGATAAACCTCTTCAGTTCATCGTGAACGATAACGGCACGTCGGGTTTCTTGGGAGAGCATAGCATGATGGATGGCACACCAACGCACAGACTGAATGACTATGTGAATGATGTTATCTTCGGCAACAAAATTGACCTCAGCGACCCGTCTGTGCGGTCCAATCTACCTGAACCAGTTCCGATCAACTTTGATGTTACCAAGGAAGTACAGGCAGAAATCGACCGCGCCGTGAAGGATTTTAACGAGGTGATTGGACAGCACGAGCTCGCGGTGCAGGCCTACCAAGCCTATGGAAAGGGCTTGATCAAGAAGTTCAAGTGCTCGCCTGACGCCTACGTGCAAATGGTTATCCAGTTAGCCTACCATAAGATGTACGGCAAGAATCGACCCACGTACGAATCAGCGGCCACGCGGCGGTTCCAGCAGGGTCGCACCGAGACGTGCCGAACGGTGTCGGACGAGAGCGTCGCGTTCTGCAACTCCATGGCCGACCCGGAGTCTACAGCTGCGGACAGGGTGGATTTATTCCGCAAGGCAGTCGCCGCCCACGTCGAGTACATCAGTGCGGCGTCCGATGGTAAGGGCGTCGACCGCCACCTCTTCGGCCTCAAGAAGCTGCTCGAACCCGGCGAGCCCGTGCCCTCCATATACGCCGACTCGGCGTACAGCTACAGCAGCTCCTGGTACTTGTCCACCAGCCAGCTCAGCTCCGAGTTCTTCAACGGGTACGGCTGGAGCCAGGTTATCGACGCCGGGTTCGGCATCGCGTACATGATTAACGAGAATAGGTGCGTTTTGTTCCCTTATGCCTGCTCTCTCTGTTCCTTCCATCTCCCTACATGAACTTTTGGGGATATCACGAGCAATCAAAAATATCGCAGCGGGAAAGCTAACAAAATTGGCGTGTAGCATCAACTTCAACATCGTTTCCAAGGGCATCGGCAGCCAGAAGATGAGTTACTACATCAACGAGGCCGCCAACGACATGCGCGACATGCTCCTGCCCACCCTCGAGCCGCCAAAGGCTAAGCTATGAAAGAAAGAAAAGGGAAGGCGAAGACGCGTTCTACTGGAATTCTTCCCCCCCCCTTCCCGCTTATCCTCTTTTACCTGACCTGGCATCCGCCCGTTCATATCGCATACGTATTAGATTCTTAGACGCTTAGCTTGCATGTGAGAAGATGGGCGCATCTCTCTCGTATCACATCTAATCCCTTCCCCCTTTCCCTTTCCATCTTAGCGCGCGTATGCCGCTTCTTCTTCTTCTTCTTCTCGGTGGCTTTTCTTTTCCCCTCCCTTGAGCGAGCTATATAATGCCCATAGTACCCTAGGTACCTAGGAAGTAGAGAGCATGACATCGGTGTTGGTCGGATATATACATATATATATATATATATATACCTATATATAAGCTAAGGAGGTATCTGCCGTTATGGTAGCTAGATGTGAAAGTGTTAGGTAGCTCGAGGTGAACTAGGTACCTACCTCCTATATATGACAGGAAGAAAGAAAGAAAGAAAGAAGACATTTACGACGATGATTACCATTATTACCTCCTGTACCTACCTACCTACCTCTTAAGTCGTGCCTCATACCTCATACCTCATACATTTTCATGTTCATAGATACCGCGATATGACCCTACCTACCTCCTTAATACTAGTGTAAGCATTCTATCATCTAGGTACGAGGTATTCATTTAAGGTAGGTAATAAAGTACGAGCTTTAAGAATATTTCAGCTGCAAATGCCTTTTTTTCTTTTTTTCGTATATGAATGCTATATAATCTTATGTCATGGTGATGGATTGATACGCAAGGGGGGGAGAAGAGGGAGGGTAGATAGGGGGGTACAGTACACCAGACACCACCACCACTACCTCCGTGGTTAAAAAAAAAAAAAAAAAAAAAAACAGCTGCCGCTCCGATATCACGAGGAACGCGCGGGCGTCTTCGTCTTGATGTCTCACCCGGGGCTTTTACCGACTCGCTCGGTTTACTGAGCTGATCGCCTTTTTTTTTCTCTTTCTCTTTCTCCTCCTATTTCTACTGAACCTGCACCCGTGCCTATATAAATAAATGTGCGCAGTACCGCGAAATGAAAATCCAAGCTCGGCGGCGTGAAAAAAGGGGCGTGGTATCTACAGCCACGCACGTTCACAGAGGGTATCGCATACACATATATAATAATTTACTATCCTACTAAGACTATCCGGCGTGGTTGACGATCTCGTTGATCATTTCGCCTTTCTCTTCGTCGTAGTAGGAGCAGATCTGGCCAGGGAGGGGGATCTCCTTGTAGTCGTCGTCAGAATCGAGGATGTTGACGTTGACGCCGGCGGATTTGCTGGAGAAGATGCGGGTGGCGGTGCTCTCCTTACTAAGGTAGACTTGTGCGCCATCGAGCTGATCTAGTAAAATGGTAGGCAGGGTGCCCATGACTTGCAACGCGAAGTTAGACGACTTGACCACATCAACAGTCGATATAAGACTGTCTACTACAAGGCTTAAGCGCTGCGTGTTCTCGACCGTAATCGCGTTAGCTTTGCCCTTGACAACAACAGTCGTCTGATTACAACGACTAATTAGGATTGAGTGCGTCATCTCGGCTTCGATCTCGATCGGTTCGGGGTGCTTTTCGTAGTTTTCCTATATCCTAGTGTCAATTCCTCCTGCATCTATACATGGATACAAGAATGAGATCATAGGTGAACACTCACGATTGTCCACTTATTGCCATCAAGCTCCTTCTTCGGAGGCTTCTTCAACCGCATGCTCTCAGGCTTCGGCTTCTTCCCGGGTGCCGGGCTCTTCCCCCGAGCGGAAGAGTCATGATCGGAGACAGTGGATCCGGCTCTCAGTGACGGGTTCTTGTGCGTCATTTGCGACTTATCAACCTTGCGCAAGCCTTTTGTGACGCCTTCGCCCCTGTTCAGTTCGCTGAAAACTGCCCCCATCCCAGCTGGCTCAGAAGGCGCACTTTGATCTTTGATTTGGAGAACAGGGGGCGGACCTGGAGGCGGCGGAGGTGGAGCACCACCTGCAGCGGGTGGTGGAGGAGGAGGCGGAGCAGCGGCGACAGGGGTTGGGGCGGACTCCAGTGTCTTTGCGACCTCAGCTGCGGGTGGTCCACCAACAGTCCATGGAATGCCTTGGGGGAAATATCGCTTGACGTACTCGGTAAGATCGCGGAATACTTGGTAAAAGGCTTGGATCCATTCAACTTGATCGGGGTTTCTGCGCCTCCAGTTAGCGATAACCGTCACTCTCAGAAGTAAATTATTCGTACTTGTCTTTGTGCTCTTTTAGTACCCGATTCCCAAAGAACTGAGCCGATCCCAAGGACTCTTCAACATGCGCATACGGCCTCTTGTCCACCGTAACCCAAGCTAAAACCATGATTCCTTCGGCGACCGCACTCAACTGCGAAAAGACGGGCGAACCGCGGTTTAATTCTTTAATGCTGCCGACAGCCGTGAGCGCCGCGTTGATAGGCTTCAGCAGGTCTTGATAAGCTTGCATCTCAGCACCTGCTATGTCAGGTTTTTTGGCCTTGGTGGATATCAAAAGGAACCGACGCTGCTGCTTAAAACCTTCCAACACCTTGGATGCTTGTTCTGCAACCAAGCCGCCCAACTTGTTACTAGCTTCTACATACTTTTCGACAGACTTATTAAGGAAGGCATCGAATTCTTCGATACACTCTGGTAAGGGTTCTTCAGACAGCGAGTTTGAGACAAAGACTGGTGCAGAGGCGATTTGTTGCGGCGAAGGACTCGTGCTGGATGGACCAGAGGGAGTCGCGACGGTGGCTGTAAGGGCCGGTACGGCTTGAGGCAGCTCTATTGTCGATGAGGCAATATCCTCTAGGCGGGTAGTTGCAGCTTCTAGCCTAGTATTCAGCATTCAAGGTTAGTTGGAGGATTGTTACTATAGTAATCTACCGTTCGAGTTCAGGTATAATAGATCAATGTCTGTAGTGTTAAGGGGGGTTAAGTTGAATAAGGGGCTTAGGGAATTATGGCCAACCTACCGCTTGATCAAAGTGACCAAGTTATGTATATTATTCTGCGCCATATTGGCAGTTGTGCCTGGGCGACAGATTGTGACTTGAATATTGTTAAAGGAATGAGAGCTTGGTTTGATCGTGTTCGAATCGAAGCTTCGATTAGGGGGAAAAGGAAGAGTAAGGCAGAGCTAAGATTTTGACGTAGATATGCACGCTGTATTCGAATACTAATAAAATCATATACATGTACTCAAGATCGAGCTGGCGACTGTGAGTAGATGCTTATGAGGTTGTTAAGTGCTGATGTATACACTAGTAGATGTATGTATGTTAGGTAAAAAGGTGGAAGACAATGACGACGAAGATCAGCAACTTTGGAAATTGAAGACGACAAGAATTTGGAATTTCAATCGAAGGGTTGCATAAAGGTTATACACCTAAGGATATGCACGTACATAACGTAGGTACCTAACTGAATACACTAAGTCTGTAGGCACATACACATGTACTTACCACCTAGGTAACCGCATGAGCATCCATGATGTAGGAATGTTCTTACATAACAGGGATATTTTAATATGGGCTCGTATGCATGTACCCACTTATAAGGCACCGGTATCAACACTTATCCTGAATAGTTCATTCAGGTCCGTGCGTGTACGACGGTGATTGGCCTTCGGCTTATGCATACAAGCCCCATCAAACGATTCTAAACTTTCAGGTCTTAAAAAGCCTAGGAGTAGGTAATAGGTAGGTACTGTACTGTACCTTCTATATGCATGTGCAATGATTTATATGTCTAATACCTTCGTACATATATGAAATAAAATACCATCTACATTGAAGGTAACAGTGAACCTTAACGAACCAGAACCAACTCATCAAACGGGATTTCAGAATTCCATACATTCATATCCGTATACCTAACAACATTAATCCATAATCCATAAACAATAATCTAACCTATAGATTCATGACCAAACTGCCATTGAAAGTGAGGCTTGTCTTTTTGCTGGTAGCTCTCTCTAGCTCAGCCTGATAATTAATTCAATATTTTCTATCTCTATTTCTATTAACTATTTTTATTATTTCCATTATTTCTTCTCGCCTACCAAAATTATTATATTTACACTTGTATTCCATAATTTCCATCCATTCGCTTTTCTATTCCACTTGGACACGAACATATCTCCTCAGACCTGCAGCTCTCTTCTCTTCTCTTTTTTTCTTCTTTCTTTTTTCGTACATCTTTGCATTCTACCTTCTACATACATTGCTGCTGCATCGCTACCACGTCCGACAGAGCGGTCTAGGGAATAAGTTCATGCACTATCAAATCTACACCGATCGTATCTCCTCTTAGTTCTACCTATTTCTATTACTATTGCTATTAACTACATGATCTAACATTACATGACATGACATGACATGACATGACGTTCAATCATCGCTTCAGGAAAACCTATCACGTTGATACTCGACAAAAGAGAATACGATCCATAAAGAATATGGACGTCCAACATCCGCCCAAGACTAGTGAAGAAGATCTTCCTTCTCACGAGATAGATTTTGTCACCTTGGGCATGTTCATTATTGGTATGACATATCTTCCCCCCTCTTCTATTTCTTGAATCTTGTGATTCAGCACTCGTTTTCCATCGGATCTCTACCTCACATCATCCATCCCCTCTTAACAGTGAATGCCTAACTGTTCGTGGTATATGGCGATCAGGTCGGTTGGCTGCATTCTAACCCGAATGAACTCCGACAACAAGCTACCGTCCGGCCTCACGTCTATTGGGACGTCTTGGGCACGTTTCATATCTGGGTCAAAATTATTATATTCCTTACACTTGTAATCATTATGTACCACATAGTTTGAAAGAGATCGTTTCCAGAGGAAAATTAGAGAGTAGAAGGAAGGGGAAAAAAAGGCAGTGAGCTAACCTTGCCAATCTTAAGATGAAATCGAATACGAACCGCCCAAACCACCAGAACGGGATATCCTAGGTGGTGCCGGCACCTACTCAGCCCTAGGAGCACGGCTCTTCTCCCCACCGCCGTTGTCGAAGTCTGTGGGGTGGATCATCGACAAGGGCTCAGACTTCCCGCCCGCTCTGGAGGATCTAATCTCCACTTGGGAGACCTCCGTCTTGATGCGGCATAACCCCGAGCGCCTCACTACCCGTGGTTGGAACGGATACGATGACCACCAGAACCGTACTTTCCGCTATATGACCCCCAAGAAGCGCCTAACCGCCGAGGACCTAAATCCGACCCTGCTAGCATCGCGTTCCTTCCACCTTATCTGCTCTCCCAACCGATGCCGAGAGCTCGTCACTGAAATCAGAGCTCGGAGGAGTGGCTTGACTGGCCCTGACGGTAACAGTCTGCCCAAGCCCATCTTTATCTGGGAGCCTGTGCCCGATCTTTGTACGCCCGACGAACTGCTTAACTGTACTAACACCCTCCCCCTCATCGACGTTATCAGCCCCAACCATGCAGAGCTCGCCGGCTTCATGGGTGATTCTGGTCTTGACCCAGACACTGGCGAGATTAGCATCAAGGCTGTGGAACGGGCCTGCGAGCAGCTCCTCGGATCCATGCCCCTGCAATCCTTCTCCATCGTGGTCCGTGCCGGCGAGAAGGGGTGCTACCTAGCGCGGAACGGCGGGAGGAAGCGTAAAGCCCGCCCATCTACTGGCGGCGCTACTACTGTCGTTAGGGGCCAATCGCAACAAAAGCCGCCACAACAGCGGAAGAAGCTCTCTGCATTACTGCACGGAAGCTTGCAGCCCGACACGGATATGGAGGCCCTCTTCGCAGGCCTATTGCAGGATCCCGAGGGAACTATCGCCCGTGAAGAGATCGAGGTCGATCCGGGTGTGGAGCGATGGATCCCTGCCTACCACGCTGGGTCACCAGACCGCGTCGTTGACCCGACCGGTGGTGGCAACACCTTCCTCGGTGCCTTAGCTGTCGCTTTAGCCCGCGGTAAGAGTCTTGAGGAGGCCGCCGCATGGGGTAGCGTGGCAGCTAGCTTCGCCATCGAACAGGTCGGCACACCGGTGCTGGTGAGGGCCGAGACTGACGAACATGAGACGTGGAATGGCGTCCGTGTCGATGAGAGGTTCGAGGAGTTTAAGACTCGGTTAGCCTTTAGCTGAGCCGAGCTAGTTATTAGAGGAGTATTCAGGATAAACGGAAAAAAAAAAAAAGTAAGAAAAAAAACCTGAAAATAAAAATAAAACAAAACTATACCTTCGTACGGATAGACAAACGACGGTGATATTAAGGCGATAGATAAGGGAAAGAGCGGAACCGGGCGTGACCCGGGTCCCGGATTATGACACAACACGACACGGACATGACATAGACTACCGGGTTTTATTTTTATTTGGTATCTACCTAGGTACCTCTTACCAGGTACACTAATGATGTAGGCTGTGTAACTTCAATAAGGGGGCGGTTCTGGACCTGGGTTTCTGAGTGCTTCGTGCGGCTCCGATAATAGGAGACGGAGAAAAGAGAAAATCACTGTATGGTAGGTAGGTAGGGAGGGAGGGAGGGAGGGCTGCTATAACACGCGTCCCTCCCTACCTAGGTACCTAACCTACCTAACCCACCTACCTGTACATACCTACGGCAACCCGAGAGGTATGTACCTACCTACCACTTTGTTAGTTCGATGCTAGATGGGTTAGACTGGTAGAGAAACGAGATACGATTTCCCATGGTTACCTAGGTAGTTACCAGGTATCTAAAGTATCATAGCGAGTTTGGTCCTAGAAGTAAATGGATGGATGGATGGATTAGGTAGGAAGGGGCGAGCTTGTGTCTGAATTTGGCCGTTAATTTTTCCATCCTCCCTTTTTCCTTAAGATGTGTACGTAGATAATCTACCACTCTACAGGAGAATAGGAGGTGGCTAGTTAAGCTACGATTCCTGGAAAAAGGTTTATGTGTGTTTACTTCGTACGATCAAGTAGATAGGTAATTGTTGTTTCATTGCTATGCGTACCATGCCACTGCCATCCGTTCTACTACTACTACTACTACTACGTTTGACGTCCAAAGCCGTGAGCCGGTTTATGTATCGCCTTTACTTTCGTGGTCTCTTGTGCTGCTCATCGCGTGTTCTTCGTGTAGCCCCGGGCTTCCTGCTCCGCATCACCGTGGCCGGGATTTTCATTGCCGGAGATTTTTCATTACAGCCGTCGATTCATTCGTTAAGAGAAGAGGCCCGGCCTGATGGTTCCGCTCCTGCCCGACGAGAGAGAAAAAAAGAGCGAGAAACTTGTTAGATTCGTCGCGCTCTCTGTAAAATATCCAACTACTGTATATTAACCATTTAGGTAGTTGCGGATAGCGCCCTGGAGCCTCGTAGCACCTTCGCCCAGCGCGCTTGTGATATTGTCGAGGTCGTCGCCGGCAGTGATGCCGAATTTGCGGATAAAATCCTTCGCTGCAGATTCAAGGTCGCCGTAATCATCGACGGGATCTTCTTCCTCGGGCCGACCGAAGTATGCGTTTGAAGAGATCGCAGTAGCACCTTCGAATCCTTGCAGGCGTGTCTTAGCCTCGGCTTGTGCGTTAGGATCGAATGACCCCTTGCCGAAAAATTCATCAGAAGAAATTCCCTTCTGATTACCGAACTTGTTTCGTGCGTAGCGCTCGTCATCATCTGATGAATCAATTAGTAGGATGTCCTTATGTCGATTTCGTTGTATTAGATCTTACCCTCGGCAACTGCCTTGACTGGTCCAACCGAACCGAATCCGCCGGCATTCTTCTTGGGCGCAGCGCTAGTTGCAGACTTATTACCTCCAACTTGTCCAAATCCAAGCCTTCCAAAGCCCATGCCGAGTCGCTCAACTTCAGCCGCAGACTTTTCACGAGTATGACCGGATCCGTATCCACGCGGATTCACGGGCGCGGGCGAGATGACATTACTGGCTTCGGTCTTCGACGTTGTGCTCTGCTTCGTTTCCGCATCCTCGGCTTCGGGGTCGTAGCCTAGTTTCGCAATCCGCTCAGCTTCCTCCTTAGCCTTCTTCTCAGCCTCGTCGAAGTCAATGATATCTCCTGTGACCTTCTTCGCACCAAGTTTGGCAGTAGTCTTCTTTGCTCCTAAGACATTGGCTTTGCGAGGCCCTGTCGGGTTAGTTTTCCGGAGGGCAGCGGATGTAGTGATTCGGCTGGCAGCGGGTTTGGCCTCGGTTGCGGAATCGGACTTGGACAGGGGCGACGAAGATCTGGAAATCTCCTTGCCATTGGAGCCGGCATTGAGAAAGGGCGAAGCAGTTCGACCAACGACGGGCGGAGTGTTGGTTCGCGAAATAGGCGGTGTAGGCCTCTTAATGGAGGGTTTATCCCAGGAAGAGAAGAAATCGTCACTTGGTTCGCTAGAGGGAGTCGAAGTGTTGTCAGCGCCGTCGCCAGCTACGTCAGTGACGACAACCTCATCGGGATACTCAAGCGCATCTCGTGCAGCCCTCTTCTTCAACTCTTCCTTATACTTAGTCGCAACATTTGACTGATATTTGGTCTTCGGATCCTTGCTAGCAAGAGCCGCGCTACCGCCATTTGCGCGAAAGTACTTGGTCGCGGACTCGTTGCCGCCAACTTTCATGACACGTAGTTGATCCCATTGCCATTCTGATGCACTGTCAGCGTTAGATATTCATGGGAAGTGGCATTAGAGGGTGTCGTTGTAGGACTAGCATACGGTCGAGGTTGGTAGAGCGTACAAAGGAGATATGTACACCGAGATTTCGATGGTTAGAAGAACAGTCGAGACAAAGGTAGATACCAAAGGGCACCGATGTCCAAGTAGGATTCTTCTGACCACAATCGAAGCATAACTGAGGAAGAAGACGGCAATGTTAGCATCTTTGTGAACAATAAATATGATCATCGTATCGTAGTAAATAATAGAACATCATGATTATTATCACGCACCCTATTTGCAGGCTTAGTCTTCAATTTCTCGAAGATTTTCTGCGATTGCTGCTTTGTTGCAAGCGCACTCATCTTGACGGTTTAATTCAGTCGGGAATAATATCTGCTACTTATTTTTTAAAAGGATTTGTGTCTGGTGCGTCTTGCACATCAAGGAAGGAAATGTGAGGAATTGGGAGAGGGAGAGATTTAAAGATAGAATATTTGAAATATGAAATTTGAAGTTGAAATCAGGAGTTCGGCCAGATTTCGCCAAAATGTTAACTTCAAAAGATGGCCCACAATATTCTGGGTCATGGAAAACTAGAGTTAAACTATATATGGATTAGTGCACTATTTCTCCGTATATCCTGGCATCATGGCATTTATTACTATGTAAAGGTTACAGGTAACTAGTAATAAGAATTGAATGAACGTGATAGTGGGTCATTTCGATGTACCTACCTGCGGTAATGTACATCGAACGGTAATCTGTACTCCATACACCCCACATTACATTGCATAAGCCGAAGCTTCAATCAACTCGATTTATTCAATAGAAAATAGAAATTATCCAAAATTTCGAAGCTTCAACTTTTCTTCCAATTGCAAATCTTACGACTGTTCGTCCATCTCCATTAAAAGATGTACCGTCACTTAACGATCCCTACTACTTGATAATAACAAGAGCCCATGGATTTGATATCTCCACTATGAAGCTCCCAATTCGACCACTCGGCGTTACCGCTCTAGCCCCGCGCCTACAACCCTTCGTCGTTTATCATGACCATGGATATGCTACTACTAGTACCACTTCATCCGCCTCTGCTTCCAAGAGGAGGGCCGTGACACCCTTTAATGACAACGGCATTGTGCCTTGGAATCAGCTCTCTGTTGCTGAGAAGGCGTCGCGCGCCACACAGCAGACCTTCAACTTTGGTCTCGTAATAATCGGCGTAGTATTAACGGTAATCTCTACTCCTCGTCGTCTGGACCGAATCATATGCTAAGATGCCGTTTATTAGGGAGGTGTAGGCTACTTTCTCTATCAAGACGTCTTCTCTCCACAGAGTAAGACTGCCTATTTCAGTCGAGCTTTCGATCGAGTCAAGAAGGATCCTCAGTGCGTAGCTCTCCTCGGCGAGAGCAACAAGCTCATAGCCCATGGCGAGGAGACTATGAACAAATGGCGCCGTGCTCGCCCAATTTCGTATGCTACTCTTTGCGTATGATGACCTGCTATCCTACTAATGATGTTAGATCGACGGTAAAAACTGACACACGAGGTAATCAACATTTGATCTTACAGTTCTACGTAAGTTCAACCTAATACGCGGTTTCACCAATATATCTAACGCTGCTTAGGTTGAGGGGCCTTTAAATAACGGAGTTGTTCACGCACGCTTGACGAGGCACGCTGATGATGACGAATTTGAGTACGAGTATCTATTTGTTGACGTTAAAGGCCACTCAAGAATTTACCTAGAGGACCCTAATACGAGATCCTCTAAAGGGGAGGCGAAGAAATTCAAGCTTTTCGGAATTAAGTGGAAATAGGTTCACAATGCCTCCTCAAACCGGAATTGTGCGTGGTCGAGTTACCGCTTATTTAGATGAATGAGCTCCTTCCTCATCACCTTATCTTGAATGATGATACATATCGAGTACTTTTATGTCGACGGGGTTTGAGTTATTGTACTTATATATCTCCTATCAAAAATCTTCAAGTCACTCCATTAGGGGTAGAGGGGTTAGTCTTGAAGGCCTTCCTTTCTCCTAACGAATACCCTTCAGCAGCAAGAGTACCTATATCAAAAAGGTTCACCCCAGCTTTTGGCTAAGTTGTAAAATTTAATGTAGGTAAATTGTCGGTTACGGCTTGCTACCTACTTTCTCGCCTTTAATATACTACTGAAAGATGAGCCACATATTTCGTGAGCCCGTACTCTTATAAACACCGATCTCCCCCTCACCCAATAAGTTATAAGCCGGTGTAGAAAAGCCGGTGTAAGTGTGGTGTACGATAATTATAACATAAATTCATTGTCGTATAGAACACATACACAGCATGCTCCTCATGCGTAGAGAGTTTTACTAGTTATGTACCGGATGAATTGCGGATTTGACCGTACCTGATATCGGCGATGATTAATAGGGGTGGGGTCAGATGGTTCATGAGAAAAGGGGCTTCAACAACAATTTGCATTTTAACTAATATTCGTGCTGTTGACTCCGAGACTCCTGCTTACTTTGATATACGTGAGAGTAAAAACATGTAGACCTTTCTATCGGGTTACTGATACTTACCTAACCTGGAGGTATCTCTAAAAAGTGTCAAATGTAAACTCAGTAAAAGCAGGCAATCAGAGAAGACTTTTTACGTTATATCATACCTAGGTCTAACTTTCGCTCAGTTCGGCTAACTTAGGGTAGCTTATAGCTTAGGTATATGTTGATATAGTGTTGGTTTTCATTCTAGGCCGTTGCAAGACGTCCATTTGGCATATTTTGACCAGCTTCTAATGTACAGTTTGGCTTAAAGCGTCCGGGTGTAGAATCATATGAGGTACTTATTATTTTCAAATGTGTCTATATTCTTGAGTATAACTTTTACTTTATAGGTACCTCTTAACTCACATTAAGGTCTCCGTCCTATTTGGGGCTAATTTAGGAACTTAGGAAGTTACCGTACCTACAGGTATTCCATAACTTTACTGTTTCTATATAGTTACCCCTATTAACAACCAGATAATCAGGAAAGGTTAATATTCCTATGAATGAAGATTAAATAGAGTCTATCTGTTAGAAGCCTTAGGTGTCAAGTATGGGTACATCATATGGGTACATCAGGATATACCTGAGATGGAGCGAGCAAAGGATGAATTCTGTATGTATATCACACCGTGAACATATAAATTAAAGGTCCTTTATGTTCGCAACTGCACGACTGTTACCCCTTATATTAGGTATGATCAGTCTTAAAATACAACCTTTTCTCCCTTTGGTATGAATGATATTTATATATTATGGCTTAAATTAATGATAAAGCTCACCTGGTATGTCATTACCAATTGTAAAGCATTAATTCATGTATTTGGTGCCATATTAGGCCCTAATACAAATCAGTTTAATTGAAGATGATATAGGAGAAGAGAGGATGGCTCAGAGAACAGTTCTCTCATCACTAATATATATATAGCCCTCCCACACAAGGAAAGGGCTGTTTGAGCTGTATTTGTCATACCATTAAAATGCTGTTATAGACTGAATGATGACATAAAGACATGAAAAAAAGTTCCCACATACGGCTTTCTATAACTAACTTGTTAATAGAGAGAACATGACGCCTGATTCAAAGAATTAAACTAATTTGAAAGCTAACCATATTGTCATTTAGTTATATGACTAGAAGATGTGATATGAATCTGTAGTTATACTAATTACTTAACTTTCTTTATAAGCTTAAAGAAAAGGCCACTAGGTAGTAGACAAGGGACATCAGTTATGGGCTTAGTAGTGACAAGATTAACTCTTGACTTAAGATATAAATAGAGAATACTACTCTACCTAGGTATGTGTTGAAAATATCTCTAAAAGCTTGCTTTTGAGATTGTAGAATGGATTATACGGAGTACTTTCTTTTGAGACTTTCCCTACTTAATGAAACAGCACATGTATAATATGATATCTTAGGTAACCTATGTGTATACCTGTGTTTGTACATATTAACTGACTAGGTAGAGAAAATATCAAGTCCTTGTTGGAACAGTTACTGCTTGTATTTCTTCACCACCTAAGTACTTTAGATGGAATACTTTCGAGAGCTTTCATTTTAGCCGTAGAGTGGTACTTTGATAACTAACGCTGGCTTCTATAGCTGAAATTCAACACTGAATCTCGAGGCACTTTCATAAATATCCAGGTTAGCTTCTTTCATCAAACGGCCGTTTCAGGACTAATATCTGCTATAAATTCTCTTCTAGATGAATTTCCTTTCAATAACATAGCCTTGTAATGAATAATAACTGTGAAGCATGAAATGCTATTCATACATGCTTATTAACTGCTATATATTGCCACTGAATAACTATTCCTCATAAAGTCCTAATGCACATAAACTTATAAGAAAATATTCACTCATCTATGGGGTGGAAACAAGAACTATCTAGATGAACCACACTCTGGTTTGATCTATTCATTACATGATATCAGTGTTTCTTATATCACAAATACCATTCCGTTAGGAGTCACGTAACATAATGGCAATCTACTTTCTCAGTGTTTACATGCCGTTGTATGTTCGCCTTGTGAGAAAGAATATCATAGTTCATAAATTGAGATGTTTAGAGAACATATAAGATATGCAATCATGCTAATATGAGTTTTCAGATAGATATTTGTATTGGATCACTGAACCTAGTTAAGAAGCTATATACACATCGTTAAGCTTTGTATACTCAAAGACCCCTATCACATACCTCCTAATTTATCAAAACGCTTTGACTTCAAGAACTTCATGCTTCATGTCATGAGCACTTGCTACTTGTAAAGGAAGAAAGTGACATAGCTTCGCTTCTCTTCTAGACACTAGATCTATGCTTATGATGTTTATCCCTCACTACCTGTTAATGATCCTATATTGTGTAAAATCCGCGGAAATAGACTTGCGACTATTTGAAGTAGCAATATTCGAAGTCCTTGTGGCTTCGACTGAGCCAGTTCAATTATCTGACGATGATCTCAACATTTGCCCAGTGGATGCAGATACAGGATCTCGTATTTTCCATCTGTCGAAGCAGAATATTAGCCTACCGATGATCTGCAATGATCTAAGATAAGAGCTTCTAAGTTCGGTTAGGTTTGTTAGTCTGGACGAGGTTCATGAGACATTGTCTCACAACGAGTGAAGGATAATTACATGGGTATTCCATTCAAAAGACTGGCGGAGCGAAGTCCGGTGATTGTTGTAGCACATAGGTTATGCCCTACATGTAGCCGCCAGCAGCAGTTCACACAGAAAAGTCCATTCCATAACTAAATATAACTGCATACGAAACCCATCTCATGATAACCAGGTCTATATTAGGCAATATACAACAATATGTTCTTATTCCGTTTGCCGCGATTCCTACATGAAGCCTCTACAATGTACCGTCTAGAGGCTGTATCAGCAGACAGGATAACTAAGAACTGTGTAGAGATATGATGTAGATGACTAAAGGCCAAGCCATAAGCTACATATGTGTACATAGGCAGACTACGCTGGCTCTCAGAACGTTGGTCGCAAAATACGACTGGTATTGATAACATGTAGAACTACGAGGCATACCTCAACCTGTCTTGAGGGACGAAAAAAGGATGCTCTGCAACGGAATCAGCTGCGAATCCTGCAAATTCGTCTGTCTGGAGCGGGACCGAGCCTGGGGATCCGGGTCGAAAACTAATGCATGGCCAAGCCCAAAAGTCAAACATACATGACTTAGGCCTTCATACCTTTCATAAACATTGTATCTGGTTGGACTGCTGTTGAGCGGGGTGATAACAAGTCGGGATTATCCCCGAAATGGGTAGATAGCTGCCAAGGGGGTACAAATATCAAGTGAACGATACCTCCTGTACCGTATGGTGTACTTTCAGGAGGTCTTCGTTGTTGAAGTAGGCGATGTAGATAAGGGTATAAATGATAGATAGAAGGGAGGTGAGGATTGTTTCAGCTTCATTAAACACATTGACCGTGTTGTCGTGGCCCCCAAACAGTAGATGATTGATGCCTTATCACCGACACCCAGAGTCCAAGGTTGGTGTAAAACGAGTAAAGTAGCTGCGTTGGTATTGGGCTGGACGGGTCATGTATACAATACGCCGCTAACAGGTGATTGGAGAAGCCGGAAATCTTCCAAACATCAGGTAGCACAGCGATTTCGCTTTTGTTTCGTCATGCCCGATGGCGCCGTCATACTTGAGGGTCGATCTAGGTCCCCGTTGGACTACTCAGGTTTCCCCCTTTTATGACGCAGCGAAGCGGTAGGACTTATACGTGTTTCAACCCGTTTCAATTACGATGACCTATCGGTCCTTTCAGAGCATTATGCTAAGTGGCTTGCTTACCAACGGATTCCCAGGCTTCCGTGATCAATACCGACTCACTGGCGACTCGCTTGTTGTTTGCTCGGCCGTAAGGAGTAGACAAACTTAGCGACCATCTGCGCTGAGAGTCCGCGGAGGACTGAATGTCAACATATCCTCCTGATCTAGGCCTCCGCGGGTCCTTTGGGAAGCACAGGACTGCTGAATGCCGTCAACTACACAGGGTTTACGTGGCCTAGAACGTGTAGTTCTAATCATGGCCTTTTCCTAAATTATTCTCTTGCTTGACCTAATTAGGCCACTATCCGATATCTTTGTTTACTACTCGTACCTAGTTGGACGAAGGAGGACGCTTAGGAACCGTGCCGTAACGAACATGCGGGTATGTAATGCTAGGACTAGGGAAATTTGGATGCGGGATGGATGGAACACGTGAAAAGAGGTGTTTATTTGAGTCTCAGTACGTTGAAAAAATTAGATGCTCTACTGAGAAAAGAAGCATGAGTCATGATCAAGTTACTATGCACGTCCGAAATGCTGATGTTGGATTTGGGTGGCGGTTCTTGAGAACCTTAGACATTACGCTCTTAACACTATGGGAATTGTAACCGTAGATGAGTTGTACATGATCTATCCCTAAGGCAATTGAAACTTCTCAAATATCTGTATTATGATTGAAATCTCCTAATAAACTTGCGGATATATATCCTATCTAGAGAAGACATTAGGTGTACCGATATGTGAAGTTCCGATTCTGGTGCTCGTAATAGCTCAAGTATTTTGGGTGTCAATAGTACCATACCCCTTTAAATTAGTTGTAGATAACATAAACTACCCTTTATTTTGAAAACATCTGCGCTACTGTAGTAAAACTTAGGAGTACCAATAATAAAGATTATGACAGGTAGAAGTTCAATTCAAGGTCAACTATGTAATAACTTGCCGGGTTCTGCGACTGAGAGTGAACTATCTTGAACAAGCCACTATTAAGGCACAGTACCTGAAAAGCTCGTATTTCTATCTTTATATCAGCAGAACTACCACACTCTAGGGCTCTATCTTAAGTTAGTAATATTGTAGTATCTACGTGATAATCTGCTAATCAGCGGACATTTAGCCATGAGTCGTAGCTAAGCCTGGAATCTCGGATACCTATATGCCCCCAACAAGCAGCTTGATTCTGTGATATTTTCGGTTAGTATATTGATATTCTCCAACATACATTCGTATCTACCCTTCGTACATCGTAAGTAACAAGAAAAGGCGATGGTTTTGTACGTTGTTGTAAAATACGGGGCATCAAGAATTTGTCTATCCACCTCTTGGAAATCTGAGGGATCCGACTGACTCTGAGGTCTATATACCCTAACTCAACAGCTTATGATGATATATCTTAAAAAATCTTTAATACTTTATAATCACATGGGTTACATAAACTATAGTTCCTGGAGGAGTTAGGTAACCTACCAACTTTAGTGTAGTTTTTGTGAACCAGCCCAAATCGAGAGCAAGATCACTACCCTTTTTCCCACAAATGTCGCTGCTTGGGAAACATGTAACGGCATAGGGTCTTGGCTTAGGATTCTATAGTTTGTACCTCTAGCCTTTTGATCATTCTGAAATTCTGACAATGTCGGCTTGGATTAATTTGCTACCTCACCTTCAGACATGAAGCCACTCGGCGAAGGAGTGTATCCATGAATTCATGTTGGAAGTACCTATTGATGGAGTACTAAAATCTCATTATGATATATGTAACATAACAGGTATATAGAATGCCTTTATCTACGATATATAATTTATTTTCTTGACCGTTGAGCTACTTGTTCATGCTGTCCCATGTCCCTGGAAAGGGGTATCCTAATAATGATGATGACGCTGTATAGAAGCAATAATAAAAGTATACTAGCGAAGAGAAAGCCTTTAAGAAACCTTTTCAGCATAACTAAGTCATACGTACTACAATGGTATGGCGTGGTATGTGTGGATAATTGCTTGACAAGAGCTTCAGTATTGCCGCCCAGTGAGCTTCAGCAACTGTACCTGTAAACTGTCGCCTTGATATATTCTAGGAAAAAGTACATGGAAGTTTAGATATATGGTAGATTAGATGCTACTTCTACGAAACTGATGAAACTTTAGCCATGCAGACTTCTCGCGGTCTGTTATCACTGGGTAATGGCGAGGTATGGATACCTCTTTCGAGTACGTAGGTAAATAATAAGTACACCGAGTCTACAGCAGCTTCATATAATCAACTAGTCTTGAGAAAGACAGAGATTGCCTTTCAGGTAAACCTATAATTAGGTACTTAAAGATTGTTGATATCCTCGAAGATAAATGGTGAGGAACCTCTATTGTTTATTCAGAGAGCACGGTTCACATCGTGAGGTTGCTCCTATTTCACGTCACCCAGAGTCAAACAGGTTAAAATAATTCGTAGGATATAATGAAAGTTTACGATCTATTATACGGAAATTGTGGGCTACGATGTTACAGTCCGTAATACACCGTATGATTTTGCTGTCTGTATTCATGTGTTCCGCCATGGCAGGAAAACCTATGAAGCTATCTATCATAAACATCACTTACAATAACTAATAGAATATAACCTATGACGTATGGCTAGATTCTCTCTGTAAAAGAATTAGGGTTGCCTTCTCTTAGGCGAGCGCTATAAGCGATGTCCATCGACGAAAATCGTCTCCTTGAACCAATTCTTCGTCCTTTTCAGGAGGACGTGTAAAGGTAAAGTCTAGATGTACACCTCCATACATATCAAATTTCCTTGGTGAATTCCTAATATCCCCAAGGAAACCTTCCTCGCTCGTATTGCTGTTACTAAATTCCATATAATTTATTCAACTCTTGACTGGTAGATAACCGAAATGGTGATATTAAAATAGAGTGTAGGTATATCCCGATGGTATGGTAACTACCCTCGAGGTAGTTAGTTGCGTAAATAAAAGACGAAGCCCATCATCTTCTCGAATTCACATGTAATAGGTGCTTTATCTCCTAGATCCCTTGCGGATTCGCTAAAATTGTGCCGCGGCCTAGGAGAAATTTCCGAGTTTAGCTTCACGGGAAATTTATGGTCATCTCATGACGCTGACTTGTATGCCAGATGAAGATTGGAAAATATTCGTGTCGATCGGCGGAGGACATGAGATCTGTCATCCAATACCCATCTCCGACTGTAGGGTTGGAATGCATACCGGGGCAGACATTAACGGACATCATGCGGGAAAGCGGCACCAACAGAATAGTTAACGTGCATCTCGCGGAAGAGATCCTGATTGACATGGGTATTATCTGGTCGCTTCCGATGGTTCCCATCGATATGAGCTCCGAATCTTTAGGCCCGCTAGGGAATCAGGGATGGATGGCTATCGACTCGTTTCGGTGTATAGGTTGTCATGTCGGGATCACGTAACTCTTGGAAAGTGAAAATAGTCAGTTACCCATGTCGCGCCTAGCTATTCAAAGCCACAGATACCATCTTCTGGCGAATGATCCTTCGAATTTTAGATGTAGACCCGATATTACGGCCTTGGGGTGTTGACATCTGCAAAAATCAAGTTCTCGAGAAGACCTATCGATCGAGAAGATAAAATTCCGGAGAAGCTAAAGATAGGATGGTTGAAAAGCAAGAGGCAGGAGATAACGGTCATGATTACTTACAGCTACGTCTTCAGTACTTGCTTGTTCTGTTGAATTACCCATGGCTCTAAGTCGGAGGTTAAGAAGGTGATGATCATTCAGAGATTGTGTTTGGGGGAGTCTCTATGCGATTCCATGCTAAGATTTAACTTAAGGCAGCCCTTCCTTTGGCTAGGGGGGGGGGCTTCGTATTCCCTATTTTGCCGAAAACGTTGCACAGTGATTAACAGGGACTGCTGCTAGTTTTTATTAACAAAAATAATACTTTAGACGGTACCTGTCTACACAAGTGTGCCAGAAGGTAGCCGCAATCCTATATTCCCTTCGTAAACTACCTAAACAGATCCCTAACATCTGACTCTCGACGCTTACGACTTTCATAAAGATGGAAGATGCCAATCTTAGCACGAGTATGATAGAATAAAGAATTCAAGAACAAGTGTAATAAGACACTTACTACTTGGGTAGAGCCTTATAGGGGTTGAGAAGCTAATAACCCCTGGTACGGGCTCTTTGGGGGGTTGGGTTCATAGAGTACTTGGTGTATAGATACCTTTAGTACCGGTTAACATAATGAGAGATCGTGGTACTAGGACGTAACAAATGATACTCGGATGCCTATGTCATGACGACATGAATTCTCTAGCTGCCTACGAACCGGTCAGATCTCTAATATGGATTTAAACGTGGTAGCAGACGTATCGCTACAAATAATGACAGGTAGTTTATGAGATGATGGAGGCCAATAGTTTCCGCGGAAATGCACTTTGGAAATATTACAAGATCGGATGAGAGATTTATGGCCAAATATCATTAGAATCCCTATTGCCAGAAATCTTCATTAGAAGCAGGCTGCGTAAAGTACCTGGGTTGGTGGGAAGAGGCCTAACAGATGATGTTGGGTTCAGATAATACCTTATAACTACATCCATTGGAGGCGGTCTTCCCTAGTAAACAAGGATTTTAATATCAGCTAGATGTTTAATTAGTCGAGTAGGTAGGTATGTGCCAGACAGAAATTAGATATACGACTGCGAGTTGAAGTCTTCTAAGTATATTTATTTCTATGAAAATCGTTGATGATATTCAAGCAATGACTCACCATGTCCTATGAGCTCAATTTCCATATAATAGTGGAAATCTGGACAATGCTGAATCTCTACTTCTTCAATTTTATCAAATAGTTTCGCCAGTCTGATCGGACCTAAAATAAATAAATAAATAATCATCCATAGGATAGATCTCGTGACACGTTACAAGAACCTAGATGCATTCTTCTAGATAGTCGCCCGGTATTTATATATTTACGTGTATTGTCTACTTACTGTAGTTAAGCTTTATTTATCTTGTAATAAGATACTTCTTGGGTCGAACCCTTCAGAAGCTGGGTATGCAAGCTTTGCGTGTTCACGCCTCCTACCTCAAGTATGATCTTATTTGTAAAAGGACGCTTGATGGGGAAAATCCTGGTTCATCTTCCAACCCCTTTAGAGCAACGAGAGTAGTGAATCAATCTAGAAGGGCTGTATATGGTCACGACAGAAAATGGAAACGTCGAAGAGTAGATATTGGCTCAGGGGTAGAGAAAGCATGTTTGACAAATTGAATTCGTAGCAACGGCCCCCGATCTGGAAATAGGAAGCGAACAAATGCGGGCAGTCGAATTTGAATGCGCGTTAGCCTCGATGCAAATAAATAGTTTGAGAAACGTGGAGAGAGGCTAGGAGAAGTGAAAGCTTTGCTTCATACTGAATGCTGAGTCTTTACGGGTCTGGTGGTCGGCAGATGAAAAGGGGGGACGGGAAATTCTTCGAATGTATCGCGTCCGTTGATCGATTTGATAACACTGGGGGCGGAAATATACTGGCAGAGAGTAGCTCCAAGGTTGCTGAAGGGCAGGATGCAAGATATCACCAACACACATAGACTTGAGGTATACAAGCGGTGAACTTACTGGCAAGAGAGAAGAATTTCCTACAGACTTCATATCCTTGTCGTCGATCAAGACTCAGCGAAAGCGCCAACCCGCTGACAGTTCGCCAGAGTACCACAGCACCGAGCACTCGTGATACCATCGGTTTATTATTCCATCACGTTAAGTATCAAGGCGCCCGGTTATACTTGAGAGGGTAAGCAAAGTGGAGGGAGAGGCTTCGGGTAAGGCCCCTTTCGTACTACCGCTCGCATGCAAGACACGCCACCTTCAAGCCGCCTCGGTCAAAGTCCTTGCTCCTTGGCTTCATCCTAGTGGTTAGTTGGATGAGATGGTCCGTACCAGGAGTTGCAGGGCTTGATGCTACTGTCGCTGTGTAGCTCTGTTGATTCTTCACCAATGTTCACTATGGGGACCTAAGCCTTGCTGCTGTGTAGCAAAGAAATTGGCGGATAATCTAACTACAAGATTTGTATATTTTTCATCCATAAAAGCTATTGCTACTGGCGTTTATTATAGGATGTTCATGTACCGAATATCAGAGAAAGAATTTCAAGTGAGTGCCAGCCACTTCCGCTGCAAGGGAACTGCGCGAAGATCTCGAGAAATCGTTCCAATAATGGGAGTCAAATGACACAGCGCGAGTGAAATTTAAGAGCGAAGCACTCAGGTGTCCGCTACAGCAACTAGATAAAAATCTGAATGTAACCGTGGGTGGCTGCATGAGGAGCCCATGTTGAGCCACCCCTTTTCGAAATTCTTTGCAGCAGGTTCCAGAGATACCTTTGTCTAATCTACGCTATGGCCCATAATAGGAATAGGACGAGTAGCTAAATGTCTCAACTCCCTAGCTTAGATGGTTTCCCAGCTTAGAAATGGTAAAGTTGAACCCGATTGTCGCGGTCGACTTAGGCTTAGCCGGGACCCGGCCGGTAAAATATGTCAACAAACAATGCCAACATCACGTCATGGCACAATGACTACTGTCTTTTTGTCACATATGTCTGTCTCTTTGGATTACTGATAATGACCAGCCGACGCGGACAAGTAGAGAACAGCGATAGCCTTGAATTGGGCTTTGTCACGCTATTTTCTGTGCTGTTAAGAGATCACAAATGTATCCAAATCACTAGTCAGCGCAGCTTTTGCTTGTTTACTACAAAGGTTACAAATCTAGCCAGTCATCTCCTTAGTTCCATAGCCGACGATGATAATTACTGTACATACGTTCTTACTGAACTACCATAAAACCTCGAAGTGGTAGTACCTATAGAGAGCGAACTATGGGCTCTAGATAAAGTAATACGTATTCTAGCTACAACATGATAAACAAGTCACCTCGTCAAGTTGCGGGCTTTGCACAGTGCCCGTAAGGTTGGCGAGAAGTTAACAATAAAGGTACACTCTTGTTCATATATGTACGTAAATAAAATCCGTAGTCCGGGCCAGTATCCGATTGTATTGTTTGATTGCCATTAGACTAGGAATGGGGAAGATCCCGAACCATTTCGAAAGCCGTGCAGGAGCAGCAGCCTGCGAGAATCTACCTATCAAATTGCAACTCTGTATACTAGATCCCTTTATCAAGATATATCAATGACATTGTTTATAATGTACATCTTCTTCGTTCGTCCCGCCTTAGACATATATTCCAAGTAACAAGATATGCGTGAGAATGAAAAAAAGGGGGAGGGGAAAGAAATTAGTATCCCGAAAAGGTTCTAAGTTTTAACGTGCTCTTAAGAGGTAGCTAGTAGTTTGATGTTATTTCAGGTATCCATCCCTAGGTATTTAAGGGATTTGAGTCGGAAGGGTGTGGTGTTGAAGTCGTATTACATATAAATAACGTGTAAGCGCTCGAAGGCAAATATTAATATTATTACCTCCTTTTTTTTCCCATCATTCTTCCGAAAAGAAAAAATTCCTCTCTATAAGGTAAGGCTCCGCTACATCAAGTTCCACCAATATAAAGAGCATATCCTTAACAGTAGAAGCATGATGTTAAAGTACAAATCTTCAAATAGACTCGTTATAAGGTACGATATGTTCAGCCTAGGATGATTAAGTACCCCTATATACCACATTGAATGAGGTATCTACGCCTGGAAAAGGTATGTACACAAGTATACAACATCGAATGGCCTCGTTTGCGTATAGCGCCAAGATTGGAAATATACCAAGCCATTCATATCCTAACCTAAAGAGGCCGTACCATTTTTGTATGTACATACATGCATGCACCTTTTTGAGTTAATGGAGACCTATCATGCTCACCCCTATCTGGCGGGAAACCCCTGGTAAGACAAGGGTCTTCACTAACCCTTCAGCCTATGATTGGCGGGATCGGCTATCCTTACAAGATATCTCTCCTGCCTGGTCAGATTGTTTATACAAACCACTACGTACATAAGTCACTATCGGCCTTGCATGTGGTCAGTATGTACCGCGAGGACAGGGGTGCCTACACCGGTCGTCGTCGAAAGCAAACGAACAGTGCGAACTAAACATTATGAGGTACTAGAAAAGTAGCATTTATTATTACCATTATTTTACGTTCTTTTTAAACTTCTTACTCTATTCAAGGCACCGTATGTATACATTGATGTTTACGAGGGGGTTGGCTTGGATCTCTTTATAATATCTATTATATATGTTTAATATATAACTTATAAAGTATTAAGCTCGTACCTCGGATTCTTATCTTAGGTAAGTATTCTTACATAGATTAAATTCGGTAGTAGTACCTAGTTATCCTGGGTGATTAATGTTTGCTTTTTATTTTTCATCCTTTTCTTCCCTCTTTCAGCTTAGGTATAAGTCCTCGACTTATATAGGTAAAGTTGGGGGCAGGGGGCTTATACAACACATTAACCTCATAAGAAAAGATATGATCCCCATGCTGACATATGATCATACGTTCCGCTCAAAAAGAAAAAAAGTTGAAAGAGGAGAGAGAAAGAGAGAGCGAAGAGATTTTGCTTTTTATCATCACTGTTAAATATTACCCCAGAAAATCGTGTATGTCAACTAACCCTGTTTGATTCCTTGCCAGTTACCATGTGTTACCCCTGCTTGCTTCTCAGTGACATGCATTTCTAACTACCTAGGTCGGCATGTAACTCCTATGCTGTTGTCACTGGCTCGCTTCATCGTCAATGAATGGTCATTATTATTTTGCTTACCTACCTCCTATCTAGAATAGCCTCAACAAAGCGTCTGAGAGTATTTTAGTCTTAATTGCTCTCTCTTACTCTCTCTCACTCTGTTACAGCTTATAAGATAAAATGATGAAAATAATTCACATACATATTTACATGATTTAAGAAAAAGGGGAGGTTGAAGAAGCAAGGCCATCTAGTATACCTACCTATTTCATATAAACATGTAGGTAAATAGTATCCTATGAACTAAAATTTGGGCTACCTCCAACGCTCCCTAAGCTGTCAATGAGTAGTCACCTCGTACAAGATCTAGAACCGCCGCGTGGATGCTATTCATTCGGCTTGCGCAACACTCTCTACACCCATTCTGTCAAGATATGATGTTTTAGGCAAGGCATGGCTTTTCGGCACTGCTCTCTCTGAGCGTGCCCAACGTGGCACTGCTGCGTCGTGTAGATCATGATGTGCATTGGCATGACAGAGAAAGATTGCTGCATCGACATTACAGATTAATGAGGCCGCAGTATATCAAAAGGTCGCGGCCCGATCCGGGAATGAACCGAACGCCCAACTATTGAAGTAACTTGCTGATTTATTGTACAATCCTCCGGACCTGACTTCGGGATGCCGATTCTCCAACGGTTCCAACAACTGCCTAGGTAAACACATCTTACACTTCCAACAACTGGATGTCTGGCTCGGCTGGAGCGCTTAACATTATTACGGCTTATTTTAGTTGCTTGTTTTTATTAACGGCTCTACGCTTTTGCGATCCCAAGCCGATGTAGGGGATCTCGACATTTCTTTTCGTCTACCATTCCCCCTTTCCCCTCTTTCCCTCTTCTTCTTTTCATCTCTACGAAAATGCGTATACGAATATTATGTGGTTTAATTATAGGCTTCGGAGTGATATATACGACCACGGTAGGTAGGTCTAATAATAACCAGAAGGTGCGTGATGCAGAGCAAGTCCATCTATATGGTTACACCTCCAAGTAGCCTGATTTGTGGGAGACGAGATGTTGGCTGGATACAGGCGATTCATAAAATCGACGGCAGCTTGCATCTACTGTTATGGACTAGTACATGAAGAAGTATGTAGGGTCTGCTCATCACAAGCATTGATGATCCTGCACGAGGAAAAATATACCGGCCATGATCCTATTAATTCTCGTTTTTAATAGGTATGGTCATTTTTAGCTTCATCCTTTCGACTTGGCTAATAGTTATCGTTCCCGATCCCAGCTTCAAATTCTCGGGTAATAGGGGTAAATCATTGGTCGCTTCAGGGCGTGCAGAGACAGCCTCCAAGTAACTCCTTTCTATGTTTTTACCTTCATTCCCTTTGGGCATTCTTTTATTTTCGGTAAGTGGAAACTTAGTATTTGCCTCAGATTGCAACACAGATTATCATGTTCGACTTTTGGCGTGGGTTTTCATTCAACCGCAGATATGATCATTAAGGCTTGGAAACACTCCTGTCCTAGGCCCAGCTACTATGGCCTAGGTAAAAGATCGCCCTTCAAATCTGCTCGGTATTATTGAATTGAAATAATTCACTCGATCTAGTTTATAGATCCAATATCCTTCACGTGCTTCTTACTTTTAGGATATAAGGCTTATGTGGCCTAAGACATTTGAGATCGTGGCTTCAGATGATCCATCGCTACGTCCGTACCTTGCGGATCTCTCCCGCTAGCTTGGCCTACCAGAAGTATGTAAACAAGCCCTGCTGCTGTTTGGTCGGATACTGCCGACTAACTGTCGGAGAGCTGATCACAACCATGCTCGTGAACAAAGCCGTATGTTACGTTATGATAGTAGGCCGACGTTTGAACTGAAATAATATTTGTAGCTGTGGCGAGTCATGTAGGTAAACTGGATCCCCGCGTCTTGATACCGCCTACCATGATAGTGCATAATTAAATTAAGAAGTTCACTAGGAGGAGAAGCGTGGAGCCTCTCGAAACCCCGCCAAAGACTCATTAACGGACTGGGTAGCTTTTCTCGGGTCTCCCGGTTGGCGGCTGTTAACCTCTTGGGAGACAGACGGGCGACTTTCAGCACGAACCTAAGCGAAAGAGAAAGATACGTATTAGAGACAGATATTTTCTAATTATGTTAAAATGAGTAAGGACCCCGGCAGCGATACCTGATGATTAGATATTTCCAACTGGAAGTGGCGAGACCAACTCCAGAGTCGACCAAACGGTTGTAGGCTTGTCATGCAGCCTCCCGAAGACTGGACCACAACTCGGCCAAGCAGATCCCTTCCCAATTACCAGGAAATGTTTGTGGCGTCTCGTAGAGCCACTGACGGTAAGGGTAGATGCAGTAATGATGCATAGGGAGGAACTCCGTTCATTATTCAACCGGTTCCCAAAGTCTCGGTGATCCTATCACCTGCATTTAGCATTTCCTTCTCTTCTGGATTGTAGGCCAACTATCTAGGAGACAGTTGATGATAGAGGTAAATCACAGTAGCAGAGGCATACCTTATCTCCAATGTCGGCATCGCAAGCTGAACATTCGAGTGGCAATCCTCGTCGTACCAGATTTCCCCTCTGAGAGGAGGAGCTCCGACCTTCCTGATTTCAAAAATACTCATTACAGTACCGAACAGGTTTGGGGTCTTGTGGCCACACCCCAGGACTTGTTTGGCTTGAGGCTGGAGAAGCTAAAACAATTTGAAGCATAAGCCCTGCAGCTCGAACGGCTTCTTGCCTTGATTGTCAAGGAGGAAAGATGGAGCTGAGTTGTCCAGGTGCCTTTGTGTCTAATTCGGTAGAATGGTCTAAACCTCGCTTGACACACTCCACATATCTTGTTAGCACTAGTTGATGCCAGGCACACAGCCTGTGCTGCTTATCCCGTAGAGGCTCGTCTGTCGAATTCTTTGGCTACCTGATATGCTGGGCTACACCTAGCTCCCTTGTCCAGCTCATACATCACCGCGCAGCCCGCCGACCACTTCGAGAATCCAGAGGAGCGACAAGCCGGCAGCTAACAATAGAAAAGACCGAACGCGCCTCGAGTTCTCTGCACAACCTCCAAATGACCATAATACTCGCTGTCTCAAAAGTCCCCCAGCTTGCACTACCACTACGACCATTATCACCTCACCAAAGTCCCAAGCGGGAATAGATGATATCCACTTCGCCTATCTGCTAATCCTATCAAAATCTCCTTGTGTTATTCCTTGAAGCCTCAAGGACCGCAGTCTCGCCGATATATGAGTTTGTTGCTGCGAGTTGGAGGAAGTTGGCTTCATCCGCATGCACCTTTTCGTGGCACTGCCCTTCTGCCTTTTCTTACAAGCCTCCCCAAGTCTGCGCAGCATATGCTGCCTGCGTACGATCCACGAAGCCACCGCGTCAAGATTCAGGACGTGCCCAGAAGAGAGTATATAGGCTCACCTTCCATCTCGAGTCTCATTTAGCATATCGTTTACTTACCTCCCTCCCCCGGCACTTACCCAGAAGCCTCGTATAAATCAACCGATTCCCCTCGCACTGATTCGGAACGTAGTCTCAAGCAAAAGAAAAGGGGGGAAAGGTTGCATTTCCTTCACAACAACTACGAATCGGCTACACAAAAGCTCTGCCCAACAGGCGACAGGACAACCTCTAATATTTTTTTTTATGAACATAAGGGTTCGGTACGAAACAGAACAAGGTATGCCGTGATATTGGCGTTTTTTTGGAGGCTGATTATCTCGAGGCGCCGCTTGAGATGATGGAATGGCGTTTGCTTGGTTTCATTTGACTGCCATTCCCGTGCCTTGTTCCAAGTTGATGCGCATGGCGCCATTGTCCCAGGATGGTGGTAGGCAAGTTGGTGCGCGCAGGGACTTCTAGCCTCCGCCATGGACGTTGATCAATCGGAATTCTAGATTCTGTAGTAGAAAAAAAGCAGTGCTGACATACATCATCATCAGGACCTCCCTTCGATTTGGTTATATTCAACAGAGAGATATTCGCATATTAGCGCCCCTTTCCGATAGGGATAGTAGGTATCTACTTGAATCTGAGTCTCTTTTTCTACCATGGTCGGGTTATTGTGCAGGCGCCACGCACGAGATCGCGATCCAAGACCACACTGTGCTAAGCAGATCGCGGAGCTGGGAAAATACACACGAGAAGACACCTACCGTTCAAGAACGACGAAGGCATCATTGGCATCTCGTACAGTTTATGGGCCGGTTTAACTTGAACTATCGGCGTGCTTGAAACCTATATAGGCATTTTGATATCTAATCGAACCGAACCGGATCGACTCGACTCGACTTAAACGCATCTTAGCGTAATTCGATTTATGTCTTTTTCGAGTCGGTTTTGGTTGGCCTGCACAAGTCGACCTGTCTTATGACCATCGTCTTGTTTTTTTTTTCTCTCTTCCTATCCTCTAACCACCATATCCTCCCTACTCTTAGAAGGCATCCTTCGTTTATCTTATGATTCTTATAAATTTTTATTTTCTACATTCTCTTTATTTCTCCAGGCTTAGAAGCTGACCAAAGTTTGGATTGTAACTAGGCTTATCATTCGCTGGATGAGGGTGCATGCTATTTGCGGAGGCAGCAAGCCCTTGGCAGTATTCATGGTTACAGTGAACTATTCAAAGGTCGGTGTACATCTTGACCCCTGGAGTGGACCTCATTCATCAAGTATCTGCAAGTAGCAAGCAGCAAGCCCACCTCGTACCCTACCCTGCCCTACATGACTTACCTACCCTTCAAGATTGATATAGATGAGAAATCAGATACCCTTCTCATTACCAAAAAGCGACTAGTCGATCTTTCAAAATATAAAACGCAGATGAGAGACAAAGGGAAAAAAAGCAAAGAGAAAAAAAATATCAACTAATAAAAGAAGAAGAAAGTGATAAAATACAGACACATGGTTACCACCTACACACATATACATCAGAAATCTATCCGAAATCGTACCTATACATATACATATACATACCACTTACACAATTACATGTATCCTTCCTCTATCTTATGTATTACCGTATGTACTTGTCGAATTCGAGATGTTGGTCTTGAGTGTCGACGGGAGAAGCCCGAGCCCTATGAGTGGATAGAGTACCTGGGTCCTGACCTACTAGGAATAGGTGAAGCCGTTATGTTCTAGTGTTCTCTTCTAGGAACCCTGCAAATAATACGGAACTAATAACCGTTACGGGAACAGCTAATTCGCGATCCGTCTTCGAACACTCCTCCGCCGTCAACTCTGTTAGTACCGTCCTCAGCCAATTTTCGGCCGAATGAACCACGCCTCTCTTCTGACAGAGAGGCTCCTCGAATGAATCAACAACAACTTAACCCTAAGGTATTGGCCATTGTATATATATTTTTATCTTCGTTCATTCGTTTGTTCGTTCATTCCCCCCCCGTCCTATTTGTCCCTGCACTTTTCTATCTTTTCCCGCTTTGTACTTCTCCCTATCTCCCTTCAACGGCCGAGAAGATAGTTAAAACGAGAAAGTCCGCTTTCGCCGAGCCGGTCTGGGTGAGAGCGAGGGCGAGGGCGAGGGCGCCCTTTAATTAACGGAAAACCAATTGGATTAAATGGGCCATGCATCGTCTATGGTGAGGAAAGTCAAAGACCAAGGTCCACGACACCTCTAATTATCCTTTGCTTGCTGAAGCCTTGGAAACGGAGTAAGAGGCAGACCAACCAAGGTTAGTTCAATCTCGAATTTGTATCTTGATTCTTATCCTGTCCATACGCCTTTCTTACCAAGCACGAGCCCACATACGCGCCCGCGCCCGCACACACACTCATACACTCATACACTCATACTCATACACTCATATACTCCTATATTCCGGATACATCCTACATAACATACTATACGCGCGCAAACAACACATGCACATATACAATCGAGCAGCCTCACTCATATATATGTATTGCCTCATTGCTTTATCTTCTTGGGGTTCTCGAGTTCTACTAAGGCGTAGAAGAAGAAGTGATGAAGTTGATGAAGTTGACAATAACGATGATGAGAAATAAAATAAAACAAAATAAAAATATTCATGAAGAATAAAAATGCAAAGATGGAAAAGAAGAAGAAGTAAAAAAAAAAAAAAAAGGATGATAAAAAGATAGGATCTTTTAAGGCATTTAACAAATCCTCATGACGACTTCCACATCATAGGAAAGAAAGAGAGAGAGAGAGAGAAGAGAGAGAGAGAGGCCTTGTCGCACTACATGAAAATAAATCAACCACCCCCCGGTTTCTTGTGTCGTACAAGAAAGCGCCTTCGGGTCCTCTAGCGTGGTACTTCAACGAGGGAATTCTCTACTTTACCTTTCCCTGCTCCAAGGGTACTCCCATGTACTCAGGCCTTACTTCTAACTTCTAGATCCCAATTGCCTTATGACATCCTTTGCCTGCCTTGTACCTTCCCTGTATCTACTCTCCACCTGCCCAAGTATCGTACAATGGTACTTACACGCACTTGACATATATAGCATATAAGCAGGTGCCCTGCCTTTTTTCTTTTCTTTTTTTTTTTCCGTCTGAAAAACAAAGTACCTTATCATCCCATGTCTAAGAAGTACCTACCTCATTCCCAGTCAGCTCACAGGGCTACGTATCTTTCTCACACAACGCACGAAAGTACCACAGTGCTAGTGCACGGAATGACAAGGTACCCGTCACTCTTTGGAAGCTACCGGAGCAAACACCGTGCCATTCATTTCCACCGTCACTGACGCATTCACTCTTGTCCTTCTTCTCCTTCTCTTGCTTCATGTACCCACACAACATTACATATTTACTTACTACCTAAAACTTTGAAGTCTACATCTTATTTTACTTTACCTGTCTACCTGCATCACATCTACATACGTACATCCTACATCCTATATCTTATATCCTATACATCAAAATACATCAAAATACATCAACTTGCATTTTGATCAATGATCCTACATACATCCATACACATACACATACACATACACATACCTACACATACACGTACAAATATACACACACGCACGCACATACACACATATATACATACTCGTACTTTATCTACAATATTTCTTAACCAACTTACATACCTACATACGTACCCCCGACGAGCCCGCATACATGAACAATAGTACCTAGAACGCTTACAACAACAACTACAATATTTGCCATACTTGCCATACTTGCAATACTTGCAATATTTCTCACTCATTTCAAAGTTCTAGCCGCGCGTTTGCTTGTTAAGCGGATTCCGCACGGAACGATATTGTGTGCTAACATTGTTACCAATTCTCTTCTCTACAGGGCCTACTCGCAAACCCTCGAGCCCTCAATCTCCCGCCGGCAATGCCCAAAGCCCGGTAATGACTGCAACTCACTCACACCCAATAGGCCTCTTTTATTAATTAGCCCGCGTCACCTTTTATGTTAAAATACAAGTCCATCGCAGCTTTCCCTTACTGACAATTCTTGTCCTTTTAGCAGGACTTTGAGCCCTCGCCGCCTTCCTGCCCTGGGTTGGAATATCTTGACATCCCAGCAACAGGTGATATGAGGTAAGATATCCTGAACCCTTCTCGGTTTTGGCAATAAGATAGGACGAGAAAAAAAGCAAAAGAATAGATTGTTTTTTTTTTAAAAAAAGAAAGAAAGAAAGAAAGAAAGATACAGAAAAAAAAAAGACAAATCTTGTCCAAGTTGAGACTTGTTGTCTTGCCTCGTTAAGCCTCTTCTGAATTTATTTGGTTTTGTTGCTCTTCTACAACACCACATTGTTCCTTTACACCTGAAATCTTCACACAATATATTGGTACCAATTCATCAAACACACCATTACTCGGGCATTTGTGGAGATGTGCCGGTTAGGCTGCTTCTCTGATCGGTCTGCTAGTGTCCCCCCCCCCCTCCTCATGATAACCTACGTACCTACCTACATATCCCATACCTCGCAATCTGCACCCACTGCCACTACCTGTAAATCCCTCTCGCCATAGGCGCGGAGGACGAGTTGCATGAGTGGCTGTTGCAGCTACACAAAAAAGCCTGTGACTCTTCCGCTGTCCGCTGCTTGGTGGCGTGGTTCCAAGTAGCTCCCGATCCTGTATCCGCTCTCTTTGTGGTACGCGAACGTTGTCAGTACCACCGGCTTGGTTGCACTTGGACACTTAGGCATTGTCTCGTATTGAACTGCGATACAAAACTTTCGCTAGCTCACCCAGAGCCTCGCACACGAGGTTCTATTTGCCAAAAACCCCTGCTGATGCCTTCTCCAGATACAACCAAGATTCCAATATCTCTTCCTTGACGATAGAAACCCCTCCTCAGCAGCCTTCTGTACTCGGCGGCTATTCTGCGCCTCTGCTAAACACCACCACGACGGGGTACTCCGCTGATACCGGGTCTTTCTACTCTCAACCATCACAGGTCTATCCTGGAATCGACGTCAGGCCGCCGCGCCTGGGCTCTAGGTAAGTCGCACACCGACCCTGCCTCAAGTGTGCAAAAATATGACACGTCCATCTGCAACCCCCCTGCCTGCTTCTTTACTCACTATTTTAGCAGTAGCACTTCGTCCACGGGCATGGCACATGCCAACCGCTCCGCTGCGTTACCAACTCCAGCTTATAGCGCCAGAGATCTTTACTCCGGTCCGAGGCCTTCCTTTGGAAGAGCAACAGAGCACGCCAGGTCGCCTCCTTTCGCAGGCCCTTTGCGACGTCATCCTTTGTCGCCAACCCCTAGCCCCAACATAAGTTTCACAAGTCCTGTCAGAATGGAAAATACCCAATACGGGAAGTCTGCAGGGTCACATGTTCCACCGCTCATGGCAATGTCTACGAATGGTCAGCTAGTATACAACGACTCGACGACACCTGTTAGGATCGATATCCATGGAACAATCGACAAAGGATTCTTCCTGTCAGAGGGAGATTGGACGTGCTACAGAAGGAACTACTTTTCATGCATCTGCTCCTACAGCCTAACCCCGTATCATCCTAACTCAACGATGCAGTATATACCCTCCGGCGGGACATCCACTTACCAAGTTTTCGGGTTTGCGATGAGCATTTCTGCGGTGGTGTCCGACAGCGACTCTCACACGATCGAGTTGGTTCAGCATACGCCGAAGAGAGACAAGGGGCCAGTACAAAAACCCGAGAAAGTAAGGCTCACCCCGAAACAGCATCAACCGACGCCCCACCCTCTATTGTACCCGGACCATCACAACCTAGCAGGAGCGTCGAGGACAATGTACGAGGGCGGTTATGGGCAGAACGCGCAGGCGTCGTATCCGAACGAGCATACATTCGAGAGGATTCAATTTAAGCAAGCGACGGCGAACAACGGTAAACGAAGAGCAGCGCAGCAGTATTACCACCTAGTCGTCGAACTATACGCCGACGTAGGAAATCAAGCTCAGGATCAGTTCATGAAAATTGCGACGCGAAAGTCTGCGAAAATGATTGTGCGCGGTCGCTCGCCCGGACATTACCAAACGGAGCGACGTGGGAGCACTAGTAGCGGGCCTGGTGGGTCGAGCGGAATGGGAGGTTACCCTGGATCTCAGGTGTTAGGACAGGATTACGGTTCGGGTGGATCTACGCTACTTCCGGGTCCGTACCCCAGCAGTGGGGGATACGATACACGAGGGGGACATTATGGAACAACGCGCCAACCCGATCTGATGGAGCCGATCATACCAGCCGACGAAGCCAAGGCGATGGAAAGCACGAAACAGTATCAGTATTATCCCTCGACTATATACGAAGGTGCCGATTCGAGACAAGGCGTTGAAATGTTCACCCATCGAAGCGAGCCCGAGAGCCTTATGCCTTCGGCCTCAGCATCGGTCGACCCGACGACCTCCAAGGTTAAGCACGAGTACGAAGGTCCCCTTCCAAGCATTCTCTACAATCCCGGGAATGCTTTCTATCCTAGAAGCTGCAGCCGGTTCGAGGGGAAGCCGACCTCGACGGGATATTATCCCACAATGCCAACGATGCTTCCCCAGTCTGGGTAAGTGATGGGAATCGTAGCACAGTGGAGTGTACGCGGCCACACGCTGGATTTCCTACGCGACTGAGGTATTGGGTAATTTCTCCCGAATTCAAGCTCACAGCATTCAACGGTGGATGTCGGAGATGAAAAGGATATTGGTCTCATGGTTTCGGTTCTCCCATGTGTGCATGACGGAGTCAGAGCTGGCGGCTCATGGCATAGGACAGAGATAGAGGATGTGATGAAAGATGGTTTGCATGAGAATTGTGAGTAAATGCGAGAAATATACGAAGAATGAACCACGAGTTGAGGCGGCGGAGCCGGATATACTACAAAATATGGGCTTTATCTGGCGGAATAACGGAAAGGATACCCCGGTGCGATGCTTTATGGTGTTTTCGAGACGGTTTGAGAAACGAAAGGAGGACATGTGACTTTCATTCATCTGTCTTGAAAATTGACGAAGCCTACGCTACAAAAAGAAAAAAAAAGATTCATGGACGGCGTTAGGAAAGACGGGTTTATATGGATGTCTACTTTCTATGTTCATGAGATGGGCGACTGCTTTCGTTTGTTAACCGAATCCCCCTGGTGAAGACAAAGTCATCTTCTCCTGAAAGGGGGAGGCTGCCTTGGGTGGATTGTGTGTTTGTTGATCTGGTGAGAGGACAAAGTCCGAGATGAGATGAGATGACATGAGAGACAAGATCTAGTTTTATGACTCAGGATCAGAAAACAGGGTCTTCGTTGATGTCAGCTGGTGATGCCGGTGCGCGGGAGTTGCCTTCTCGTAGCTACTTAGTCGCAAACTAAACATAGCGTTCTTTCTATTCTGTGATCTCGACTACTACTATGAGTTTCTAGTCTTGCAGATCAGTACGCTTCGAACTGTTAAAGCAATATTACTTCAATACCTAATTCTCACGATCCCACTAAATAAAAAGAGGTGGACAATTAAGGTATGACTTATGTATAAAGTCATTTAAGGGGAGGGAGATGAATGTTGTATCTAGAAATATCTAGAAATATACTATATAATGTACATGCATCATATATCTTGATGTTTCATTTATAGGTTATACCGGTAACAGTATCATGTAATTACGAAAATAGGTAGCCATGAGAATAAAGAAGATGATTCAAGAAAAAAAAAGGGAGGGGGGTATTATGTTTATTATGTTCAATGCTTCCGATAATTACACTCTGACAGAGAATGCAACTGCGATAAAGACTTAGGACGGTTTAAATACATAGTATGATTTTTTTCTTGCTCTTTTGTTTTATTTTATTTTGTTTGTTTTTCCTTTTTCTTCTTTTGTTTTTTTCTTTTCTTTTCCTTCTTCTCCTAGGTTTCATGATGGCTAGCATGTCCTTACTCATCCGAGTACCTCTCAGTAAAATCAATTAGGAGGTCGTTCAATTTGGACTTACAAAGCCTCAGCGCCCCACAACGGGAGCTAGGTTGCACTAAAGGCACGACACCATGATAGGAGCGTAGTAGGCCGGGCAAGGACGCAGTGACTCGGTAGCTTTTGGCCGGGGTTCAGGCGGTGCAGCGGGTGTAAGGCAACCAGACAAGGGGGGTATTTATTGTGGAGTATAGTAGAGCTGGGGCTACTGGGGGGTCCTAGTACTCACATGCGATTAATTAGATCCTTGGTACATGTCCCATAAGATCAGTGCTCGACCTCGACCTCCAAAATACGACAGGTACCTACTGGGCTGTACATATGTATGTATGTGTGCCTATTATCGGATAGGTACTACATATCACAGTACATTGATATAGGCAGATGCAGACTGGAGGTACCAGACATGAGTGCGTGGGTACGTGAGTACAAGGTACAGCATAACAACATACCTACATACATGACATACATTGAGTTGACGGACCACACCCCACATTTTTGAACCAAGTACACTACATGCCTACCTGTACATGATGTACCTCTAAAGTTTTCGGTAGACGATCAGGTAAATTCTAGGGCTGTCTGCTATGGGTCGATCCGTGCACTTAACCTTAGCAAATTTAGCTAATAAGACTCTGGACTCCAGTAGCTTATCCCGACAGCATGGATTCTTTATAATATGTATTTAGGTACCTACCATATATTTACTTACCTACCCCTAGGTACCTACTATATAAATACCCATATATTTAAAGAATATGTCACATACCTCTTAAAAGTACATAACTATCTATATGCATGTATCTATATCTAGGTACAGATGAAGTAGGTACCACGTAGCCAGGAACCTCGTAAGCACCTGCATGTTGTATTTATTTAGGTATGTAGGTACACATATGTAAGCAAGCTAATCCGCTTATGTACCCCCCTCATATGATGTACCTAATGTACAGTGCCTACACTTTACTATCTACACGTAGTTATATTAATAATGATAATGTTAGTATCGTACGTAAGGCAAGGCATTGTCGCACTTACCAACGTCTTTCATACCTACCTACCTAACTTCGTACTAGGCATATGCCTGTTAAATGTGGGTTTAAGACGAATTACGGGACCTTGTATAAATATAGAGTTAGAACATACGCCTATATAACACTAGTTGGATAGGTAGCTGATATTTTACTTCCCGAATAGGAAATAGGATTCGAGCTGGCAGATACATATCTTTTGAGGGGGTTTTTTCCTTTGAACTATCAAAATGGTCTCGGAAAGCACATCCCTATTATTTATATTACATACAAAGTATAAGAGGTAGCAGGTACGGGTATGTCAGGTATAGGAAACTAAGATATCCGTCTCGGAACCGACATGGATCACTTAAAACTTCTCTTCCCTTTTCATATTCTTCATTTATTTCATTTATTTCCCTTTCCGTCCTTTCACCATAGATTAACGTCACAGCTGGAAATAACGACGCCAGTATTCTGCATGAATATCAGAAAGTCTGTGGCGTTCTCCTCAATTGAAACCGGTCGCATACCTACCTATGCACTAATTATATACCAAGTATCGGATGGATTGTCGACACTGGCCTACGTTGATGATTAGCTCATACTAAATCCGTATATATGAGAATATCTATATACTGTATAGGTGTAGCTAATCTCAAGCAGGTTATAATTTCCAAGGTTCCGAGGTTCCAAGGTTCCAAGCTCCAGAGTCACGGTCACGTTTCGATATTATTACACACCAATACATGTCCATCTTTTTGCTCACCGGTTAGTATACTGTATAGTATAATTGCCTAGGATCTCAGCCACGTGGTTAAGGGGGGACAGACCCAACTTCTCCTATTTCCATTCTCTTACTCGTCGGACTTCAAGAATCGACAACGAAAAATACGGCCGAGAAAACTACTACTTTACATAATAGGGAGACGCAAAGCATCTCCTTTTAACCGCTTCTTAGCAAACGGCAATGTTATATGCAAGTGAGAAACGGGCCGAGGCATTCAAATATAACTAGGTAGGTATTGCTATAGCTATACTTAGATACCTCTATACTAACTTATAGATAACGTATATACCTCAAGCTCCTATATATATAGTATACACTGAATGCACTCATTCACGACAGCTATGATTGAGATATCATCTCAAATAATACGCAGTCCAAATAAGCTTTTGTAGATCTTTCACAGATCGTCACCGAATAGTAGACTGATCGAATAGGGGGGAGGGGGGAGAATAAATTGAAGTGATGCGTACGAAGTATCATAATGAGATCTGGGAACTGATTATCCAAGCGCAACTTATGCACATACTTACCCAGTCGCTTATTAGGAACATTCGGTGATTCATATTTCAGTCGCAATCGCGAATAGTCGAAAGAAAACTATCTAAATCGGACCCGTCGTCGCGGATCCGGAACCTACCAATGCATGAATCATAAACCTGCTATAACTCGATGAGATGGGATGGCGATATCACCTTAGCGCATGTTGTCAACCAGCTGTTAGCCGATACTGGTTACATTGGGGGCCGTGTGTCACTCACTCCCCCCTTTCTTTTTCAACCCCCATCTCGTCGCTCCCTCAATGGAGATGAAAGCCAAGGGTAGGAAGCTACCAATCGCTGCTAATTGGTGATGTATCCTCTTTTTATAATCCGAATCGTTGAGGTCTAGCCCAGTCAGATTGCGTTACATCAAGCTCCGAATTTCCGCGGCGGATGATTTTTTTTTTCAAATAGCAGCACAAATCTACCTACCTTTCCGCGACGCGTGGGCATGACTGCCGCCATGTCTGCATACATATGTCGTGCTTAGCGTCATATGCTTGTACTCACCGGGTAGCCTTGTAATTTATCTGATGCTGCTTGATGTAGTCGTCCAAACTTCGTCATGCTAGATAGTTTCCCCCCCTTCTCCCTCTAATCTCTCCCTCTACGTTCCCTTTCATTTATAAATTATCATATACCACAGCTACTAATTTGCAATTATGACTTTATAGGACTGTACTACCTCCACAAAGGCGGGGAGTTCGATATTAACCATTTCTATCGCTATTTTCCAGGTACCGAGATCAATCTCACTCATCATTCCAATGTTTCATCTGATCTTTCCTTTCTCCAATAACTATCTATAGTTATAACATATTTAATAACGTACATGACACTAACCTTATAAACAAGCTGACGAGAGAACGGCCAGGAACCTCGTAGGCTATCAATGTATGTACTTACATACGCAGACTACAAGCGGATTTATTTAATTAAGTTCTCACCGCTCTAATACGGCAGACAAATATCATTGAATCCCTTCCAACATTACCTGACCAGGCAGCTAGGATGAATCTGGTCAGGGTAATGATCAATCAAAGAAGGTCGTGGGTAAGTCGGTCAACCTGTCCAGCTTTTAGAGGCAGAACTCCCTGGAACCCCGTGGCTCGTAAGGAGATTGATTGGCTCATATTTGCGTGTGTGTCGACGAGCTCGGATCATCTTGCCATTCGCAAACAGCTTCTCCTTCAGCAAGCCACGCGATGCTACTGTGCTGGGTACGGGCCTGTATCATGATATTCGTTCTAACAGACCAGCAGTAAGACTACCTAGGACTCCGCTTTGCTTGCGATGTCACTCCACCCGCCGTTAATAGACACAATATATGGCTAACCTACATTATGCCACTAACATGATGTGGACTTGTTAGCACGTGCACAGCAGTGAGGTAGGGAAGACGTCCTTTGAGAAACCATGATCTTCCCGCCTAAGTACCTCTACACTCTCGCTCTCGACCATTTGCAGTAACGTACATATTGATATGTCTGACGTGCATCAACAGCCTTCTCGTTACACTACTTCCGGTGTCTCCTCAGCCCTACGCAGTACCTTTGTGCTACTTACTTTGCGTCTAGAGTTCACGATGTCGCGGACTCAATCCGCTTCGGGTGCCTAGGTCAGCCAGCGTTGGACTTTCTTTGTCCAACTCGACCTGTGAGTTGTAACACAGGAATAAGCTAAGGAAAAAAAAGTGACTGGTCGATTTTATTTTACAGGCGCTCGTGCGGCGATGCCCTTGCGTGTCTAAGAATCTGCACTGTGTTTGCGTCTGGAAGGGAAAGTGACAGGTCATTCCTTATGGCCCTAAGAGGAGAGAGAAGGAGGGGGGAGGGGGACATGACCGATGCAAACAACTGTCGCACAACAATCGCGCCGTACATTACATATACTGGGATGGTCTTCGAAGCAGTGTACTGGGTTTAATCGTATTGATTTCGTCTATTCTGTACCACCACCACCACTCATGAGTCACACAGACTACTGCGCCGCGCTTCTCACGATGCCGTTGCGGCAATATTCTGTGGCACGTCTGCGCCGTCACCAACGGTATAGGTAGTACTACGTGGTAAATGACATACGCACAGCGTACGGAGGGTGCCGTCTCGGTACCATTTGCATCTGAAAATTGAAAAATTGGAAACGAAAAATCTCTAATTCAGGGGACCAATAAGCCCTCCTCTTTTTTTTTTTTTCTTCTATTTTTTTTCTTCAACCGTGCCATTTGGGCAGATAAAGTAAAGTCGCTTAGGTGAGGGCCGAGGCAAGACGAAAAAAGGCAGGACAGGGGAACTTCCTCCCTGCGCTGTTCGAGAAGCGAAATGCCGATCTGTGCGGAACTATTCACAACCATGCATCGCATCCAGTCTAGTAATACGTTTGAACACAGGAATAGGACCCGCTTGCTACCTGTTGTCAGCAGCTAGTTCCAGGCGGTTTAACTGTATACCCATTATTCGTAGCTCACCATTCATACAAGGCACATTGGGAATTATTTTTGTTATTTACACCGCTCTCTCTTCTTCTTCCTCTGTTAGTACCTACACTACGTATACGTATGGACTAGCGGAGTTACCTTCAGTCTTTTTTGGTCCTCGATTAAATTATTAGGTAGTCATCATGATCACCGTGATCATCGTCCAAGAAAAGAATGGAAAAGACGCATAATAAGAGGGATACGTTGGATATAGTATGTGTAAGGCTTGAGCAACGCTTATGGTGTAACCACATAAACGCTCCGTGTAACTCAAGACCTACTTTCCCACCTTATTGCTTATACCTTAGGTACTTGAGTCTATCCTGACCTAACATGTACCTACCTACCTAGTTCGGAGTAAAGAGGAGGTGAAGGGTTGCAAAAGGGGGGGCCAGGCCAAGCCGAGTAAGCGCGAGAAGGTAACACATCGCAACCGCGGAGGTGGACTCCGTGGCGCTGGCTTACTTTCCCAGTTTTCTTACCTACCCTCCCCCCGGGCGGGAAATTGTTGACAGCTCGCCGCCGGCGCCGCAAGTTACATGGACTATATGGCTTACACGTACGTACCAACAACGTCATGGGTGCGTCGTTCTAAGACCAAATGGATGTCTCGGTTGGATAGGTAGGAACCCATCTAATGCACGCAGACACGGCTCTTGTTATGGGCCATACTGAGAAGTAAATTATATGAAGGCTAGGATGTACGTTTAGGTGAAAAAAAAAAGAGGTGTGTAAGAAGGTATGTGCATCCCATAACTGTCCTGCAGTCTACTGTATCGAGTAAATGAGCTGATTTCCCACTCCCATGCCTCCTTTACATCTTGATTCGCGATAGGGCTTTCCGTCCAAGTAGATTACGTCGTATCGGCTGGCACCCCGGTTCAGCTCCCGGGCCCGATGCATTCTCCTCCCATCGACATATCATCTAGAATAATTAAAAATCGTCCTGCCTGGTAGACAGGTATCTACCTTGTGTACGTACGTATGTATGGTAGGCTAGGTAGGCAGCTATCTACATTGCCAATCCCACCTAGTCGCGGAAGACGGCATAGATGTATATACGACTACGTAGATATCATAAACCAGCAAACTCGTTCAACACGTCATCAATTCAACGCCGTTCCATTGACAATGATCGAAAATCTCGTATCGTACCCTTAGTGCCTTATTGACGATTCGTAATAGGGTATGCCATATCTAGGTAGGTAAACTACCTCCTTACATCGACCTCCTACCTTGATGCCTGGTAGGCTACCGATGATGGTGAGAATGGTAGTCCCGTCGGAGTTTTGTTCGTCGCCGGCGCGCAAGTCCTAGGAATCTTCGTGGTAAACGTAGAGGTAGGAGGTACCTGATCCTACGTATACGCGCGGAAGCGAGTATGAATATTATAGCCGTTCCTGAACGTCAGGAGATCGAGACTGGATACTAGATACTGGATACCTCTAGAGACATAGACGTGCCGCCCGATAAGGATCTGATTCGCCCTCCGTCTCATGCCAGTCCATATCCACAACGGTCTACTTACATTATCTCGTAAGTCCACTCGGCTTCCTGAGCTGGACCTCCGGCCTTGCAAGATATTAGATATGAGCGACGGGCGCTTCAGTGACTTGTTTTCGGAAAAAAAGGGGGAAGGCAAAATCAGGATTTTGCTACTAGCAGCTAGAGTATTCTGGGATTTCCCTAGGCTGACGGAACAGGCACTTTCCGATCATAGGCCGAATATAGCCTTTTTGCGAGATATTCTGACTGCTACTCTCTCTCTGATCCACTAGTCGAGATTCTACCTACCTACTATGTAGGGCATGTCACGATAATACCTAGGTCCAAGGTCGCTAGCCGATCGTCCTGGCATCCAAGCGTTTAGGACGAGCGGAGTCTTGTATACATCTGAAGAAGCTACAGGGCTTTGCTACCGCGCCTCTACGCACGTACGTGGGACTACCTGCCTTTTGGTAGGTAGGTAAGTAGGAAAGCGACGCGGTCAGATGGGTGCCGGGGGTAGGTAGACCCTTTTTAGATAGGCGACGGAGATGGTTGAAGGCCAAGCCGTCTCTGACGTTAAGCTATTACATGAGCTAAACACAAATAGGCTTGTGATATCCCCGGTAGCCTAAGTAGGTAGGTAATCTCTGTCTGTAAGGGAGCGACGCGAGGGATATGTTTGCCGCGTAGGTAAAAAAGACATGAAAAAAAAACCCCCTCCCCCCTCCCCCCCAAAAAAATCCCCCTAAAAATAGCATCGAGAAACGAGAACCTGGCTCACGGGATGGTTTCGAGGGGAGATAACTTCTCAAACTATGTTAGAATAAGCGATAATATGCTTAGTCCAGTATCACCCGAGATATGCGCGCTGCAAGGAGTCCAGGCGTGAGTGGGTAGGCGGTAGGTACGTAGCTTGAAATGAGGGCGATGAGCTAATGACTGCCTCTATTTATAAACATATTCGCCGGAATGTGGCTCAACAAACCCTGGCTCGCAAGCACCGTCGCTGGGCGGGTATTCGTGCCGGGACGCAAGCCATCTTTTTTACCCTACGTACCTCACAGCCGCCCCGGGCTCCTCCTCTCTTCATATACGTATGGCAGAAGGGAAGAGGAGGCTTGTCTCTGACGACGCGTTTACATACCGTACCTATCTCGTATCTCGTATTCGCATAGTGCCACAGCAGCATATCCCGTGATGCCGAATCGGCTGGAGCTGTCGTGCCACGCTGGGCCATCAGCTAAGGAGGTACCGTACCTACCTAGCTAACCAGTTCTCGCCCGCGATGACACGGACGGAAGAACCTGTGCGGGCTTCCCCAAAGCTACCTGGATTTGGGGAAAGAGGGAGTAAGCAGGGGGAGAGGGCTTCGATGTGCCGGTGTTTCGACAGAGGTGGCACGACGTTAGTTGCCGTGGGGGAGGGGGGGGGGGGGGATGGGCTTGATAGGGAGGGAGGGACCCGAAGAGGAGATGAGACAGGTGAGACAGGACAGGACGTCACGTCATCGTATGTGGCGCTCGGGGGACGGTGTCACCGTCATCTTTCCCAAGAGCCTACGTGTCTGTCTGTCTGTCTATCTAGATCATCTGGACCGCGGCGCTGTGAGAAATGACAGTGGCACGGAGGAGGTCCCGCGTGAGTGGTTTGAGCGAGACAGATCTCTGCTGCTGTCGTGGAAAGTGGTCACGAGAAGTCTTATTTTAGGTGCTCTCATGAACGCAGAGCTTGTGTAGCACAAAGTAAGTCAACTACCAGTCTTCAAAACAGAAGCTAGCACAGATATATTGAAGGGCAATCTGTCGTCTTGAATTTGGTACCTAAGGTGTAGTAGGTACTAGTTAGGAAGTCGGTATTAGTTATACTCTTTAGTAACCTACTTAGTTAGCCATTTTCTCGGATTTTGAACGACACGCCTTTTCTTGCCTCCCGCTTTTCTGGCTTGTTCTGGTAGGGCGCCGCATTAGTATCGGTTATGAAGTATGGTCTTACGTTGAGAGTTCATGGTAGCTATTTACTCTTTATGTTTTGTGTCGAATAGATAGGGGTCATCAAGACTGGGGTTTATGCGACGTGAAAGGAGGTAGAGTTATGTATACCTTAGGTATCTAAGAGACAGTCAGATGCTGCTATTCTCACTTACAGGCTGATACCTTACAATAACTCTGAATAAATCTTCCATATCTAACCCCACATTTGTAGTAAATGCTGTAATATGTTGCCATCGTCGTTCTAATAAAGAGGTCTAAGCTAATGGTTCCTGCCTAAAATCGTAGCCCCTGATTCTTCCTACAATGTAAAATCGCATGGCTCAACTGTATAATATCATCGTAGAATTGAGATAATCATTCGAAATAAATGATTTTAAATGATTATTAGAATGATTTATTCATTGGAGTACTCGAAGTTTGAAGATGTATGGCTGGTCTATCATGTCAAGTTTTGTGATAGAACTCACGAGGACAGACTCCTATTAGTATATTCTCTGAAGACTATCTCTAGTAGATTTACTGCCAATCGATGTTACTATGTTTTCTATTATGAGCCATTCCAAGCCTGAGCATAGGGAAATGGTCCGTATGTCTGACCGATGTAAATACGGCTGGACTCCCGGCCGATGGACCGGTCCCCCCGTGAACCACTCCACGGCCCCGGACATCGTGACAACTTCACAGCCGCGACGATAACCTTGAAAATACAAGTGGCAGCGGAGATCTCGAGCAAAACACATTCTTTTCATAAAAAATTTCCAATGGATGTACCAGTCCTTCTGTTTTGATTCTTTCACGTCCAGAAGCCCAAAAATTTTTCCAATCTCCCCCCAGCATCATCTTCTTGAAGTCACTATCCAGCTTCTCTAGGAAACATCACGAATCTGCATATTTTCCTCTTGCTATGACTTTCGATCGCGCAATCGCGTCTTTACATCACATCATACGTAAAACCGCTTCTGTTCTTTAGGTCAGTCTCATGCAGTCTTCTGCAACCGATGGGTAACTGTATGTCAACCGGTCGCAATCGCGGTCGCTTTCGCGGTCGCCATAGACTGATGCTGCTGTCGGCATCTGATGAAGAGGGTATCCCTCTTACTGCTGTTTCCCGAGCAGGCAGCAGCAAGGACGAGTCCACGCCTAAGCCATCTGGTATAGGTATTATTGCCCTTTAATGATGACACTCTACTCATTGATGATTCTCTAACCACGACAAATAGGTGCCAACGAGGCCTCACAGCTAACTGTTGATCATTCCTGGGGCTCCCATAACGGCGTAATGCCCTCTGGAAATGTACAATCTTACTTTGACAATAACATGTCTTTTAATAACAACGAAAACTTCTTGATCGATATCTCCTTCGCGGACGCGCAGGTCGGCATCACTATGCCGGGCCGCGTAGTGAAGAAGAGGTCGGCGAAGTTGGCGACGACGCCCTCTATGAGCAACTTGAACGACTTCCTCCGCGACAGCACCAGCAGCAGTAGCAGCGTCAGCGCGGTACCCATCCGTCCGCTGCCGTCGTCGGTGACTATGTCGGACCTGAATAAGCCGCTGCCTCAGTACCCTAACAATGATCCGATAGCCGCCTACATCGATCGTGACAACCTCATCATCAAGTCTGCCTCCATGAAACTGCTCGACATGGGAATCTCCGATTTTCAGGAAGGTGGCGAATTTGAAAGCTCCGTCGACTTCGAGACAGAGAACACAGACATTGATGTTGATCTGCACGGCGCTCCTTTCGCTGACGAAGGCAATTTCCGCACCGACTCCGCTGGTTTTTTTACTGACTCTTGCGCTACTGGCGCCCGCTCACCCTTCGAGGATAACGTCGACCCCAATAAAACTTTGAGTCACCAACGAGTAAGTGTTTTCCATCTCCTATCATTGTAAAATACCCTGTCAAGCAACTGTCCGACACGATGATCATACAGAGCATCTAATCTTTGACGATGTACAATTGCTAACGACCATGTAGCAGATCCCACGACTTGGGCAAAGCCTGGCTCCGTATGTGCTACCTACCCCTATTAGCCCCTTCCCGTCGCCCAGTCGTCTGATTAAACCTCCCAACTTTGCTAGGCCCTTTTCCCCTTCCAGTTCCATCAACAAAACGGGCGCTTCTGGCCCGAACCGCCGAATTCGTATTTCTAGCCCCTTCGACTCCGCTGGGCAGGCTCGCTTCATCACCGAGCCGGACCGTCAGCACTCCATGAGCCCGGCCGTCGTCAACCGCTCCTCTGACCCATCCGAAACGAACCGTCGTCGACCAAGTAGCTGGCACGGGCTTCGCGCTCGCGAAGACCTACCCAGCGGACGAAGCCGCCTGCCTGTGGTACCCGAGTCGCGCCAGTCCCGAGCGGGCATGGGGGACGGCCCCTTGTTGCGTTTCTCTCGCCACGAGCCGGAGCACAACGACATGCTCTGGACCAAGGACCGCGCGGAGATTAGCAGGAAGTACCAGGCGGCAGGAAGGTGATTCTAGGCAAGATGGAAAAGTTGGTCGAGGATGAGAACGAGGCGATCTTGATCACTAGGTGCATCCTCAACATGAGCGAGACTTCGTCGACGCGTGCATCGAGGACGAGAACAGCATGGACCTCATCCAGACACAGGTCGAGAAGTTCCGACGAACGTCCGAGCTCCTGCAGGAGGGAAACATCGTTGCACTCATGGACGAGGACGAAATGGAAGAGGAGGAGGAGCAGGCTAGATTGAAGAAGAGGGCGTCGCTGAAGAAGCAGAAGCAGGAGGCGGAGGCAAAGGCGATGATGGACAAGGGAAGAGGCAAAGCTAAAGCCATGGACGAGATCAAGGAAGAGAAATCTAAGGATTTCGTTGCCGATAATGCTTCTGCACTCATAGGCGAAGCGCTATGAGTACTTGTGACTTCTAAACGATACCCCGGTCTAGAAAATGCTTGCTTTCGGCTAGGTAGTGCGGTACTGATGTAATCGTAATAAAAAATAGGTGTCTTTATAGGTCCTCGTGAAAGGCTATGCTTTAATGACTGCCTTGCAAAAAATGGCAATGATTATTCGCTTGTTCAACGTCTTTGGTTGATAACTTGTAGATCTAGTACCGCCACAGGGCATCCGCCATCTTAACCACCTGCCCCATCTCTATAACATCGTGAACGCGTACTATATCGGCTCCACCCTGCACTGCCGCAGCGACCGTCGCTGCAGTGCCGAATACACGATCCATCGGCTTCGGCACGCCGGTTACTTTGCCTATGAAGCTCTTTCGACTGGACCCAACGAGCCAAGGTAAGCCTTCCAGCCCGGGCCAGGCCCGCAACTCGTGGAAATGGCGTAGGACCTGCAGGTTCTGTTCACCTACCTTAGCAAATCCGAGCCCCGGGTCGAGGATGATGCGCCATCGGCGAATGCCAGCTGCTTCGGCGGCTGCGACGCGCTCAAGAAGTTCTCGAGCAATAGTCGGGATAAGCCCATCCGGATAGTCGTTCAGTTTACTCATCGTGCTAGGGGTTCCTCTCATGTGCATCAGGCATACCATTTTACCTAAATTTGCCATTATGGAGAGCATCTTCTGGTCCATGAGACCTGCTGACACGTCGTTGATGATATCTGCGCCGGCCTTAACCGCCGCTTCGGCGACGGACGCTCGGTATGTATCAACGCTGATGGCGACGTCACGTGTCTCGGGAAGAGTGCGGATGAGTTCGATGACAGGTAAGATGCGGTTTATCTCTTCCTCGGCGCTAACCTCAAGTTTACCAGGTGCCGTTGACTGACCACCAATATCAAATATTGTGGCACCTCCTCGAACGTAGGCCATAATCGTGTCCCTCAATGAATCAGGGGTGTGAATACCACCATCCGAGAACGAGTCGGGCGTTATATTAAGAATGGCCATAACCTGGGTTTTTCGGGTTGCTTTAAGGGCTCTCAAAGAATCTACCGAAGCGCATATTGGCGTTAATGTCGAAAGCGGTTCATTGGCCGGTGGTAAATTATTTAGATACTCCCGCACGGTCTTCTCGGGCTTGGATGAGTTGATTGGCTTTTGCGGTATGAGCTCATTAAGAGGGCGGAGAACGAATTCACGTTCTGAAATACCAATATGAGGAACTATAAGCCTCTCATGGTTGATTTCTTCATCTTCATAGAGCAGAATGTCTAGGTCGATATTACGAGGACCCTTATCTATGAGTTTCCGTCGTCCCATGGATTTCTCTATATCCTGTAGTTGATCTAGCAACGGCAATGGCTCTAAGTCCGTCGCTACCTAAGATATTTGACTTAGTTTAGGGCCTACAAGAGACAGAGATTCAGACACACCTCGCAGGCTCCATTGACAAACGCATCCTGATCTAAAAAATACATTGGCTCCGTCTCCCAGAGGCTACTGGTCCTCTTCACTTTGATGTCTCTAGAGTCCATCTCCTTACATGCTTGCTCGATCATGGCTATCCGATCGCCAACATTGCTACCTAGAGCGATATAAGCAGACCGTTTACCATGACGGCGCTCCGCACGCTGGCGGACACTCTTCAGTAGACTCGTTGAGTGTGACTGATCCATTGACTCCTTTGACCTTCTTCGAGATGTAGTAAAATCTTGGCTACAAGAAAAGGGGGGATGGATCGAATTAGTCAAGGGGCAGAATAGATTGATATGAGAGGACACCGTTCGAGCAGGATGAAGTGGTGAACTCCATAGTCGAAATGCTGACGGGAAAAGACTGAAGATCATAAGAAAGGTTTGAGTCGCGGGTAAGTTGCCTTATTGGATAGATACTTGGACATTTTTGGTAGGTAAGTGGAGTTTTTCGGGTTTGAACTACACCTGAATAGATTAGAAGCTGACATTTCTTAAGTAGATTTTTTTTTTTTTTCACTCTTTTAACTCGTTACCATTAAGGTTCGGGATTATTTAGTTCCTCTTTCCGTCATGCATGCCAAGGGCTCCTAATCAAGATGAGATTCCTGTCTGTTAGCGTATGTATTGTGAGGTAATCTTAATTAGGTACTCCATACCCCATAATCCGTGCATGGGGGTACAGTCTGTCAACAGCCTCGGCTTGGGGTTTAGTACAAATTCATTCTCCGCTTTTCCAAACATGGTTTCGCTCGGCCGCTCTTCGCCGTATGCGCGTGTCAAATGATGCCTCGGTTCACTAAAGCTCCTATACAACGTACAATGTTGAAACGGTAGGAGTAATATTCATATAATACCCGTGGAAATCCGTTTTCCTTCAATTCCAATTTCGCCTACTTTTGTCCATTTCCACTTCCACCCACTCTCTCTCTCCCTTTCTTGCTTGAACCATCTAGATTTCTAAACCACCATCGCATTTACAAACAGCATAGTCGTTTTTATTTTATTTCTATAATTTAGCAGCTCTATTAGATTTACGACAATATATACAGTAACTATTCAAGATGGCATCACCGCGTATGTTACAATTAGACAACTTCATAGTAAAGTCGTTAGTATTTATACCCGGAGAATGACAAAACTAATAAATTATTGCCTTACAGAAAAGATCCGAACTCCCATTACCGACCTTTTCGGCATCAACCACCCAATTCTTTTGGCTGGTATGAATGTTGCTGCCGGTCCCAAACTCGCGGCAGCTGTTACAAATGCCGGTGGTCTCGGCGTCATTGGTGGCATGTCCTACAGCCCGAAGATGTTAAAGGAGCAGATCGATGAGCTGAAGTCGTATTTACACGACAAGAATGCGCCATTTGGCATTGACTTGTTACTTCCTCAAGTTGGTGGTAATGCCAGGAAAACAAAGTATGTCACTTTCCAGCCACAACTGGTTTACTATGTCCAAGATGGTGGCGACTGTAGAAATCATGAAACTAATCTCGCAATCGCCGCACTGTAGCTACGACTACACGAAAGGCAAACTCGACCAATTAGTCGACACTATTATCGAATCGGGGGCCAAACTGTTCGTCTCTGCTGTTGGCGTACCCCCCAAAGCAGTCGTCGAAAAGTTGCACAAACACGGCGTTTACTACATGAACATGGTCGGTCACCCTAAGCATGTTCAGAAGGCGCTAGACATTGGTTGTGATATTATCTGCGCACAAGGTGGCGAGGGTGGCGGGCATACTGGAGACGTTCCGACCTCTGTCCTGATTCCCGCTTGCGTACAAATATGCAAGGGGAAGAAGAGCCCGCTCTCGGGCAAAGACGTTCAAGTTATCGCTGCGGGTGGTATCCACAATGGGCACATGTTAGCTGCATCGTTGATGATGGGCGCGAGCGCCGTCTGGGTTGGAACCCGATTTATCCTAGTCGATGAGGCCGGTGCGCCGGAGGGTCATAAGGAATCGGTGAAGACGGCCGGGTTTGATGACACAATCCGGACACTCATCTTCACCGGGCGACCGCTGCGGGTGCGGAAGACCTCGTACATCGTGAATTGGGAGACCGAGCGCCAAGCCGAGATCAAGGAGTTGACTTCTAAGGGTATCCTCCCCTACGAACACGACTTAGATAAGCTGGCAGAGAAGGAGTCGGATGGGGACGACGAGGTGGAATTGGTTCAACCATACCTCATGGGCAAATGCGCTGCTCTGGTAACGGAACAGAAGAGCGCAAAGGCTGTCGTGGATGAATTCATTAACGACGCCTCGGAAATGTTGAAGAAGGGAACCGAGATGATGATATCCAAGTTGTAAGAATTATGAACGTGTAAGACGTTCAACTGTATATATCAACATTTCCCTAGCGTGTATTCTTGGTTTGAGAGGGCACATCTGAAGCATTGATTTTATCTACCTGCCGTTTAGAAGATATTATAATATATCTTGTTCATAGTATGTCATTTGGTAGTTGTTTTAATGTACAGTATAAAGCTACTGCAGTTGGTCTGTTGGTGTATGATCTTGCCCTTTATCGCCTCGCCCCCTTTTTTTTGGTTGGATCTATTGATCCTTGCTACACGTGGTGTCAGGTACACTTTACGTCACCATTCGTAGTACACTTACATCTTCTACGCCTATTATATTAGCCCTATAGATAAATATGATGAACGTGACCTCACTGTTACGGAGTATTTATACTCATCATTGATGTAGTCTTTTGATTAAATACCGTTTAATCTCCCTAACAGTACCTACCTACATTTTGCATCTCATATCATCTTCTCGTACACGCATCTTATTTCTCATTCCTTAACTAAAATATGGCTGACACGCACCAATTCGACGTCACGAAGCTCTTCGGGGTCCAAGGTTTCGTTGCCGTAGTTACGGGAGGAGGAACGGGCATCGGGCTCATGGCCGCCCAGGCCCTGTCCGCGAACGGCGCCAAAGTCTATATCACGGGCCGTCGAAAGGAAGTGCTAGTGAATGCGGCGCAAAGCCACCAACCGACTCGGGGTAGAGGGCAGATCATCCCGGTCGGGCCGTGCGATGTGACGGACAAGCAGGACGTGGGGCGGCTGGTGGCGGAGCTGAGCGAGCGGGAGAAGTACATCAACCTACTGGTGTGCAACGCGGGCATCTCGGGCCCCAAGGCAGAGCCGGAGTATAGCGAGGCCGATGATCTCAAAGCCAGGCTTTGGAACGAGGACCCGGAAGACTGGCACGCCAGCTTCAACACCAACGTCACCGCCGTCTACTTCACCACCGTCGCCTTCCTCCCGCTCTTACAGGCTAGCATGCGTCCCAAGGGCCCCCTCGAACCATACTCCGCCTCTGTCATCACGATATCGTCCATGTCCGGCATCATGCGGCATGCTCAGGGCCATTTCAGCTATAACACCGCCAAGGGCGCGACGATCCAGCTGACGAAACTCATGAGCGCGGAGTTCCAGAAGGCTCAGATCAGGGTTAACTCTATCGCGCCGGGATACTTCCCTAGCGAAAGTGAGTGCGCTCGGATATTTGGAATACCGAATGAATACTACGACTATAAAGTATAAAATTAGTAGTACCAAGACAGCTAACTTTTCGCCTTATAGTGACTGCGAAGACCAGCGATGAGAAGCAGAAGAGCTATATGCCGCCGGAGAAGATCCAAGACAAAGGCCACGTCCCGCTCATGAGGGCAGGGCGTGAGGAGGAAATGGGTATGACGGTACTATATCTTACGAAGAATCAGTATGTCAATGGAGAGATTATCGCAGTTGATGGAGGAGTCCTGAACGTTCTTGCTGGCCGATAAGAATTAAAAGTCCGCGGACGCGTCGACGTTTCACTTACTTTGTGATGTCTGTGGTATATTAATAGCTACCTCCGAAGGTTCAAACCGGTAGACTGTTATATATCTGTAACTTCTGGACGGATTGACGATGAGTGGATGTAGGTTTGGCGTTATCCGGTTAGACAGGGAGATAAAATACGACGGTATACATCAACGAGGTTGACATTGAAGCATCTTTAGCCAAAGAGTATTTCTTTCCAGTGCTGATTCAGTTGAATTGCCAATCATTCATAACCGTGGTCATGCGGGAGTTATATTGGTGCCTCAAATGCAACGCAGCAAACGGAACCCACAAAGACACATGTCCCAGCAACCTGAGACCTAAGAAAAGAGCCCATCCCGATACCCTAACCACCGAAACGAACTCGGGGAGCCAGCAAAGTATCGAGCCCAGGAGGAAAAGGAAGAAGGCTAGCGGGTTCATGATTACGGCTATTCGAGCGGTTTTCAAGAAATGACCTCCTAACGTCATTGTGCTCATAATACTCCCGAGTCGACGACGACAAGTCCTCTCGGCTGGCCTCAATACATATATAGTAAGTAGGCTGTGTTAAAAGACGGTGCAAATTTGCAGTCATCTTTCGTGATGTTAGACGAGGTTCAAACGATTAGCGCTTCACGAATGATTAATATTATCCCGAGATACCGCAGCTTCGAATACGATTCTAACTCTTAGAGTATGCCAGGCGTAGGATTCCTGTGATGAGTCATTTTCAATCGCAACTTGCCACTCAGAAGCCCGAAGCAGAATATTCAGGGTCCCTGGGCATCAGCCTAACGTTTCTCGTTGGTAAAGTTCCTGGTAAGTAGAACCTCAAAAGGTCCTCTCTCGACGGAGAAGACGAGCATATATAGTAGGTAGGGCTAATCTATAAAGGGCAGAAATACAAGTGGATTTCGAATTTGATGAGATATTGTAAACGATTGAAAGGAAATTGATCAGGATTCATACAATGCATAGATGTACTGAGAGTCTGAGGTGCTCCTGAAGGATTTCAAGTATGAGAATATTTATTTACCTACAGGTACCTATTTATTGTTATGTCAGGCTAAGTTAGGCTTACGTCAGGGATTAGGTACTATGTACGAGGATGAACCAGTATGGGGACGGATAAATTTAAAGTTCTTCAAAAGATAAAGAACCTTGGAACAGGGATGTTAGGTACCCATATGACTCAATATACTAATATTAGGTAGTTACCACCTACTTATGTACATACATACATAGTCACATCGTTGGGAACTTTCCTTTAGTTACCGATAACTTTCCTCAAATCTTACGAACTTCCTCTTTTCTTTTCTTTCTTCTTTCCTTTTTTTTGTCCTGCGAACATTCCTATCTTCAACTATTATGCCGAAGAAAAGACATAATAGTAGATATTCAAAACCACCTTCTGTTGCACCACCGTCACTAACCTTATCATCTTCGTCAACCACAACTCCCGGTAAGCTACCGCTAATTCCCATAACTATCTCCGAAAATATTTATTCATTCGTTCGTTGAAATCGTATAGAACAACATGAGCGCTCTGTCAACCACCTTCTCGCGGAATTGCGACGAAGTAGCTTAAAACAACATGGATCTCAAATCCAGAATAACGTACCCGTCGTAACTCCTACCGTTCCTCCTTCTATTCGTCAGATCCTCCAGATTCCCGAGACTCCCGCTCCAGCACCTCGAAGATACCAACGCCTCCATGTGAACGGTCGAAGAGGACCACCCGGTCCTCCGCCGCCACGCAGTTGGACGTCGTCGGAACGATTGCGACATACATCTACAGATTTGGGACGAGAACTTGGACGAGAATTCGATGTATACATACAGCGCTGGCCTCTACCAGGCGCGTATATCCCCGGAGCGGGAAGTTTTATAGATCAGATCCTCCACCGATTTGCATCTGATTGGGAGCAGCAACGACAATGGAACCAGTTTTATCTATATACATTGCCTAGTCAACTACGGACAGCATTGATCAGCTATGTTTCGGAATTTCATGAACCGGGACTTTCGGTCGGTGATTTACAGCTAATTCTGGCTGGGCCTACCGATGACATGCTCGCTGAATATGACGTGGAGAAACCTGATATAAGCAAATTAAATGCGGACATATTTTGTTTAGATCTGAGTGGTTCTCTAGGGAAGTCATTAACGCTGAAGAGATTAAACGACTTACTCTATCCCCATACACATGCAGCCGAGTCTGACATTCAAGACTCGTGGGATGCGCCGGAGCTTGCGTCTGGCCCACTGAAGCTCTTGCCAAATTTAACACGGCTGTCCCTTGCGATTGGACCCGGAAATGCGCTTAATGTTTCCTGGAAACAGCTTCTTTCGTTAGCTAGCAAGCTACCAACGCTTACGCATCTGAATCTCGCTGGCTGGCCGGAACCATATCTGACGCCAAACGCCAAATATGCCAAGTTCACTTCGTCCTTAACTGGAAGGGATGTTCAATATAGCGGCACTGGTCCCTATAGTCATAGTCTGGACAGTGACTGGTCCGAGGCAATCATAGTGTTAAAACGACTGAGTAAACTGTGGTACAGTTTAGAATATCTTGATCTGACTGGGTGCGGAGATTGGTTCCCTGCGCTGATGAAGCAATCTGATGGAGATTTCACCGTCAACATGGTGGACTGGGTAAACGACTGGGGGAAAATAACCACCCTAAGACTTTGTTCCAGCTACGCTACTTCAGACGATCCGTCAAGGCGAGAAATAGATCAAGTCTACAATTTGATCGAGTCTGCGACAGCGGTAGAAAGGCATATCAAAGCACAGCGATCTGGCAAGGGACGCTGGATTTTGGTGGAGAAAGACGTTGTCGCTGAGAACGGAAAGAGGTAGGCGGTTTGTCGGGTGCTATCGTCTAACAACTCGCTGGAGGCATACTACGTGACGGAGAGAAAGGTTTTTTGGTGTGTGTTATATCTTGGCATATTATATACCCTTTATGGATATACTATATTGTGACGAACAAATCAACTACTTCATTCCCTGTTTACGGCATTGGCACTCATATATCAAATAAGTAGGCTAAAACGTATCATAACCTTCCAACTTAGGAGGTATTAGAGAATCTCAAAACATCAACACATTGCCTCATGCTACGGGGATAAGACTCGACTAACATTCCAATATAAGACACAAGAAGTCTAAGTAGTGGTAGTTGTTTGCGAAGTCATTAATACTAGGTAAGAAGAGTTGGTGGCTACCTTGAATCACCTTAATTATGAGACTCAATGTCTAAGGCCCTTGGACTGCTGATTTATAGACGACAATGATAGTTCTAAAAAAACATGTCAATCTGAAAGATGTACTATCATAGGAGGTAAAGATATAAACCATTGTTGATCAGAGGTATGAAGCTGAGCCGGGTTTGCAGAGTGTGCAAGGATTGCTATTAGTGGGATGGACCCTGATGATGTAGCGCCAATCAGTACCTAACCAATCATCGTCCTGGACTTGGACTAAAGCAGGCAAAAACTAGTTCGTGACGTATGTCGTTCATCCAGTCTGATGGTACAAGAAATGTTGCTGCTCGTCCTTCGTCGGTACATGCACATATCATAAACACGCACATCGATAAATACAGCAGAGCAGAATGTAACATAGTACATTAGACGGTTTACTTCCACCATAGTTCTTCATTGTCTACCTCTTATACTAAACAAACAACAAAATCTAACGACTATGAGAGTGGACGAAGATGTGTTGGCCTCTCAGATTGTTCTATTGTTTTCACCACATGGTAAATCTGATATTTGATCAGCCACGAATCAATGCGTTGGTAGCTAGAATGTATGTAATATATATTGTACGTAGAGCTTCGAGTTGTGATGGATACCGATATATATCAAGTCGATCACCTACCTCTCTTTATATCGAGTGCTGCAGCTTCTGTTTACCGCAGTCAGTCATGGGACATTATCACATTGTTTTGTTTATTTCGTTTGCCTACCGACCTAATGCTCGCCCACAATTTGAATATCAATCGAATATCTCCTTGAAACAAACACACAAAATTCTACCTACTCTCAGAGCTTCCTCACAGGTCGCGTAAACAAAACAAGAACGAACTTAGAAGTCCTGGAGTATCCAGTACAGAAACATGGCGAGCGAGAGAGACAAACTTTTTCACGGCGTAGGGCTGATGCTCTCGTCGATGTTGTCGAGTGTGGGATTCATTCTCGCGATGGTGCTTCTCTTTGCTGGCACTGGTTTTCAACAGCAGGCATTAGAAGATTTCCATCTCCTTGCGGTAGGTCCTCGGTCGAAAAACCACGTTTCGATAGATAACATGCTAAGTGCTCTGGCCTAGATCAACATGTCCAACTTTGGGTATGACCTCGTACCTAACACGACATCTTCAGCCGCTCAGCCCACGACTACCGTCGAAAATGGCAATGGTGTCAACTGGGGCGCCATCGAAAACGGACTGGACAGCTTCGGCAACGCCGTATCGAGCGATCTAAACGCCACCGCGAACGACGTGGCCGACCAGCTTGCCCACGATCTAGGAATCTCCCAGTGGTATAGTCTGCACATCATGTCCATCTGCGAAGGCGACTTCGCGCCGAACGCCACCTCGCCCGATGCCTGGTACAATACGACGAACTGCACCGCGATGACTCCGAGAGGTACTGTAGAGCTTTCATAAACTCCGCCACTACCCACGAACGACTCTGCAATTATCACTTACTAACACCTCGGCCTCTACTAGTTACTTTGAACCTGAGCGACATGATCCAGAAGGAATTGGACAAGGGCCCTCTGAACATCAGCGCCAGCGACATCCCCATCCCCGCCACCGTCCTGGCGGCCGTCGACTACGTCAACAGCTTCCTCTTCACGACCCTCATCCTCTACGCGCTCGGGAGCGGCTTTTCCGGGCTCTTCCTCCTCGCGTGCATGGTCGAGATGGCGCAGCGGCGCCACGCCGTCCAGAGGGGCGCCGTCGCCGTCAACGCGACGCTCGCCGCCCTCGCGGCGCTGTCCCTCGCCATCGGCAGCGCCATCACGACGGCCGTGCCGAAGCAGGCCGCCGCCGACATCGGCGGCGCGGGCGCGGGCGCGGGCGCGGACGTCGGCATCTCCGCCGTCGAGGGGGCCGCGTTCGCCCACCTCTCCTGGGGCGCCTTCGCGGCCATGTTCGCGACGCTGCTGCTCTGGTGCTTCCTGGGCTGCACCGCGCGCGGGCGAAGACGCGGGGCGCCGCCGTACGGAGAGACGGCCCTGCCTGCGGACGCGGACGGCGCCCGCGGGGCGTTGGAGATGGTTCCCCACACGGCCTTAGGCGGTTCTATGTGAAGGTCAGGATCAGGAGGGCTAGGTACGGAATGAGCCGGTGTTGCGGCGTTTTACTTGGCAGCGATACACCCGTGGTCCGTGGTAACGTGTACCGTATGCTAGGGGCTTGCTCGTCTAGGGTGCCTACGAGGTACCTGCCCAGATACTGTAGTCAATAAATCGTGATCTTACCATAAACCCCGTGAGGAAAAAAGGCGGCTTTGATCGTTCCTATTCTCACTTAGTACTTCGCTTCGTGGCTTCGAGTTGTTGATACTTCGAGTATGATTTCTAGGCTCTTTGGGGCGTATCACTTAAACAATGCTTCGGATACCTACATGACCACAGATTCCTCCTCACAAGTAATGAGTATTCTAGGGAAGGGTACGGCTAGTAGTAAGGCTATTCTGTTTCTATCCCGTACTTACGTGTTCACATACATGTGTAACACTTGATTAACAGAAGTAGGCATGTATGAATGGTATAAATGCCACGTTAGATCAGGCATCACATATATATCTAATACTTGGCAGTGATACGAAGGAGCTGTAATCATCGATCTTAATAGGCCATCTATAAAGGTAGTTGTCATCGATCTTAATAGGCCATCTATAAAGGTAGTTGTATGAGAAGCTTGTAAAAGATGTTAGGTTAATTACCTACTGCATTAAACCATTATAACAGTTTACCAGCTAGGTATGGATCGGCCTAACGTTCTCTGTCGCTGTTTTCGTCTCATTTTAATGGCCTGATGGTATCGATTTTATAATATAGGTATAGTTGATCAGCAATAGCTTTACCTTGATAGGTTGGCTTATTATAAGCGCTCACATACTTAATTATGTGAGTTTATTCCCAGAAGTGTACCTAGTATTTTGGCCAATACAGTCATAAGTTGATCGAATCTGTATCATTATTAATATGGTCTAACACGTACTTGACAAGATAGTTACACATCGTGGTGTAACGTAGAAACATGGTATTGCCCGTTAAAACTATCGTCAATAATTAACAGATAACTACATAAGATGTGTGCAACGTGAGATCTGCATTAACGATAAGTACCTTGGATTCAAGATCTAATTTAAATAGGCATGTTTAGTCAGATGGACATCAAGGCTAACAGAGATCAGCTATCTTATAAGTTGGGCGTCTGACCAGATGCAGAAAAAAGATACTGGACCAGCCAATAAAATCGATTTAATGCTATGCTTGTTGGCTCTCGTGACTACCCCCTGTGGAATAGAGACTGCTTACCAGGTACCTTAGGTAAGGTAATGAATAAACCTCAATAAACGTGAGATCGATTACAATAGAAATATGCCCTAAATTAATATGTTCGTAAATCAGTATGATATGTTTAACTGTTATATACGTGCTTGAGTCAGTGAAAATACTTGGTAATTGCATACACAGTACAGCTACGATATTATAAAAAGAGAGATCGGCCTAAATCTTGTCTTATGACGTAACCGCCGTGTGCCGTATCATGTAAACTCTGGTTCATGCAGCATAACTGACACGCTACGCCAACTTAGTTAGATAAGACTTCGTCCCTCATCACTTCCTTCTGCAGTACCGGCAAGGCGCGCGGGAAAGGGCAGGGGGTACTACCTAACTATTGTACCTATCAAAACCCTCCCCTTATATAAGCCAAGCTATATAAGAGGAGGTACCTAACCGTAATCTTCCACCTCACAAGTTATGTGCCTTCTCTCTCCTTCCTGGTATGACCTATTTAATATTATGTAGGAAGCCGCACATGATGACCGTTTCACATGACAGATGTCAAATAACGAGACGCTGCGCCGTGACGCCGAGTTCTTCAACTTCATCCAATCCTATAAAATAATACTGATGATACTCCAAATGAAATAAACCCCGTTTATATTCGACACTCTTTTTACCATTACCTAGAAAAGCATTACACAATATATTATATAGAGAAAACATCACAAGCTCCTATGAATCGGACTTCGTCGCCCTCGATGCCTCAGCCGTGGGAATTCAATGAAGAGGCCGGTGATCCGGAAGATGAGCGACGGACACTTCTACAAGAAGGCGAAGAAAAAGCCCAGCGCATCTTTTCCGGCTTCATCGAGTTTGCTTTTTCTGGAAATATCCTCGAGATCGCCTTCGGGTTAATGTTAGTGAAGTGGCCTACATCGACCTTGAGAGGACTCGAATGGTTACCTGCTAACTCTTATTGGTAGTTTGGCAACGGCATTCACGGGTGTCACCACCTCTCTCGTCAGCGACATACTTCTCCCACCGCTTTCTGTCCTCCTTCCGTTGCGAAGGAACATGAATGAGAAGTTCGCAGTGCTAAGAGCGGGTCCCAATTATGACAATGAAGGTGGTTACAATACCTTAGAACAGGCGCAGAACGACGGGGCTATCGTTCTAGCTTACGGGTATGAAAAGTCGAGAACCCCTATCATAAATTAAGGAGTCACGATTATTTAACTTGTCACTTGGTATTAGTGTCTTCCTCAGCCGGATCATCAACTTCTTAGGCCTCGGCCTCGCACTTTACGGTCTGGCCAGTTTGTACCAGTATTTCTCGCATGACCCTATCATCAAGCATACTATTAAGTGTCGATACTGTAAAAAGAGCGTTAGCTCCAAGGTGCGTGGCTATACTACCGAAATGGTTACGGGTTCATATGTATAAGCTAAATTACTAGGCAATCCGGTGCGTGAACTGCACTAGCTGGCTCGATGGACGAGAGGAACGAATGCGATGAATGGGTTGGTGGCGACGACATAAATCTGGGCGATTTGAATGACCCCAGATCTGAACCAATTGAGGTACGCAGCCAAAGCATCAGCATCAGCTATTCGGTATTCCGATCGATTTTGTGCGGATCCTAAGGGATGATCAGTCAGTTTGGGACCTTTGGGGTGATAACGGTGAATTTGCGTCTAAACCTGATGGTCTTGATCAGAGACTTAATTACTACTTGACTTGATTGAGACGCTGCTCAGAGTATCAAATCCTTCCGTTCTGCATTTTTAATGAATAGGGAGCTAATCAACGAATATCATTGACGGTTATCATCTAACTTATCTCTCAAGGGATATCGTCGTCATATGTAAGCCTGAAGCCTGCGTTGAGAGAACTTAAGACTTAAGACTTGAGTCTTAAGACTGTCTTAAGTCATAAGTTTGTGTGCATCAATACGAATTACGGATTACAGAATTGCGGATATAGCATCAGAGATAAAGGCGATAAGAATGGTAAATGTCTGGTAGGTGGGAATTACAATCATTAGCGCGCCAGGGTGGGCCCTGGACATGGTCACCGTAACAATATCGCAAAATATAATTATCTACAAAAACTCAAAATAATACTGGTTATTCAAGACTATCACTGGTATAATTTCATATATGAAATAATCCAAAAGCCCGTAATACCTTGAGATTGAGACGGTCTCCAATTCTTGAGATGATCTCCAAGTTTCGAGACAATAATCCTATCCAAAACCCCGTGACAACCTGTGACGGCTTCAGATTGAGATAATCTCTACCTATTTCGAGACGATATCCTATCCGTAGCCTCCATCGTCGCTGCCTCGTATACGTACAACCTCTATTACAACTGCCTCAACCTACTTATCTTTACGTACAGCCTACCTTACCTGTATATACTGGAACAAGGGATAATCTTCTCACGCGTACGTAGAATAAACCTCGTAGTTTAATGGTAAATCACGTAATCTATACCTGTAGACCTGTAATTCGAACCTCATCGCGAGCAGTAAAAATTTGTATTATATAATATAAAGTATGTAACCAAGTAGGTAATACGAGTAACACTTCAATACAGTACTAGATACCTGATATATGAATTTATTTTTTTATTTTTTTATAATCTCATTTTGGGCTGGAGACGATCTCAGGTTTTTGAGACGCTGTCAAATATACAATGTTTTTTTTACGATAGCGTCAGGAGACTACGTCAAACCTGAGATTGAGTTCAAATTCTATGACTATCCTAGAGACCATGTCCAGGGCCCACCCTGGCGCGCTAATGATGCTACGAAGTACGAAGTACATGTCCAAGTTTTGACCCCTGAAACAAAACTACCGGTATATGATGTCATCGCTACACTACGTCAACAGCTTAATTGATACCATTAACGGTTTATAGGGTTTTTGACGTACACGGTACATAACAATCTCCAACCGATTTCTCCAAACGATGTACATAACATAAAATTACATCTTATACCTTTTCTTCCCAGAGCTAACAATGATCCGAGCAAAGTTCTATTCTTGTTTATAAATGTTTTTGTGGTGTGGCATGGCTATCACTTAAGAGAAGACTACGTATATATAATGTCTAATCAGTCTCCAGTTCCGGGTCATGGTCGACAACGAGCAGTGACGGTAACTCCGCCGCCTCAACAACAGCGACAAGAACAACTCGGTCATAATAATAGTGGCGACAATGGGCGACGTCGTTCAAGTTCTGATCCAACAACTCAAGGGCATCAGCGGCCCGGCTTGGTTTTGGTAAGACATCGCGAAGGGACGAATGGTGCGAGGATGCCTCCAATCCTCGAGAACGTGACACCAAATAGTACGGCGCTTTTTCATGTGCCTAATAGCCGTATCGACATAGATTCAAACTTCGCCGACGTGCTTGACGTTATTGGTAAGCTCTTTCTTATGCGGTAGCATGATTATCGAACATCAAGCTAACATTGTACCATAGACCCTGAAGTATCTACTTTGAACAATGTCACCAACATCCAGAATTCCCTTTTTGTGCCCTCCCTCGGTAGATTCATTAACCGTCGTCCGACATATCAGCTTTCCATAGCTCCTGAACCTACTAGGAAGAGAGAAGAGAGAGGTAGAGAGGAAGAATTTACCTTTGAACACGCCGTTCTCCCTAATGGCGTGCTTTTGGAAGGATGGACTGACGAGGAGAAGAAGGAACTGAACGACTATGTGCGTCACATGTTACACTCGCGACGTTCCAAGTTCAAGCGTAGCATGAGAGCTTTCGGTCAATACGTCAGTCGGCCGCTCGGTTTCCTAGTGACGCTGTATGCGACACTTATCACTCTGTTCGGTCTGGCCTGGGTATTGTTCCTGATTGGGTGGATCTATGTCGGCGAACAACAGGTCTATGCTATCAATATCATAGACTACGTCCTCGTAGCTCTGTTCGCGATCGTCGGCGACGGCTTCGCGCCTTTTCGCGCTATCGACACTTATCACATGATCTACATAGCACACTATCACCGCCTGACGTGGAAGTTACGCAGACAGAAGCAAATGGCGAAGCTGCGCGACAAGAACGACCTACCAACGAACCAAGATCTCGAGGCGGCGCGCGACGAGATCTCGGTGCTGTCGCCGCGGCAGGAGGCCCTGCTCGTGCACCACCAGACCAAGTTCGCCAGGTCTCACACCTTCTACAAGCCGCACGAGACGAAGACACACTTCGCCTTCCCGCTGAACTGGCTGGTGGCGATCGTGACGCTCTTGGACCTGCACTCGTGCTTGCAGATCTCGCTGGGGGCGACGACGTGGGGGATTCCCCCGGCCGACCGGCCGATGGCGCTGACGGCGACGATCCTCAGCTGCTCGATCGCGGTGAACGTGACGGCGGGGGTGCTGATCAGCGTCGGGGGGCGGCGGACGCGGAAGAAGGAGGTGGTGGAGCGCATGTTCCGCCAGGACCTGACGCGCGAGGCCTTCGACAAGATCCGCGAGCGCGGCAGGAGGCACGGCGACACGGAGAAGCAGCTCAAGGCCGAGCGCGCCCTCGAGCTCGGCCGCAGGAGCGAGGCCGACGACGGCGAACGAGAGGCCGCGAGGAGCGACGAGATACGCGGCGTCCCCGTCGTCGATGACGCCGGGGCCGGCGACGAGAAGTACATGACGTGATACGCGAATTTGCGATGAGGTTTTGACGGTATGGGTGGATGGATGGATGGATGGATGGACGGATACCCACCTACCATGCAATAGTATACCTACGAAGTAATGTCTGGTACGGGTTATAGTTACAGATACATACCCTTTGGTTTTTTTTTCCCTCTTGTTTAATAAGAGATACGAGGTAGGTAGATGAAGAATGAAATTGTTGAAAACTTTCTTCCTGGGTTTTTTGTTGGTTGGTATTTTGTTGAAAAAAACAATGAAAAAAAGGTCGTGTGATCAAATTGTTTACCTACCCCTATTTACTTACATGCTATGTATTCGTAGTATAGGTACGCCTGGTAGGTAGGCGTCCGATCTGCTTCGTATATGTGGCCCATTTATACCTCAATTTTCTTTTTCTTTTTTTTTTACTTTTTTCTTGCCTACCTACCTACCTACCTACCTTAGTCAAGAAAGCATTATTTTTCTTGTCTCAGCCGGTTCTAGGGGACGCGGATTATAAAAGAGAGGGGAGGGGGGGGGTTGAATTCTAGAATCGTGTTCCGGATTAATACCTCTTAGGCACTACGTGAGACCCTCTCTCTCTCTCTCTCTCTCCATTATAATTATAGCGCCCGTCAGTGCTGGGATACTATTTGCTCACGTAGGCATCGCGGGGACGAGATTTAATATTGGTGCCTACATACCATGGAAGTAGGTAGTATGGAAGGTAGGTAGGTACTTAGCCAATAACTATTTTGATCGTTTTACCCAAGCATTAACCACGACAAAAGTCTTCCAAAAAAAAGCATGTACTTACCTCTGTACTACTATATAGTAAGGTAAGGATTCAGGAGACACATACGGAGTATAATAGAATAAATCGATATTTTTTAGGGGGGGGGGGGTTAAAAAAAAGGAAGAAGTTCCACATTATCATGTGATGTACCCTATCATGTGCTCGTTTCCTCGTTTGCTCGTCCTTGAATCCTCCTCTCTTTCTCTTAAGCGTTGCGTGTGAAAACCGTCGTCCAACATTCCCCGTCATTCATAAGTCATACCTCGTAAAAAAAATAATAAAAAAAATAAAAAAAAAACCACTGCCGAGTAAAAGGGATATACTACGACGTAGAGAGAGGATATGCCTGAATACCTACAAGTAAAAAAATAAAAAATAAAAAATAAAAAGAAACCCTTTCCTAGCTTGAATCCTTCCCAACCGTGCTCTTCGCCACGACCAGCTCCGCGATGCCGGAGATAGACACCCCGCCCATGATATCGAAGACGCCGACGGGGGCGCTGAACTCCTTGCCGACCCAGTTTCTCATTTGCACGGCCATGAGCGAGTCGACCCCGTACGCGGATAGTGGCTTGCTTAGCTCGACGTCTTCCGGCGCTATGGACATGGCCCGGGCCAGTTTCGATGCCATGGTTAACAACACGACCCCGACCCGCTCGTCCGCGTTCTTCGCCTGGTTGAAGAGCGCCGCCGCTTGCTGGTCCGGCGCTAGCTGGCTATTGGTGCTCGCCCCGTCCGCGTCCCCTTCTCCGGAGCCAACGATGTACGAGAACCCCGCGTATAGTGGCCGGTCTAGGATGGCCGCTGGCGTTCGTCCCTCGGCCAAGGCGTCTGCCGGTGTTCGTAGCCCAAATAAGGTCTGACTTGTGGGGAAAGGGGTGGTCGGATCACAGCCCAAGGTCAGCAGGGCTAGCAGCTCGGTGTCATCAGTCCGTTGCATGTCGTCGGCCTCTTGTCGTTCACGCTGATAGTCGCTATTTTCCGCGATCTGTCCCACGTTCCTCATCCAGCCGAGGTCTATCGAAAGAGCATGTTGGCCGTTGGCCCTGCGGTAAGCGGCGAACGCATCCTGAAACGTACAACCTCCGGCATAATTAGAACTGGCCAGCTGGCCGTTGATGCCGGCCAGAGAGGAGAGCAGGACGAAGAAGTCGAGATCTTGGGGTAGAAGCCGGTGCAGGTTCCACGCCGTTTGCACTTTAGAGCGAACTGTGGTATTCCATTGCTTAAGCGTCATGCTCTGCTGGAATATCGCGTCTTGGAGGACGACGGCGGCATTAACACATCCCTTCACGGGTGGCATAGCATACGAGCACTCGTCCAGTATGTAAGCCAGACTGACTTCGGATGAGACGTCACACTTTGGGGCAAAGACGCTGATGCCACGTGCTCTCAGCTTAGCCACCATTTCGACGGCAGCCCTAGATTTCGGGCCGGATCGAGAAGGTATAATAAAGTGTTTGGCTCCGCGGTCGGCCATCCAATGAACAATCGCTCGACCGACGCCTCCAAATCCTCCTACAACCAAGTACGACGCGTCGTCGTTAAGCCTCCATGGCCGCCGCTCTTGTATGAATTGCTGTGACGCGCATATATTAATACAACATCATGTATAAGGTGGTCCGTGATTGACTTACAGGAATTTCTGCTTCAGGCGTTGGGCTGATTACTATTCGACCGATGTTCCCGCCGTCTTGGAGTCGCTTAAACGCTTGCTCAACCTCAGTTACATTGAACACCTGCACCGGTTCGGGGTGCTGGATCTTGCCCTCGTCCAGCAGCTGCATAGTGCTTCCTAGTAACCTGGAAATAGCCTTGGCGTTCAGCATCGTGATGTCGACCGCTGAGAAGGTGATGTTTTTGGCAAATAACGCCATGGGCAGCGTAGCGTTGGCCGCTATGTTAGCATGGCTGATTTCTAAAAACCGCCCATTTGGAGCTATGCATTCACACGATGCTTGCAATTCTTCGCTGCCCGCGAGCGAATTCCAGATGATATCAACACCATATCCTTTTGTGACGCGCATGACCCTCTTAGCGAATAAGGCGTTTCCACCATGAAAGATGCGATTCCCTGGGATATGCAAAGTTTGCACCAAAAATTGTTTCTCCTCAGGCGACGAGGCGGTAGCGAAGATGTCAGCTCCGTGGATCTTGGCGACCCGAACAGCCAACTGGCCCATGCTATCCGCGGCCGAGTGAATGAGGATCTTGTCCCCTGGCTGTATGCGGGCAACATTGATGAGGGCATGATATGCCACCATACTTGGAATAAGCATCGAGGTAACAAGCTCGAAGGTAAGCGAATTGGGTATTTTGAATACGCTCGTTTGAAGCGCCCGGGGAAATTTACGAATGCAAGCGGGCTTTACCATGCACACGCGATCTCCCGGCTGAAATAAGGAACAGCTCCGACCTACTCGGGTGACGATACCCGCACAATCGCTCCCAAACCCACCCTCAGCGCCGCCTTCGTGGCTGAGTGCTGCTTGGACATCTCGGTGGCCCAGTCCCCAAGCTTTAGCTTCAATCTCAACTTCGAGAGGTGCAAGCTTGGTGTCGTATATAGCATCTCTCACAAATTGTAGGGACTCAAAGCTGTTACCAATACCCATCGAAAGCCGCACAGCCGGCGTATCGGCCCAGGTTTTATGTTGCAACTGCGGGAAAAGGAGAGAGCGTATGGCTTCGTTTCCGTTTACGTCTTCTATAGCCCGACCTGTTAGGAGTAAACCGTCGCGGACGATGTACTCCAACTCTTTAGATGAAGAGTTGAAGGCGGCCTCGAAAGCTTTGGCAATAAAAGTCGAACATTTCCTGGCATCTATCTCATTTTCAATCGCGATTGTCACGATGTGGCTGTCTGGTTGCTCAGCCCGAATGGATCGAATGAACCCCTGCAAGAAACTGTACTCAGGATACTGCGCGTTATCAGTATTCGTTGCCGTGGCCCAAAGAAGTCGAGGCGCCTGCTTGATCAAAATTTTGAGAGACATGAATTCCTCGTCGGAAAGACTTGTGAGCAAAGCTCTACTGTTAACTTCAGCGAGGCACACCACAATATCGTTATCAGTCAAAGAGTCCAGCTCCTTAGAAAGTTCTTCCGTCGCAAAAGCACATATAGTTGTTTGTCTGTCGTTGCTAGGATTGATACGGTCGAGCAATGCCTTCGCTAACTGTTGTTGATCTTCAGATTGTTGTCTGTCCACAATAAGGACGAGGCGGCCCGGCTTTATTGCAGAGTTGGTATCTTCTGAATCTGGAAGAGCTGTAGTTACGATTGTGCTCATCACGTGGCATACATCGCTTTCATAGTCGCGTAGAATCAGATCGTTCCCAGAGAAGCCGTTAGCTCTTAAGCACCTATCCCATTCGCTCTCGGGTACAGCAGGCGAGTGTGGGCGCCACTTCTCACGAGCCACCCAGAAGCCTGGCACTAGGCCTGCCATAAAGTTGATGATAATTTCGGAGGGGTTAATAACCTCGATCAACACGAGACGTCCGCCTGGTTTCAACGCCTTGCGTATATTGCGGATGGCCCCCTCCAGGTCGGGAGTGGCGTGAACGACACTGGCGGCAAAGATGAGATCATAAGAAGCAGGCTCGTATCCTTGAGTCGTAATATCATGGTCCATATTAAACGTCTTGAACTTCATGCGACTCTGAAGCTGAGGCCACCGTTTTCTTGCACGGTCAAAAAAGGCCGGTGAGATATCTGAGAATGTGTAGTGAGCAAAGCTAGGAGTGCCGTATCGCTTTTCACGGTTTTGCAACATCGCTAAGACGTGCCCTGTCATACCTCCTGTACCAGCGCCAACTTCAAGAATGCGCAACGCCGGGTTCTCATGCGAAGCTACATCCAAAAGAGCGGCGAACCGGCCGTCGTTGCACAGGTCTTGGAACAGATCGGCATAAAAACTATCAGCAAGGCCCGAGCCGAACACAACCTGCAATGGGTCAATGTCGCCTGCCAGAATGTCACCCAGTCTGCGCGCGCAAGCTGTATACAGTTTCCATGATGGGAGGATCCTTTCGACTTCACATAGTCGAGTTTCGAGTTCGGCATCGCTGATATTTTCCATTTCCTGCCGTTGCAAAGATGACAAGCTGTTAACATGATGTTCCATCCACTCGACGTGGCGGCATAAACTTGGAGGCACTCTGGTGCGGTCCACAGTTTTGAGACTATGGGCGACAACGAGGTCCAATGTCGAGCGCATCGTAGCATAACTGGATACGAGGGTAGTTTCGTCTCTTGCGAAGCTATTAGCACCACATACGTGTGCTAGCTGTTCATGGTCAAGCAAGCTCATCTGCGGCTTCCATTCGATGTTATGCAGCAGCCGTTTCTCTTTTCCTTCTGTCGCATTGGACATAGCCACTGCATGGGCCTTTTCGATGGTGCAAAGAACAGTGCCATCGTCGGCGATGGCAGCCAATCTACCTTGCTCCCCACGACCTATAGCTTCCCATCCAGTCAGGCCAGACGTTGAAGTTGCCATCCATCGGACTGAAGATGTTTGTGGATGCTGCCAGCCGACTGATGAGAACCAGGCATTTGTCAAACTCTTCGGTACGTTGAGACATGGCTGCTGACCCGCACTGATTCGCAACGCCATGAAGCCTGCGTCTATTACTACCGGGTGAACCAGGCTAGGTGTTTGATATTTGGGTTTCGAAACATCGACGCGCCCCAGCGCCGTCGCCTTGCCATCCCAGTGGGCGTCTTGGGTCTGCTGGAACCATTCTCCAAATTGGAATCCCAAATCAGCAGCTTCACGGATCATGACCTGCGAATCCAGAGGTTGGTCGCACTTGTCCGTGGCCTCGTTATAGAGCATCCGAATACTCTCGTCTGCTAACATCCTCTCCGTGTTATCGATCTGCGGTGAGTCTTGAAATTCGATTTGGATACTGGCGCAGAAACACTCGGTCCATTGGCCACGCGTATACGAGAAAATCGTCGTGTCGAACCATGCCGATGCGTCCTTCTCGACTGCCTGCCTGTTCCTTGGCCGCAGATGGAATTGCGTCTCCGTCCGATCCTCCCACTCCTCCGGCACAATGATGGCGCTTATAAAATTTACCTTTTCGAACAGGTAGCCCGTTACTATGCGGCTTTCGGGAACCATTTGCTGTATCGCTTCTATAGCCATTACCAGCATTCCTGCAGCCGGGAAGAGCACTGTACCGCCAACCTATACGTAGAAGTATTAGAACATAATAATATAGTTTTCGCGCTCACGAGAAAATCGTACCTTATGATGCCCAACCCACGGCGATGTTTCCACACTCCAGAAATTTCTCCATCGTGGTTCCAGGGGATTCCAATCTGATACGCGTACTCCAAGCAGCTCTCCGTGAACAGGCTCCCGAAGTCTATAATCTCTGCAGATGCGTGACTCGGCCCAGTATTTTTGCGAATGGCTAAAAGGATACTCTGGACAGTCCACGAGGAATGACCCTTTGCTCTCAACCGACTGCTGGTTAACTGCTGGGACTGATACAGGATGTCCGAAACAGAATAACTGCCCCACGAGCTCCAAAATAGTTGCGATAGGCGGTTGAGATCGGTGCAGAGGATACAAGTAACGGATCTTCTTGCCGATCGTATCTTGTACCGGCCGCCGTAGTGCCGGATGAGAACCGACCTCGATTAGATCTGTGATCTTCATATCCGGTACTTCTTGTTCGAGGACTTTCAAAGCGTCAGCAAACCGAACCTTACCCACCATATTATCGACCCAATACTGCGCTGTAGCCAACACGGTCGAGCCAATAGCTTCTCCTGAAACCGACGAGATCATCAGGGTCTGGGACGGGGCCTTGACATTTTGACGATCTGCGCCTTCCAGGGTTCCCATGAGCGATCGGTACTCGTCAGCAATAGCTTGCATGGAGGCCGAGTGGTACGCAACGCCGGTCTTCAGCTTTTGCGCAAAAATGCCGTCCTTTTCAGCTTGCCCCTTAATAACGTCTATGTCTGCTTCGGGCCCCGACAAAGTGCAATTGACAGGGCTGTTAACGCAAGCAACAGAGACAGAGCCGCTATCACCACCTAGTTTCGTACTTCTTAAATATTCAGACACTTGATCTTCTGCCAGGTTAATCGACATCATAGCGCCCGGAGTAGCAGAATTCTCATCCTTCAATTTGCCCGCAAGTTGTCCTCTATAGTAAGCCACTTTACAAGCCGACTCTAAGGACAGAGAACCGGTGGTATAGCTGTATTTTTTGATAGTCAGCGCATGCATTCTCCACACCAGCATTTTGGTCATTCAGGGGCTATACGTACGCAGCAGGAATCTCGCCTGAGGAATGCCCAACAACAGTCTTGGGCTTAATTCCAAAGCTCGACAATAACTCAACGAGGGCGATCTGAACCGCCGTTGATAGCGGCTGACTGTACTCGGGCTGGTTTATATTCATGTTGGAACGCAGTTCATCTTCGAAAAAAGTTCAGTTAGCCAGTCAACTTCACGATTTCAGCCCGCCCAGGACCGATATCTTACCGAATATAGACCATTTACATCCCAAGCTTTCATAAATCCTATCGATCCGCCGCAAGGTCTCCGCAAACACGGGATATTGAATGAGATCCCAGCCCATATCGACATATTGTGCCCCCTGGCCAGTGAATATAAAGCCTAGCCCCGCCTGGGCTGAGCTTCGGACGGGTTTAGCGAACGGCAGTGTCATCTCGGCATTTTCGTCTATCGCAAACGTTCTCCATAGCATTTGGCTTCTTCGCGCACCCAAAGTATAAGCTAAGCGACCAAGTTTAGCAGGACTTCCAAACACATTCTTCTCATAGAATGTTTGATATGCTTGCATCATTCGCCTAGTAGCTTTCTCGTCAGCGGCAGACCATACAAGTAATTTCGGTCTGCTGGCTTGAACTCCATTAGATCCTGTAGAGTCGTCCAAGTGGCCATTCGCCCCGTTCATATCGTCCGTACTATTACTTCCGTTCGTAATATTGGTCCCATTGGTACGAATTGTTCCGTTAGTATGCGTCGTCCCGTTATTACCAATAACTTCATTAGTGTGCGCCGTATCGTTAGTGTCAGTTAACCCATTAGTATAAGATACACCATCTATCGCCTTGGATAGGTTGCCCGCGCCGTCTCCAGGGACTGGAGCAGTGCAATGATGCCCAGCCAGACCATGATCTCGTAAGTAATTAAATGCATCATCTAGGATAACATGCGTATTAGACCCTCCGAACCCGAACGAGTTCACTGATATTCGACGCAAGCCTGTGCTTGGCCAGAGGGTTTTTTGAGTCGGAACCTGTGAAAATATTGAGTTAATTCCCGAGTTATTTCAAGATTTCGTCAATACGCACCACAGTATGATAGAAGTCGGCGTCAATAGCAGGATTTATCTTCTCCAGAAGTGGGTTTGGAGGAATTACCCCCCTTTCAAGGATTACTACGAACAAATATCGTCAATTAAGTCAAACGGTCCTTCGAAATAAAGGGGTATGGGTGAGTCAAATCCAAGAGTACTTACAAATTGATTTTACAATTCCAACGAGGCCGCTAGCGCCCTCGAGATGCCCTACATTGGCTTTGACGCTTCCGCTGTGGGACCCTGTATGTTAGGATATTTTATCCAGGGGATAATGACGGAAATGATCACGTACACATAAAGTGGCTCTTCAGCCGATCGGTATTCTCGGAATACCTTACCGACAGCTTTCATCTCAATCGGGTCGCCCACTGGCGTGCCAGTTCCTATGATGCATGTCAAAAAAAGTCGACTAAGAACAGCAAGTGCGTTTACTTACCATGGGCCTCCACATATCGAGTCTCGTCAAAAGAGATGGCAGCCTGTTTATATACATGGCGAATCAAGTCTTCCTGTGCTTGTGCACTAGGCTGGGTTAGAATGGGCGTATACCCGTCTTGATTTGAACCTGTCGATCGGATTACGGCACGAATCGTATCTCCATCTTGAACAGCAGAACTTAAAGGCTTAAGCACCAGTGCTATAACTCCTTCTCCTCTTGCGTATCCGTTCGCGCGGTGGTCAAAACTACGACAAACGCCGTCCGGGGACAAAAAGTTCTGATCGGATAATAATTGGACGATCGATGGGTCGAGGAGAAAATTAGCCCCTGTGACGATTGCCTTTTAAGTATTATTCGTTAGCTCTGAGTGTGAGGTCTGAGGGGGATATTGGATGATATCAGGTACTTACACATGTGGCATCGCCGCTATGAATTGCCTTACAAGCAATATCGACAGCTGCCAAGCTACTCGAACATGCCGTATTGACGTGTATGCTAGGTCCGTGCAGATCAAAATACCAGCTGATACGGTTCGCGATCACAGAAGCGACTAAGCTCCCAGTGAGAGCCGAACGCTCGATATTATCAGGATCCACGGTTACCATCCTAGTGTAATCTTCTAACATGGAGGCAGAATAAACGGCTGTGCGCGAACCCCTGAGTCTTTCGGCCGGGATCCCAGCTATGGAGATCATGATTAGTCCGAGTCCAGTCCGCTCAAGCTCATGACGACGATCCCTTACCATTTTCAAGCGCGCGGTAGGAAGCTTCCAGAGTCCACCGCTGCATTGGATCCATAGACGCCGCCTCTTTCGCCGTAACGGAGAAGAACGGAGCGTCGAAGCCTCCCACGTCCGCATTGAGAAAATGGGCACCATGGCCTTGAAACTATTGTCAAGTAATCAGCTTCTATGTGCCTTATCAGTCATGCTTGCCCTCATACCTTATGACGCGGATTTTTCAGGAAAGAATCGGTCTTTATGCGTGATTCTGGCCACTTCGTCATTAAATTTCGGCCTTCTTGGAGGATATTCCAGAAACTGGCGTCGTCATCCGCGTCCTGTGGCAGCTTAAAGGAAAGGCCCACGATGGCCACATCTCTAACTACCGAAGCATCCGACGATGACTGAGGGGGTTTTGTGTCCATGCTTCGTTGCGTTACGGGAAAGACATGAGAACACTATGGTATAGAGAGGTCTGGTACGAGGTTGTGATGCGTAGACCAGTTAAAGTATTGTGTCGCAGAAAGATGGCTAGGATATAAGATATTTTTTTTTGCTCAGCCAAGACAGCCGATTTTCAGTAAGCCTCTTACTATCATAAACTTCACCGCTTGTTAAACCAGATAAATGAATTCATTCTTAATCGTTCTTCAGACGTTCGAACGTCGCCGTCCAAGGAACACGACACCAGGGGTCAACGTACATAAATGTCTTACCAGCACAATGTGGGCGTTACGTAGGTTACACGAATTCACATAGGACAGAAAGCAGTGGAGACTCATATAGAAGTTGTTCCATACCTGCTTCTCTAGTCTGAATGTCACCGTTTAGACATTCGATATTAGAGCCCCACGAACGCAGGGGTCCTGCAAGACTGCAGCTATACCTGGTTTGCCATGTCCTCGGCGCGCGAGAAGCATCGTTAGCGTGTTATGTGAGGTGTGTTCGTACCTTAGTAGAGGTGCTACTCTTCACCCATCATCTGAATAAAGTAAAATAAGGAGCAGATCCTCGATCCATCCAAGAGGTTTGCTATAACGTAGACATAACTTCAGATAAGCGGGCCTGCCTTTCACGTTCGATCGCCGTTGTCAGGCTTCTTCCGTAGTCCGCCATGGTATGGGTCTAGCTGCACGGGGAAATATGATTAACGTAGCAGGATGGGGCTATGTGTCCCCCTTTCACATAGCATATACCTCTGCTACTTCGGTAAGCAGTTGCGTATGAAAACTAGTACGAAAGGTTTAGTATGCTAGCTAAGGTACCTTCCACCAAGGTGATAGAGGTAAAAGTAGAGGTAGAGGGAATGGTATAGGAGATTGGTATGTAAATATCGCTAATCGTTAATCGCTAATCGCGAATCACGAATCACAAATCATGAGTGGCTAAGGTACCTATTACTATAAGTAAGCTAGCGACGACGTATGCAGAAGAGCACTTGTAAATAACACCGATGTAACGCAATCAACACGAGGGGACATTCTCAGTTGCAATCGGATATATCCCGTACGGTGTGAGAACTGGGGAGACTAGTGTACCTAGGTAAGAAGGAGGAAGAGGAAGAGGAAGAGGAAGAAGAGGGAGAGAAAGAAAGGGAGAGGATGGACATGTAGGATAAAGTCCAATCCAATCAAGAGAAGGAAAAGTGAAAGTCTGATCTAAGTGAAGGGGTATTTTTTTTTTTTTTACTTCTCCCCGCTCACCTTCGATCCAGCCGTATTGCGTATAGAGGTTGCATTCGCGTGAGAAACAAGTTTGATGAAAAGGGTAAGATTTTGGAAAGCGAATTTAGTTAAGATTAGACTAAAAATGGAATGGGACTGACTTAGAAGAAGATGCTTGAAAAGGATTTTTAAGAAGTTTCCATGCGTGCAAGCTTAGTAGAAGACCCATACTTGTGCAGTAGCCTACATAATGAAGAGTACATATTACGCGATTTAAGTTTTTAATACAGTACCTATGAGATATACATACATACAATGTATGTAGTTATCCCCAGTCTGTGCATCCTTCATGTTTAATACATGTACATACGTCTTAAGACACGTTACCTAGGGTATGTAGGCACGGCAGCTTAGGTAAGAGGTAGACAAGTAACTATCTACACCTTTATATATACATGTATGTAGGTATGTATGTGACATCATTATAGTGTATATACTTACAGGTATACGGTCTAAGCAAAAAGCATAGAACCCGTTGAAGATATTTGAACGTTTTTACTACTAATAGACTGTCTTACTTCCAACATGGCTTCACAACGTTCTTTAACTCTGTACCTAACACATATAAAGTATTACCATCGAATTTAATGTAATTTCAATACTATAGTGTATACGAATACGGATCCGTAGTCTATGCAAATCTCGGGTAAATCTGTTAATAATAAATAGCATAGCACGGCCCGAGTCTTTTATGGGTACATCCAGAGATCCACTATATATTCCTGGTATATCATACCCGTAGTGTACATACATAATACCTCCATACCTCCATACCTCCATACCTTCCAAGGGTGCCGCACCCCCGGAACACCGGCTATCGCCCCACATCTGCGACCGGGCCCGCAACTCTTCCACTTCTTTGTACATACATATCTTGTAAGTTGTCACCCTCGCATTATTAAGGCCTTACCTTGTTCCCTTGGAATCCATATGCAATGCCACGCAGTTCTCGCCCCCCTTTAGAAGCTTGTCAAGAAGAGTTAGCATCTGTAACTAGTAATGTCGAATTAAGTCTACCTTTCCTAACAAGGAAAAATCAAGAGGTCAGGTGAGGTCCGGGGCGCATCAACTCATACGCTAACTAGGATTTGATTTCCTAATTAGAATAATAATGATGAGAAAAGAGAAGTTCTGGGAACAAGAAGAGATCTTCAAAACGATCACCCGGAAATCCGGGTAACCCAGTTTAATCGTTTAGGGTACCTGTTAGATGAGTTATTTCGTACAGAATCCGAGTCTAGATCACCCGCCAAGTATATATCTCTATCTGCTAAGCAAACAAATATCAAAAGTTGTTATCAACATTGAAGCAAGGCGGCGACGGTGAAACATGCACGTATGTTCTAGATGATGGATATCGTTCTAATCTGGCCACATGCGTTATACTCACACCTCTACTACTTTTGTAAATAGGTTAGGTACCCTTTCTTGTATTGTACCCTAGAAGCCGATATTTACTGACCTACCTATATATAGATAATTCTAAGACCGATGTACTAAAACAGAGCTTCATCAACCTTACGTCAATTAGTACATGCAGTCATGTAGTACATATCCATAACCTCGGGAGGTACATGACGTATGTATATATAAATGTAAAATACGTGTCGTATAATTTAGGGACAACCTTTTGCCACAATTGTAACCATCAACATATATGAAAATTGTACCTTAAGTAATGTAGAAATAACATCATTATATTTATGGCTTTTTTTTTAAACTAAAGTACCCTGGCCCGTAAGCATTATACATAATACACAAACGTAACAAAAGACCAATCATTGTTCCAAGAGACTCGGAGGACCCGCAAGACCGGAGAGAAGTTGGTACTGGTAGCTCTCCTGCACGACCGTAGTCAAGGGACTCAAGGCTACGTGCACATTAAAAAACATCGTCAGTTCCAAATAAGTTCCATCCAAGGTGGAGGGAACCGAAGTAGCTAATTCTCATGTAATCTACATTCATTCTAGCAACTTCCCATATAAAACCTTACATCACCTTACCTTACATCCCACGCATCCCCGGCCTTAATTCCGGCCTCGGTAGGTACTCACTACTGGATCGGAATCCTTCGTGGCTGTGATGCATACCTTTGCACAAATTAGTTATCAATATCTACCTATAGGTATGGGGTTGTGGTAGGGATGTCTTTTGAACCTTTCGGCTCCTCCAAAAACTATCTTCTATATGGAAATCGAGTCCTCCCGATTCATTTATTGGACATCGTGCGCTTGTGGCTGAGTCTACCTTGTCATAGTTCGACAAACCCCTCGAAAGCTTCAACACGCTCGCAGACTTCGGGGTATATCACAAAGCGTACTATATCATATGATCACAATAACGGTCCGACCGCATCGGCCTCTTGTCCCATGAATGCCGGATATTGGCCTTCCTCCCTCCACGATGATACGCCAGCTCTGCCTCCTATGCACCGTGGACGCGAGCTGAGGGCCGGGCATGCATGTGTATACCGCCCTCCAGGTCGATCGATCGTCCTCCTAACAAGGTCAGCACTTTCATCATCGTCATCGCCATCTCAAACACTAGAGACTACCTAATCTCGGATCGGAAAAGATACGTAGGGCAATGAAGAAGTCAGATCTTTATCCCGCTTACTAGCCACGAGACTAATGATGACAGACTACCATAAACAATCGTCGCTATCGACCTCGCCACAGCTGAATTGTAGACACTTTTCCATTTATGGCATTAGTTTCTCGTTCCGAACAGGTTTACGCCAACATCGACGGTCCTAGCATCAGAATAATCGTAATCGTATACCGAATAACAGATACCAAGTTTCTTCTGTCACGTCGGCCGGAGTGTTTAGGTAGTTCGACAGGGGCAGTGAGCATGGCAACATCTGAGCCGGGTTGAAAAGGATGCCGAGGCGACCTAAACGTTGTGAATCGTGGAGCAGTTCTAACGGTAGGATCGCGATACCCTGGATAGCCGAATGGGCAGGCTCGGGGGCATATACTAGCTATGCAGGCAATGTCCGCGGCCGCCTGAATGCAGACGGCAATGGAACGCCGCTATCGCGATTCGCGATAGCTTCCCTTCTGACGGTCACTAGTCCCAAAGATCCGGTACAATTTGACGGGTAGACACGGTGGGGCAAACGAGTCGCAGATCCCGAAGACGAAGGTCCATTATTAGGGCGAGCCATGTTAGCTCTCATCCTTCTCCTAGGCCTCAAAAGGATGATATCGCATGAGGCCAGTATGAGTGAGTGCTTGTGCTTCCGATTGGCGCCTGAATGATCTCGGGATCCGTAATAACGGCAGACTCTAGGGAGCCGGACTCCCAATAAAAATGTCTACATCATGTATAGTCAGTCAAGGGTATTGTGGATCGTTTATTTTTCTGAAAGACTAGCCAAATGGGCTACTGACATAAGTGGTAACTGTCAGGACTAAAGAGGGAAGAGGCTCTTGATTTGAGCACAAGATGACTACTATCGAGAGATATTATAGGATCTAAGAGCACATGAGAAATTCATAAACAAACTGTTGATTTGTCAGGACAATCGGTAAGGATCGTCTACCTGACAGGAACTGACTTATCACATCGGAAGGGACTGTTTGTTCATAAGCTGGAAATTTTCTTATGATTTATATGGGGCTAGTCATCTGGATATGAACTGGGAACAAGCAGTTGACTTATGCTCAAAGGCTGGTATTAGTTTACTATAGCCTTCATAGATATTTTAATGAATGTACCTCCTATTCCTCAGAATAATGGCTGCCAAATTTTTAATTTTTTCTATGAAATAATGACATATTCACCGCTTTTCCTAACATAAAAATCTAATAAGACCTTTATACGTTAATAAGTTGTAAAAATAACGCAGTTCTTCTCGAATATGTATGTATCAATTTGATCTCATCGTGTGTCAGAGCTGAGGTTTCTTCTGAGTCAGATGATGCAAGCTGGTAATAGATACAGATCTTGTGATCTGATTATCCTGTGCCTTAACGTAATCGTACCTCTTTTCGGGAACAGATCGTATTTAAGGAAAGGGGTAGTGTGGTACCATAGTGGCCTTTACTTGCATACTGTGGTAGACTCGTTTCTTATGAACATCAGACACTACTTCCCGGACTATAGCACGTTCTATTATATCTTCACTTGTCTGCGTACCTGCTATAGAATCGCATCTCTTTATCCATGCAGAATACGCAGAAGCAGAAGATGCAGATATATCCGCTCCACCTCATAAGCTGGAAGAATGATCGAGAAGAAAGACGCAGAATACCGGTACTTTAAGCAAAACATCGCCTAGATTCTCCATGTCTACGGTATGATTAAACAAGATAAAGCAGGGGAACGCTTGTGAGAGCGGAATATCAGCATGGATGAATTCCATTCCCAGTGACCTGAACTTACCCAGAAACAAGGACGAACCCCCTTAATCGATGACTTCGAGAAGAAGGCCAGATTACATCCATGTGGATTAGTGTCCACCAGACATTTCCATCATTACTCCATCGACATTGTCATGCGGTCATAATTCGCGAGGCAGTAAGTGGATATCCTTGATGTAATCAAATAGAACGACCCTTTTCTTTGAAAAATGTCTACTTTGAGTCTCTCACTTCAGAAAAGGAGAGCCCGAAGAGGTCATGGTTGAAGCCCCCCCCCTCCTCCCCCCCTTTTTTTTTGCCTAACCGCCGCCTGATCATCTTAGCGGGCTTGTCGTGTATCTCCCTCTATTCTAGAGTCAAGCTGCCGAGTTCGGAAAGCTAGCCTGACCTGAAGACGGGATTTGGATTTCAATCTGGGATGCTTCCTCGGCCCGCTTCTGGCACATAACGGCACGGCTTCGTTCGCCTATCTTAAGCTTGGCATGGCGTCTCGCCCGTGTTGACACAAAGCCACCGAAATGAGGAGGCGTCTTCAGGCTCCCAAAGTGGCCAGTACTGTGATGTTCAGGAGTCAGGTCCCAACAGGAGCGAGTAGCAAGTTCCCCAGCCCTGCTATGACAAATGTTATACCAGAGTAGCGTCTGGCCCAATACATACGTAAGGTTACCAACAAGATAACTCAGGAGACTCTGGACCACGTGTTTAACAAGGTAGCGTCGACACGCGACAAACCAAACGTGACGAGTTTCTGTGAGTTCCAAGCCACCCTTGCCATCCCCTACATACTGATCAACGTGATGTTAGGTTAAGCTAGTCCGACTTGTTGGGTCGAAAGACCTTCAGCATGGACGATGATTTCTTCCCCCACGTAATACTGTAGATCACCCGAATCGGCCGAGGGCTACGAGCTCACCGTCTCGTGCGAGAGCAGCTAAGCACAGACGTTGATCGGTGACACCGGGCGGAAATAAGTCTCTCGAATAGCTAATAGAGCGAGATCGATGCTGTCAAGACTCGTCGACGCTAATCAATTAACTTGTTCCAGAAGGTACCTGCCCTGGAACGATCCTGCTGTAACGCCAGGTATCGTTCGGGTTTGGTCTCGTGGGTACGTCTGCATGTTACATATCTTAGTTCTTAACACATGGAATTTACCTTTAATCTTCTCATACATACATACCTACCTAATGCATTCATCTCCCAATGGGTCTCCGCATACGCTATTCGGCTCTTTGCTCCTCCGGCCGCCTCAGGGTGACACCTAGCGTAAATAGGTAACGAGCCGTTGCCGTGCCACGTCTAATTTTAAGACACGCCCTGTGCTCGTCCGTTCACCTAAGGATCTCCCCCGCAACATGGAATAGGCAATAGCCGAGTGCTTTGCCAATCTAAGTAATGGAAGACGATCATTCCTCTCCCGGGTTAGCATATCCGCGGTTTTGGTTCGCGGATACGCGGGATCATCATCGTGTAGCATCCTTAACTTCCTGGTCCCAACCTTCTAGATTTATATGTTTGGGGGGGGGGAGTGTCCATACCTATACTAGCCTGCCGCCTGAGGCCTGAGCACTACGGTTTATCTAAGTATATTTTTGCGAGATGGCACCGCATCCCGATCTAAGGACCAAAGTAGATACCAATCTGTACCCGGCTCGTGAACATCGCACAACAATCCCCTTGTCTCAACGAGGTACTTTGCAGGGAAAGCAAGGGGATGGAAGGTCGATAATGGAGCTGAACTTGATATTATACGAGGAGAGAGAGCATCATTATGCAAGCAGCGGCTGCTAGGTAAACACAAGCGCACCCGGTTCCATTTCGCACATATACACCTACACCTACAACCTGGCTATCCCGTAGAAGAGGTACACCACATGGCCTTCTTCACTATCCCACACTCACTTATCAGGCAAGCTTCGATTAGATGCTTCTAAATTCTGGATCGTGCAAGAATGTCTGTGTGTCATTGCATCGCCGGCCTGAGCTTGGGTGTTCGTGCAATCATCGAGCACAGCTACGCTAACCCGGTTCATTTAAGCGCTGATTAGGTCAGGGATGTGGTGTAGTATCGTCGGGCGAAGGCGGACGGCCCGCGTGGTGGTATCAACCTAATAACATGTCGTTATGGATATAACAGAGTTTATATAGTATAACTACTGGGAATAAAGATGGTAAACGGTGGTTTAGAGCTTCGGCATGTAACATAGGCCCATTCCGACGTCTACGAACTCACGCACCTTGGGGGAGGCCTGAACTAGCTTGCCGTTTGCCGTTTGTCCACAAACAAAGACTCACATAGAGTTATTAGAGATTGATCGCACATGGTATACGACTACCCTGATGACACTTTGCATGGGCTGACAGGTCGCGTACATACCCTTAGCATGTCGGTTCCGTTATATCATATAACGGACAAAAATTACGCTTATAGGTATATTATCATCGGCGGTAAAGGCTTAGATCCACTCGGATGAGTTACCAAATTGATGCTAAGGTAATATAAACTCTCCCGTTGCCGAAGTGTACGGTGATATCGTTCTATGATACCCAAAAGGTGGTGATACAGCTTAGGGCAGGGGATCGGCACGTATTTTGGGATGATATAGTATTAGTTCGGCGCTGGTCTGCATTATTTGGATATCGAGCCGAAATATTGACATTTATTAAGGGGTGTTGGTTAGTATAAACATACGAATAGATCCTATGATAGACACTCATCATGTAGGCTAGGTATATGCATACCTCTTTCGTGCCGTGATTCAAGGAAGAATTCCGCACTCTTGAACGACGAGGACGACGTACCACGGCCCGATCGAGAATGGATGTGAATAAGTTCAAGATTACCGAAGAAGACGTTGTCGAAGCGCGGGGTACGGACGACGAGCCACGGGCCACGGCATAGATGTGAGTAGATCACTAATAGGGGTACCGTCTTCTAGGTACGCAACATATAACTTACAACCTATCAGTGGTTTGATTTATATCAGTGCTACCGTGACGCCTTTCGTTAACCATGTTAGAAGCTTCATCGGAACCAGTTCTAGTTCTGATTGGCGCTTTATCTGTCCAAAATGACTGCCGTGTATAGACCAACTTCCGCGGGATTCGTTCTTCCCAACCTCCAGGTTCATGTCACAATCGAGGAGGAAAGGTTTCTCGTAACGGCATCACAACGAGTCCCATCATTCATGTCAGCGTGAGATATAGAAATGGCGGTGTATGTCAACATTACGTGTAATATGAAATCGTTATCGACAATAATGCCTCATACGACATAGGCAATGTTTGTATTTGACAGTGCATGTAACGCGGATAGACCATGACAGTTCCTAATATGATGCTAGGGTTAACCATGGAACTTTTCAGCTCTTACCTTTTTTCGGTCAACAACCATATCTTGATTCACGCAACACTGCTACCTGCCATAACACCTCAAGCCGTTATTCCCGATATGTAACGAAGACCCTTGAAACTTGAAAGTAGTACAGGTACAACATCAGATTTCCAGTACACCTTACGAGGTGGCGAACAGGCCGCAGCCAAGTTAGATGAAATGAGGCTCAATTATTATATGAAGAGAAATAGAACAATATAAATAAAAAAGGTATGTAAAGCACACAAATGCCGAAATATATCGACGGAAAGTCGAGTACAGAGAACGTTACAGAATTAAAGGGATGCCAACACAAATCTAAGCGCAACACCACATATCCGTTGCCACAAATCTGATAAATGCCCCGAACCAATTTTTTATCCTCAAACGAGCCTCGTGTATGTAAAAGTTCCAGAGGGACCTGTAACTTAGACAGTAGTGCAGAGCAGAGCATCGCCAAGCAAGGGCAGGAAGCAGCATTCTGCCGTCAAACCAGACGCAGCGCAGGTAGACGTGAACTCCTCAATGCTGCTGAGATCGCGACCAGCTATAGACACGTTAGTATATTATCCTTATATCTGAATGAGAATGAGGATAGATGAACTTACGGCTCTCGCAGGTGACGTCCAAGAGGCCATCCACGTCAAGTTGGCAGCAAAGAGGCTGTGGTTATGAGTGTCAGTATATACTTCCCTGAAACTTGGGACATGTCCGTAGTTATTAGGGCAGGACTAAATAAGGAGAGAAATATGATCATGTTACGTACGGTATCGCTACCAGGGCAGACTCCACCCAGGCCACCACTGGACTGAGAAGCAGCAGCAGCAGCAGCAGAGTATGTAGGAGATGCTGCTGCGGCGCTAGCTTGGGTGGTAGGGTACCCGACTCTCTTAGTGTGGGTTTTATGGTGCTTCATTTTCTTGGATTTGGTCGGATGTTCCTTGGGCATCTTGCTAGTAGCTAGGTAGTAAGTTGTCGGAGAAGAGGTGGTGTACTGAAGAACGGGTGCAGTTGTTGAGTAGATGCTCTCCGTGGTCGTGGGATCCTGTTTTACCGAAGACGATGTCGAGTATTTGACTTCAGTGGCCATAGGGTAAGTTTCGACAGTAGAAGCCGGGGATTGAGCTTGCTCCGTGGTAGTCGGGTACATGGCTTCCGGGGTGGAAGTCTTGTACTCGGGGTTGGCTACCGGGCTAGCTGTAGCCGCGGCAACGAGAACAACGGGGAGAAAGGATTTAATCTGCATTTTGATCTTAAAGCTGGAACGAGTGAAACAAGAGCTTGTCTATGATTGTTAAAGAGCGGCAAGGTAGGCGGATGGAAGAGGACTTGAGAGAAATGCAATGCAATAAACTGGACTGGAGCGATGATGAGGGTTGAGCAAAGAACGGTCCTCGATTGATTCTTATAAGTTGCCATCTGTATAGTAATTTCATATTTGCTAGTAGAGGACGGATATCCGGTCGTGTAATAGGGGTCAATTGTCTTCGAGTTCGTAGATCTCATTTCAATAGCTTAAATACTAGTTAGCCTCTGCATCTAAGCCTTGTGCCTATTGTCTCATATACACCTCGACAACCCCGTATTTGGATTCGGAATAGCAATGGCGGCACTCTTTGTTTTTTCTTTTTTATTAGACCCGCGAATCCCATAATGTAATGGTTATAATTCCGTGATTAGATACTGGACATTGAAGTAAGGACACCCAAGCATGAAATCGCGTGGCTAGTAGTTGAGTTGAGTAAACAACTCGGAGTTAACTGCCTTCTAAGCCAACATTAATATATGTAATTCTATCCAATTCGCGAACATGCATCAATCAAAAGAAACAGTTACCCAGTAAGTACCTATTAGAGCCTACTATGTAGATAGATTAAAGCGTAGCTCAATACTCTATTTCTGTGTTCTTAAGGCTTGTGAAAGAAGAGATTGGTGATGACTGCGGATGGGTTCCGCTGTACTGGGCCATTTCGTAGCTATTAATATAATAGATTAATATTTTCCCATTTGGATGGAAGTTAGATACAATGGAGGTTAGCCATGAGTCTTTCAGCTCTTAACAGTTTGTTGATCGAACACTTGATACTGACTCGAGAAATCGAGGCTCAAGTTTCTAAGACATTTTAAGGGCGATCGACACGATCGAGTCTACCTAAAGTAGACAAAAGGGGAGTTTTCCTAATCAAGTAATATGGTCTCAACGCCACTGGATAGCTTTCTTTTCTTTTTTTTCTATTTCTATATTCTCATGTGCCATTAGGACGTGCACGATGATCAGGGGTAGTAAACACTACGGTCCACGCAGCAAACATCTACATCCCAGAGGCCGAGAGCTGTGGACTCGTGGAATCTTACTGTGAAGATTGTGGTTATGATTTAATTTGATATAGATTCATATTGATAAAAGAGAATACTACCTCTGTATGATGTATCTACCTCCATCATAGAAAATCCTACTCTTCATGTTAACCATCAGTAGGTACCGGTAAATTCCTTCTGACGTTTACGATATCACATCTGTAAATGGTAGTGCTTTCCATCATTGCCCTAACTATATTAATTACTCCAACTTGATACCTCTTTCGTCGGTTCTTCGGCAAGTCGTTCCTATATTGCACCACGCTAACGAGTTGAGGATGTCTTGACGCTGGAATTGAGTCGTGGCTTGTGAGTACTAGATAATATTCAGGATACTTTGAATTGCTGGTTATTTAGACATAGCTATACGTAGTACAGATAATTCCATTTTCCTATTTCTGGGTCGGAGAAACTTGAGTACCGTGTTCAAGAAGATGTTTGAGTCTGCAGGTAAGTAAAGATTAGGGTATGTTGAATAAGTAGGTATGTTCCAGACCTTGACTAAAATATGTTCTATATTAAAACTTGTTAAGACTTTCATGAGCCCTATCAACCTTGGCTAAGATAATACAAATTGCCTCTATGTGGAAAAGTAAATGATGAGCTCTCATAATGACTTGGTGTCGATGCTGATAGGCCAAGACTCAACTGAGTGAGATTATCAGAAATGAGGCCTCGTGATGTAGATTATATGTAAAGTGGCTGTTAGGTAGTTGTGTAGCATAGTGAGACTAAGTGATTCACGACCATCTACTTTTCGATGCTGATTCGAGGACTCAGCGCGTCTTCTTATAAGTGGTATATATAGTGCGCATATCCCTGCGTAGTCTATCCCTAATCTGGCATAGAATCATGTACCCCTGACAGAAATCGAGTCTATTCAATGTGTCTTGTCCAGTCATAAATAAGATAATCTACTCTAATTATGGTTGGTATACGGAGTAGAGAGTATAATAGGAGGTGTTAAGCAACATTCATCATTATAAGGAACTTATAGTTGGGTACTCATAGTGCTTATAGTAATAATCGAATCTTTACTTACCTTTTATATGCTTAACTTACATAGAAGTAATAAGGAAAAGATTGATTATGCGAATGGGAAAAAAGGGGACAGATTTCTACATGTTACATGTTACCTACGGTGTAACATGCACATAAAATATAACATGAACCTGGTACCTATTTCTGTACCTGTGCCTGTATCTTGGTACATTACATATGTACATACAGATGCTGTGATATCTGCACTGTCACCTAACCCACTACAATTGAACATAGCAGTTTCGATAAGCCCTATAACCGTCCGATAAGAATATGCCCCGCCAAAAAGTCATCTCTTTTTGCCGGCGCATTTATTTTCTTACTTTAATCTTTTCCAACTTTTTGTCGCGCTCTCGATAATTAAATCCCATCAAGTACGTAAATAATACATACATTTTATATGTGTGTGTACTTATGAGACAATTCTATTATTAACTAACTTACATACATTTGATTCTTGATCTTTAAATACCTTCTACTTCTATTTAGAAACCTGTGAAGCTAGACGACCACATACATACGTCCTTCATTAGCAGTCCACCAACCTGGGTCGGAATGGAGATCGACTCTCCCTCGCCTGAGCCTAAGCACAAAACGATCGTAATTAGCAGCGATGATGACACCGACAAGAGCTCCCATGGGAACACGAGCGATAAAACCGCCGACCCAGACCCCATCGTCGCCAGCTACGACATCTACACAAACCCCACTCTGCCAGAAAACCGCAAGCTGTTAGTTCTGCAGTACCTGAACAAGGCCTACACGTCGAAGACGAAGTATGATAATATCAGCGAGGTGCGCATCAAGAGCAAGTCTGGCTTCATCGAGCTCGACGTGCCCTTGGCGACCGGCCTGAACAGTTACCACCGCGAAAAGGGCCTGCGCTGGGGCAGCGCCTTCGCCCGCAGCGTCGCGGCCAAGAACGGCGGGACCCACGGCCTCACCGGCGGCTTTGGCGTCGGTGTTCCCACCAGGGGACCTACCGGAGGTGCAGCAGGAAGCCGAGGCGGAGGCAAGCGCCCGGACGACCTAGAACGAGAGCTCAGCATGCTAGACTGGAACGAGGCCGTGCGTCAAGACAAAGTCCTCCGGACCAACACTGTCGGCGGATATTTCCCCATCGAGAAGGAGACGAATTGTCGATGGATGATGGGCGTCTTTAAAGGGAGTAAGTTGTCTGACACCTTTCCTTTCCTTTTCTTTTCTTTTCTTTTCTTTTCTTTCCCCCCTACTTCTAGGAACCTTATCCATCACACCATACCACGTCAGAGATGCAGTCGTCGTTAACGGGACTTCGTACGGCTCAGACCAGCTACACCTCACCCCCATCACATCCGTCGTAAACATGCGCCCGGAACTACACCACGTCGACGCAGCCGCCGAGCAGGAGCGCCTCAGCCGCGCGCGCGAAGGCCCGGGCGCCAACGCGAACGGGGGATCAGCGGAGGGCGGCAGCAGCAACGGCAGCGGCAGCGGCAGCGCAGCCGGCAAGGAAGGCGCGGGATCCCAGGGCGGCGCCAAGGCCATCCACATGTCGATCAAGAGCGCCGGCGGCGCCGAGGGCGGCGAGCTCGCCGTCGACACGATGCCCGAGCGGCTGCGCAAGGTCCAGGTCGAGCCCTGGGCCAAGCTCACGTACGACGACGAGGACACCGACCGCGCCTGGACCATGTTCGCCGAAAACCTCTTATACCTCGACGCCATCGACGACGACGACGACGACAAGCCCGACCCCAAGGGGAATGGCAAGAAGAAGGCGGGCACCAAAGCGAACAAGGCCGGCGTGGCGAGCAGCTCTAATGATGATGACGACGACGACGACGACGCCGCCGCCGCGCCACAGCAGTACAGGACGCAGTGGGCCGAACAAGACTTCCTCCGCGCCGTCAGTGGCCTGGCGGATGCCGAGCAGGGACATGCAAGCTTACCAGGCGACGACGACGTGGAGATCAAGGCCGAGGTCATCAACCAGACGCCCGTAGAAGCCGCCGCCGCTGCTAGGAAAGGGAAAGCGGTCGCCGCTCCCGCCGCCAGGCCGGCTGCTACTAGAAGAGGAGGAGGGGCGCGTGGCAAATCGGTCGCTTTTAAGGAATAGGAAGCGCCGGGGGAGTGATAACACACCTCTGTGGTTGAGTTTTACGTCTGCGGGATTCTAGGTACTACGGATTAATGCATTGCCTCGGCGTTACCAAAATGTTTCTTACACATATCGTGGTATTAGTAGTATCGTTCTTGTTGCTAGATAATCTAACGCAAAATTTTGAAGCTAAAGCAATGTTACATAGATGATCTTCACAAGTGACACCGACGTAGAACATGACCTGTCGGTTGCACGGAAAACTCGAGATACGGCGGCAATCATGGCGCGAAATATACGCTCGGAAGTCTCGTCTTCATGCAAATAGCTACTTGTGCACACACTACCCGTGGATTTTTAGAATCATCAACCATGAAATCTATCCCCCTTCCCTCCCACATCACTGCTAATGGAAACGGGTATCATATGAACTCGTGAGAGTTCCGAAAGATTCCGCCGTCCGTTACCTGTATACTGAGTGCAACCCACACACTCACATATAATAGGTCCTTCAGAGGTTTTCTCCCCTATCGTGTCATATCCAGGGCATGAGTAATGGCGTCAAAAGGACCCATCCAATGCCCGCTTTTACCCTTCCTTCGTGGCTACACTCTCGATGAGATAGATGAAATGGTGTAAATAAATTACACTATTCGTTGTTCCGTGTGATCTTAATTGTTTAATAGTTCAACGTCGAGACCGATAGATCGCATGAACAGGTTGACATTGTCCAGACGTGTCTTCGCCATATCAGCAGGAAGAGTCTTGGAAATGCTGACTGTATCCATGACGCGGTCCTTGACAGCAAGCACAAGTCGCTGTTGTTCTTCCGGACTAGCCCCTATTCCGATGGCGGCTAGGAATTGCCACACATACATATCCTCACCGGACGCAACGGTACCCGGGAAGATGTTAGGGAGCGTTGGCTCTAATATGTTGAAAAACTGGTTGAATGTTGCAACCCTAAAAATTCGTAGTTAGCTACTATGAGTCTTGTTCATATATTCAGGGACTTACCATTGTTGCCAAGCCTGCTCATTCGTCTGGCCAGCCTGCTTAGCGAGCTCGGCTCGACTAAGGATCATAGTCAACATAGAAACACCAATGCGGGTTCGAGCAACAAGATCGACGTTCAAATTCTGGGTTATGAGACTAAGCACGCCCGTGACGATAAGGAGTTCGGATATGCTTAGTAGATGAAGAAGGCTAGGCATGACCGCTACAATAAAAAGGTCGATGCTCTCTCGAGTTGCAGCATTAAGACTGACAAGCTCTCCGGTCTGTACTTGCGCTCCTCTGACTACGTCAAGTTGGTCAAGATGTACGACAATCATCGTTAGAATGGTTGTTTTCTGTTCGAAGTTGAGATGGTTGAACACGCGACCGATAGCTTTCTTGCCCTTAGGGTAGGACAAGAAGGCTATGAAAGGGTGCACCGACGTCGCACCGATAGGTTCATGAACCTTGAGCTCGTCCCACAGCTGTTCATTCAGTCGTTGCAACTCTGACAGCAACTCGGCACGTCGCTCCGATTCCTGATCAAGGCTTCCGTTTGATGGAGGCGGAGGCATATTGCGGTCCAGGTCTTCCATTCTCATCAATGTTAAGTAGACCTTTTCAATGTTCTGTAAAGTCTCTTTCTTATCAGTTCCTTGGGCCGTCGGATGAGAACGATGTCCGCTGCCAGGTCGAGCAGCTTCGACATTGCCTTCCGTTCGCTTGATGTTGAGTAAAGGCTTCGGTGTTTTGGCGTTGCTAAATGAGATCTTTCCCAAGCTGCCTTCAATGACCAGTTGCTTATTCTTGGGCTTGTTTTTGGCAGCTTCAACAGCGCGGTGGACCTGTTGTTCCATACGTTGCATGTGATTTTCCGGACCTCGTCCCTGACGCCTCGTACCTCCATGGCGAGTACCAGTCTGGAAGAGGTATGTCTGGGCGAAGTTGTTTAGCGGTTGATTCGGGTTTGGTCGCTGGCCTGCTCGTAGAGAGCTGAGAACCTGATAGTAGAAATCTTCTGCGAGAGCAGCATCGGTCCCGTGTTCGCTAGGATCGCCGGTAGCTGAAACGAGTTGTTGCAGTTGGATCCTAGTAATGAAGCTCTTATCTTGAGGTGTCATCAATCCGTTGTCCTTAGATAGGACATGGATCTTGTGATTTCTCTTAGCTCGTCTAGCCTCAGCCTCCAAGAAGGCACCTCTTTCTTGCTCGGTCAAATTTGAAAGATGGGCTTGATTCACACCCACCGGAGCTTGGCGCGAGAATGAGTTTTCTGATCGATGAGTGGGGTGTACTGGTAAGTTCATTCTTGTTGGGTCTCCAGGCATGCGATTGGGATTCTGGAGGATCTGTGTGGGAAATCCCATGGGAATTTGCTGATGCTGTGTTTGGGACAACGGATTTGGTATACCGGGTCCGTTAGATGGGATGTTCTTCGATGCTGGTCGCTGTAAGATTGCAACAGGATGCCCGTGGGGTACTCCTTGAGCAGTCGGATGGTTATCGGCGAGGTAAGGGCCTTGGGGCTGGCGGCTTTCGAAGTGCTGCTGACGGTAGTCTAACGGCTCTTGATTAGGATAATGACCATGCGGAAAGGGTACTTGAGGCTCAGAGCCGGTGATGGGTGCAGATTGCTGTTGCAACTGGGGCTGCGGCTGCGGCTGCGGCTGCGGCTGCGGTTGAGGTTGAGGTTGAGGTTGGGACGAAGCTTTTGCTTGCGCTCGCATTGCTGCTTCAACCTCTTCGACACTCATCATCTTTCGGCCTGTCGGAGCTGCGGTCGGCTGAGGCTGGCTCGGCGGTGCCGGTGCTGCTTTCTTAGGTTTAACTCCCCAAATGGAAGCATCAACCTGAAGATCGGAGACAGGTTCGGACTTATATTTTTCGTAGCCAGTCTTAGCAGGCTTTGGCGTAGATTGGTAGGCGTATCCCGAGCCGTAACCTTGAGAATAAGTAGCAGAGATGGTCTTCGGTACCGGTTGCTGACGGTTGAAGCGCTGATGTTCCTCTTCCATAGCATTTGCGACCTTGGCGGTTTGACCAAAGAAGTCAAAGTCCTTGCCAACTGGCGCATGCGATATTCCGCCCATATCGCCACCACTATTACCGCCACCACCAAAGGTATCATCATTGAAAGCATCATCTGTCTCATCTAGCTGATCACCCAATCCATCATAAGTGTCTTCAAAGTCAAGCGCCTCGTCAATATCGTCAGCGTTGCGAGAGAGGCCGGCAAAAGGATCGTAAGTCTGGCCGAAACCGGGGGCCGCCGAGTCGTGGCGTGAGGAACTCATTTTTAAGAAGCTGGCAAAATTGCCGGCTGTGTAACGTTGGCAGAAATTTGCCTCAGCTACGGAAGATGTGTGAGAATAGTTCCTTGTCAAGATGAGACATGCCTTATAAGGCTGGTTTGAATGGGATGGGCTGCGATGTTTGTGTTGTCTTGCTTTGCTAACTTTAATAGTTTGAATTGGAAGCTGTATGAAAAACAGTACAGGAAGAAGAATAGAGAGTATTGAAGTGAATAATGGGTATGTATTTTCTTTTGTAGATAGTGTGGTGTGAGAAGAAGAAGAACAAGAAAAGGAAGAAGAGTGGAAAGAGGAAGAAGGGTGGGAAGAGGAAGAACAGAACGAACAGGAAGAGGGGAAGGAAGAGAAGAGAGTAGCAGCCAGGTAACAGGCTCTTGCTCACAGTTAAGAAAATCGGAAGACTTGGTAGGTCGGAAGCTCTACGCCTTGCTGGATCATGATGCGGGAGAAGACGTGGAGATATTGAGGGGCTCGAGAGAGATCGATCTGACGGAAAAGCAAGATGAAATAACCGACAGCTAATTGAATAGTTAAGTATAATATTCAGAAAACCTATAATAATATGAGAAAATGCGCACAGTGAACTCTTTAATGCTTGGTGTAAGTAAAATATTGTCGACGAACAATAAAAGGACGCTAAATTGATCGATGAGGACTAGATGTTATGGAGGTGAATGTCCATCATGATTGACAAGAAAATGGTAATAGTAGATAATAATTTGCTAGCTGAAGTTTGGTGGAGGGATCGAAGGTACAGTTCCCCCCGGATTAACCTTAATGCTTAACGGCGTCGAGAGCACGCTATGGGGTATAATATTAATACGACCCGAGTCACGTGGCAGCATAGACAGCTACTTGTACCTAAAGTAGGCCTGTACATTTGATGTATGTAGATGTAGGTACTGTGTACCCCTAGATGTACATCAAGGTATGTATATTCAATTCATTCATCTTCTGATGTATTCACAAAATGTTTTGTTCGAGGTTATGTACGTGCAAGTACCTCATTTGATGTATGTGTTCCGCGACCTTGAAACTTCAATGAGAAATTTGAGTCATATGTACGGTATAACATGAACCTCATCGCAACATTAGTCACGTGTTTGTTTTAAATACATACCTGTATCATAAGCTTTCCTGATCTATTAATTGTGTCATATTAATCTCGTCGACATCCATTGTCGAGGCGGCTTATCAGAAATCTATTTACGTACTTACCGACAATAATCAATTTTACTTGTCTTTATGCCACCTTTTGCTCACCTTCCGGACAGATACTTGATCAGTAATAATCCTATGTTCCTCATGTCTATCAGATCGACTACACTATCAGATCGACTACACTATCAGATCGACTACAAGCCAACAACGTTATGTTCGTTTATTCTTAAGTGTATAAGGGTTGATTAATGTACTACATGTTAGTTGCGCACTGCACTGAAAGCTACCTAATGGTACCTGGAAGTCCAGCTTATGCCGTTCCTGACCTATTAATAGTGTTCAGCGCAAACACTATGCGTGGGCAAATACTACTATGTACATGTCGTGGTGTAGCCTCGAGGTGTAGCATCCATGCAAATGTACAGACCTAAGTAACTCTATCTGGAAAAGTAAAATGCTACTTTAGTAATGGTATGTATTTAGAAACTCGATACTTATCGCCTAATTGCAATCGTTTATTACCTTATGTACTCAATTTTGAAAGTTTCACATGCACTTTTTTCAAAAGTATTTTATGATGTAGTTAAACACTTAGTAGATTGTACTTACGGAGGTAAATATTTTTGAGGCAGTTCCCCTGATTGGAGAAGCATTTATCGATAATAAGAGTAACTACAATACCTAATTTGTATAGTATTTGGACCAATAAGCGCATTCAGAGTCCGCGAATCCGGCATCTGAAGGGTTAAGACTTAATAATTTGTTGAAGTATTAGGTATCTTATTTTGTAATTTATTCACTTGAATGATTAATAATAGATGAGTAGTTCAGATATCCCAGTTTCCGTTACCGTTGAAAAGTTACATGTTAGGTGGGAGGTAGGTACCTCTATCTGATAGAATTCAAATTTATGATATACGATAATTATGATGCTACTTAGGTACCGGTATTTATATTTCTGCCCATACTTTATAACTTGAATACCTGAACGAATTAGATACATGTACAACGTATAGCTAACGCAATTTGATTTCTCTATCCTAACAGATTAGGTAATACACTTTCAATATGTGATTGATTTAACTTTGTTTTTGTGAGTGTAAGCATTTATTTAGGTTGAAGATGCGGCACAGACAATAGATCTGGTGGGGTGATAATTGAATACATGTACAATAATATGTGGTATAGTAGTAATAACGCTTAGAAAATGCTTTAGGTACGGTAACTAGTGGGAGGTACATGAGGCAACCAAGCGGCAAATACGGAGTACCTATTGCTACGGAAAATCGCATCGAGACCAGCGTTTCGAAAAAAAACAGAACAATGTCAAAATTTACCCAATCTAAGACATCGCTCAGTAGAGAAGTGTCACAATCGAGGTGTATACTAGTATTTGCCTACTTAATACATATAACGTATTGTATTATAAGAAGTTATGAATTGGAAGCGCTAACATTAATGATTTACATCTGAGTTTCTTCGTATCGCTTTCTTCGAACCATGTAAGCAAGACGCGATGTTACATAATACTTCATGGGATGTAGGTATGTACATATAGATAGCATTAAGTAACCTTGTACCTACACCTGTTTATCATAACTTCAGATTGGTGCACACTTGCAAAAGCATACGTAGGAGGTACGTACGTATATTCAAAAGTGGAGACGGGATATGCAAGAGTAAAGCCAGCCCAGGGGACTGGATTGGACTGGACTTCTAGACTTCCTCCTGAAGCTGCGAAGGTCCTTGCACACTGACGCGTCGATCTGTTCAGTTTCTCAGTTACATTAGGTAGTACATGATACGGAGTAATTAGGTGTACTGAAATTTCATTCTACTGCGTCTGTTTTCCCATTTCGAACCAACCACTTACATGCCGCAAAGCCCTCGTACACGTACATCCGATTCCAGGGTATGTACATTAAGTGGTACCTAGGAGGTATGTATTTGATTCTATTGACGTGATTTAATCATATATATATATACCTAGGTATACATAATCCTTATGTAAATATCTAGGTACCTCAAGATGTACTCTGTATGTATAAGAATGTAGGCTATGTACCTAGGTATCAAAAGTATCAGATACCCCGGTACATGCATTCTCGTACTCTGCCCCCAAATCCACTTATTATTCTTAGTACGGATACTTCAACTTACCACAATTCAACTTTCCCTTTAGTACATACATAGTACTAAACAACTTAAGTCGTATTCGCGCCCTACCATCCCCAGATCCCGTTTTACCTTAACCCTTCAATTTTCTTTCCTTCCTTCTTTTAATACTTTTTCTCTTCTTTATCGGCTGTCCTCGTCGACACCTAATTCACTTGCATGTATTCGAATCAGATCTCGACTACACTGAGCTTCCAGTGATGACTTAGCATGAACTTCCTTTGTTTCTTGTAACAATACGCCCGAAAAAAAAGAAATCTCCCCTTTGGAATCTTCCCCCCCGCCTCCTTTCCGATCTGCGAAACCTACCAGTCCTTTCAATATCTGTCCCGTACCCGTATCCGCACTTGATATCTAAATCCTTTCTACTACCTTCTTCCGACGGTGGGCTTCCATCAGCCCGTACTCCGTCAACATGGCTACCGGTAGCGCGCGCATCGTGAGATACATTCTCTTCGCTTTTTTCGTAAGTAACCCCTACATCAATTCGCAACGTCGTATTCCGGTAGATTCTCACTATAAGTGGCTAATATCAAATATTTTTCTCACAGTTCCTCGCCGTCATCTATTTCGTCTCTCACTCCTCGTATGAGGGAGTACGACAACTAAAATCTTCATCGTTCGGAGTTGGCAAAGGCTCATCCGCGCAACCGGAGAAGTCGGCAGATGATATTAGTACAGTGTCTAGTGGGGGAGACAAGTCGGACGGCTCGTTTAGCAACACACCGGGATCTACGAAAGGTTCGTCGTCGAAGCCGGCTACGGGATCTCCTAAACAACATGCGGATCTTGCCGAAGCGCCAATGGCCCTATCGCCATCTGATCAAGGATGGAACGACCTTGTAGGAACTGCACCAGGTCCTCGCATGAATGCCACCTTTGTCAGTCTCGCTCGCAACAGTGATGTTTGGGAAATCGCTCGTTCTATCCGCCAAGTCGAAGATCGCTTCAACCACCGATATAATTACGACTGGGTCTTCCTCAACGATAAGCCGTTCGATGCGACTTTCAAGAAGGTTACGAGCTCTCTCGTTTCCGGCAAGAGCTATTATGCCGAGATCCCCCGCGAGCATTGGTCTTATCCTGACCATATAGACCAAGATAAAGCGAAGAAGGTTCGTGAGGATATGGGACAACGTAAGATCATCTATGGTGATTCGGCTAGCTACCGACACATGTGTCGCTTCGAGTCTGGCTTTTTCTATCGCCAACCTTTGATGATGAATTATGAATGGTACTGGCGAGTTGAGCCCAGTATTGAGCTCTTTTGCGATCTTCATTATGATCCTTTCCGCTTCATGGCCGAGAATAAGAAGAAGTACAGTTTCGTGCTTAGTTTATATGAGTTCGTCGAGACCATCCCTACGCTCTGGGACAGCGTGAAGAAATTTATGAAAAACCACCCGGAATACATCGCTGAAGGAAACTCCATGGCTTTCCTAAGCGATGACGGTGGCGATACTTACAACAACTGCCACTTTGTAAGTCGCGCCAATCCGAGTATTGACGGCGCCGCTAACAGGATTCTAGTGGTCTAACTTTGAGATTGGTAATCTTAATTGGCTACGTTCTAAACCGTATAGCGACTTCTTCGAGTCCCTTGACATGGATGGCGGCTTCTTCTATGAACGATGGGGAGATGCGCCGGTACATTCCATCGCCGCAGCGATAATGTTACCCAAGGAGGAGATCCATTTCTTCAACGACATTGCTTACTACCATGTCCCCTTCACTCACTGTCCAACTGGAGAGAAGACCAGACTAGATCGTCGTTGTCATTGCAACCCCAAGGATAACTTTGACTGGAAAGGGTTTTCCTGTACGCATCCTCTATATTATCCCGAGACTCTCTTAGACTGGATTTACTAACCTACGACATATAGGTACTTCACGATACTTCGAAGTAAACGGGCTCGAGAAGCCACAGGGATATGAAAATCAGGAGGACTAAGTAAAAGTTGCGCTGAGAAAAATGATGGTTGTCAAGTAGCTCCTAATCATCCATATCAACGATCTATTATAACGAACGTAACAAACTCAACTGGAGGTATTGGCCGGGGCAAATGGGGTTGGCGTCTATGGACACTTCAATTGACTGAGGTACATCGGTTTTTCTGTAGATACAAGTTCATGGTGTTGCCATCTAAATGAAGATGCTAGATTTTATTTTCATACTACATCGTGATCGCGTGACGCCTAGGTTTTTGGTATAGCCCATCTGTGATCTAATTGTAAAATTAGGATCTCGCCCATGAATCCCGCGGTTGTTTAAATGTGCAGATTTCTACCTATCCACCGACTGAAGCCTTCTTCGGTTTCTTCGTTCCAAATTTGCTCCGACTCGACTTACGGTTAGCAACGCCGGCCTAGATATATAAGTACTTGCGTTAGCCTAAAAACAGCCTCTAACCAGCGATCCCTAGTATTTCCGCCCGTACCAACACGCACGGGGCTCGTGAACGGCATCTTCTATCTACCGACTTACCAAGTCCAAGGCTCCCCGGACGAGATGATACCGCACGCCGGGACAGTCCTGGCTGCGGCCGCCGCGGACGAGGACGACGGAGTGCTGCTGGACGTTGTGGCCCTCGCCGGAGATGTAGGCGGTGATGAGGCGGCCGTTGGAGAGGCGCACACGGGCCGTCTTGCGCTCGCCCGAGTTGGGCTTCTTGGGCCGCGTGATGCCGACCTTGAGGCAGACGCCCTTCAGCTGCGGGCACCGCATCTGCGACAGGGCCGGGGAGACGGCGTGGCGGGCGCGCTGCGGCTTACGGCATCCCTATCAACAACCCACCCCCCGTTCGTTAGCGGTCTTTGCACGAACGACAGACAAGAGTGACGCAGAGGTGTCGGATTTGTATCGGCGGACGACAGGGAACCTGCATCACGAGGGATCGACGAAGACGTACTCGTAGGACCTGGTTCAGCGTCGCGTTGGGGGACGGCGTCGAGGAGAACGGCCGCGCGGGTGATTTCTTAGGTAGTGACGCTGATATAGTAACTGGTCGCCTCGCCAGGCACGGCCAAAGATGTCTTAGTATCGGGGTGGCCATGGTGGGGATGCGGTGACATCGAGTTCATCGACTTGGTAAGAAAGTTGACATGATGAATCTCGGAATCTCAAATTCTCAATTGGTAAATGGCTAGAAAATTTAGTTGTCAGGTGACATCGGCCCGGCCTCCAGTAGGTACTAGTCTACTGTACATTCTAGGTACAGTACTTGTGGGTACGCTCATACCTCGGGATAGGTTTTATGTAACAAATACATAAGAGCATGGGCTTTTATTGGCGTTCACATGCTGGATTAAGTTAAGGTTTATTGTGGATGTTAGTTACTTCGTACTTAAACGGTCAAGCTGTGGTACATACCTCCACCTATTCACCTTGAGCTTTCTTAAGGGGGCTTTGTACACTATATGTACCTATAATATGTTGGTAAATAGGGCATACATGTGTATAAATGGAAGGTACAAAAACTACACAAGTACGTAAAAAGAACAATATGTTCCGCTGACCGACGTCACTTGAGCCACGGCTCGCGGATCAGGAATGGCTATCCTCGGCAAACCCATGAGAGAGATCGGTGAGGTAAGTCATATCCGGGGAAACCCTGAAAATATGGAGGAAACTGGGGATCGTTAAATTCTCTTTTTATGTTTCCCGTATTTCTCAGTATTTCCAAGTATCTTCGTATTCTATACCAAGACATTCTTCCCCCTTTTCATGTTATTCAACTCTTTTTAACTTGATCACACTTGCGATTCTTCTCCCTTCTTCTTCAATTTTACATCCGTGAGACCCTCGCCCTTACTTGTTAGACGATCTCCTTCCACATAATGTCGTCAATTGCAAGATTCCTTCGCCCAACGCTGCGACGGAGTCCTGGTGTAGCCTCTAGAGTCCTATTATCACGATGTTGCCACAGGATAACCCACAAGTTCAATGCTCAGCAGTAAGTTATTCCGGCTGATATTCTCGTCTCCATAGTTTGTATTTACGAGACGGTCCTGTAGATTAAGACCTTTATCTGCCACCGCCCATCGAATGACGGATATTACGGATATCCCACCCACGCCCATAACACATCTGTCCGAGATTGAAGTAGCTATGCAAGAAACTGTTTCCAAGTTTGCCAATGATATAATCTTACCAAAGGTTCGCGATATGGACGAGGCCGAGAAAATGGATCCGGAAGTCGTCGAACAGCTTTTTGAGCAAGGGCTGATGGGGATAGAAATACCCGAGGAGTTTGGAGGCGCAGGCATGAACTTCACCGCCGCCATCGTTGGTATCGAAGAGCTGGCTCGTGTCGACCCTAGCGTAAGCGTCATGGTTGACGTTCACAACACTCTAGTCAATACAGCCGTCCTCAGATGGGGCAGCAGCTATATTAAGAAGCGTTTCCTCCCGGCCCTGGCTACAAACACTGTCGGTAGCTTTTGTCTGAGCGAGCCGGTCTCGGGGTCGGACGCCTTCGCACTCGCCACCAGGGCGACCGAGACCGCCAACGGATATAAGATTACCGGAAACAAGATGTGGATCACGAATTCCATGGAGGCCAACTTTTTTATCGTCTTCGCTAACCTCGACCCTAGCCAAGGGCACCGGGGCATCACCGCCTTCATCGTTGAGAAGGACGCCAAGGGGTTCTCGATCGCTAAAAAGGAAAAGAAGTTAGGTATCCGGGCCAGCAGCACGTGCGCCATTAGCTTTGACGATGTTGAGATACCCAAAGAAAACCTTCTGGGTGAAAAAGGCCACGGATATAAGTATGCTATTGGACTCCTCAACGAGGGGCGTATCGGAATCGCTGCGCAGATGACAGGCCTAGCACTTGGCGCCTGGGAGAACGCTGTCAAGTACGTGTGGAACGATAGGAAGCAGTTCGGCAAGCTAGTTGGAGAGTTCCAGGGCATGCAGCACCAAATCGCGCAGTCCTATACGGAGATCTCAGCCGCCCGTGCTCTAGTGTACAACGCGGCCAGGAAGAAGGAGGCCGGGGAAGACTTCGTGCGAGATGCGGCCATGGCCAAGTTATACGCATCCCAAGTCGCAGGTCGAGTCAGCGGTCTGGCGATCGAGTGGATGGGAGGCATGGGTTTCGTGCGAGAAGGCCTTGCAGAAAAGTTCTGGCGAGATAGCAAGATTGGTGCCATCTACGAGGGAACCAGCAATATCCAGTAAGTTACTTTGTCTAACTCGTTCATCTCAAAAGTGATTTACTAATACCGCATCGGTAGACTGAATACGATTGCCAAATTACTCCAGAAGGAATATACGACGTGAAGGAACAAAACATGACAGGTGAAGACGCACACGCCGTACCCATCATGAGATAAATCATGTAAATAGCACACGGAAGATTATCAAGTCGAGGATATTATAAGGTTATACCCACATGTCTCGTGAGGACCCTCCTCATTGTGGAGTTGGGTGGTAGCATGGCGAGTTAGAATGTTGCAGGATACGGATATATACTAGCGGGTTCGCACGAACCAACAATGAACGAATTACCTCATACAAAAAACTCGACCAGAAACCTCTTTTTTTTTTTTTTCCTCATTCTACGAAATGCCGCTCGTGCTTCTTTATTTGAGGGAAATGTGGTCATTTCAGGTGACGAAGAGGCGTACGACATGGCATCTATGTAACTTTGGGAGCTATAAAAAAAAAGGGGTAAACGAAAAAGGGGGGGTAGGGGGGTTAAGGGGTAAGGGCGAGAGAGAGAGAGAGAGAGAGAGAACTTTACCTTAGGTACGAAGTAATAAATGGGAAGAAGGGAACTCCACGATAAAACGTGAGTTGGCGCGCTATTCCTTATTAGGGATCACGAGTAGGAGATCTAAGCTACTTCTGATCTGAAGGTTTATATAGGTACCTTATATGTAGATGCTCCGATGGGGTTTACGCGGTGGTGTTGATGTTCGAGGTACGTAGGTTAGGTAGGTAGGTCGGTTGCCGGTGCCGGTGCCGGTGCCTACTGCGTTAGAAGTTTCCGTCTAGAAGTCGATGAGAACTTTTCTTGACCTGAGGCATGTTACTACTGTATCTCGCTTTAATGTAAGGTAGGTAGCTACCGGTAGGTAGCTATGAGCATTGCCGGCGCGTTGTGGGTTGCGCGCTCTTTGCAGAGATTAGGTAAGCAAGCTGGGCGTTTTTAAGGATGCGTCGTGGGCTGTTTCGATCTCGATGGAGGTCATGTTTGGGCAGTCTGCATTCTGGATCGGAAGGAGGATCGGGCTGGTGTATTTATTTATCTTATAGGAGGACTAGGGGTTTATTTTTCGAGGCGTTATATGTAATATAGGTAGGAACATCGTCTTGTACGTATCCAACTTATTCAGTACCATATTGAGTTATATGTTTCAACTCATGTCGTTCCGCGGTAAGACTAGGTACCTCTTCCAGACCATCCAGCCCCTGAATACGACATCTACCTGGCCAGAACCATCGTCCAATGCGCAGCGCGAGGTAGAGCTACCGCTCGGTCTCTCACTCAACGAAACCATCGAACGCGCTTGCCTACCTCCTGAGTATTCATAACTACGTCAGTCGTAGTGGACTACTACTGAGAAGTACCAGGTAAGTAAGGTAAGATTACCGGGTTATAAAGGACAACCGCCCCTTCATCCCGCCTTTCGTGACTCCATACAACATGCACATATAGGAATGTAAGCACCAAGCATGAGAGAACCCAGCCACGAGTATCCCCATCTCATCAGGTACCTACCTACCTAGGACCTACGTACCTCCTACCTATTATAATTCTCCATGTCTGAGTGAATACCAGGTAATTTATCATACCTACCTACCTACCTACATACATACAAATACATCTCGGATCAACGCGTCATTAGCACATCCACCAAGACCGTTCTTGCCACTGCTCTAAAACCGCTTCGTTTAACAGGTAGGTATGTGTAGTAAGTAAGTAAATAGTACCAGATTAGTAGGTAGGTAGGTAAGTAGGCAAGGTAGGTAAGATATACAAGACGCCCTACGATCTACACACCTGCATAGGCGCGCACGGGTAAACGTGCTAGACGGTTAAGTAGTGTAGGTAGGTACTCATGTAGGTAGGGGGTAGGTAGGTAGGGGGTAGGTACTTGTAGCTCGATCGCTGGGGATAGGTTAGATAGGTACAATACCTACCTAGTAATACCTAGTCCGACTCATGCTAGCGTCATTGACATAAGACTCACCCGCCCTTCGTGTACTTACCTACTGACCTACCCTACCTACCTACCTCTATCTGCCGACATCGGGGGGTATATGGAGCGGCTGGCTGTGCGTGGCGGGTAGGAAAGAAGGCAGGCCTTTATCACGAGGGAATCGGGTCCGTACGTGTCTACTAGGTACCTGCTTGCACGGTACCCGAGAAGATTGCCTTGGTTGTCGGGGTTGGGGCGGCATCTGAGAGACCGCGTTGGGAAAGGGGGGGGAATGGGGGGGGGGGTATGGTGTTAAGGAAGAAACTGGCGTACCTAAGATAGTTGATACAGGTAGCAAATGATGTAGCTGCTCATACTTTTTCTTACGGGAAAAGTCTGACATTATAGGGGTACGTATGAGGTATATTGCATGGAGACATGTACGTGAAGGGGTTGTCCGATTAGAGTGCAGAAGGTTCTCGGTACAAGGCTTCTAGGTCATCTACCTAGTCCTATAGATCAAAAGCGAGACAACAGACATAGGTATCTATCGACGGACGAAGACGACGTAGAACGATGCAATCAGTTACTTTACGACATTACCACTATGGCCCTCATATCCAAGCTACCTCTTCCAACTCAATCTCCACTGCCCTCCCTATACCTTATACCCCCTCCTTTTTTTTTTTTACAAAACAAAAACCTCTCTAATTTCATCAGCTTGAATAAATTATCTAGCCAGATATAAAAGTCTCATTCTAAGAGATATGTACCCAAGCACCCTCTTCCAAAAAGCCTCCACATCTCTCTCCCTTTAGCGAAGCGACTCCCAGACCCGAAACGCCGCGCTGACCAAAGTGTGCATAAGCCGTATTAAAATCGTAATGTGAACGAGCCAGCATATAGGACATCTAGCCTAGGTAGGAACCAGGAGAAGACGTCTTCCAGACATCAAGAAACGAATTTGCGAATGCCAGTACGTTAAACGGGAAATATAGGGGTAAGTCATAGGCGCCTTTGTATAAGTCGTCTCAGACCAAAAAAAAACACCCCCCTCACGTCAGACTCAACGCGTGGCCGCGCTCCACCGCCTACGATCCAAGTCCGCGTACCCGGGCAGCGCCGCGTCGCCGGTCGCCGTCGTCGTGTCGCGCACGCGGGGACAGAAGAACTGCTCGTCGGCGTCCGCCTGCTGGACCTGCTCGAAGCTAGGAGGGGGCGGCAGCAGCAGCCGCTCTTCCGCGCCGTCGGTCGCAGCGCCGACGGCAACCTGCAGCGGCACGCTGAGCGTCAGGTGCGTGGACGAGGAAGAGGAAGAGGAAGGAGACAGCGAGACCGTCAGCGACAGGACGTAGACGCGCGACGTGATGCACGAGTGGAACGTCGGCACGAAGGCCTTCTTGCGCGCCGGCAGCTGGACGGGCACGTGGAGCCGTGCCGTGTGGTAGGAGGAGGCGGGGGAGCGCGGTAGCGACGGCGACGGCGTCTTGGATTTCTTGCGGCCGGCCCGGGGCGGGTGGCGGCCCGAGTCGGCAGCACACGAGGGGCCCTCGCTGCAGTACCCCGAGTCGCGCCTCGCCTGAGATGTCGGGAGCCGGGTCCACTCGACCGCTGGTATCGGCCCCGCGCACGCCGTCGTCGTGTCCGAGTACGAGCGACGGCCGTCCGAGCCGAAGGTCTTGTTCTTGTCCTTGAAATTGGGGTAGTTGGGGAAGCCGCACGCGCCGAAGTACGTGACCGCCGTGACCTTGGCCGACACGCCGGCGATGGTTGGCGGGGGTACGTCGTCAGAAACAGGCTCGAATCGGATGCTGAGGGGTACCGTCGTCGGCGTGATCGACTGGCCGTCGGGGCTTAGCACAGCTGCGCCAGGCTGCGTAGCCGTGACGGTCACCTTCCCGGATTTCGATGATATGATGGACTTCCGCAACGTCTTGGTCTTGGACATGGCGTATAAGTCGTCGTGGTTGGTCACGTTCAAGGGGGGATCTTCCTGAACGCCTGGCAGTACTTTTATCTCTTGCTTGGCTTCCATGATATTCACACTCGGTCCATCGACCGCCTCATCTTGGAAGACACGCGCCCTGACTATGTACTGGATACGGCTCATATCCGGGGCAAAATCATCCTTGTTCCAAGAGCCGAGAGTGGGAGGTAATCGCATGTGGTGGTCTCGAATCGAGTTGTTTGCGACATGATGGTTGCACGCATTGATCGTGAGAGTGCTGGGAATGATGAACGTGAACGGCACTGTGTAGCTCCTCCCCGCTTCGAGTACGCATGGGACTGGGTATGACGAGTCTGGAATGGGCATGGCGAGCTTTAAGAAAACGTGGGAGGTTGCTTGGGGGATGTTAACGGTGTCTATGCATGTTTTGCTAATTCCTATAAGCAAGATTTGGATTGTGTCGAACAGTGTATCGATATGAGTGTTAATATGAACATATCCTGATACTTCTGAGCCTGTGGTGTAGACTCGGGACTTATAATAGTTGTCGATATGAACGCTCATGCTTGGCTTAGGGGCAATAGATAATTTACGAGCGTAACTGCCCAGTGTCGTGGGATTGCTGTGCTCTGAGGACGTAGTGGACGGCATCTTAAGTAAGTACCTAGGTAGGTATGAAGTCTCCCGGGTTGAGAGAAAGAGACGAATAAGTGATATGGAGGTAGAGCAGGAGAGTTCACTTTTATTTTAACTTGCAATCCCACCAATTCCAACCTGCGGGGTTCGGCGAACATATATATTATATAGGGGTATAGGAGGTAACCACTTGACCCTGTAAGATGATCGATAATGGAAGAGGTATACCATGTAACAGTAGCTCCAAGCAACACCAAATAAGCTGTCGTCGGCCGACCTTTAGAAGGTGAGATATGAGATTTAGCAATTGTGGTGGTGACGGTTCATGTAATGGAGGTTTAACGTTATGATATGAATAAGTTGATGCGGATCCTAATAATAGCAACAAAGATGTAGGTAGGTAGGTATAATATTAGGGTTGGTGAATGGTGATGGGAGCCGAAGCCAGATATATAAAGTATTACTATAAAAGCGGATATGATCCTACCTAGGGACCTGGACAGTTGGTAGAGGAGCCAGTTTTTACGGCCGGAGCATCGAACTATCTTGCTTGAGTCATCTGAAAGAAGATGGATGGAACTTTTCTATAGATGGTACGTCGTCGTTAGCCTTGACACTTTAACGTGTTAGCCTCTCCACCGATTGTCACGACAAACCACTCCGTTCTGACGTAAGGACCACAGTGACATGCTAGAACATGACATGAAAGCGGATCTACCTAGTGGGCGAGGCCGCAGGGGTCACATTATCCATATCTTGTAACAGGCAATCAACACTGTCGAGCCCATTTCCTGAAATTTCTTTTTAATCTGGGGCTCTGGGGCTCTTAGGGGATCGAATCTGTCACTTGGACCTCAAGGATGGTAGCATAAACCTCAAGGATGTGTACGCTCGACCTTGAAGCTTTACCTCTAAAGGTAGATTTAGCAGTTTGTCGTACGTAAAAAGTTATAAACATCGTCAGTCAACGAGAGCGAAGAGGAGTAAACCGTTCGAGCGGTAGAAAAAGGTGGTTGCCGCGCCCTTTGAATATTCATTGTTAGTTCATCGATTCGCTGGTTCGTTATGAATTCTTAGTATTGTCTATCCCCCCTGCATAGTTAATGGATATTATTATCCTATTGCTGACGAAACACTCGATATTAACTTGTCATGAGGTTCATAGGTATCTTAGACCTAATTAGTTCCCGTCCTCGGGTTTTTGTATCAAGTGGAATATACATAGTAGATTAAAGTACGGGGAAAATGAGAGAGAGAGAGTGTGTGTGACTGTGTGTGTTTTTATTGCGCGGAGAAGTCAAAGTTTAAGATCGGAAAGACTGAAAGACCTCCGTACCGTCCTCTTACTTTTCACTTCCGACCCACTTACAGCCCTAAAATTGATACCTAGTACATGTATGTAGGTACTAAGTTCGATTGAGATCCGGAGCAAAGGTAGATACACTAGATACATCTACCTAATCGTATTAGTAATTTATTCAAAGTAGGTGTAAACGCGCCCTTCGCATGTAAGTAGGTAGGTTCATCCTTGAACATGCGCTAATTCGCTAACCTTGGTTTCTTTCCCTCGACCTATCATATCCAACTTCTATCCTACTTTATTACTGAATTAGGAAAATTATACGGAATACACTTCTACACTATACACTCACTCGTCTTAATCTAAGAGTCATTCATGGATGGCGTAATGTAAGCTACGATGTGTTGGATTTGTTAGTATCATCCTCGTTATTTTAATCAAATTTACTGAACAAACAATTCTGAAGTGCGGCTTTTTCCAGACAAGATTCTGGATGATGATGTTCTAGTGTAGGTACATGGTAAGAATAAAAAATTGTGGTTTATACACCATACTATTTCTTGCTGTCGATGTTACGTGGTTGCGGGTCAACACCCTAACAATAGGAGAAACAGGTATGTACATGTATGCAGATTTATACCTAAACACACTACACAAACGTATTACATCTATACCGATTAAAGCAGCACCGCACACTTACACTACACAGTATCCACAAATATATCGCTCGAAATCTTCAAATCCTTAAGGACATGTTCTTACAAGTTTTTTTTCCTTCTTCTTTTCATCCCACCTACCAATAGTATGCGTACCTTAGGAGGCAGCTATACCTAATGTAAATATTTTTACGTTTGCGGGTTCGAGTAGGTACTTACCTCACAACGATCCCTCTCCGAACTCGGCTCTCCTGCAGCCCTTGTCACACATCCAACTCAGTACCTATACCTAGTCTGCTTTAAACAGTCTTTAATGAATAAGCTATTGACATTGATCATGTACAACCTACCTACTTCCTACCTAGCCAACCAACCACGAAGGGATAGAAACGTGATCTAGATCAATACGAAGAGATGCCTGAGGGCAAAGGGCACTTTCTATTACAAATTGATCGCTTTAACAAACTACTAATAAAACAATTCTCTTACACTTTTTCGTATGTTCGTGATACCATGTGGACTGATGTTAAAAGTCTAGAAGCATATTTGTATATTAAAGCACCACTCTTTTGATGCAGGAACCAGTTGATCTCTCTTGGTATTTCGTAACTCCTCTTATTATAGGTTACATAGGTTACATACGTACTATATAATGCATGAATGCTACTTAACCTTAGTGTAGGTACGGCTTCTATCGGCTGTCCTAACCAGGTAACCGGCGAGTCTAGCGGTAAATGTTCGCGCCCTCTGCCCTTGACATGACATATGTATGTATGTATAATGTCAGGGACACGCGTATATAAGTCATATGGATCATCTTTCACGCGTCAAATGACCCCCCCTTTCTAATTAACCACATACCCTTCCGGATGTCTATGCCACCATGTCCAATGATCAATCCCATGAGATATAAAGCATGATGCCGGCCCCCAATGCGATAGCTAAAAATTGCACAACCGTCTTTCGAAGTTCCAAAGTCCTGTTAGGGCCGGTCTCCAATAACTCTGGAATCACGGCTACTGTACCAACGTACAAGAATGTTCCAGCGGTGAAAGGGAGGAGCAGATCGCCGTACGTAAGGCTGGTACCCCAAATGCCCTCAGTTATACGTATTCCGTTGCCATCTGCGCTGCCACCACCGAATTCTTGAACAGCGATACCAATCAGCGTCCCTAGGAGAGCCCCTAGCGCTGTGATAAACTGAGCGCCCATTGCAGCACGTTTTGAGAATCCGGATTGCACGAGTAGAGCAAAATCGCCAACTAGATAGCGATGAGTTTGTCACTCTCACAGTGGTCGAGAATGATTAGGCAGATACTTACCTTCATGAGGAATCTCGTGAAAAAATACGGCCACCGTAGTGGTGGCCCCGATAGTGGGCGACGCATAGAACGATGCCGACATTGCGAGTCCATCCGTGATATTGTGCGTAAAATCGGCACTACCTCTAAGATGAGCAATACTGGAAATATCAACCTTACAAGGATCTTGGACTTACATTAGGTTAAGATAACCACCCAATTTGACACTGGGGTTAATCTCCTTTTCAGTTTCCCGTTCGCTGACATCGTCATCGCCCTTGGCGCCTTTCTTGCGCTTTGTAAGCTTTGCATTCGGGACTTCGACAGAGGCTGAAGTAGTTTTAGCTTGTGATGGAGTATCATGGGAGTGATTCCTATGACTATGCTCATGCCCTTCTCCGCCAGTCGCTATTCGCAGCCCCTTGTCCATGGCGACGAACGTCATGAAACCGACGATGATGGCAACACCCAGGAGAAGGTTGCGGTTAGGTTCTACAAGAACGAATCGGACATGTTCGGGACTGTCTTCCCCGAGGAAAATCTCAGGTAGGAGATGGAATAGGGTATCGCCGAGCAAGCCTCCGACAGCAAATGCTACCATAACAGAGAGCGACGAGGGATCGATGTTCGGTGGACATAGCGCCAATAAGAAATTAGGTGGCCCTGAGATGTAAAGGGTCGCAAGAAGAGCGTTCACGGCGGGACTACCGGGGAATAGGACGGCGAAGATTTGCGAAGTCAAAGTCGATGTTTCGGAGGCGCTCGCGAGTTTTTCGGCATTGAGGTCTTGAACAACCGGACATGCCTGTTTTTGGATCATTAGGATATTATCTAAATCATACCATTGAAATGTCCTTATAGATCGTACCCTAAGTTTTTCGTCCAATTCGTCCAAACTCAAAGAAGCACGCGATGCGTTCTCGGAGGTCCGATTAGCTGCAACACCGCAAACGAAAACGGCAACTAAAAAGAGCGGTATGCTCCAGCGAGTCAGACGTGTTACTCCCATGATGAGCTCAGCGCGGTGATGCTCTTTTTTCGATAGACTTGTTTAGAGAAATTCGTTGATCCATAAGAGGAGGCACAAGAATCTTCTAGGGGAAGAAGAAAAATGTTGTGTGAAGCGTAAGGGAGCTTTAGCTTCGTACTCGGAGTGAACAATAATTTGAACGTACTACCAAGAAGTACATGTACCTTGTACCTAGTAGTAACAAAGCCAACAACAAAATCAAATGTTTGAATCTCGGAGATTATTACCTAGCACATGTAATTATGCTTAGGTACATGTACATATTAACTTACGTGTAACTGCACTAACTAACGATTTCAGTAAGCCGATGAAGCCCGAAGTCGGTACTTACATCGTACCTCATAGTATAAAAGCTCCGCATAAAAGTTTAAAGAGGCGCGCATTCCGGCTTATCATTTAGTGCGGATCGGCATAGTCTACCTACACGTGGTATCTACCAGACAAATATTTAAGATTGGCTTCGACTTGCGAGAAATCAGGTACGAACTTCGATCTGTCGGGTTCGATCTTGCCCCTCTACACGTACCTACCTACTAAAAGGTACGCTACCTACCATGTACATATTTGTGGTATTACCTAATCCCCCACGCATAATAAGAGGTACATACCTCCGCCTAAGCTCCGTGTGGATCCGTTCGATGACATCCGGGTCCGGCTTTTGTTCTCATATATTCATATATTCTATGAAATACATATTCTAAACAATAGGTACTCGACGGATACCAGCATCGTGATTCCCGATAACCTCGCATGACAATACCGGGTACATACGTCAATGGTGTTTTTGATGTAAATCAATTAATATTCCTATTTAGCCTCTAATTGACATAACATAATAACGGTACCTAGGAGGTAGGTAGTCTATTAGTAAATGATATACGTTCAATATCAGTATAATGTTCATAATTAGAGATTTTTTTATAACGTAGGTAGCCTCTTATATTCCTTGTCCGTATCGTCGTTTCGCCTTAAACTAGGCTTAACACTGCAACTTATCTACACAGGTCTTTACTTTACACCAGTTCCCACTTTGCGTAAATCGCCCAGCTCATGCTATAACCATTGCCATTTTTCACCCGGTAGTACTCCTCCTTCGTAACCCCTCTCGCGTCCTTATTGTTAAGCGTTGTCAGCGCATACAGAAATATAGTCTGCCCTGGAGCGCCCAGGTCCCTGGCCGGAATGTCCGTCCACCACCAGAATCCATCCGTCTCCAGCGGTACTAGATCTTCCTTCCGACCATCCACTCCATGGATTTTGATGAGAAGTAGATAACTTCTACCCTTTCCGTGTCGTTCCGGGATCCAATGCTCGCATACCTTGGAAAACTGGAAACGCACTACCTCACCGCTATATACGGGAATATGCTTCTCGGCAGGGTTGAAATTAAACTCGGACACGCCCTCCTCTGTTGCAGTGCCGAAAAACTCGGCCCGTTCGCCTCTTATCGGACCAACAATGTATTCTTCCCAAGTAAGGATTCGGCCATCATTTCGGAAGAAGTGCCGATCGTCCCCAGGGAAGTGTTTGAGTCCAAATAAATCGTTGCTAAGAGTAAACATCTGGGGTGTGAACCCTTTATGATATTGCTGATTATTCACCGCACCCGCGCCCCAACACGCATCGATTAGTTTCCATTCCCCGTTATCTATACAGACAGCATTCCACGCGTCTGTGAAACGGAGTCAGCAGCTGCTATATTTAGGGAAATCTCTAGAGTTGCGAGGCTTTGGGGTAGTAGGACAAGGTAAATAGAGAACGGGCATAAGAGAAGAGAGAAGATGATGATAAGAAATATACATACGGCCTGTGGCATTTTTTGGAGGAGGAGGCTGGCCTTTCGCGAGGGGTGTATAGCCGTAACCTTTTCCATGACCGCCCACTACAATGCATTGTAACCCAGCTCGCTGGGCAATGGCCTGGTATACTTCTGCATAGCCCTGACAAACAGCCTTGCCGTAGAACATAGTCTCTTCTACGCCTCTATGCTGGACACATTTACCAAAGAATTCCTCTACATTATACGCGATGTTGTGATGGCACCATGTAAATATAGCTCTAGCTTTGTCGGTGGCAGACGAAAAAGGCCCACAGAGAACATTGGCTAGGTACCCGACGGGATCATGCCTCGGAAGCGAATGGCCAGGGAATTGCGCAGCCACGCTATCGGGACCAGAAAAATCTCGACAGATTAGACAGTCGGCGCTCCTACGCACAGAAACGGCACCGATTGCAGCAAATGTCGGTCGTGAACTTACCGGAACTGGCGGTGCGGCCTCTTCGCGACGCCCAGACAAGTCGGGTTTGCGACTCGACTCGAAGGTCGTAGCCGGGCGCATAAATGCCGAAGGCGGCGGCGGAAGGCGACGTGGAACCGTAGGACTATCGTTGACTTGCGAGTTCGCCGAAAAAGTTCCGGACCTAGAGGGTAACCTAGGTGGCAAGCTTGGTACGTTTGGCCGTGTTCCAACGTGGGATACTATCGGAGCAGATCGAACCGACTGAAGTGGTGCTCTAATGACATCTGTAGCTTCTTTTGCCGCAGCTTCTTTTGCTGCTTGCTCCCTTTCCCTTCTTGATGGTGGAAGAGGCGGTAACTTCGCTTGATCTAGCGCTGGAGCGAGGATGCGCCGCGTAGGTTGCGATTCTGTAGAAGTCGTGCTGGTGCAGGAGGAAACAGGTTTTAACGACAAGCTCGATATTGTCGAGACATGGGATACCTCTGATGAGTTAGAACCTCTGCGGCTATCTAGCAGTTGCGCTGATGGTCTACGGGCCGGCAAAGCAGGCGATTGCTGTGAGGAGTTCGTGCGATTAGGAAGTGGTGGTGGCGCATCACGCCTGGGTAGCTTTGGAGCAATTTCGGTACTAGAATCCGATGTGTTTGTTCGTCGCGGCAAACTTGGCGGGGTTGACTTTTGTAACCGGGTAGGTATGTTAGGACTTTGCGAGGAAACGAAGCTATTCGTGTCAGAAACTAAAACCCTGGGCGTAGAGTTTCCAGACCCGGGAGGAGGAGGTGGAGGAGGCCGTTTTGTAGAAGTAGGAGGACTAGTGAAATTCTTTTGCTTGTTTAAAGCAGCGATACGATCCGCGAGAGAGTTGAATTTGGGTTCTTCAACGTCAGCCATATCGAAGACGACGCAGTGGGAGCGATGGATTTATGAAATGAAGTTGCTTCAATCGCCAAACAGAGCTATTAGTACAGTTATCCATACACGCGCGAACATGTAGTAGATCAAGTTTACGACGGTGTTAACATTAGTAGATTAAAACGAGGGTTTTAATGATAATTAAAGACAAAAAGCGCTGTTCATACTCTAATAAGTATAATGAGGCAAAAGGAGAATAAAAGAGGACTATGGCTCCCTTAGGAATGTGTAGGTATGAGAAGAATAAAGTAGGTTATATGAGGTAAGTGGTATGTTTGGAGAAAAGAGAAATAAGACAACAGGTACGGAGGTCGAGGCCAAAAGTATGAAACGTTCGGTACTTGTAGCTTCACAGTGTGAATATTCCTACCTCAATTTTACCAACTATCTTAGGTACTCTATTAAAAGCACCTTGTTATACAATTAATTGAAGCTATTCAGACCTGGTTGAGATGATGGGGATAACTAGTTTAATCATTATTGCTATTGCTATTACTGTTGCTGTTGTTATTGTTGTTATTGTTGCTGCTGCTACTATTATTGTTACCATCGTCATCTAAATCTATAAACTTCTTTACAGGTTTCTTAATAGCACTTTCTTTTGAAGATATATATATAGCTACCTTAGCCTATTCCTATTTGAATTTATTATCCAGCTCATCATTCTTCTAATAGTCAGATTTTCTATAGGTAGTTGTTGCCTTTTACCTGATAAATTACCTAGGTAGCTTATTAGTACGTGTTATAACTTATAAGTGCCTCACTCTTTCTACGAACCGTTGTAAGAAGGTATTGATAATAGCCAATAGATAATACCATAATCAGAATTCTAATCTATTTCATCTCATAATTATAAACTGCCCATATTTTCAATACCTTCAATATATATACGTCGAGCAGCAATACAATAGCTGTAAGACTGCTTTTATACAGTGCGATATGAGTAGAATCTGATTTACGCACACAGTAGCCTAAGTACTGGGCGTTTCATACTTTTGGCCGCGACCTCCGTATTCATATAAAATAATACATTGTATGGTAGTTATCCGTAGCTGACCTATTAAGTTTATCAAAGTATATATACTTATAGATAGGTAGGTGTCTACCATAAAAATAATGTACCTCATACATGCGTAGATACGCCATAGAGCGCGGCACAGCTAGGCACAGCCTTGTAGAAGTCGGGGGCGATAATCCTTCAGCCCCTAGTAGCTGCCTTCGATGCTTCAGAAGGTTATACTAGCATAAAATAGAGTTAGTTTCTTGCGCTGGGCTTGTGCCAATAAGTCCAGCCTTTTCTGACTAGGGTCCCCAGGTCATTGGCTGAAATGTCTTACAAGTAATAGATTAATAGTACCATTCCCTCACAGTTCATATCGTATACTTTTCACGTATAATTACGCCGACCAGCTATTATAAAGTAGAATCAAAACCTCGTCGTATATGAAGATTAGTACGTACCTACATATAGGTATGTACTTAGTAAACAGATATGTTAAAGTGTTAAGTAGCTCTAGCATTATCACATCAATGTTGGATCATTAAAACAAACATGTATGTTATTCAACACGGCAAGGTACAGTATTGCGTAGGAGGTAGTCCATAGTGTTATAAGTATCGGAAGTCTTATACGACTGTGTAAACAGGTGTTCTATAAGAGAGGTAGGCTCAGTGCTGACTGTATGTGCATATGCCGGCACTATACAAGTTTTGATGTTGTCAGTGACAATCAGTTACAACGGGTACCTTAAATACCATATTCATGATCGATACATATAAGCCACATTACATCTTAGGTACCTAGTGTACATAAATATGTATTCGAAATGATTATGTAGTTATTCGTTCTGGCCGCTCTTTCGTTTACCAAGGTAATAGAGGTATACGTTATGTACGGCTTACGCACATGTACCTCATATCTAGGCATACCGTAGATAACGCAACCTTGGATCACTAGAAGATATTCTATGTATAGTACACGACTGCATAAGTACTGTACATACACTATTCTATGTCTCTTAATGTACTGTACATGTACAGTCCCGACTCCCCAGAATACGGGAAGTCTCTTAAGCCGTCCCGTGCGCTAGCGGGGTTCTTCCCGTACTCGACTGGATTCGAGCAATGATTTAACACATGAATATTTCGCATCTAATTTCTTCAACTTCTTCACCTTCACCTTTTCTTCCAAGTACAAGAACAAGCACAAATATAACCTCATAAGAGTTACTTATCTCTTATAGGTACATTAAGTGCATTATCATTTCGTTCTTCTTCTTTTTCTCCTTCTTCTTTCATCTTTATACCTTGCATACTCGGCGCTAATCGTCATACCTTTTACTTCTATTATTCATCTCTCTTCGTTCTCTTGCTCATCTCTGCACCTCCTCTATCTTTCCTTCGTTCCTTGAGTTGGAAAGTTGCAATAGATATACACATTCACCAACCCGAACTATCTTATCCTAGCATGACGCACACTTAAACATCTACGTAAATCACCTAAAGCCTTCGATATTACGACATTCCGAGCCCTTGACGTCATCGTGGTCATTGAGTCGATCTTTTATACAGTAACTCGCTGTCGCATCAAGTATACCGTGTGCGACTACAGTCTGGAGTGCTATAAAAGCAATTGGAATACCGAAGAAGCCATCCGCCTTGCTATATCATTATATATCAACCCGATTTTCATAATGAATTTACTCGGCGCCACAGTTCGCCAAAAAGTCGCCATGGAACCTAACGCCACCACGCTCACACCGAGCCCAGTCTCCAAGATAAAGAATATTCTCGATTTACCCGACGTAATCCTCAAGGATATCCTTTTCTACGTATGCTTTAACACTCTCCTAAACCTCTTCTACCAATATGCCCACCTCTAATCCTTATTCTTTAGTGTGTTCAACATGATGTGGTCACGCCCTTTCTCGTCTGCAAACGTTTTCACCACCTCGCTGCGATTCATCTATATCGTAATTTTAACATCGTGTTTCCTGACGAAGATGATCCGTATTTCGACTATCCGATTGATGGTCTTGCTGGTGGCTTGAACACCTTTGTTACGAGCGAATACAACTATGCGCAGCACTTGAGGATGATATCACTCGACACCTTGAACATTGGCAAACGTGGCGAGCTCGCGTATAAACCATATCTTGCTAATGTCAGCTGCGGAAAGTTCTTGAATACTTTACTGCTCCTCACCTTGCGAAGGGCTACATCACTTGACACCTTCCAGTGGAATATTCGAGTCGAGCTTAGCCGGCCTGTTTACAAAGCGCTACATGGGATTAAGTCGCTGAAGCACCTCCAGGTTCGCTTACAGGCCGGTCCCTCACTTTACAAGCCTCCTTTTCCGCTACCATGGTCTAACGAATGGTATCCTGAATCCGACGAGGTAGCGAACGTCCCCGCTCATTTAATCTACCCTATTCCCACTCTACCATCGATGCTTCCAGCTATCAACTCCTCTTCCTCGAACAACAAGAACTCGAAAAAGTCATCTGCTCGCGACAATGGACCGCCGACAATCTCGGGATTCAAAAATCTCGAGAGCCTGTGCGTACTTGACATCGATAACCTTGACTCAATACCGGAGATTAAATCTTGCGTGCGCAATTCTTCGTCAACATTGCGAAAGTTGATGCTTTCTTTCTCCGACGCTCTTACAACGTTACCAAGACAATTAGACGACGAATCCGACGACGAGGACGCTCAAACTGCACCTTTAGCCACGGACTCAGAATACGATACCCCCCAACTGAGAGCGTTTAAAGCGCGAGAACAACGTAAGGCGCAAGAATCCGTGCTGGCTTCCATATTTGAGATAGGGCCGCTGGAAGCAAACGACCCCGTTCCGTCTACTGGGAAAGGGAAAGAAAAGGAAGGCCAGGAGAGGAAGGGCGAAGAGACAGATTCCAAAGCACAGCCATCTTTAGACGAAGGGAAAAACTTCATCGAGAATATTAACAAAATCTCCTGGCGCTTGGTGTCCAACATAAACGGCGCAAAAACGTTCTACACAACGGACCAAGAGCGGGCTTTTGAAATAATACAGGATGCTGCAAAGAAGTATGTGGATTCTAGAGAGAAGGCTGCGTCTAATTCACCTACTCAACAAGAGCTCACTGATACCGACTTGGATTCATTCCCCAAGGAAGCCAAACCCAACTATACACCAAGCGATGACCTAGGCGAGTCGTTAGAATCCGATAGTGAGCTACAGATCGCTTTTCCCCGTGTGAAGAAGGTTTCGATTGATGCTAGACCGGAGGATATTGATATCGAATCCCCGGAGGAAGAACTAGGTGCCGAGTTTCAGTCGCTTGCAGCAGTCACGGAGGCTGGTTTGTTAAAAGAAGCACTCGACTCAGAAGCAGTAAGTAATTTTCTTTTTCAAGGGAACGACTCATTGTGAATAAATTGAAGTATGCATGCTAATATTCTGTGAAGGATGTTCAGGAGAGTAACTCTCACGCCAACAATACTCCCGAATATATCGATCGCGATGGAAAGGATAATCACCATCAAAAGGAGGTGGCGTCAACAGAGGTTGGCGACAAGGTAGAATCGTTTCTCCGCGACATGAACCAATACGTACGAGATACGAGAGGTATTGGTCTTCACTCTCTCAGTTTATACCTCGTACCAATCCAAACCTCGGTCTTACAAAAGGCCCTGGACCTTCACATGCTAAAGCAAATTACTTTGCTTGGTGTGGGTGAACAGAAGGGGTTCTGGACAATGATGATGAGGGAAAATAAATTAAAGCCGCTCCCGTTACGAAAGCTGTCTACCGACGATGTTTGTTTACAGTTCTTGCAACTCGTTTCCGAGCTTAACTGCGTCAAGGACATATATATGCTCCAGCGGTCGCCTAGGTATCGATCGGAGATATTTGAGACAGATCCTGGCATGAGCATCGAACAAATTCGAAATTTTGTTTTGAAGAAACGTATGTATATTGCTATCCCGGAAAGCTTGAGTAAATCGGACAAACATATTAACTTCATGCTATAGATTTGGGTTCTCTTAGGCGCCTTATGATTAAAAACGAAACTGGCGATGCATGGGATGCGGACGAGAAAACGATCAGACTTATCTGCAGGCGCGGAAAGTCTCTCGAGGAGCTGGCTGTGACTATGAGAATGCGTGAAATTGTAAGTGTTACACCTCTTATGCCTTGCCATAGGTAAGACTAATGATAAATAGCACACTTTTATCCAGGACATAACTAGCCTTTCTAACCTTCGTGCGCTGCATATCATATCATTGCGATCGGATGAAACTTGTCCATCTGTCATGCGTGAAACGCGTCGCTTTATAATCGACGCTATTTCCCACTGTCCCGATCTAAAGCTTCAATGGCTGGCCGTGGGCGACGATAAACGGGCGACGAGGATCACTCGATTACCAGTCTCAAAAGTGGACAAGAAACGTTCAAGAAAAGGCAAGCAAACTGCTATTGGCCTAAACAACGATCATCCGACCAGTGGGAACTTCCCAGCCATCCCAGGGGAATTGATCACGAGCGAAAGCGAAAGCGAAAGCGATGACGAGGAAAATAGTGCATCCCCTACGGTAAAGATATTCGCAGAAGATGCGCTTGATTTCTACGACGTTCCCTGGGTCCGAATCTTCAAGAAAGAAATCACGAATGGACGTTTATGATCGCGGTACAACTTGTTAGTGGGATGTGAGGAAGTTTTTTAAGGGGAGAGATATATGCAACTCTTTTTTTCAGTTGGCAAGATACCCATTTGATTGTTAGGGGGACGGCGTTAACTGATGCATCAACAGAAGGAATAGGCTCCCTTCCTTTTCTCTATCTTTCCGTTTGCCTTTTCCCTCACCCTGGTTTATGTAGGGATATCTAAAAGTAATACTGGCGCTAGTTATGACGCGGTGTTGATGATAATAATATACCCGCCTTCATATTTTTATACGCTTTCCATAGAAACACTTCTCGAGGGCAAATCAAAAAGCATTTACCATAAGAAAAGCCATCTTCAAGTATCTAGGAAGTAATAATTGTAGAGTCTCGGATTTGGCCATAATAAATAATGACATGCACGTAGGGAATTTTGATATTATTAGATTATTGTTTGTTTCTAGGGTAGGATGATTATTATCTTGTCCCCCCCTCGATCTCCCACTCCGACACCACCTCGGTGAACCATTCCGGCGCGGCCTCCCACGCGCCACCAGACGGGTACGGGGAGGCCAGATACCGAGCGCCTGCGAAGTCGCGTATGGTGACGCTGGGCTCCAGGGCCAAGAAGAAGTCGAGGAGCTGGCGCCAGTCGGAACGCGATATGCGCGACGACGGGCCGTCGGCCACCGCAGCCGCAGCCGCCCTACCGGGAGGTAGAGGTGCGGGCAGGGCGCGGACGATCTGCAGGCCGTTGGCGACGTGCGCCAGCGCGCCGGCCTCGTTCCCGCGCGTCGTCTCGATGCACATGAACACCAGGCAGCAGACGAGCGTGATCTCGACGCTCTCCGGCGGCGACCCCGGCTGCACGTGCCGCTGCAGGTGGTAGATGGACAGGTTGTACTGCTGGATCATGAACAGCTCCAGCTGGTCCACGAGACGATGTCCGTCCTCCAGCGGCGGCGGCGCCGTCGTCGATTGTTCCGCCGGACTGCGACCTCGCGTAGATTCCTCCTGCCTTCCTCTTATCAAGCGTCCCATGCTATTACTATTATCACTACTACTACTACTGCTGCTGCTGCTGCTGCTACCGCTACTATTGCTCGCCGGTAGAGGCCGGGCCTGCTCGTGCCGGCCGCGCCGTAGACGCAGGCGTAGCTGGGCGCGTTCGTGCGCGGCGCCGAGAGCGACGAGCGCGTGCCGCGCCGCGGCGTCCCACCGGCCTACCTGCGGCACCAGGCGCCTCCAGAACGCGGCCCCCAGGCCGGCCGCGGCGTGCAGGGCCAGCCCGGCCTCGGCGGCGCGCCGGAAACGGTGGAAGCACTGGCGCTCCTCCTCCGTCCCCTCCACGTCCGCGGCCAAGGGGCGCAGGGGCTGCCGGTGCTGCCGCGTCGTCGACGATAGGAGCGGGTCTGTCGTGACGGTACTAGGTGTGGAGGTGGAGGTGGAAGAGGTAGTGGTGGTGGTGGTGGCGGAAAAGGGGTCCGGCGATAGGGAAGGCTTCTTGCCGCGCGGCGGCACGGCGCCTTCGTACCCGTCACATGTACGCCCCGTGCTCGTGCACCGCGTACAGGCGGGCTTCGTCTCGTCGCATTTCACACGCCGGATCCTACGTTCACGGGAGGAGGAGGATCGGTGTTAGCTGTCGGCGTCTAGAGGGAAGGGGGGGAGGGGGGAGTGGATAGAAAAGAAGACTTAAGACTCGGTGGGATTCGAGGGGTTTACTTGTCTATAGTCTATAGACGCGTAAGGCGTGGGAGGAAGGATGAGAGGGAAGGGAAGGGGCAAGGTGATCTCGTGGAAGGAATTCAGCTCCGTGTATCGAGATTGTGTGGTTAGATGATAGTAGAGGTACTTACTTGCTATATCAAATAAATTAGCAAACAGGGAGGGACGAGTTGTCGAGTAGAAGGAGGATGGACTTACCAGGTAATACACCCCGTCCGGACCTTGGGTCTGCTGGCTCTCTTGCGTTTCGTGCTTGCTGTGGCTGCCGAAGAGTTTTCGGAAGACAACGCCGGGTCGATCATGTCGTCGACAGAGACGACGAAGCTCGTTGTCCGTCTTGAGAACTTCATCGTTTCCATAGCTGGTGGCTGCTGGGGGGGTAATTGATCGATTTAAACTAAGACGATGTGTGTGGCTATGCGGTATGTACTCCTTTTTTTTTTTCGTTCACAAACTTGGAGGGTAACAATCTCCGGTGATAATTGTCTAAAACGTACTCCGATTTTTATGAATAGATAGTATAGAGCAGGTATGTACGGTCAACACAAAAGGTGAGCACGAGACGTTGTTCATATATATTATACGTATTACTGCATTCTGTCTAACTCTCACCCTACCTACTCTTCTTTGTCTTAGCCGATCTCACTTGTGAAGGCTTAAGATTCATGTCCTCCCTATACTAGTCTGATGATACAGATACGCGATGCGTATCCGGTCCTGTAGGTGCCAATGGCAGTCCCGGGCTATCTCCATGCATGCGTTTGTGGTTCCGTGCGCTGATCGCCTGTATTATTGTCTTTCCCCTAGATTTTACAAGCCTCTCCCACGTAGTAGCTACCTAAGTAGGCTTCCACCGGTACCCTAAACGGCATTCTGAGCTAGAAACACTCTTGAGCCAGGAATTGAGACCCTTCCGCAGTCAATTCCGATGCGGTGCTATGATGGGTTACCTTAGATGAATTGTCTAGGCCGCCCCAAACGGTTAGGTGGCATGGGAATAGACCTATCCTGACTAAGAGTATCGGGGTCTGATCTGGCGGGATCAGCGTAGCCGTTTTATTTTTATCTCCAGCCTTACCAAGCATCCGGCAGAGGTGCATGAGGCGTATGTTCGTGGAGTAGTGGGATAAACCTGTCATTTTTCACAAGGCAAGAGAGGTGCTTTTGTCGATTTTGTCTCCATAGTAAGCCGATGGAGTTCTTTTCCGGGAGCGAATCTCCAAGGCACGTTGATAGATGCTTAGATTAACATTCCGTGCTTGATCTACGTAAGAGTACTTCTGGACCGCAGCCTGCTGAAGGCGTTGAGTGATCGTATGGATGTACTTTTGTTCGAGAATCTATCAAGGGCATATAATACTCGTACGGGAAGTTCATGTTTTGTTCCTAACTCTTAGCATAGGGGGGCCTTCTCTTTACCACCTCCCAGGCGATATCTGTAGGATGTTTTGTTTTTGACGACCGCGTTAATCGCCTTGCTCTCTCGCAGCTACTTCCTATTCTCGACAAAATCCAAATGATGACGCCAAAATGGACTTTTTACATAGTACCTAGAGAGCTTAGCTGGACTTGATTGGTGCTTATTCTATGCACACCTTACCTGCGTATACTAATAAAAATAAAGGGGTTCCACATCGGCCTGTATTACGAGTATCTTGAGAAACTCGTTTAAGGCTTCAAGCAGAAGAAGAGGCGGAAACTTTCCACAGATTAGCAGAAGCTAACTAGACCGCCCAAGTTTCAGCCGGTCAAGGTTGTCGAAGCTGATGAAGGAGTCTTCAATAGGAAGAGCGATAAGCAGATGAGGCCATTGCTACATTTCAAAATCAGGCAGCTGCTGATTTCTGTACGGCTACTACTACTACAACAACAACATCAGCAGTAGTAAAAGCAACCACAACAAGGAATAAGTGTAACCTAGAGATTTCCTTAGAGATCATGAACAGGATATTGCATGCCGTGACTAGTTGAAGACAGGATATGATTAGTATTCAGAATTCAGAATTCAGATCAGCAACCCCCTGAACGAAGCCTGTTGTTACCCTTGCCCACAACCCCACCCCAGTCATGGTATAAAATTAACGAAGTTATCGCGTAAATCTCGTATAAGTGGATTAATTTCAAGATCGTGGAGAACAAGTTCAAGTGGAAGAGTTTTGGGCACACTAATAATACTGCAATAGACTAGTCGGAGTCTATATGAAGTCGAATACATGGAATAGAGAAGGACAATGGTAAGCTTAACAGAATCTACTGTTGATCGGTATTAGCTCCTTAATGTTAGACAAGGTCAGGGCAGATAGCTCGCATATTAGTACGTTCTAGCTAGGTAGAAGTTCATGATATTGTACCGTGAAGATTGCCAAGACTTTAAGGGATATTTACTAAGCATCTTCAGTCATCAATCTATTTTTAGACTGATCGTGGCTTTTTCTGTTCTAGGAGCAAAAAAAAAGGGAACCAAATCATGCATCGTAATGTTACGCTCATGAACCCACTTGATATCAACGTATGCAGTAACGAAAAATAGGAAGTCGGTGCAACGCGAGACAAGCCAACCAGAAGATATAAGGACATAGGAATATAGGAGAGATGGATATATATCATGTCATATCTAATACCCTATGATTCTAATTATATACACGTACATGAAGTTGCTGGTACGTTATGTGACTTTTTACATCTTATAATGATAATGGGCAATTGCAATTCTCCCCCATCTTTCTATTTAGCCCATTTTTAGTTAGATTGGAGAGGTTCTTAGATCTTTCGTTCACTTAGTTCTATTGTATCACAACCAATGTTTGCAATTATAACAACTTCAACTCCTCACCACCATGTATTGTTACTGCCGAAACCCCATCCTACAATATTATTGGCAAGCTTCTACTCATTAATTAATTCTTGGGCGTTATTTGGCGCTCAATTAGAGTCAGACGAGGTTTGGACCTGACTATATAACTCTTTCGATTTACGATCGTCTTCGTTTAGTTGACTAGACTGTCGTGGAGTATTCCCGCTTACGTATGGCACCGATGCTGTTTGCGTTTGTTGTTCTTCGGTAGCCAACATAGACTTATTTCCGTTCGATTGCTGCAAAGGGTTTTCCGCCGATGGACCTCCCTGTCTAGCCTTCTTAATATTCTTCCATTCCACGAAAAGAGCCGCTACGAAGGCGACAAGCGCCATTCCCATACCACAGAGGAATATTCTCGAGATTGCCTTATTATAGAGCTCCTTCACCGCGGGTCGATATTCAGCCGGGACGTTATTGACAACATCGGTGGCGCCTTCATTGGTGATCTGCTTAGGGTCAACGCCAGGTATCTCCGCTACGCGGTTCACAATGTAACTGCTCAGAAGATTCTGGCCAACAGATGTGAATATAGAACCACCCAATTGCTGACAGAAGAAAATTAGCGCGATGCCTGTTGGAATATCGGGCTTAGGAAGGACAGCCTGAGCGGAAAGGCCTGCTGACTGCATGCCCGTGCCCAACCCGAAGCCGACGAGGACCTGATAACCAATCCAATGAGCCGAGTTTTCGTTAACAGTGAAAGTACTCATTAATCCCATTCCTATCGACATGATGCTTGGGCAAACTATCATGGACGGAACGTAGTATCCAAGCTTCTGCGTCGCAATTCCGGACAAGATGCTAGCCACCACAAGACTTAAGACAAGGGCTAAGGTATTAACGCCAGACTGCACCGCACTGACGCCTTGGACGACCTGGACTACATCTCATTGTAAGTAGTTGTTACTATATGGATGGGACGATCATATGAAAGCTGAGCAGATGTTTTAACTGAAGATATACTCACACCACAAAGGTAGATAGTAAACACACATTATCATCGACCCAGCAACCAAGAACTGTGCAAAATAGAAAGTTTAGTATATAGCTTTTCTTATGTATGCAGTCAACCAGTTGCCTGTATTGGACACCTCTGTACTTTAAATCCCAGAGCCGCTGCAAATAGTTCACGGACACGATTGCTTGAGAAATTGGAAAAAAAAGACCAAAGTCTTCGAAGTACGTACCATGAAAAGGGCCGCAGCGGCCATAGTTCGTTGTGTAATAACTCTGACGGGAACAGTCGCAGTGTTGGGCATCAGAACTTGAACGGCAGCGAAGGCGAGAAAAAGAACTCCGAAGAGAACCAGCAAAAATATGATCCGCCAGTTGTTCCATTCGTACGCCGATCCACCCCACTGCAGGGCCAACAAGAGACAAACGATGCTTGGGACGAAGAAGAATGTACCCAGAGGATCCAATCGAGTAAAGTGCTCCCATAATTTGGCCGGCGGCTGCGGCCTCGATGGAATATTTGCCAGCAGAAGGCATATTATTGCGACCGCACCTACGGGAAGATTGATATAAAAGCACCATCTGAGCACGGCCACGTTAGCAAATTCAACTTAACGCCGCCATTCACGATTCAGTGACGGACCTCCAAGTGACGCGGTCTGTAAAAGCACCACCAACGAGAGGACCCATGACTGAACTGACTCCAAACACGGTTCCAAAAATTCCTTGGAACATCGGTCTCTTTCGGAGCGGGATTAGAGGCAACATGATAATCGAGACACCTGTGAAGATACCAGCGGCACCAACGCCGGCTATAGCACGGCCGAGAATAAACGCTGTCGAGTTCGGAGCCGCGCCGCAAATTACGGAGCCAATCTCGAATAATGCGACGGTGGCTAGGAAAGTTCTGATGAACGGAGGAAGTAGTTAGCGATGCTATGTATCATGATCGACTCTTTCCAAGATGACGCAGCTAAGACATGACAGACTTGCGTACCTCTTGATATTATAAAACCTATAGACTCTACCGAATACCAACTGAGATGCGGCTGTTGTTAATTGGTACGCCGACCCGTACCAGCCAATGTCTCCTAAACTATTAAAGTCTTGAGTTATTTGAGGAATGGCGGTGCCGATGATGGTTCGATCTAAGGCAACGAGGAATAAAGCGACGTATATGCTAATCATAACGGACCAGAATTCCATAGTCTTTGGCTTGAAATTCTTCTCGGCTTCGTCGACGAGTTCGGGCGGAGGCGGTGCCATGACATCGGTCCCTTTCTCTGTGTCGTCGACATCGGGAATGACTACTGTCGAAGGGCCAACCGGGCCGGACGTCTTCCGCGATGATTCGGCCATGAAATTAGGGGTAATATTAGGAAGATAAAGCGTAGAGTAAGAGTTAGGAATATGAGCAGATGGAGAATCTTAAAAGTAATACGAAAATAAATAAATAAATAACTAAAAGCAAAGGCAAAAGCAAAATTAAGTACTTGATAGGGAGGGAATATCGAAGCTCGTGGTGTCTTACTACCCCCTTTTTTTTTCTTTTCTACCTTCTTTTTCACCTAATACAAGACAATGCAAGGTTTAGTTACCGGTAGTTAGTTTCTGAGAACAAGTATAATAATTAAAGAATTAACGTCGATTTTAATAATATCGAGTTACAAACAGCGTCCACGATCTAGCATAAATGACCGAATATCCAACTCCGGAGTGTGGTAAAACAACAGCGTCTATAATAAATCTTGACCATGATCTGTAGTTATGATCATTAATATATACAATACAATCTGTAATAAGCCCTTGTCCATCTGTTTGACGCCGCAGACTAAGTAATAACACCTAAAGTCTTCATCTCATCTCATACCGAATATTGGGGAGTCCCGAGACGGATGCAATTCGGGAGCGATTAAAAGTTGAGATAACCGACGCTCTTTAATAATAATACATAGTACATCTAAAGAGGACGTGTCACGTGACACAGCTCAACTTTATCCGTCACTTACATAACCATGTTATACTTCCAAGGTGTATCTCTCATCGGACATTCGGAAATGCGATCGCCTTGAGCAGACTTTCGGTCCCGAAGCCTCAACTTTTAAACCGAAGACTATTTTCATATGTACCCAGGTAACCCCGCCCCTATGATGTATCAAATGTATAAGCAGATAAGATATACGGAGGTCGAGGCCAAAACTATACAGCGTCCGGTACTTAGAGCCCCACAGTGCGGCATTTCAGTCTCAATTTTACCCAGGTATAATACATTTACAACTAAAAACACCTTATTATACAACATGTAATTGAAGCCTTTAAGATCTGGTTTATATAATTAAAATAATTGATTTAATCATTAAATATTGTTATTATTATTGTTATTATTGTTGTTGCTGTTGTTATTGCTATTACTGTTGCTGCTGCTGCTGCTGCTGCTGCTGCTGCTGCTGCTGCTGCTGCTGCTGCTGCTATCACTGTCTGAATCCTTAAGCTTCTCAGGATTTTTGATAGCATTTATAATACAGGTCTTTACCTATGAAAAGTCTCTACTTTATCTCCTCGAGGTAATTTATTCAGTCCATCGCCAGGTCTTATCGTCAGGTTCTTTCTAGGTAGGTAGTTGTTGTTTCCTATATTATATTATACCTGATTATCGTTGCTGTATTCTTTTTACGAACCGTTGCGCGATACCGAAGTTAGAAACCATGATTACATCGTGTAATTATATACCTGGCTCAAAATAGACTTCATTATACTAGAATCTAATTATTCATCTAGTTCTTCTTATTTTTCTAGTTTACGTTGAGCAGGATTTGAATACCTCGTACTTATTCTAGGCGTTCTTTTGTACAGTGCATTATTGTAAGGATCTACTATACGCACAGTATAAGCTAAGTCACAGACGCTGTATAGTTTTGGCCTCGACCTCCGTATAAGATGTGACATCGTGTAACAATCGAAGCGAGAACGTTATGCTGCAGGGCTAGTACAGGCCCGCGACTCGGAAAATAAGTTTGTTCCGGCCTCTACAAATGCCGATTCCCCGTGGTGTCCACATACCACATGGTGCCCACGAGATTCAGTCGATTTTGAAACCGTACCAGCTGTACCAACACGATTTAATAACAAGCTATTCCCTGTTCACGATTGTTCTAATTATTAATGGAATTGGGCACAATTCTGGTGCAATAGATGAAGTATGAGGTAGTGCGGGTTAGAAGAATTGATAGTCGGGATTTTTGATCTATCTTGCTCCGTATCAAATCATTTTCTCCTTATTCTAACTTTCTTTTCTTCATAATTTTCCTTCGTCTTCAACTTATATGTATGTCCTTTTCAAAGAGTCGTCCTGTCATCAAGCCTGTACGTAAGATCTGTCGTCGTTCAGGTTTATGTACATACCTCCGTAACTCCCTAGCCTATACATTAGGTATTATACACTTACACCACTTATATTGATATCTTGCATCTTCGTTGAAAGTCTTTGATCGACGGAATTCCTCAGAACGATCTGGCCATCTTAAATCTTAGTACTGTCTTTATCTCACCTCTATAGCCTATGACAACATATGTACGCCAACGACCAGCGCTCCGGTTATGACATTACGAGCGTGTAACCATACCAAAACCAAATACCTACTAGAGTGGACGTACCTAGGACCTACATATGTAGGACCTACATATTGATGTCATGTTCACCTAACAGGTACCTAACACCTACACTTGAGGTAGGTACGGTTCATAGGTATATATACATAACTACCCCCTTATTAATCATTAGTTCAAGGACCCCCCTAGGTCGTACAAAACATCCTTACTGCAACTAGGCAACTAGTTAAGTTAATAAAGTTTACGTACCATCTCACATCTGTTTCCCCTTTCATTCAACCTGCATATCATCCAATCAGAGGATCTCTCCACCCCGATTCCTTCACACCTTCACCCCCTTCAACCTTTCAACAATTCACCCCATACTACCTCCCCGTCCTCCCCTCTCTCCCCCCCATTCGTCCTTCTCCTAGGACCCCTTTTTATTTTATTTTTCTAAAGCAACACAACATGTAAAGGTCCTGCACGAATCCGCTCACAATTATCGAAAGATTCCAAACTCGTCCACCTCATTTTTTTTCGTTGCAGTATATTCGGTCCCGAAATCCTCACATCCTCACATCCTCGCATCACCATCATCGTTTTCGTCTCGGTTTGCCAATCAACGCTGTACCCTGGCACCAAGCCTTTTCGTCTCATGTGGAACAGAGTCGCATTTTTTTACTTACCTCACACTAGTCGAGTTCTAGCCTGCCTGTCAATCAGCTAGTCATCGGCAAACGCCCGCGCGCCCAACGCTAGCGGGTTGTACTGTACGAACCCGTCACCCTCGGGACCGACTGAAAAAGCTCACAATGCCCGCAACCCCAGACTCCCAACTTGGCGATGGCTCGGTAAACCATGAATATACGCCGCCTACGGGCTCCTCGCTTAGCAATGCGCCCTCCATCCCAGACGTTTCCATGGTAAAGGTCACCAGAGGGCATAGCTGTGTGTTATGCCAGCAGCGCAAGGTGCGTTGCGACAAGAGCAAGCCCTGCTCCAATTGCGTAAAGGCCGGGGTAGAATGTCGTGTCGTGGCACCTCAACCTCCTAGACGCCGGAAGAAGCGCATTCCCGAACGTGATTTGGTCGAGCGCCTGCGCAAGTATGAAGCCCTCTTGACCCAGAACGGCATCGAGTTTGATTCCTTGGGTCCGGACGTCAAGATCGTCGATCCCGGCTCTGTCGAGGACGGCGACGAGCTTGAACCCGAATTCATAAGACAGAGGAGTAAGGAGTCTCCAGCCGGTTGCGATCCCGAGCTGATCTCATCACCCGGAGAAACCGCCCACGTTCCTAGGTGAGTGAGCAGCTGACAGCCAACAGTGAACAGCGAGCACTGCACTGTTCCCATGCGGCGGGGAGTGTCTCGCTCAGTGCCACGACAACTAACACTACCTCATCACAGGACTTTCAAATGGTTTCCTTTTCGGAGAGAAGTTAGTATATCTTTTCCTCCCCTCCCCCTCCTTCATGCTGACAATCCGCGCAGTTTCGAGAAACAGGTGAAGTTGTTAAAGATTCGTCTGACGAAGAAGACGTTGGATCATCCATTAACCAAGCATACGATAAAATGTACGACAGTCCGGACGGCTTTCCCTTTGTAGTCGGGGGCCAGTTCGAGAGCGTCACCACGCAGCACCCGTCTGCCATCCAGATTTTCCAATTATGGCAGATTTATCTGAACAATGTAAATCCCCTTCTGAAGATTACGCACACGCCGACTCTGCAAGTGCGTATTGTCGAGGCCAGTGCAAATCTCGACAAGGTGTCTCGGTCGCTTGAAGCCTTGATGTTTTCGATTTATTTAATGGCCGTTACGAGTTTGGATGATGAGGAATGTTATACTACTTTCAACGAACAGAGGGTCTCGTTACTAGCCAAATATTATTATGCCACTCAGCAGGCGCTTCTTAACGCCGGCTTCATGCGCACCCCCGACCTGACCTTGTTGCAGGCCTATATGTTATACCTTGTGAGATGAGAACCGGCTTGTGTATTATGAAGTCCAGCTCTAACGTACCTTATTAGATGGGCATCCGACAATATTCAGATCCCCGCTCGCTCTTTTGCTTGACCGGAATAGGCGTGCGTCTTGCTCAGAGGATAGGCTTACACCGCGACGGCGCCCAGTTTAATCTATCACCATTCGAGGTCGAAGAAAGGAGGCGGCTGTGGTGGACTCTCGCGGGGTTTGATCGACGGATAGGGGAACTTTGCGGGTCCGTCATCACGGCTATATCCAACGGGGGGAACTGTAAATTACCGCTCAACATCAATGACGCCGACTTACATCTGCACGCCAAAGACCCGCCTCCTCCGCATACCCGCGATACCGAGATGATATTTTCTCTCGCCCGTCTCGAATTTGCAAAAGCGCCGGGGAACGACAAAATGCGGAGCCAGTCTTCGGAGACGAACCCTCAAGCTATCGCCAGCGTCGCCGACCATCGACTATCAAGCTATCTTGAGCGTTTCTCCGCCTACATGGAGGAGACCTACCTTCGATTCTGCGATCCAAAAGTCCCTCTCCATTATATGACTCTTCTCTGCACCCGAGCGAATATCTGCAAGCTCAAGATCGTATCAGGGTTCTTCCGCGTCGCGCTCACGACTCCCACTCCGCTGCCGATGGCGGAGCGGGAGGAGCTGTTTGTCGAAGCAATTAAAATGATCGAGTACGATAGTATGATGCAAGCGCGGGAGAGCCTTAAGGGCTTCTTGTGGTACACCAACTTACACTTCCCATTCCCGGCTTACATCTGCTTGCTGACGGACCTGCGGCATCGGACGACGGGTGAGCTGTGCGAGCGAGCATGGGATGTCATCTGTGAGCACGCCGAGCGTCGCGGCCTGACCACTCACATGCGCACGCCCATGCATTTGTCCTTCAGCCCACTCTTCATCAAGGCCTGGGACGCCCGCGAAGCCGCTGAGGCCGCCCTCGGACGAACTCTCGCCCCACCTCGTCTCATCACTCATATGCGCCAGATCGCTGCCCGCCTACCCAAGGCCGATAGCAAAAAGACTCCCGTTCCTACGCCATCTCCCAAGATCCCTGTCGTCAGCGATTCCTACGCTACACTTGCAGAGGCCCCCACACCACCGGAACAGCAGCCGCCGCATGTCGTATCGACTAACCCCGGCCCGATGCCTATATACCCACCTAGCGGAGTTATATTCGGTACCGGGCCTGCCGGCCAGATGTTAGCTGATACCCCGCCGACGATCGATTTGGGTCGCCAGTTCACAACCGCGTTTCCGGACGTCAACTTCGACGGCGGTGAGATGGACTGGGATTTTTTGATGCAGACATACGGCGGGCTCGTCGCACAGGGTCCGCAGATGAGCGCGTACGCGAACCAGCCGCCGCTACATCAGGATCCTATTCAATCTGCTACTTCTTGGCAACAATAGGACGAGCAACAACCTGTCTTTTCCACCACATCATCTTTTATTTTCGGGACCAAGCTGGTTCCTTGCGGGCGTATATGGATATTGGAATATATATACTTACGGTTAAGACGGTATCCCTTTAGCGACTCGGGATGATACGAGATGCTCACATACACGTACACAGATTCCAAAACTACCTACACAATACTTTTATCTTAGCTTGGGCGTATATATATATATCGGCACCTACATACAGCAGGTGCTTGGGCCTCTCGGTACTCGGAACAGACAACTGTGGATCTGGCGGCGATATTTGGCTGGGGTGTACTCTATTATACAAATAAATGTTGCTCAATGTCTTGATATTATATCTATCTCCGATCTGTTAGCGCATCGATCATGGAGGTGCCATACACGAGGCCATTTGGGTCATATACCCTTCTCACCGATAGGTATATCTATACTTATACATATTTATAAATATATCTCCATATATGTAATTATTATACTGCTATAGATACCTACTAGGAGATAACTGAAAGAGGTGTGCGGCTTGCTAGGGCCTGTGACATACCTAACCTACCTATTTACTATCATGATTGCTAAGTCTTGAAGTTGACTTACCTTATGGGTATATATACCTACCTATATAATGTCTCCTGTGTGCATGGAAGATTCATTTTAGTAGGGAGAGATAAGGGTATTTATAATTTTAGGTTTTATGGAAATAGCACAATTGTGTCGCGGGTGGGTTATAAGTCGGAATTGCACATGGACATATCACATACGACCATAGGATCTGGAAAGCTCGGGATCCCGTCCGCTCTCCCATAGATAAGCCAGATACCGCCAGATCAGTAGTCGGGTCGGTGACGACCGGCGAATCCCTGGTGTTGTATGTTTTTTTTCTTTTTTTCCTTTCACCTCTAACTTTTTTCTTTTTGATTTGCCATTCTTTCATTTAATTCTACGACTTCGACTTTATAGGCATGTTATATTTCTTTAACGAGAGATTTACCACGTATTATATAAAAAGGTGGTGGTATAGCGGTTTTGAGACGATGATCCTATTTATAGCCTTTATTATGGCTGCTTTAACTATTTGCCCCGCCTGCCTTATACGTATAATCTCCATTACAATAACTGCTTTAACCTACCTGCCTTGCCTTGACTGCTTGCTTATATACTGAAACAGAAGATAAGTAATCATTACGCTCAGCATTATGATAAACCACGTAATTGTAATTGTAATTTTGTAAACTTGTAACTCGAACCTTGTCGCGAGCAGTAAAAATTTGTATTATAATATGTATAATTACCTAAGTAGTACCTATGTACCTATAAGTACCTAAATGAAATTCTCTCGAAAGCTTAGGTGATGTAATAGGTAATGGTACCTCTTATAAAAAGGGGTAAAATGATAAAACATGGGGGAGTAAGAAAGGAGGTAATTTAGTAATTCAAGCTATATGAAAACGCACCTCCTGGTAGGGCATTTACAAAAGTTGAAATTCATATATGTCGCATACCGTCCTGGAGATAGAACTAACTCATTGATACCTATCTGAATATAAGCCACCCCTTTTAATACAAACTCATCTCACATCATCTCTGACGTAGTACGAAAAAAGCATCTACGAAATATACTAACATCCTCTAAACCTACCTAGGTCCTAAGTCCCGAGTCTTGGCCTTAATACCAGCATTAGCGCGCCAGGGCGGGACCTAGAAACGGTCTCGGAGCCGGTCTTAACCATTTGAATCATCTTAAGTTCGACGTAATCTCTTAACGCTCATGAAATAAGTAACTGTCGTATACCTAATAGGCGTCTCAGATTACTAAGATCGTCTCCAGCTCAATATCAAATATCAAAAAAAATAAAAATAAAAAAATAATTTGTTCAAGTATTCAACCGACTTCCCCTAAACTACCTAATGAAATAATCATAGGAAGAGGACTGGTTCTCAATATAGGATTCAACGTAAGTAGATATACTGGCACCCACGTAACCAGGTATTAACAGCTTTTCAGTATGTCAACATAGTTGGGTTTTGCTGTATATAAAAACCTAATCATGGAGATGTATGCTCTATCACATGGGTCATGTAGCCCGTCGGGTAGCTGCCTTGCGTCCGGAACATGGCTGGCACGTCAAGGGTAACCGCAGGCCTTACCGCAAACTATCTGCTCCTTCCGTACAGACATGAGCAGCAGCAGCTATCGATCGATCGCGAGAGAGTTCATAGGTCGACGTCAGAGAAATTCTCATCAGATCCGAATTGGTGTAGTGGTTAACATTCAAGATTCTCATTCTTGAGCGCGGGGTTCGATTCCCCGATTCGGAATCCTTTTTGCGCTTCTTCTGTCTGAGGTTTTGGATGGAGTTCGTTCTTTTATATGCCTGGTATGTTTTTCTTTTTTTATGTATGGAATCTTCGTATTGTTGTTAGTCGTGACGGTTATGAAATGTGGTTACCTGAAGATTGAAGAAACTTAGACTATCTAGTACTTATCTGGTAACAACAGATATGTAGTGGTAGAAGATAGGTGTGGTCACGCTGTATTAGACCGTATATTTTATGATAATAATTATATGTTCAATACGAATATAAGGTATGCATTTGTATAATTGTATTACGAATTATACGCAAGGTACGAGAGTATTCCGTACCGCGATGAGACAAATCGTGCGTCAACAGGGGATGGATTGAGTGGATCCGTCCACAATTCCACATGTGTGGGTTAATTGACAGCGTGATGGTGCATAAAATAAAGTTATCTGATCCGCCACGCCGTGGAACATTCGGCACGTAGCGTATAGGAATATACCCTATATGGTAGGTACTTTACCATGTACTTCCTATTCAGATGAAATGACATAAGGGTAGGTACATGTAATCATAAAAAGCATTAACTAATCTTATTAACTATGAAAATGCTCTTTCTTACTTCAATTTTATCCCCTTTCTACAATTTCGTCGTCTTCGATACCGATGAAGAGAAGCTTAGTATAACTATGAGGTATTTAATCTATACCAGGTAACTATACTGAGAAAGGTAGATACTTATTTTTATGATCATTACAACGTAAAGCGATGTCATTATCGCCGTTCAATCCCGCGCCGTGGGTCGCGTTACAGCCGGAGATGGTCACGGATATTTCCAAATTCGGAAAGCCAACAGCCAAAACTTCGTCTTATAAGGGCTACACAACGGATTTATGACACGGCTCTGCAACCTAGAAACAAACCCTGTCTCCTTGTCACCCTGTCGATATCGTTGGTTACGAGGAAGATATGCACAACAACTACCTACCTTAAATTCGCTGACGATCAAGTGTAGGTAGTGAGATCGGTGGCTTGGTAACTTGATATGAACTTGTTACTTGGGAACTTTTTGTCTTCGGTTTATCTCGCGCGTACGTAAAGGACCGAAACAATCTGATGCTTTACAATAAGATAAGCGTCAGCGCGGGAAGAGATGTGAAGATACGTATATGACATTTTCAGCTCTCAATGAACAATGTGCAATAATACGGAGTAACTGAAAAAAAAAAAGACATGGAAGAGCCTGTTCGTCTCGCCTATGATGATGAGCCGTGGCACACGAAGGATTGTGCCACATTCCTACGCACAATCATATACAGGCTGTTCGGTTGGTGAAAACGCTCAGGTTTACTGTTCTCCGCGCTTATGGTACGACGCAAATGCAGTTATCATGGACCAAACAATACCTACGGGGATGGAGAGATACTCCGTTACCGAGTACATATAATTGCTCCTTTAAGGCATCCCCATGCACCAAGGATCACGTCGGACCCCGAATCATTGACCGAGGTAGAGAGCATTCTTCTTCATTTATTAAGAGCTAGTTCAGTTAGGTTACCTCTGTATTCATCGTTCTTGCAAAAATGAAAGAAACAATCGAACCAAATATGGCTGAATCAGGATATAAGCCCAAGGTCCTCATCGTTGGTGCCGGCCTCGGCGGCCTGACGCTCGCTCAAACCTTCCGGAAGAACGGCATCCCATTCGAGATCTTCGAGCGAGATGAGCACGAAGTTGCTCGAACTCAGGGCTGGTCCTTGACAGTGCACAGGTGAGCATTAGCAACCCACCTAACTACCATTCTGAAGCTTCCCCCGTGTCTAAGATATCTCCTCAACTGTTCAGCGTACTGGATGATCTGCTCAAGGCTTTCCCGGAGGATATGCCAAACTTTAAGGACTCGGTGCACCATCTTAACCCCCTCAACCTAGAAACTCAAGTCGTCTTCTATTTCCATAATGATCGCCTGGGCACGGAGGACTCCCCTGCCACGCCCACATTACGGGTAAACCGTATGCGACTCCGGAAGTGGCTGGCCACCAACATCAACGTTCAGTTTGGCAGAGTTGCGAATAAGATCGAGAGGGTGGGCGACAAGATGATGGTCGCCTTCACCAACGGCACCACCGCGATGGGCGACATCGTCGTTGGCGCCGACGGCGCAAACAGTATCGGTACGTATTTCTAACTGCGAACTCCCCTGTGCTAACGCAGCATCTAACATACGTGGCACACAGTGAGAGAACACGTGCTAGGCAAGCCGAACAAGGAGGTGCTGAGGAACGTCCCGATCAGCTCGATAACGGGGGAGACCACGCTGAGCGGGGAGCTGTTCGCGCGCCAGCTGGAGATCGCCCACAGCATGGCCATCGTGCCGGTCACCACGGGCGACGCGGCGCACAACCTCTTCATGGGCCTCACGCAGATCGCGCCGGACGGGCAGTCGGGCGACTTCTTCTGGGTGATCTCGTGGAACGACCCGGTGGCGGGGCAGACGGGGCGGCCGGCGGTGAACAGCCTGCCGCGGGCGGAGCGGCTGGAGCTGGTGAAGCGGATGACGGCGCACCTGGACCCCAAGTTCCGGCGGGTGATCGAGGCGACGGGGGTGGAGGGCGTGCGCGAGGTCGGGTGGGTGCCGACGGACTGCCACCTGGACGAGATCCCGCTGGGGCGGGCGACGCTGCTGGGGGACGCGGTGCACCTGATGCTGCCGTACAAGGCCGAGGGCGGGGTGCACGCGATGCGCGACGCCCTGCACCTCGGGCGCCTGCTCGCCGAGGACCTGCGGGCGCCGGACGAGCCGGCCCTGCACCGCGTCCTGACCGCGTTCTACGCCGAGATGCTGCCGCGCGGCGCCCGCGCCGTCGAGCTCTCCCGGTACTTCCAGCAGGAGTTCCGCAAGGACCGCACCGACGTCCGCGCCTGGGGCCACCCCGTCCGGAGCCTGCTCGACGAGACCCTCGAGATCGGCCCCGACGGCGTGCGCAGCGTCACCAAGGGCATATGCAAGCTCCGCCTCGTCCCCAGTATATGATGGACGCCATGTTTTTCCCCACCCCCCCTTCTTGTCTTGGAGCTTCTTGAACGTACACTGAATACCTGGTAAGGGACCTAAGTGTCCATCGGCCGAGAACAGACCCGTGTGTAGGTAAGCGGGGAGGCCGCGCTACTGTTAGATAGTATGTATGTAAGATTATATAGCAGGTGACCATTAATGCGTGCCTCCTTCATCTGAACCCGTCGGACGCACGAGGAGGAGGATGGCATAGCATAGCAGGTACCACCTATTATATTTCTCGTATGGGAAACATGGGTCATTTGGAAATTGGACTCTACGTACGTACCTAACGTACTATAGTGTAGAGTCCCGGAGATGTGTCGGGGGGAGCTGTCATAGCGGTAAATACGATTTACAGGTACCTACCAGCCTACATTATTACATCAGATACATAGATCAAGATCGATGCGACTGAATGACAGACAACGGGACATACCTATTCTACAAGCTACCTCCTACCTACCTACCTACCTATATGAGGTAAGAGATCATCATGGCTAAAGATGTGATTAGATATGATTCAACGTACGTACGTCTGCGTTAGTTAGGTAGGTAGGTACAGGTACTTACCTACCTTACCTATTAATGATGGCACATGAAACCTCAGTCGAAGAGTTGGGCGGCTTACACGCATTAGGTACCTAACCTATTAGTTCATGAAGAGCTTTGAATAATTAGGGGAGTTAGGCTTCGCTGAAATACTACAAGACTTGATAGCGATCACTAATAGCTGCTCAATGAAAAGGCACGGATGACCCTATTAAGGTAGGTAGGTATGCAAGATTCATACTTGAGGCATAGATTTAATTTTCTTTTTTTTTCGTTCTGGGTGTAGATTATAGCTTGTAGCAGTATATCTATAATCTGATGAGTTTATGTAGGTAGATAAAGGCTGTGAAGGGTTGAGGATATCTTATGGATCTCGCCATAGAAAAGACGTAGTTAATGGTAAAGCTTCCAATGCTGGCTGTGGTGGTCTGCAAACGCTAGAGGCTATCTGGGAAATTGATTTGACGCCTGGCATAAAAAACCCCATCATAAAGCAACCTGTAAACCCGGCCATGGACTCTAATAGCTATCTCTTTGTACCAATCGGGGTGGTATGGGTTGGTTCTTTATCTACACTTCGGAATATGAGCATATGTAGAGCCTTGAGTAGGGAATAACGGTCCACAACGAAATATGCGAGGTCGACCCCTATTAATGGACTGTTGTATTATGATACCGTTCCTCCTATTCTCACACGAAACGGAGAAGAAATCTGAAAGTTGTTGCTGGGAACGCAGGATCTGTCACAACAACCTCGTGATTGCTGTCTAATCCTAGCTCCTTTTGTAGGGTTTTGCTCAGATTTGGTCGCGTTTGCTCTTCGATGCTAGGAGGGAATTGCATATATAATGTTTTGCCTTCAGCTCTGATGGAGGGTTTCTTTAACTGAAGATCGGCTTTCGTAGCAAAAGAGTCGAGGAGCTCGCTCAAGGTCCACTTGGGGTCGGCTTCGAGTGTCTTGGCCACGTCGCCACACACGGGACAGTCCTCCTTCTTCTCATATTTGAAGGTGTTCGTGTAGATGCTATCGTCGCCAGAGTACATCATGTAGCTTTCCTCGAACCCAAGGGCTGGTGCGGCTGCGGTGACGATCTTCAAAGCCTCGTTGCAGCAGCTGGCGGCAATGATCGCGTTCGTAGATGCTATTGCCGGAATAATGTTCTTTACGACACCCTGAGTAAGTGAGTAAGTGACACCGGTGATACCAAATTCTTGTGCTCGCGTCAGAGCTTTCTGATATAGCCATGTGATATGCTCAGGGTCGTCCTTGTCTAAGTTCGGGAACGGCTTCTCCTGATCCCACGCGATGATATGGGCCCATTCTATGCAATGTTCCGGCTGACGTGGGATGGTAGCAAGGGTACAGAGTGGTACGGCTGCTCTTGGTGTATAAAGGTCTAGCTGACACTCAATGCATGGAGTTAGACCTGGGAATACGACTCTAGTTTGTCCCTTGAAACCTGTTTCTTCCCCGTTAGATGACTTGGTCTTCCGAGCGTTCGAGATCGGGCAAGTCTACCTTCGGTTCCGCCGTCGATCAATGGCTTCAATGAGTCTTGGTTGTCCATGTCAACCATGTTCACGAGAGTAGCGTTGATCCATCGTCGAGCTTCAATGCTATCAAGACCGCACACAACAAGTTGGAATTGCATGTAGAAATCCTCGTCGAACTCTTGTATTCTGCAATTATGAGGTGTGATCTTGACACCTTTCACTCGTTTTTCGACGAACTTGGCGGCAACTTCGGCCTTGAATTTCCCTACGTCGTCTTTGCGGAAGAGGAACTGGCGATTTAGATTTGAGATGTCGATAGTATCTGGGAAAAGAGAAGTTGATTAACATGAAATGGAGGATGGGTATAGATATGTTAATATAGTAAGTAGCTCACCCATATCTATAACATGAATATCTTTAAAGCCGGAGAGGGCGAGGTTCTTTAATATTTCGCAACCGAGACCTCCAGCGCCGATGACCAAGATTTTGGCCTTGTCTAATGCAGCAAGAGTCTCTTCACTAACATCTAGTGCATCTTGGTTAAACGGACCGGGGGTAGTACGAATACGGTCTAGGTATTGCCATCTTGAGACAGTAGAGTCTACCGCGATAGTCGCCATAATTCAACTTCCTGATGTGATACGAGTTGTTAGAAAAAAAGAGGTGGAAAAGGTGAAGAAGGACGTTGTTAAGTAAATAAAAGGAGAGATTCAAATGACGGTTAAGTGGATTTGGCCGTTGATTTGATGTCATCTTTTATCGTTGATAACGATATATCGGGGCACTAAAGGTGGGATGTTTCTTCCTATATAGAAATATAACTGTGCTGATGTAATCCTTACAAACAGCTTAATATATGATTGTAACCGATATTCAAACAAATACGGATAACTACCATTAAAGCATTTTCTTAAACTTCGTCCTTTTCAAAATATCTACTTTGTTACTTGATAATCATGAACATTAATGTTACCAATGTTACCAATGTAACTCCTACTGCACAAAATAAGAAAGTAATCCTACATAAATCATGAACACGCCAACTCAAAACTTACCCAATTGCGTTTCCAATAGAACATCAAGACACGCCGATTTCTAATAACCAACTCATTCAGAATTCGGCATCAATGGATGAACTGCTCACGCCGGTAAGCAAGACTTATCATAAATCAAACCAACATGAAGATCTGTTGAAAATATCTGAGTCCGCTGGACCTGCGCATCATCCCAAACCCGAATTTCGTGGCACGTCGCCTGAAGAGGCCCTCGAGGCTCTCAAGAGCCAGCCAGGTTATGATGAACTTCTATCTATATTAAAATACTTACACAAGGGCTCTCGAGGTAACCACGGCTTTAACATTCAAAAGCCATCTCCTCAGAGTGCTCAGATTGTCCACGTATTAGTCACTGAGATCGTCCCAAATTATTGGACTGTATTGCGGGATGCATCCTCAGGATCGAATAAGGGGGATCTTCATGTGCTTGTCTCCTGTTTGCAGAGTCTCGCAGGCATGAATTCTGTGGTCGCTTATCTACGTGCTTTGGTAAATCAAGCAAGAGCAGATTCGAAATCTCTAAAGGACTCCTACATTGTCTTCAACCTGAGTTTTGTCCTAGACCTGCTCTCTAGCCTTTTCCGTACCGACGATTGCGTAAGGCACATTTGGGATAACATCAAGTCCCTAGGAAGCCCGGCTCAAGTCCGACCTATGCGACAAGAGCTCATTTCATTATTTACAAATGGGAAGGTTATCTCGCTTTGTGCCGAGGCAGAGGATATTTTGCGAGAAGCGGATCAAGGGAAAGTCGACACTTGGATGAGCAATGCTAAGATATATGTCGACTGGCTCGCTCGGAATATAGTGCGCTGGATTGGTGATACAGTCAACGAGGATGAAATCAAACTATGTGCAGACATAGTAACACGTGCAATGCGGCTAGGAAACCCAGGTAGGTTCTGTATTCTATTCTTTCAGTATGTCTCTGCTAATAGCCATTCAAGAAAACCTTGTGAATATACTGGTCACAGGGCTAATCATTGGAGACGCGGATGGCCAAAAAGGGTTCGAGAAACTCTTAAGCTTCTTCCCATCACCTGAACAGCGCAAGATTCTAGATCTAATTCTAAAACTCCTATCCGATAAATATACGAACAAAATAGATAGCAGAAGTGTAGCAGAGAACCCTACCATTTGCGCTGCGTCTGCTGTTTTAAGAGTGGTAGTAGGGAGTGATGAGGGGCGAAAGAATCATCTTGTGAACTGGTTGACTGGTAGCTCCGGGGCAGCAATAGGCGAAGGATGCGGTATCCGACGGGCTGCCGTCGCTGTCTTCTCAGATGATAAAGAATACATGACAATCGTCATGGAGAAAAGTCTAAGTCAATTTGGCGACGGACTATATATCAAGCACGCACCATTGCTTCAACAAGATGGTAAGAAGCACCTACACGATACCTTTTATCTTGTACAAGCTGACTGTAAAAATAAGCACACGCCCAGGTATTGCTTCTTAGTGCTGGATACGTTCACAGAATTGCGCCGATTAAACTCACTATCTTATTGCGATCAAGCACTTATTTAAATGCTGTCTCTAATCGAATCGCTGCTTCGCAAAATCGTGCTCGTTTCCTGGGGATGGTCATTGGTGAGGCTCTATCTGGGCTTGTACACGGCAAAGAAACGAAACTTGATTTTAAAATGGACGAGATGGACACGGAGGAAGCAAGATGGTATAAGTCACTAGTCCACGTATCTGACAAGGTCGGTTCACTGGACTCTCTAAGGGAATGGACAGCCCCGAAAGTCTTACATCTGCCTGAGCCGAAGAAGTCCTTGAAGACTCCTATCCAGCGGTCCAGGAAAGCACCAGCACAAACAGGTTTTATTATCGAGGAAATTCAGGATGAAGAAGAAGAAGAAGCAGATTTAGTACCGTATGCGAAGCCGGATTCTGATGCCGAGGATTCAGATGACGACCCTACACTGATTAACCGGGATAAACCTAAGGCTCCCGTATACATCCGCGACCTCATTACCTACTTACGAGATACAGAAAACTACGATCGGCAAAAAATTGCTTTGACGACGGCTCCTACGTTAATACGTAGAAAATCCAACTATGGTACCGAAGTGAGCTCTCATGCGGAAGAACTCGCTACACTTCTTGTCGGCCTGCAAGATAAGTATGAGCTCGACGACTTTTACAACCTTCGTCTACAGGGAATGATTGCTGTCATAGTCGCACAACCTCAGAAGATGGGCCAGTGGTTTAGCAAGACTTTTTTTGACGGCGATTACTCCTTGTCGCAGCGCGCGTCGATACTTATCGTAATAGGTCTCAGTGGCCGAGAGATAGCAGGTTTCGAGGCGTCCGAGTACGCCTCGGCCGCGCAATTTCCGTCCAAGACACTTCCCGCCAAAGTCGAAAGGCGTTATATCACACAGCCGTCTGGCCAACATGGATCTGCGACAAAAAATCTCATACCTCTTCCCTCTAATGCACTAGACAAAATCGCACTGTCCCTATCGCAGACGTTTCTCGCACCGCTAGCGGCCGAAGCGGCCGACGCCGCAACCGGGCCAGACGCGCTTAAGCTATCGTCGTTCACATCGCGCCTAAAATCGCAGTCTCCAAGTTTAGGCAAGGATAGATCCAAGTCGCGGATACGCACCATACCCAACACGACGGCCTCTCTCATCGCGTCATCGTTCTTCTTCCCTTTGACTTCGCGCTTCCAAGCAGCAGTACACTCAACATCCGCCATGATGCGAGGCATACTTTTCCAACCATACTTACTGACCATATACTTGAAGACGTTAGCCCTGCTCCTGCACGCCGCAGGCCCTAGCACGCTCGCGCTGCCGCAGATGACGACCGAGTTCTGGGACATACTCCTCGGCATCAGGGGCCAGTGCGTGGGCGACATAAGCGTTACCCAGGCAGCGCTGTTCGGGCTCGTGGCTCTGCTCGACGTCAACGAAGCCAACATGCGCGGCCTCTGCGAGACGCACGGCCGGGAGGTCGTGGAGAGCATGGAGTGGGTGAACGCCGTGTTTGCCAACACGCGGGGCGGCGACGACGACGCAGATGGCGGCGGCGAGGAGAACGAGGTGAAGACGCTCGCTGCGGGCGTCCTTCTCCGCTTGCGCGAGGCCATAGATAAATACCAGGCTCTCTTAATGGGGAACATGATAGGTTTTACGTAGCGGATAAGGGGAAGCGGGAGGTAGTCAATGATACCTTAGGTATATTATTGAATCTGCGGCAGTTTCGTACAGTCTATTACAAGTACTTCTCAGATAACCTCCCTCGACGCTGTTCTGAGTAAAGGTTAGGTACCTACCTACCATTAAGCTCCTTTTCGTACCTACCTACGTATATTAACTGGTACAATTTCGCAGTCTTGAAAGCGCTAGGGGTTCAACATCATTTATATATGAGTAGGTATGTAGGTAGGTATACAAGCTCTGTGTGAGATATCTATAAAGTATGTGCTTTGCTGATATTCCTGGCTGGCAAAGTTAGCAATCTAAGCTCGTATACCTCATAAAAAAAGGGGGGAGCGGAACGAAACAGAGAAAAGCACAAATTCCCTTGAATAACTACCTAACCTACCCCTAGCCTACCTACCTACCTACCTAGATACCCCCTATTATGCCCGTTTAAAGACAGCACCGTAGCGTAATAAGAGTACGCAACTGCATAATCTAGAACAGAACAGAACATGTCTGTAAACGATGTAAAGGTATAAGACCTAACACATTTTTTCCATCACTTAATAGATTAGGTACCTAGATGGTAGATAAATAAATAAATAAATAAATAAGAATAAGAATAAGAAAAAAAGGAACGAAGAAGCGGTATTATATATAGGTACCTAAAGGCTAAGGTACAACAACCGGCTTAAACACGAGCAGGTAGATACCTGGACTCTGGAGGAGGTATGTACCCGGTCAGTTACCATACCCAAGACAGAGCAAGATGCCCATATAGACGCACGCAAACACCTTACACTCCAAGGACACCTCACGAACGAAGGAACGAAAGAACGAACGAGTAGACAGCGAAATCAACTACGTAGCACACTTCACGAAAAAAGCAAAAAATAAAGCCAAGGCTCTAAATGAGAAAAAAAAAAAAAAGGCAAAGACAAACCCGCCAGTCATCATATCATTCTTCGCGTCCGTGCTCGTAACGAGTGCAAAGAGGGTAACGTAGGTAGGGGTAGGGGTAGGTATATACCCTACCTACGTGCCTCTTAACTTATTATATGTACTCCGTAACCCGTATGGCATGGCATTATGCCACGTAAGGTCCAAAAAAAAAAATCCCCCCCCTCTCTCTCATCCATCTGCATCTCTCGTCAATGCCGTTAAAAGGGGAATGGGTATGTAAGGGTTAGGTATAGCATCAAGCATGAGGGTAAACCCGACAAAAAGGAAAAAAAGAAATTTCCCTAATATATCCTTCTCTTCCTACTCCGCGCCCTCGTAGTTTCCCCTCCCCGCGCGCCGCGGCTCCATGCCCGCGACGTGCTCGCCGAGGACGGAGAGGTGCTTGCCGAGGTTGCTGATGAGCCGCCGCATCTCCGCCGCCACGTCCTCGGGCGTGGCCCGGGCCTCGACGATGCTGGGCGAGGGCGGCGCCACGGGCGGGAGTCCCAGCGCGCCCAAGTTGGTCCCTGCGCCCACGCTGCCCATGCCGCCGGGCTTCGTCGGCGCCATGTTCATGATACCCATCCCCATGTTCATCCCCATGCCCATCCCGTCTATTTCTACGTGCACGCTGCCGCCGCGACTGTGTCCTTGGATTTGACCGGCGCCCATGCCTATATTAGCGTTGTTGCCGCTGTTGCCATTACTGCCGTCGTCGCGATCTCCGTACGCGTCCGTCGAGGCGACGGTGAAGGCGCTACTATGGTGCTGGTGTAGCAGCTGATGCTGCTGGTGTTGCTGTTGATGGGGAGGAAGATGTATCTGGCTCTGCACGTCCCCGGCGCCCTCGGCGATCTTGCCGACTACGCGGGCCGAGAACTCGGAGCCGTCGGAGACGTAGATGGACGGCTCACGGCTGGTGAAGTTGGCCGGGGCGTACACGGACGCGTGGCGCTCGAGCTCGAAAGGTTCGCGGCCGCCTATGTCGGATCCCGTGATGGACGCGATGTCTGAGTTTGCAGTAGACGGCCGCGTCAGCTCCGGGAGTGTAGGCTCGGGCATACTCATATCAAGATCTATCAGGCTGGTCATGGACATACGGTCGTTCGACGCGTGCGTGCCCTGTAAATTATAGCCCTGCGATGGAAGCCCGATCGGCTCGGTGGGGTGATGTTGGAGTCGGGGACGTTCGAAGTTGTCCTCGTCGTTAAACGTGAAATGTGATGTTTCGGGGTTGGCAGAGGCGGGGGGGATGCTAGTTGGCCATGACCAGTCGGGTGTGTGATGCCGGCCGTTCATATCCGCGGGATCGCTTAGAGGTGCTCTATCATGGGCGGATGCTTCTGTAGCTGACGAGAATGACCAGTTATTATCCATAGAAGCTCGTGGCCCGGGTCGTGGCCCTGGCTTTATCGTACCCATGTCGACGAAGTTAGATAGTTCGCCGCCGCCCAGAGATGCATCGAGATCGATGAGAGATTCGCGAAGCGTCGCATGAAGCGAATCATCGCGTAACGGCAGATCGGACGCTGGGAGTTCATTTGTCATAGGTGGCTCTGGGAGTGGCATGGGTCGACCATAGTACATGCGTGAATTCTCGTCGTAGTTGGAAATGGTATTGGGATCGAAAACTTTTTCAAGGGGGGCCTTTATTTTCGATGCGGCTAGAGCTTGTGGTGGCGGCCGGCGTCGACCTTTGCCCAAAGCCTTTGGTCGCGCCGTGTCTTCGCCAAATGTATTAGGGAAATCGACGGCTAAGCCATAAACGTCGCGCACCGCCTCAAATTCGGATCTTCCGTCAGAGGCATCGTGAAGCTGCTCGTCAAAGGCAAGCGTAGTCGAAAAGTTCCACTCGTCAGTTGATAAGGAAGTCGAACCTAGATCGGCGGGCGCTTGCGCTCCCCCGGCAGCGAAGAGAGATTTTCTGCTCCCACCACGCTCTTCCCAGAGTTTAAACGCCTTTACGAGGTTAGCGAGAGACGACGTAGGGTATCTAGAGCTGGTGTTAAAAATATACGGATGTTGTTGAACTCGTTCGATGGAGGGTCGTTTCGATGGATTCTCTTCAAGGCAGAAGGCTACTAGGCTTTTAAGTTCGTCCGAGTACTGGTCCCCGTCAAGACGCGGTAGATGTTCTCTAAGGTAGTCCCCGAGATGAGGTAATCCTACGTTGGCTCTGACATTCGGCGGTAATCCCGACGCAATCTCAAATATCATAGACCCGAAGGCCCATATATCAACTTCGGTTCCGTACTGGGCGTTATGGTCAAAGAGCTCGGGAGCCATCCAGTGCGGTGTCCCGATAAATGTCGAACGCTTGTCCAACTTTGTTTCCATCATGCCGGCAACACCAAAGTCGCACAGCTGAACCTCGCCAGTTTCAGTGACTAGGACATTAGCACATTTAATATCGCGGTGTATGATTCCCTCCTTGTGAACCCAGTAAATTGCTACAGCAACCTCACGCAATATCGGAATTATCCACTTCTCTTGTAATCCACCAGGAGCCGTTGGCTTCATCAGCGTCGCCACACTACCTCCAGCACAGTATTCCGTAACCATCCACATAGCTTGACCGACGGGTAGAGCTTCGATAACATGATTGATGTTTTGAGCGCCGGACTGGCTCAACCGGTGAAGAGCGTTGATCTCTTTGAGAATCTCGCTGTAAGTATCTGCGAGCTTCGGATTGACTGTATCACTTTCGTCGACATCGATGATCTTGACAGCTACGACGTCGGTCGTCCTCAGATCGGTTGCTTTGTACACACGGCCAAAGCTTCCCTTGCCGATAAGTTCTGTGAGTCGATATTGCGGTGCAGGCTTTCCTGACTTGGCGCATTCTTCTTGGACAGCCTCCTCCATCTTCCGCGCATCTTCGACAGCTTTTTGGCGCGTTGTCGCAGGTCCGCCGCCAAAAACTTGAAGAGTTGCCATGGTGTACGGTACTCAAGTTGAGGACTATGGAAGCTGGTTAACTAGGGCCTTCACCGACATAACGAAGTAGCATGAAGGTACTGGTAATAAGAACGGGTGGTAGTACAAAGTGAGAGTGAAGTAGTTCAAGTAAAATAGGCGTAACACTGACGATGAGTAGCATATTTTATATGAAATAACATAGGGATAACCTGAGAAGAGAAGAGGAGAGGAGAGAAGAGAAATAAAGTGGCGAGAAGTATGTGCTTTCTATTTCTATTTTGGTAGAGCTGGAATAATCACTCGCCTCTGTTCGGGACTTGGATCGCGAAGCGGTATGTTTAATGGACGGTGATCCATAAAAGCGAGCGCGTACGGTCCGGCCCGAATTCCTGGGTTTGGCTCCAGTGGGAGATCCATATCCCAAGCGTTGGAATATTCATCATCAATAAATAGATTCTTATTCAATGGTCCCGCTGGCGAATCTATTGGCAGAGTCGCAGATGGCGAAGGGGACGACATGATAGCGGTGATGCAGCGACGACGAGGGGTGAAATGAGGGTGAAAGACAAGGAGAGGAAATAAATTAAAACAGAAGGAAAAAGAAAAGGAAATAAATTCGAAAAAAGAGAGAACATACTTACATGTGTCAAATTATCAGATTAAAGCGAAGTCTGGATTGTTTGAAAGGAACGAGATGGTGTATCGTACAGTTGTTGTACGATGCTAACGGGAAAAGGGATCAAGTTCGCAGCACCGTATTTGGTGCTGCACACCCCTTAAACAAGTGATCCCTCATGAACGGGGTTATAGATGATCAATCGTATCAAAGAAAACGGGAAGGTATCGATCGTATGTATTCTCAATAGATAGAATACGATTTTATATTTTAGGAATATTTATTTTCGTTGTGAAATTGCTAAATTCCGAGAACTTTGATTAGACCGATTGATGTATTGAGGAAGGTTGATGACAACTGGTGACATGGGAACGGAAACACTAAAATACCTGAATCGGGCATGGAAGAACCGATCAATGGAGCCGCACTTGTCTTGATTCGGGGTAAGAACCAAGGATTGACCAATTAGATTAATTGGCATTACTTGGCGTCGACATCAGCGCTATGCAAGGCTGATTAGCCTTGTTGTTATGAGAACTTATGCGTGAAAAGTAGTACTTCATGAAGAACAAGAAGTTGTAATTTGTAAAAATGTTCGTTGGAGTAAAATTAACTATTTTGTTTTATTTTTTTTTGGTTTTGTTTATTTTTGGTTTTTATTATTTATAACATGTAGGTACGGGAAATAAAAAAGAAACATGTACCACCCAGTTACCATGTCCACCCTAACACTACCTACACCTCTTACCTCCCGAGTCTCGAAATCTCGTCCAAGTCAAGTCACATACATGCAGCCATCTACGGCATAATCTATATAAGATGCTTTGCAGTAACGATGTGTATCATTCTCATAGACTGTTCATTGAATGGTATACCACAATCTTTTATCTACATCATAATGCATCATAATTACATTAGGCTGCTGCGTCCGCCAATCTCCATGCTACCTTGACCATCGCGCATATCACCACTACGTCCGATTACAAACTCTTTGTAAATCCGTTCTAGTCGGCGCCTCTCTTGCGGGCTGATACTGGCCCTTGTAGACTCTAGAGCTTTTACCATGTGTTTCCAACCGATGAGGACATCCGTCTCTTTTGCCTCCTTCTCCTTTTCTTTTTCTCTTTCGCCGCTTTCTCCGGCCGCATCGTTGGTCTTTTTCTGCACTACTAGTCTTGTTTGTTTTCTCGCTGATTTGATTTCGGCTAGCTTGGCTGCGATCGCAGCGTTTTCGGCCAACTGAGAAGATTTGCTGTAACCCTTCATCGCCCGTTCTTCCGCCTCGACTAGGGCGGCCTCGATGCCGTAGCGAAACTGCACAAAGTTTCGGCTTCGCGCGGCTGCCTCTGCCTTAGCTCGAGAGTTAACGGTACCACGCTTATCACCCGACGCCTGCGATTCAATGTCGTTGAGCACATCATGGATGGCCTCTAACTGAGCGTTTGACATGAGTGCTTGTAGATCAGCGCCGGAATATCCTTCAGTACGCCGCGCGAGTTCGAGGAGTCCTTTCTCGGGGGATACTATCTCCTCGTTAAGCTTCACCTTTTTGCCTAACGCTTTCAAGATGTCGATTCGATCTTCTAGGTTTGGGAAATCGCATAGCAAGCTCTTGTCTAAACGACCCGGCCGAAGGAGTGCGGAGTCGATTAGGTCCGGCCTAGACGTTGCAGCTAGTACGTAGACACCAGATAATCCTTCCGCGCCGTCCATTTGCGTCAGGAGCTGATTAACTACTCGGTCCGTAACGCCGGTTGAATCGTGCCCTCGCTTTGGTGCTATGGAGTCAAACTCGTCGAAGAAGAGAACGCAAGGTTTCGCAGCTGAAGCGCGCTCGAAAAGATCTCTGACACTTTTCTCGCTAGCACCGATATACTTGTTCAATATTTCTGGTCCCTTCACGGATATGAAATTGAGTCCGCATTCGCCAGCTACTGCACTTGCAAGAAGGGTTTTGCCGCAACCGGGATATCCGTATAGGAGCAGTCCGGAACGTAGCCTTAGAGGGCATTGTGCAAAGATCGGAGCATATTTAGTTGGGTATTGTAATGTCTCGAGTAATATTTGTCGAGTTTCCTTGAGGCCGCCAATCGAGTCAAAAGTTGTCGTGGATGTCTGCAGAGGAACATTTCGAAGAGATGCCGGAGTGAAGTCCTTTAAGGCACTATCAAAATCGGCACGGCCCAGCTGAACTATATCGAAGGGTCCCCCCAAAGGTTCCTCGCTAACTGACCGTATGAGAGCTTCGTTTCGAGCGCGAGATATTAAAAGTATCAGATCTCCCGGCATGTAACCATCGGTCTCGCCAGCAAGGTCAAGAAAGTCCAGGTCCGGGTCCAAGAGAAAACCATCAGACTTTGAGTTGGTGGAGACCGAGTTGCCACGACTGCGCTGCTCCGCTCCGTCCATCCAAGCGCCAGTATCGTCGCCGCCCACACTCCCGTTAGCGGTAGTGGGACGACTTCCAAGCGAGGCAGGAGCTGGCATAGATTCCGGAGACATCGTTTGTTGTCTGATAAGAGTCTCTAAAACTCTCCTTCGCGCTTCCTTGTCTGGCGCTTTTAACTCGACAATTTCTCGTACCACGTGGCCGCCGACAATCACATTATTGAGCGACTCTTTGCCTTGAGCAGATGCTAGAAGGACAACCCCTTTATCACGCCCACAGTACTGACGGACGATCGAACTGATAGTTTCGCTGACCTGCCGACTTCGGCTATTGTCGTTTCCAACCTGCAACTCGGTTTCGACCGGGCATAACTTGTCTAAGTCATCTAGTATCACGAGCGATTTTCCGCCGAGTCTTGCACCCCAACTCGCATTCATGAAAACTCTGTTCAGAGTCTCCTTAATGGTAGAGATTCTGCTTTCGTCGTTTACTAGTTTTCGGCAGGGAAAGTAGGTCGTATGGAATAGGAATTCTTGTCGCAACGTCTGACCCAAAGACTGTATAACGGCTGTCTTGCCAGCTCCCAAGGCTCCGGTTAGGAGAACAGATGACATATGTGAAAGATGAGATTTCAAGTCGGCTAGAAGAGAGTCGATTCCAACAAGGATCGAGCCACTTGGAGGTGCCTCATCGACTGCATCGTTTTCTGTTAACCAGACCGGACGAGAAATCGATGCTTGTATCTCGATGGGTACAGTCTTTTCAGATCCAAGATACCAGCTCAAATTTTCCTTGGAGCTGGCATCCGAGTTCGTAGCTTCAACCTTGGCGATACCACCCTCCCAGCCATGGGAATACTCAAGACCGTCATATACTGGTAGGACCATCCCATCGGTTAAAGGTCCACGCAAGAGACCATTTACCTTGCTTTTCTGGCTATAAATATGCGAAACTCTCTTAGAAGCTTCCTCTTTTTCAGCCTTTGACTCCCCTCCGAATTTTAATCCATCCGTAGATCTCCGGTCATCACCGGAAAACGGAGATACCTTCAGTTTTTGGACCACATTCCGTGACAGAGGTGCTGGGGCTGGTTCGATTTTCATGATTCCTCCGACGATTCCTGAACAGCCAAGTGCCGCACACAAAGGGATAGAAAGAGCAATAGTCTGGGTAGTCGGAGGGTCGTCCCACGGATATAGTTGAGCTACGACCTTCTCAGTTGCCTTGACGGTCTCGCTGCTTGCCGCGTTTTCTTGTTGTTTTTGAGGATCGAGCGGAGGTTGAAGTCCGGCCGGCTTAACAATATTGACGGCGACCCACGTGATGCCTCGGAAGTCTTGTGTTAGTAGATCACGATCAACCCATACGGCGAGGTCTTGAGAAGCTAGTTCTTCGTCCAACCACTCATCGCAAAACCTGCGATCTACTGCCCTAAGGAATAAAGACGGTTTTCTTTCTTCCCGAATACTCTTCCTTCGTACCGTACTAGCCGAGCTCTTGGCACTCCTCCTGGAAGTACCGCCTACACTGCGGTCTTCGCGTGTACTCTTAGACGGCTTGGATCGCGTCTTTGGCGCAACAATAACTTCGGCATCGGGGGCAATTTTGACAAACGGGACGTCAGCCGAAGGTACCGGTTCAAGAGATATAACTTTTATGTTGGCCGTAGAAGTGGGCGAGAGATGGAGGGTCAAGGGATGCGGACTGGGAGGCTGACCCGGTATAGCGGTATAGGCAGGATTCGGTAGGGCTCGGATCTGTGATAACAGGTTCAATTCTAAGAAGGTAGCATGCAATTCGATAATCTCCCAGTCTTCTGGAGTTAAGGGCTCGATATTAACGGTGTGCGCTAAAGGAGGATCAACATGTATTATTGCCGTGACCTTTTGACCGTCTGATAATCCGAGGGTAGAGGCTAAAGTAGCATCCATCTCAACAGACGACACCTCCTGCTCTCTTCCTCCACCACGCATGCTGCTGATACCATCACGATCTACTATAGGAGCTATTTTTCGTTTGCTGGGCATCCCTGTCCACCCGACATAGAGGGATCGTGGCGCCGCGGAGGAGCCATTGGGTTGAGGGGAGCCGTTTACGGGTAAGGGCACGCGATAATTAAGTTCCACCACGACATTTTGCGCAGGCTAAAGAGCTAGTTTAGCACACAGAAGATATGTCTTACTTAGACTTGGTAAGAAGATGGAAGCCTTACAGTATTAACATTGACAAGTAAATTGACCAAAGAAATTGGCAAGTTTACAAGACAGCTCTTGAGATGTACGAGGGAGATCTCAGCAGCAACAGATTGCGCATTCTTTCTTTCAAATGGAGCCATACTGATGATGAAGGAGTAGAATATAATACAAAAGAATTAGAAGTCCTCGGATGAGGGAGGAAGGTTGGTTATCTTCGTAGATTCGTTATTAGATCATAAACATGATTAGAGGAATAGAAAAAAATTATAGTGTTGTAATCCGTAACTTTCTTAAAAAAAATGACATGGGACGCGAACATGTGCCGTGGACCGAGGTATTCGATTATTCAGTTAACCAAATGTCAATTGACTTTTATTAGGTTTGTGCCATGTACATACCTTGTAATACCTGCACGTAGAGGAAGAACCCAAATGTACATAGTGGCCCAAGCTTCCACTATTACACGGTATTACGTACGGACATAGGTTACATACCTCCTACCTTAAAGCTACCCGCTAACCTAAGTTGGTTAGTAGACTAAGACCCGTCTTAATGATCAGGGCTATGAGACGCGAAAATTCACGTAAACGCGTATTTCGGTTTTCATTTACCCCCTGTTGGCCTTTCCAGCCTTCCAGTCCCACTACACTACAGGTGCTACAGACTCCATACATACATAGTACACGAGAAGATAAGGTACCTAATCGTAGCATTGCGACTTAATCAACATTGAACCATTTGAACTTTCTATCATAATATTTCTCCCCATTACAAATCCGCCTTTTAAGACTTGACGAAAATAATCTGTTGAGAATGGCGCTCCTACAATATAGAAATATTGTCGATTATGAAGCGCAACAAGGTCAGTCATCTGATTTTCGTTCTTCTGCTGCTTCGGTTGATTTAACATATATATTATACTGAATATAGCTGCCTTCGAAAACTTCCTTGAGAAATTCAAGACATCGCCGGAACAGACGTTGACCCATGCGATTGGCCAAATTAATATTGACGAAGATGACCTGAGCGATGAGTATGATTTCATGGACCAAGATGACGAACAACACGAACGACGACGGAGAGAAAAGGCCGCTACCAAATTACCTAAACATAAATATGCAGACGTGATGCAGAAGCTTGCAGACCGCGCGGTCAACGAGGTCTTAATAGAATTGGATGATATCGTCCAAGTAAGGTCCTCAAATTCCTCGACAATGGGCGGTATAATTAACGGCCAATAGTGGGAAACCGATACAAATGAGGGCCTGAGACTCGCCGAGTCCATTGAAAAGAATACAAAGCACTATGTCGAGGTTGTATCTAGAGCTATCGACAAGAAGATGCCACCTCCCACTAATGGCGTCACGTACGACTTAATGTTTTAGTCTATTCATGCTTGGCTTACTTGCTAACATCTTCCTAGGTTCAAAGATGATGTCTTAGACGTAATCATGGAAAAGAGACAAGCGAGGAACCGAGATCTTGCGGAGGCTGCTGCTAACACCAACAACCCCGATCTGCTTGAATCTACGTTTCCCGCCCAGCTCACGAGGCGATATACGCTTGTTTTCAAGCCTAGAACATCCACCAACGAGAATCCCGTGAAAGCTCTCGCCGTGCGCCAAGTGCGCGGAGACCACCTCGGTCATCTCATCACGGTCCGCGGCATCGCGACACGGGTTTCGGACGTTAAGCCCATCGTACAAGTAGGAGCGTATACTTGTGACCGATGTGGATGTGAAATCTTCCAACCCGTGAATGATAAGCAATATGCGCCGCTTACGAGCTGCCCATCGCAGGAATGTAAAGAGAACCAGTCTAAAGGTCAACTCTTCCAGTCCTCCCGCGCGTCCAAGTTTCTTCCTTTCCAGGAATTAAAAGTCCAAGAACTAGCAGAGCAGGTCCCTATCGGACAGATTCCGCGCACTCTCACGGTTATGTGTTATGGCAGCGCCGTCCGCCAGGTTAACCCTGGTGATGTAGTTGACATATCGGGAATTTTCCTTCCCACCCCCTACACAGGCTTTAAGGCTATGCGGGCCGGTCTCCTGACCGATACGTACCTTGAAGCACATCACATTGTCCAGCACAAGAAGGCATACGAGGAGATGGTTATTGACGATAAACTGTTGAGGCGCATCAATACCTTCAGTCAGTCAGGTACCGTGTATGAGATGCTGGCAAAATCCATTGCGCCTGAAATATTCGGTCATCTCGACGTCAAGAAAGCCCTTCTCCTACTTCTTGTAGGTGGTGTCACGAAGACGATGGGTGATGGTATGCGTATTCGTGGAGATATTAACATATGCTTAATGGGTGACCCTGGTGTGGCCAAATCTCAGTTGCTGAAGTATATCTCCAAAGTCGCTCCTCGCGGCGTATACACGTCTGGTCGTGGCTCGAGCGGTGTTGGTCTTACAGCAGCCGTGATGCGCGACCCCGTGACAGACGAGATGGTATTAGAAGGCGGTGCACTAGTCTTAGCCGACAACGGCATATGTTGTATTGATGAATTTGACAAGATGGACGACAACGACCGTACCGCCATCCACGAAGTAATGGAACAGCAGACTATCTCCATTTCAAAGGCAGGCATCTCAACTACGCTAAATGCCAGGACGTCAATCCTAGCCGCCGCCAATCCTATCTACGGCCGTTACAACCCGCGCATATCTCCTGTCGAGAACATTAACCTGCCGGCGGCCCTTCTCTCGCGATTCGATGTGCTGTTCTTGCTCCTTGACACGCCCACCCGCGAGAGCGACGCGCAGCTGGCCAAGCACGTAGCGTACGTGCATATGCATAGTAAGCATCCAGACATGTACGCCTCGTCCGGCGCCGAAGAAGCGCAGCAGCCAAACATAGTCTTCACACCGCACGAGGTGCGCGCGTACGTAGCACACGCGCGGACGTACCGGCCAACGGTGCCGGAAACGGTGACGGAGTACCTGACCAAGACCTACGTGCGGCTGCGGGACGCGCAGCGGCGGGCGGAGAAGCGCAACAGGCAGTTCAGCCACACGACGCCGCGAACGCTACTGGGCGTCGTGCGTCTGGCGCAGGCGCTAGCGCGGCTCCGCTTCGATACCGTCGTCAACCGCGACGACGTCGACGAGGCCCTGCGCCTCATGGAGGCCAGCAAAGAGAGCCTGGCCGCGCACGAGGGCGGCGGCAGGAGGACGCTCAACGCCTCCAGCCGCATATACAACCTCGTCAACTCCCTCGCCGAGACCGGCGCGTGCCGGGCCGACGACGAGGACGAGGCGGACGACGACACGGTGGAGCTCAGCATACGCAAGGTGCGCGAGCGCGTGCTGGGCAAGGGGTTCACGGAGGACCAGTGGATGACCACGTTGGAGGAGTATACGGCTCTCGATGTAAGTTCTTTCCAAACCTCCCTTCTTCTTTCCTTTTTTCTTTTTCTTTTTCTTTTTCTAGCGCCGAATTCGGCTGACGCGATGTGATATAATAGGTCTGGCAAACGACTGGCAACGGTACTAGGTTGGTGTTCATCACTACGAATAACAATGCTGGGGACGAGGAAGATGATTAGGGGCGGGGGTCAATTTTATCAGTGTAGAAGAAAAAAAGGAAAAAAAAAAGAGAAGTACCCGCGCAAAAGTAGCAGTGCTTAGCAATCTACGTCGACGCCACGTGAGTAAAGTAAAGTAAAGGGGGGGGTGATACAGATGAGCTGCGGGCGTTACGGATCCGGGACCTAGGATTAGTACGGGAGCGACGAATGAAAACTTCTTATGCTCGTGTGTGTGTGTGTGTGTGTGTTTGTCCCCCGTTGTTTCCTCGTGCGAGGTCGTAGACCGTGTGTTCTTGTATTCGCAGTAAGGTAAGTTAGGTAAGTAAGTAAGTGTGGTTGAGATTGGGGATGGATGTCGATTGAGTATATTCACGTCTACTGTGTAGTGCGTTTAATTATCTAGTTAGCTACCTAACCTATATATGTAAGCATCCTAACGTATCTCAGGTAGGCATAATCATAAGACTCCAAGATTATAAACAAATACCGTCAGAAGGTAAGGTAATAACAGGTTTTATTCAATGTCATGTGTTACGAGGTCTTGTCATCTATAGGAGGTAGATAGAGGTAGGTAGGTAGGTAGGAGGTAGGCGGTGGCTTTAAGAACGTAATGCCCAAGAAACTAGGTAGGTAAAGGTGGTAGGTAAAGGTACCTGTCAAACTCTCTGACGACTTCTTCTCGGTTTAAATAGAAATTGTATCTTGTAGGCTACCTACCTAGGTAAGGTACAGATACCCCTAAACCAAGTTAAGGTACCCCTATGATAACGTGGGTTCGATACCTCCATGTCTTTTTAATCTACCTACTAGCATACCTGTCTGTACCTTACTAAGATACGATTCATACAAGCACATGCAGACAATCAATTGGACTAAGGTAGCAATAGCTACCTCTTTTACGAGGTACCTGGTCAAGACATGACTTTTCTTACCTACCTACCCCTACCTAGCCTACCTAGCTGGTATTCAAGCTAGCAGCAACTACAAGCCTTCACTTCACGTAAATCAACAGAGCCACACAAAAGACAAGTCGCGAAGACTCGGTTCTGTACCTAGGTAATCAAGCACATAGGACGTTTAAGGACGCATACCTGGTACGACAATTCATAAATGTAGGTAGGTAATTTAGATTTGACTCGATATTATATATAGTTACATCATGTCACGGAGCGGAGCGGACGTCGTACAGGACGACGCGCTCCATCTCGCCGAGGACGCCGCTGCCGGCGAGGGTCCACTTCTCGCTCACGTTCTGCTCGTCGACGCGCATGCGGAGGACGCCGCTGGCGGCCCAGTACTCCATGAGCGCGCGGGCCTCCTGCTTGGACACGCCGCGCACGTTCATGACTCTGACGCCCCGGAGGGCGTCGAACACGCGCTCGTCGTACTTGGCGTAGAAGGGGTCGCGCGGCGGGATGGGCGCGCCGGCCTGCGCCGCCGCCGCCTGCTCCAGCGCCTTGTCCACCGACGGCAGGATGGGCGAGTTCCCCTTGGTGCACACGCCCAGGATCGCCGCGCCGTTGGGGAACTTTGACTTGCCGCCCAGGGCGTCCGTGAACAGCTGCACCAGGCTCAGGTCATGGCTGTGGATGAGTTTGAAGGACGGCGAGCGGTAGTCGCTGACGCGCATGATGTGGTTGAGACCGTCTAGGGTGAATAAGATGGGCGGACGACCGGGCAATAATAGTTCCTTCCAGAGAGCTTGGAATACCGGCCAGGCAAACTCGGGCTCCTTGGTAGCGCTAGCCATCGCGGCGAGAGTTATACCGCGATTTATGTTGATAGGGAGGTGAATATGGTCAAGCTCGACCTTGAGCTGCGAGAGAACTTCCAAGTTGGAGTTAAGAATGGACTGGAAAAGCTTGACGATGTAAATAGGTTGAGAAAATTGCTCAGAATTTGGTATTGGGGCGTATTCAGTTGCTGCGGTGGTCAACTCTTGCGCTAAGAGTACAAAAGCCTGTCAGTGTCCAAGTATAGGAAATCCATAACTGAACCAGATTTTCGCATACCTTCTGGGATATTAATCACAATCCAGTTGTTCAGGAACCCAGTACACATCGCTTGCAAGCCAAGCATACTCTTCCCTGACGCTCTGTCGCCGGTTATAACTAGCCTTAACATCTCCTTCTTGCTTAAAGCACTCGTGAGTTGCTGTGCCAAATCTACCGTCTCTTGCCTGATCAGCATATGAGGAGATCGAAACAAGCCCCAATTCTGAGTTGGCTTAAACGCCTCACAGGCCCTCAACTGATCTACCAGTTCTGGAGAGATGCCCAGCACCTGGCCCGCAGAGGAAGTATCCACGAGACTCTCTGCCGTTAATGGTTTGAGGCCCGGTACTTCCAAGGCATTGATATTGCTAAGCTGGATGCGCTTCCGAAACGCCTTTCGTTCGCCAGTCTCCGGCGGCTTGCCCTTATCCGGCGTTCGCTTTTTCCTTCCTAATATCAACTTTTTACCAGCACGAACATGTCGCGACATACCCGGCTCTGTGGATTTCATAGCTCTAGCTAATTGCGCGGCCGAAGTTGTGAAAGCTGCCGCTGGCGTCGACGGTGTTGTTAAGGAAGCGGGCGCGAGTACTAGCCGAGAGGGTCGTGCCAGACACCTCCAGCAATTTGCGCTCGCCATTGCTGGTGAGAAAATGGCGACAAGCTCTACTCTATATTCGACAATTTTTTCAAGGTCGACAAAATGATTTCAAATAGTAAAAATCGACGAAATTGATGACAATTAAAATTTAAGATATAGTATACCTAATAGTTGCATATCGGTGCTGTAAATACCTTATTTATCAAATCGACCTACAGGGGATAAAGACAACGATTCGCTATCGATAGACTCCGGGCTCCGTACGGATACCAGCCTTGGACAAATGAGGGTCTGCGCTACCAGGGTCTAACCTGAAAATTCTTGGAAACTTCTTCATCGAAAACCTCGATTTTCTTTTATCCAAATTCAAAAGCATTCACAACATCTCAAGCACACTCAATCACTCACTCCTAGTCTTTTACTCGGCCATAAAAAAAGCAAATATACATACGAGAAAGTCAATTATAATTTAATTTCAATCCAAACCACAGACGCGATCCGCGATGGCCGCGCCACTGAAACCTAAGCTCGAGGTCGCCGTCACCAAGCCGACGCCTTACACCTTCGACCTCGGGCTCCTCCTCGCCAATGACCCGAACCCGCTCTCGTCGTCATCGTCGTCTGCTCCCGCGCCAGCCCCCGGATCGAACTCCTCTCCGCTCGAGGCCCGGCTCGCGGCCGCCGCCCGCGATGGCGCGCAGGCGCTCGTAAACCAGCTCCTGACCACACTCCCCGTATCCGCCACGTCCTCCGGCGTCCTGCTGACCCTACCGACCTCCACTACACCGCTTCCGCGCGAGAAGCCGCTCCCGGCCGCGCGCGAGCCGACCAAGTGGGAACAGTTCGCCGCACGCAAGGGCATCAAGCCCAAGACGCGGGAACAGCGGCGGGCCAAGGCGCAGCAGTACAACGAAGAGACCGGGGAGTGGGAGCGCACTTGGGGCTACGACGCATCTGCTGCCCGCCGGCGTCGTGACCAGGGCGCCGTCCAGCAAGATTGGCTCGTCGAGGTCGACGAGAAGAAGGAGAAGGAAGAAAAGGAAGCGAAGGGCAAGAACAAGAATAAGAATAAGAGGAGAAAGACTTAATACGTCGAGATAAATCTTAGGAGGCAAAGAGAAGCAAGAGAAAAAGGGAAAAGGGAAACGGGTTTATATGGACGGGCCATTATAGGAAGTTACACGATTGTGGCGATAGCAACATCCACTGATAACCTGCGTCAAAGAAGAGGGAACTTACGTTGATACCCACGTATTATAGGCGATACAATAAACAGGTGGGAGTTTGGGCGTTCTTGGTACATGACGGCTCCGCGGAACTGTGCACGTTTGTATATTGGCATTGCGGAACTTCCACCACTATATGGTACATGCTCTTTTATCCTTTGTTTTCCAAACTCCGCCCTTATACCTCGCCTCGTCTTGCTCTCGCCCTAATCCCCTCTTACACGTACGCAGCTCTCTTCTTATAACCAAGCTGAAAAAATCGTTCGTTATTCAAGCACGCAAGGCGCATCGAAGATGTAGGCCATGTGCTACTACCTATCTAATTACTACCACCATCCTGATATTAATGTTGCAATATGAGGGCGATCAGAGAGAAAAGTTCATCCACAAAAGCCTAGTCCAAAAAGGTAGTCTTTTTTTAAAAAGGGACCAGGTCGTCCAATTAACTTAGTAGAATGTGATCTCCTCGAGGTATCCCCCCCGGTTTGTCGATTTCGATGATCAAAAGGGGTTGCGCGTGCTGTCAATTCATAATTTGAAGCCTCCGTCCAGAGTAACCGTAGAACGCTAAGATATAAAGAAAAAGATGAGAATCGTAAACGGTGCATAATATCGTCAAAGAAGACCACCAAGCCAAATAGCAACCACGTTCATCGCCTGGGGGGTATTATCAAGGCAAAAAAATCAGCCGTCATTATAGAGCAGCATCAAGACCCAAAGCATGCTCTCCAATTCCGTATACTACGACGTGTATTGTGTAATCACGTCAAGTTTAACGGGGATAGAGGTTTGATGGGCGATAGCGGTCTCAATTCTCGCTCTCCCGGTCGTCGATGTGTGTCGTGCTCACCATTAACGGCTAACGAATTCGTATTTTGCTGGTAAGTTGGCGTCACCCTGCCGTTTGACTGGTTTCCTGCTTTCTTTCTTAATTTACCAGTCTGTTCTAGATGCGGAACTGAGAGTTTGCTGCTATCCGACGAAGACAGGTTGCGTTCATCCCGATATTCGGCTCCGGTTTGACTTCGAGCATCTGCTGAGCTCAGTCCTCGGGGAAATGGCTGTTGGAACAATTGATATTCCTCCTCAATATATCTTGCTTCGTTTCTGCATCCTTGCCAACACGACCTCCATTCACAAACGAGAAACTTGAAACAGAATGCGTCGATTTTCATGCATGGTTGAAAACATATACATAGATTGCGGAAGTCCATCTTGTTTTTGTCGGAATGCGCGAGAAGTAAACTTAGATGACATGTGATGGCGAACAGGAGATAGTAGTTGAATGGCGACAGGTTGGAAAGTTCGTCGATCAACAGTTGAGGTACTTTTTCGGCGCCAGCGCACTCGCGAGAGATTCGCTCCTGGGCCTCTTTGGGGAAGAGTTCGTCTGGAAGCTCACGGAGCCAAGCCTTGAACATTGAACCTATAATGTTAATGTCGTAGAGATCGTCCTGCGCGAAGAGGTCGACGTCGTGCTCTACAGCAGTTTAGCAAGTGATCATGCGGATTACATGGGATGGATAATGCCTACCTTCATCGAACTTCCTCTGCCACTTCTTAACCTGCGGACCACTCCCAGGCACGCGATAGAGACCCTCGACATCGGTTCCTTTGAGGTTGAGGTAGTCAATCGCACGCCATGGGAAGGCGGGCATCCAAAACTCGGTCTTGTCTCTTGAATCTTCAAGCCTCTTCGAAATCCTTGTTAGGCGCGTCTGCTCGACCAATGGTAGATTGATGACCTTCAAGACGTAATGTTCATCATCTATCGTCGACTCCTTATCCGATGTGCTAGCGCTGCGGCCACTCCGCCCAAATAGACCTTTGCTGATCATGTCGGCTGCTCGACTACCAGAACTTTTCAAACCGTTGAGAAATGTATAACTATTGTTGTCCCTGAACGAGGAAGGGTGGTTCCTGTAATTGTCTTTATCGTGTCGAGCTTCTTTGTTTGCTGGTACGTCTCGAGGGAGTGCCCGGTCGGCTGAATGATTCCGAGCCGCCGAGCTCATCATATTTCTAAAAGACCTCTCGTAGCCGTCGGGATTCATGGGAGCGGTCCTCAAAGGCTGTAAGCCTATCTGGGAGGGTTCTCGCTCAGCCTCGTTCAACTTGATTGTAACCGACTCCTTTGGGCTGGTCTCGTCCTTATCCTTCAATGATCTGTTTCGACCCAAAAGTATGAAAGGTTTGGGTTTGTTCTTTTTGAGGGAGTTGGCCTCCTGTTCGCTAGTGGATGCCAATGAAACATCAGATCTGGATGGTAAGGAAGGGGCTGATTTATAGTAGGTCGGATCGGCAGATGATAGGTCTAAGTAATGAAACAAAGGATTAGTATCATAACACTGGCGTCATACTCAATAGAACTTTCTTTGATATTTATTGTCAATTGTCACATACCGGGAGTTTTAGAATTTTTACTCGACACCTTATCCGATGTCATCGTCTCCTCCGTACCGCGAGGTATGACCTCGTTCACGCTCGTGCTGTCTGTATAGTTATGCTGAAATTGGTTGGCAGGTCTGGGTGTTTTGCCGAAATTGAAGAAACGACTACCATTCCTCGTGTGTTTCTCGCTTTCGTGACGAGGACATGTATCCGGGGTAGTAGACCTAATATTGGAAGAAGGTTGAGGAGTTAGCGGTCCGTGGTTTGGGTCGCGGCGCTGAGGAGATCGGTGCCGATGTTGAGCAACGTGTACATTAGCGGGAGAATGCAGTGGTTGGAATGCATTGGTGATATGGTCTTGATATTGTGTCTGTGGTTTTCTGCCGGGAGGGTTTGTAGTGGTTGTTGTTGTTGTCGTCGTCGAAACCGTCGGCGTCGGCGTCGGCGTCGACGTTGTTGTTGAAGTATTAAATTTACTAAAAGGGGAATGAGGCGAGTGAGGTGATCTAGAAGTCGTCGGAGAGATAACTTGAAGGGAAGATTCGCTACTGATCGTTGGACGGGGGCTTGGACGAGGACTTGGACGGGGACTTGGACGGGGACTTGGACCATCAGTTCTTAGAAGACTATGATCAGGGAATGTAGCAGTTCTAGCTCTAGGGCTGGTGCTGGTACTAGTGCTGGGAGCGGATCGTTCCTCCGAGGAATTCGAGTCATCAGCCAGGGACAACGGATTGGGAACTGGCTTTCGGCGCATCATGAATAATGGTATGGATGGTATGCGATTCTCTCTCCCCCACCCCTTATTGTCGTCCAGTCAAACGCACGAATCGGGGAATATCAGGGGAGGTTCCTGATTCGCTCTCTGCCGCAGGACAAGCAAGGTAAGTCGTGCGTTGTGGAATGCTGTATCAAGTATTTGGGGGTATCAGACGGATCGCAGGAAGGATTAGTCAAAGTGAAATAGGGCAGACTCGGCAACCTGCGACATGAGGCGTCTACACCTAGACCGATTAAGGGTATACGGGGGCGGTTGATTGCGCCGTAGTGGGTTGATTTAATAAAGTGTAGTTGTAATAATAGAAGATGAAGAAAAGAAATACGTAGGGAATCTTATTTTTCATTCGTAATTCCTTACGAGATGACAAGAAGAAGGGAAGAATAACATAAAAAAAAAAAGAGAACACCTAAAAGATCCAAATGTGATGTGGTTCCAAGGGAGAGATGTGAATTGGATTGAATTAAGTTGAATTGAAGTATCTTACGTATTCAAGAAATTGACTTGACGATTTCAGAGTTAGTGAGACTTTGGGACCTTGGGACCTTGGGACCTTGGAACGTGGGAACAGACTCTGGGAAAGAACGGCAGGGGATATGGTGCAAAAGAGGTATGGTAGTTACCCACATCTCCGGTTCTATCGGTCGTCTTCGTACCTGACGAGTTGGAAAAGTGCGCTAAGTCTCAGGGGGTGAATATAACTAATGTGTACATGCACTATCCGTACTGTATGTATGTACAGTACATATGTACATACAATACGTGCAGTACGTGTATGATAGTGTGAATTATTCTCGCTAGGTATTCACTAATAGATACTTAATTACTTATATACATGCATCAATCAATACAACTTCATCTTCCATACCATATGAATTGTCTTCAGGGACGCATGGAGTTTATGCAGCCTAGACCTACTTATGTACTTATACAAGGTCAACATAGACTAATACATAAGGAAATCTAAAGTCAGTGTTGGTACGAAGCAACACAATCATACACAGTAGGTAGATACAATAATTACTACACGTGCATACTTCGTAGTCAGTATGCCCTTTGCATTAAATTATTTTGATTTCCTTCTCGTTGTTTTTTTATAATATCTTTCACAATCCCTTCAAGATATCAAGAAGTGAATTCATCTATGTACAATAGTAAAAATATCATCTTGAAACAGGTTTACTTGATTGCATTAAGTTTGATATCGACATGCAAGTCTTTGCCGCTAATGTACGTAAGTATGTGACAGTGATTACTTGTAGCCGTTGCATAAAGAAAACAAAATATTAAACATAAAAAATATATAACTATTTGTACCTATATATAGTAATAAAAGCCCTAAGTCACTTCCAGTTCATGTAGTTACGAAGGTCCGGGCCAAAAGTCTAGCACAGTGCCCTATATCAATGTTTTTTATTAACATTCACATCACCCCATGTGACAAAGTTCTAACAACACGACTGCATGTACATATGTATGTAGGCAGTAATGCTTAGGTATAACATTCTATACATACAACGTACCTATTAGTATGGTATAAGTGAATTAGTTTCAGAACATGGTCAGGCATACCAGGTACACTTCACCTACTTCATGTAAAGGCGCGTAATAAGATTTGGAATCTGAAACATGCTCTTAAGCATGGCTAGTCCCCACCCTGTTCCGCCCTTTTTTCACCTACTAATACATATTTTTATGTACCTATTTGCATATGTATTAATTCGATACCCGTACCTTAGCGCCGAAGAGGTGTGTTTATCTCACCATCTCATACATATAAAACACGACATTTAGGCCGATAACATTTCAACATACCTAAGGTACTATTTCCAAGTGCAGGGACCTCAAAGTTTAAAATTACCTCAAGCACGTGGTCCCTTAGTAAAACTCTCCAGTTAGATCGGTGAGCACGGCGCCTACCGATTTATGGCTAGATTGTTCCCATCGGACGGAAGAGCCAATTCTCCTACTCGAGCACGAGATGCCTTCTATATCAGGTAACTTCTAATCGACAGGTAAAATTTACTTGGGAAGAGAAATGCATAAAGTTCATATTTGTACCGTCAAAAGGTATACCTGAACGAGTAGTGAATAGCTTCTAGGTTAAGTTAAACAATACAAAACTCAAGTTCATCAAACTTGAGGCTTAGATGATTTTCTCGCGCATACTAACCTCATCTATGATATATGTATAGTGAACGATATAAGTACATTTATATCGACTTGTAGGCAGATTTGAACGAAGCTCATATTAAATCATTTCTTACCTATACATGGTAGGTATATCTTCATAAACCCTACCGACATTTTCCAAGGATAACATGAAATGTTAAACACTTGCATCATACCTCGTAATGCAGGAATGGTTTATACATGTAGATACCTAGTGTATTAACTATCTCTTACTTGTACAGCTACGATAACGTCAACAGGACTTATGAAGTTCTTGATCTTATAGATCACATCTTCAAGTTGACATCTTCTGTCGAACAAGCATTCCGCATAAACAACCATTAGAATCTTTGGAGAAACAAGTAACTGATCTACGGACCCAATTCATGACCTCGATAGTCTCTGACCGACTCCGAGTTCTCTCTTCAAATTTATTTATCTAGTCCTTTGGGGAAGGTTATTGAAAAGATAATACATTGTAATTGATAAAGTGGTGATTAGGATGAATGCATATCTTATAAATCATAACTCTAACAGGATCAAATTAAAAAGGGATGTTCTATCAAAGGAGACAACTACCTAGGTACAGACTAGAGTGTCTTAAATAAATAGACAGTCTTCTATAAAGCTTATCGGTAATGGACAAAAGAAACAGGTAGGTGGTACATATGTATGTATGTAGTAATACCTAATACTTCAGATCCAGTGACACATCAAATGTGCATCGATATATGTATACGGTACATACCTCAGTGCCAAGATGGGCCCCGCGTTACCACGTGGATGTCTGCGTCTTGATTAGATACCCCCGGGCCCTTACCTAGTACATACATATGTACTGTACATGCATCAGCTGCTGATTTAATGATCCCCTCTTCCTCTTCACCAAATCATCATCAATGATCATCTTCTCTATCCGTACTATTATCAACGAACCTCACATATTTCATTAATCTACCATCTTTCCTCATCAAACCATGAATCATGTCAGGCATCCAAAAATTACCAGCTGAACTTCAGTTGGCGACCGCGGCACACGTCAAGTACATCCAGAGTTTAGATACAAAGAAAGATGAATATGAGTATTGGCTCACTGAACATCTTCGTTTAAATGGTCTATATTGGGGGTTGAATGCGCTGCATTTGCTACGACATCCCGATGCACTACCACGAGACGAGACTATAGATTTCGTCCTTTCCTGCCAACATGAGAGCGGCGGCTTTGGGGCTGCTCCCGGTCATGATGCACACATGCTCTACACTGTCAGTGCCGTGCAAATCCTCGTCCTGCTTGATGCCATTGATGAGCTGGAGAAACGTGGCAAAGGTAACGGCAAGGCTCAGGTAGGAAAATGTAAGCCAACTAGTCCCGCCCCCCAACTCGTTCTCTTGCCCCTCGCTCGTCACGTTTAATAACTAACTCAGGCATTCAGTCATAACCGACCTTCAAAACAAGGAAACAGGCACATTTGCCGGTGATGAGTGGGGTGAAGAGGATACGAGGTTTCTCTATTGTGCCTTGAATGCTCTATCCCTTTTAGGTCTGTTGCATCTGGTTGATACGAGCAAGGCAGTTGATTACATTGCTTCCTGTGCCAACTCTGACGGTGGGTACGGCGTTAACCCCGGAGCTGAATCTCATTCAGGTCAGATTTTCACCTGCTTGGCTTCCCTCTCCATCGCCGGGCGGAAGGACCTGATTGATGTTGACAAACTAGCCGGCTGGCTAAGCGAGAGACAAGTCGCTTGCGGTGGTTTAAATGGAAGACCGGAGAAGAAAGAGGACGTATGCTACAACTGGTGGGTCTTGGGCAGTCTCGAGATCATCGGTCGCTCACATTGGATCGATCGGGAGAAACTCATCGAGTTTACACTGAGTTGTCAAGATACCGAGAAGGGTGGACTGTCGGACCGACCTGGTAACATGGTTGATGTATGGCATACGATGTTTGGTCTGACCGGTTTAAGTTTACTCAAGTATCCTGGCGTGGAAGCTCTTGACCCTGTATATTGTCTACCAAAGTACACCACAGACCGTGTATTTGGCAAGTCAAGGAAATGATGACAACATCTGGTAGACGCCTACTGATTCCCCTTTAAAGCTTGTGCGCTGCCAAGGGATAAGTACCCGAACTACTCTATATCTGTTAAACATGGTCCGAACAATCACTGTATCTTTCATAATAGTCTAAAAGACTACCTACACTAAATGAAGATAATAAAATACTGTTTCAACGCTCGTCTCTCATATCCCATCTCGTATACCAACACATTCTTTAATACTCTCCATGAATAGTTAGTCGATATATATTACGTGCATGGGGAATGCTAATCACCTAAACAACTAATTGGAGGGAGTTAGGCTATGTTGTATGTACAGTACTCAAGCCTTTCCAAGCTGCTGACAACCTAGCAATAAATACCTACCTAAGGTACCCGGTAGCAGGCGTATCTCATGTCATTATAATTTCAGGTACCGGAGCTAACCTACTATGTACCATATAAACAGTACCGACAAGTGACTTATTCATAATGTCATCAATTATACCGGGCACCCACCCATCCGCAACAGCCATTTTTCTTCCGAGCGCAGCCCAGCGTACCCGTATGTCTGTCCAGGTACCCCCCCCCCCAAACGACAGCCTCTACCTACGCCGTATCCTTCGGCCGCTGTCCGCAGTAGAAGCCCAGCCCGTAGTCGTCCGTCGTGAAGGTGATCTTCGAGCCCTTGGGGAAGTAGAAGACGTCGCCGGGGACGGCGTGCACCTTGTTGCCTGCCTCGTCGCTGATGTCGAAGCTACCTTCCACGATGACCTTCACTGCGGGCACCGAAAAAATAAAAATAAAATGTGTTAAGCGACCTGTACGTGACAAGAGGATATAGGTAGGGGTAGGTAGGTAGGTAGGTAGGTAGGTAGGTACTCCTACCACCCTCTGGGAGGATGTCGGTGTTGAGACTTACTCTCGTGGTACGTGTACTCGTATACGAGCGGAGTTCCCTTCTCTAATCGGTAGAAGCCGGCTGAGATGGGCTTCTCCGGGTCGAGGCTGTCGCGGGGTCAGCGTTGCTTAGGACGAACATATGCGATGCGTATACGTAAATTAGAAGATCAGGGTAGTACGCGGGGTTGTCGTGAGACTTACGACGTGGAGACGTCGCCGAGGAACGCGTTCTCGTTCGCAATGAGCGGCGGCTTGACGGACTGCGCTTTCGCGTAGTGTGTCATGGGGACGGGGCCGGCGGGTGAAGTCATGATGGATTTTGTCTTGCTGAGGAAAGATCCCATGTTCTGGTTATCCAGGTCTTCGAGGGTGCTCCGGTACGAGACGAGCTCAAGTTTAGGAGAAGACCAAGAGTATATTTAATAGGTATTTTATATTATAACACTAGACAGCAGTAGATAGATAGAGGAACCCCGACCTTGTAACCGAGCTCCGTGTCCCGAGTTCGGCCACGCTTGTCTTCTCCGCAGACCGTCCCAGAGCTCCGGTTAGGAGATAACAACATGCTTGAGCCTTACATCCTCCCATAGCACAGCGCTAATCGCGACCAGTAGCATACCTCTAGCTCCCCTTTCCCGTTTACGGCGTGGACGCTGGAGCTGGTTGGACATGCGTCCCCTGTACTATCTCGCGCAGCTCCAAGATCTGCATCTCATCTAGCCCCAATCGCTGAATGCGGATTGAACGGGGATGATTCGGCATCGTACCTACATATTCCGTACCTAGGTAGTATGGGCTTACCTCTGCAGATAAGCTGTTCTCTGGCGTTCGAGGCCTTATCACGGGCCCGGCGTTCGATCATCATCGACGCAAAGCGCCAGCACCAACACCTACGCCAAACTGCGTATAGCTCCATCTCGCCCCGCACGCACGTAACAATATCTGCAAAATGCGACCTGTTATCTATGCCGGATTCATCATATTTTTACCATAAGCAATATTGTAGAATTATGAATCCTTCATGGGAAAATAAACGCGAGCAACTAATAAGAAGATTACAAACATTTGCTGCCGGGGGGAGTATAGATCTTGGTCGAAGAAAAGAGAATATTGAGGTTAGGTGAATACCAGGTATGAATTGGAAGTTGACGTCTCAGCTCAGTCCCATGAGGTATCTCTCAAGTAATGAATTGAAGCATGTCTTGCTGTCGATCACTCATTCTAGGAGAGTAAACAGGTTGTCGTTCTTATTTGTCATCTTCAATAGGTACGCTGATGCTTTGATAGAAGTTAGTTTACCGCGGGCCGGCGGGATCTTTCTGATGATCTTAGGACTTTATTAGCATCTTAGATTCTTAATCCATGCACTCACTGCCTGTATACCTATAGAGCAAACGAGGGAAATGGTGGCACAGGTTGTTTCTGTTCGGTTGGAGACTTGGTATTCATCATAGTCCGTGATATCTCATACCTTCATAAGTAGAATAGAAAGTTAAGAATCTGGAAATCTGGAAATCTGGAAATGATTTGAAATTCTTTGTGGCTGTGTACCTAGGTACCATATTGGTACCCATTATTAAAGTACGTAAGCCGCCTGACAGCCTCGGACCGGGGAACATGGATCTCAGTTGCCTCGAGCTCGGACCATATAATATGGTGGTTACAACTTACACTGATAATAATAATAGTAACAAAGCCTTCGTTACTCCTATACGCTCCTATACACTCCTATAATGCATTTCATTTTATCCGAAACAACAGTTCTTCTACTCTTACGACGACATAAGATTGTGGGCTTTTTCCGTCTGACCTTTTATTTGAAAAAAACAAGGACGTTGAATCTGTATGCAGGATATCAGGCTGGGTTACTAGTAACCTGTTACTCGATGCCTTGTTTAAAATGTAGATCTTTGCACAATTCTTACAACAATCGAAGTTTTGATGCAAGTCAGATTTATGTAAGAAGTTATAGTTAACCTTATTATTTCAAGGATAAAAAGCTTAATATTGGCAGTGCTGTTTGTTGAATAGACTACGAAGTATACCCTAGTTCTATTCGTTCTTGTCATTTATCTAATATGACATCATGGTTATTTCTCATTGGCTGATTTATGCGACTAAGATATTATACTTACCATTTAACCTACCTTAAACTCGTACCCTGCCTTCCTCCTGTTACAATTTCAAGATCACTCGCTATAAGATCAGGTACCTAAACATTCGATCGACACGGAATCATGGAATGAGATTTCCTATTTTAACTTTTATGTCGTTTCCGTCTACGTTTATGTCCGACTTACTTAATCCTTTGTAACTCAATCTGATAGTTTCACCGAAATTCTAGATTCCTTCACATTCATACCTGTATCTATACCTGGTATAGTTGAAGTATACTTAACCAATTTCAAATATTTCAACTTTCAACTTTACCAACAACGCCCTTGAATCTATAGTCTTTAGATTTGGAATATATATCTTGATTAATAAACCTTCATGTTAATAAAATTAAACGAAAAATATTAGTTATATCTCGATCAATCCTCTAATAAGGTACGTTGGGAAGGATATAAAGCAATAACAACACCTGGTTCGGTGTATGTATTGACTCTTTGGCGATTGCTGACCACCATCTAATACTCGCTATTTTGTGTTGAAAAGACGCTTTAAGAAATCTATTACATTATTCCAGACTTAAAAAGCCTTACACATGACATTCGTTACTAACTTTAGAACTCGGCAGACTTTATGAAAAGTTCCTCTATCTGTATCGGGATCGATGAATGGCCTACAGGAGGATAACCACCTGCAGATATCCATATAGGGGGAGTTTCTATTATAACATGTTACAATCTTATTCTTTCTAAGCCCTAACTCTTAGCGTATGGGATTTCAGCCTCGTTATAATATCTTGAGAGTAGCATGGCTTTGAACCTAGCTGCCTCCCAATCCTCTTGCTATACATGCTTTCAGCTAGGTAATCTTCATTGCCTCCTTTTTGATGACCTTGAACGTCATGTAATCGATGTCACCGGCTCAAACAGCAAGATAAATCATGGAAGGCGAGTCGTTGTGTGTAGGGAAGATGGGATCTATAAAGACCGAAGTCAGTCACCCTTTAGAAGGGAACAGAAAAGCTAGACATGACACAGAGAGTTTCTATACCTTCTAAGACATTCCAAACACATTCATAACCAATATGTTTCTTTCTTATATATCTTCAATCCTTCTCATCTTCATCCACGGGTCACTATGCGTCAAGCCAATGACTCAATGGACTGGGAACAGTGTCGCGTGGAACTCAGAACCAACTTGGCATGCCGAATATTCTAGTCAAAACATTCGGAATCCTGGCGAGTATTCGACAGCTCTTGCTTTGGCGCAAGAACATTATGAGTGGCTCGTGAGCACCGCGAACCCCAACAGGAACAATGTCGAGACGTCGAACAAGGCTTGTCTTGTTGCCGTTTTGTATGATCCTAATAAACAGAGGTTTTACGCCTCAACCATTCCCAGGGGACTTCGCAGGGAGTTCATGATCAAAAACAAAGAGCGGGCACCTCTCTGGTATAAACAAGTCAAGAGCCCCCTCGATTCTAACACCTTTCGATTCGATGCCGAGGACGGCGCCTTCTTTCTCCGCGAGACAGAGTTATTTACTAGCAACCCAAATAACAAATATCCCACAGGCTCGGTGATTGCTGTATATGGAGTTGCCACTCGGGGGAAAGCTGCTGGTCGAGTTCCATCCTGCAGCGGTCTTAATCGGAGCCCTTCCTGTCAGACAGTTGCTGGTGGACTTGGCGTCCTATTTGAGCGAGTCACGCCCGGTGATCAGCAGCCCCCCGCCGAATATGACAATATCACCCCAGAAGAAGAAGAAGCACTTGCGGAGATCCTGGCAGCGGAAGAATGTCAAAATCAAGGCTCCGGCACTAAGAGGCTTGCCATTCGCGGCAGGGAGATCGCTGTAGAGGCAAGGAGCGCGAGCGCGAGCGCGTGCGTACCAATTAGTTTCCCAACAAGCGGTACCCTGATGACCGACTCGGTATCTCTCCCGTCCTCCTTGCCCAAGCCTCCTGTCCCCGTAACTACTGTGCCACAGACCGGAAGCGTGGTAACGCCGACAAGCGAGCATACAACGACTCCTAAGCCGACACACACTCCCTCATGCTCAATGCAGAATGAGGATCCCGATCAGGGCATCACAAGCCAGTGGTGTGTCTGTGACGGGTCTTTGACGCTTCCCTTACTCACTAAGTCTTCCGTCAAGAAGGCCACGGAGAGCTGCGCTTGGACTACCGTTCCTGATGTCAAGGCGAGGTTCTTACACGATAGCCTTCCGACCATGACAGCGGCGGATGTGAAGCCAAGGGACCAAACGCCCTACCTAATTCATCCGACTGTAACGCTTGGCCCGGCTACCACGGACAAGAAGCTATGCCAAGTCTGTACCCCTGTCGTCAACAACGAAGACAGCTGCCACTCTATGACAAACTGCGTGGTTGAGACTGCCGCGGCAACCGTCACAGGAGGCACATCGCCCGTTCATGTCGGCACGCTGACGGGACCTGCCCTCTACACCAGCGTCTCCAGCGCTCTTGAAAAGCTATGCCCGTCCGTAACGCAGACCAAGAGTCCCACGGAGTGCACAGAGACAGCATCGGTGGAGATAGGTGACGTGCCTTATTCCGAAGACAACTCGCTTGTCCCGGACGGCAGGTTCGTTGTGAAGGTCGACGCCGGATCGTATAATGAGACGTCGCTCCGAGATGCCATGATCAAGAGTGCCGCGACGGCGGTCCAAAACTCCGCCACGGGGAAAAACTGCTACAAGGCCACCTACACCATCCTTGAGCGACGCGACGAGTCGCCTTGGTGGCTGCCCCAACTATTTAGGAGAGATCGTCCGGAACTCGTGGAGGAGAGCCAGACGTGGTGTAATACAGGCGGTAAGCCGAAACTCGTGCTGTCTCTCACATAGCTCTATACTAACTAAATTGTTTTCTACAGGCTTTACGGGCGTGGAGTACTATAACCCCTGGTGGCATCTCCAGTCCCATCCTGGCCCGTCGGACGCATTGTATGTAAGCTACTCGTTCGAAAAGGCCCCCGGAGGCGACTTTTTGTGTGATGTGCTGGAAGGTCTGGTTGGAGCGTTTGCTGTCATCGAACCTGAGTTCGCTGTTGGCGATGTCGAGCTTGGAGAAGCGATCGATGTTATGTGTCAAAGCTAAAGGGGAAAGAGGGAAAACGCAAGGGAAGGCTGTTTGATATAGATAGTTGGAAACCAATGGTGTATTTCTGTTCTTGGTTATCTTTTTTTTTTGTCGTAGAGTTTATCTAGAGACAGTTAGTTATTTCTCAATAACCTCACTTTCGTTCTCCTAATCAAGCTGGTGTACCAGTAGTTCAAGGATATTTCTCCTTTTCTGACTCGAGCAAGACAAGTCAACGAAATTATAATTAACGTCCTTGCGGAAACTAGAGTGTGACATGTTCTCGCTTTGCAGCACCGCCAATGAGAGCAGAATCGAGGAATATATCCCAGACGGTAGAATACCTATTATGACTAGTTTTGCTCGGACGCGCGCCCATTTTGAGAAAAAGTCTGGCTCGATTTTTCTCAGCTGAAAAGATCAACGTAGGTAATGGTAGAATTGGATGTTATGCGTTGGTGGCTGGCGCCAGCAATTATGTGAAGATATATTTTTAGCTGACAACCCCGGAAGATTTGTAACAATATTGAAATGGCTGGTGTAGGTTGTTCATTCTCTTCTATTGGACTGGAATGCAGCCCAATCTTCAAAATGCCCCCCCCCAAGCCCTTCTTCTTTCTCATGAAGATCTCATAGCATTCGGATCAGCTCAGGTGGTTGAGACCTGACACAAATTATAGAACGACGATGTTGTTGTTACTGGTGTCGTACTTGAGTGCCGTCGTGCTCGTAGTAGCCGATAATGCCTTTTTGCAACCGTGGACCGCAGGCGCTAATAAAAACTACACCGGCAACGTTGACTACCACACCGGCACGGTGGTTCTGTTCTCGTGGACTCTAGATTCTAGCGACCCCGAGCTTCAACTATGGCAGGATAACTTTCCCGGAGATGCACAAGGAGGCCCTCATGTCGTTCTGGAAAGTACGTAGACCGAGATCTGCTATCATACCGGAAACGCTGTGTTTTCGTTCGCACTTGTTTTCCTATAGGTCATCTAACACGGACTAGGTGCTATTCACGCCACTTCATATAGTTGGACGGTTTCGTATGCAAGCCTGGATCCTAGCTACAACAACGTGTATTATCTCCAGGTTCAAAATGGCGACGATGTAGCTATATCGCATTATTTCAACATTAGCGGTCCGGCAATCTCTAGCTCGGCCAGCTCCACATCAGCAACAAGTACGTCAACCTCGTGCACAACAACCCCGACCGATCGTACATGGTCTACATGGGCCACGAAGAATCCTCAAACGGTCGTGACCGAAACGGCGACGCCGAAAAGGAACTCTCTCTCTTCGGGAGCGATAGCTGGGCTGGTGGTTGGCGTCGTAGTGGGAGTCTCATTGCTGGTTGGGGCCATATTCTGGGGATGGAAGAATAAGAAGCGTGGCGATGCGGCTGCGAAGGAGAAGCCTTCAGATGTTGCTGTTGCCGCCACTAGTAACCAGGCTCCACTCTATCGTGATGATTGGCAATATCACGAGACAGCGGGAAACCAAGTTCATGAGATTGAAGGTTCGGAAAGACACGAAATTCATGAAGCAGATGGCGCAGGCGCAGGAAAGCCGGCTTGGACATCGTACAACTAACACTTACATGGGTTGCACCGGATCTTGTCGTATGAATTCACTTTTTTTTTTTTTTTTTTTCGTTTTTAACAACTTGCAAGCAAGACTTTCTCGGGGTTGCGGATTGCTAATATACAGTTTACAGGTAGTCTTGTAGAGCCCCGAGACTACTAGATAAATAGATGTTACACCGGGTTGGAGATACGTAGTATAATATGTCGAATAGACGAACTCTCATATGGGGATGTCTTTTGATATGAGAATATCGACAAATGCTAATACTATATTGGCAATGGATGTTTGTTGATTTATGGGTGATGCTGGGTTGTAATGAAGACACGATTCTGTTCTGTCGAATGCAGTTAAATATGGGACGACTTGTCTTGAAAATATAGGAGGATGCGGATATTTTCTTGTTATGTTGTTGTATAGAGTTAAGTTGAGTTGAGTTGAGTTGTCTGTTTGCAATTAGGGGGTACATAAGGTGAAAAACTTCTATTCATCGATCCCCTATTTAGACGCTTAGTCGGGTTTAAGACTTTAAGTAGCCTAGGTCCATGTGTACCTATGTACTCAGGCTCTGCTTATATAAGCCATATAATTACATTTTTTCATCTTGCCAATTTGCTATTGGCCCCTTTACATTCCTTCTCTCCCCTTTTTGCACAAGAAATAGTCAATATAATTCATTCTACCCTTCTATTAAAACCTTGAAGGGATACTGTCTTCTACCACTTGTCTTGAATATGAACGCACAATACATATACGCTTTATTAGATTAACATCTATTTTCGGTCTATTGCTATTCCTTCATACCCTTCGCTCTCAACTTGGCCCCATACTTCCATAAAATAAACGGCGCAGGGAGACCGATTGTCAGGAATAGTAAAGCTAGAAGACTATTGCCCCAGCCATACCCCATAGTCTGATACATTCTCGGAGCGAATAATGGAAATGCAAAGCCTGCTACGTTGCGAAGCATCTGACTTGCCGCACTGGCACTTGCAACGTGCTTCGTGAAAGAGTCCATGATATACGCTTGCATCGCTTGAGTACCAAGTATGATACCACAACTGAATATGGCAATTCCAATATCAGGGAGAATCCAGAACGCGTGCGCTTGCGCTGTCCAGCCATACCAAAACAACCCAATCGGGATGAGAATTGCCCCAGGAAGCATTAACGGGACGCGGTATTCGGGCTGGGTCTCTCCTTTTGCGCGTGATTTGAGGTGCTGCCAGAGTCGGTCTGTGATGCGTGCTCCTATTTGAGCAGCAATAATGCAACCGACAGCAATGGCAATATAATGCAGCCCTGATACAGATTCCGACTGATTGTAACGCTCAATCCAGAGTGTGGCATATGTAGATTGGACGATATAAAGGATACCGTAGTTATAAGCAAGGTAGAAAGACATGAGTTGAATGAGAGGCTGCGTGCCTAGCATACAATACGGACGCGCCAAACTCGATAGTAAGACACGGGAAAGTGACCGACCTTCTCGTTCATGCTCAGTATAATATGGACCGCCGGTTTGTTTACGTAGATTTTTGGCTTTGCGGTGGAGGATTGCGCCAGCGTATGTCTCAGGAAAGATGACGAAGGCACACAACATAAGCAAAGCATCGAAAATCGATAGAACCCAGAAGATCCATCGCCATCCAACTGAGCCAGCAAGTATACCGCCGAGGATTGGCCCCAGTGCCGGGCCGAAAAGGGGCAAGAAAGTCGCAATAGCAAAAGAGCGCCCTCGTTGTTCAGGCCGCCAACAATCTGCTAAGATCGGGTTTTCGACCTGAAGAAAAGAGTGAGTATTGTCCTGTCATTGCAAATTTTCTCATCAGACATACAGCATATTGAACGCTGCCTCCAAGACCGGCAAAGAACCGACTCGCAATCATGACGCTATTGGTCTGGGAAAAGCCACAGACAGTATTCCAAAGAATATAAAAGCAACATGAGAGAATCCAGACAGGTTTTCTGCCAAAGACTTCAGTGGTAGGAGCTAATGCTATGGGTCCGAAGGCATAACTAAGAACAAATATTGAAAGCGTCATCTGAGTTGTCGCATCGTCAATACGGAGATCCGTAGAAATGACAGGCAAGGCGGGAGCCATCATCGTCGACGACATTAGCGTAACCATCCCCCCAAGAGATGTCAATAGTGTCACGATCCATTTTTTCCTCTGCGGCCAGTTAAATGGATTCGAGGGATCGTCCGGACTATCCCATGTTACCTGAGGCGAAATTTGGTAAGTGAGCGGATGTAGGAGCGCGTCTAAGAAATTAGCAATAGGGGGAAAGGGATGGTTTAAGTTATAATTTTTCCGAAAGAAAAAGCACGAACAAAGTAAGGGTCTTGCTCCTCAGTTTTATTTAATGCCGACTCTTTTATTCCTGTAATGCCGTTGTCATGTGTTGGACCTTTTTCAAGATCACCTGCCATTTGGATCAGATTTGTTATGGGTTTGAGCTTCCATAAGGATGTGTTCACCTTACCTTCCGTCATATTGTCAATTTGGTCAGAGGCAGACATCTCATTTGATTTAGATGAAAAAAAAGGTATAGCATACCTAAGTATATTGCCTACCACGATATACCTAGTGGAATCCAGTTTATATAGATTTAAGCAAATCGTCGAACATAATAGTTGAAAGCCGAAGCCGAGCGCCGAGTTGATTTGGTTAAGACGCCTCGTGAAATATTGGAGCCATTACTTCTGTGAAGCCGAGAGACGAGGACCGAGGTTCATATTGGCCTATCATACTTACCTGGTATCTAACTGTATTGAGGTCTTGATGATCAGCTTACCGAAACTGCTGTCTTCCAGTTGATAGCTTGTATAAAAATGCCGCCATTCTTTAAACGGAAATCCCATTAGAATATCAGGATCCTCAAAATGATGTTTTTCTCTTAATCCATAGCAGAAGAAATACCCTCACCGCGTATTGATGTACAAGAAAAGATACAAGGTGGTTAAAATTAGGTATTTTAGTCGAGGGAAGCATTTCTCGTCTTAGACATGTTACCTGTCTGTTCGATAGATCTGGCTTTTAACCTAATTGTCATGAACTAGGATGCCTACTTCGGCTACCGTAATTTTCATGGGAGTTACATGAATGAATGGTATCGTCATTTTGGTCCAATACCGCTACTTTAGCATTGGAAGCGTTGTTGCTGGACCCAGTTACACATTTGAACGCCCACACACCCGCAACATTTACACGCCTTGAAAAAATCGATTAGCAGACTCTTTAAGCGTTACTGATATTTTTGTATTACCTTCAGAGCCCTATCGTTGTTGTCAGTTCCACCAATACACGAGAGTGTTTGATTATCTCTAAATCTGAATTGGTTGTAGCAAGCGTTGGCGTTAATGACGTCGGCGCAGTCATCCGTTGCTGCGAGTTCTCGACTGCATTCCGGTATAGTTTGACACCATACCAGGGCCAGCCAGAAAGGGGTAAAAGCCAACGAGATCTTCATTCTGAATGCTGATATCTCTTTGTATTTGGAATCTTGGTAGTCTAATAACCGTACACTCGATCGATAGGATTAAATCTTTTGGTGTTATACAAGCAAGTTGGATGGAAGTAGAACAGATATAGAGGCCTGAGTTTTGCACACCTGCTATATGAAGTAAGTAATTGACGCTTGTTGTGGTTTGGTTCCTGATTTAGCCGAGGCATGTCATATATTTTCTTGAGACATTCTTCCGAGCAATGTCATGTAAGTAATCACTAAGCATCGATCATCTATTACTTCTCAATAACAATATTAAGCTCCTCATATGATGTGACAGCTACGACGCGGGGGCAGAAAAGATAGGGGGGCGGGATCAATGACTCCGGTCTATAAGGAGCCACCATGATACACGATCCTTCCTTGGATCAGAAAACTGATCTCATGGATTTAACTATAATTATTCTTTTCAGTTACCTTGTTATGATTAGAAGTTCATCACTGGGTACGAGGAGCTGGGATTTTAATTAATATAGAGGCTATAAAAATAATAGCACTTTGCGCTAAGGTCTAGTTGTTACGATTTTTGAAGGCGTGATATAATTATGTTAATCAGGCTTCGACAGCATGCTCCCATGGTACATTGACCGCATGTTATAAATGACCAGATAGCCATGTGGTCAGATCTATACTTTACGGCGCGTCTACCGATGTTACGACCATGTTCATGTTCATATTTGAAATTCCAAATCCCGCTTCAGTAGGCCTTCTCCACATTATCCGGAATCAAAGCTGTGTCTTCACCTATCGTAATGTCCTCCGATATTAAAGGGTAATATCCCCGAGACCGAGAATAAAGATGGTTTTCTTGTCATGTGTGGAAGACACGGCAGTGGTTTACGGAGTGGCTAGCGATTACCATCATCCGTAGCTAAGATCATAACTATCGCTCGTCTGTTCTGTTTGCAATCTGTATTTTTATAATGTGTCCAACACCGTCTCCATACTAAACTACTGACCTGTGAAGCCATAGTAAAGATGCATCTGAACAGTTTGGTGGTTGCTTTAGGGCTCTTCGAGCCGGCGCGAGCGCTGCTCCGGTTTGGCTGCTCTGGCTTGACGGTTCAACGACTAGATCCCTTGGTCAACCCAGGAATGAATCCATCAGCTCACCTCCACCAGATAATAGGAGGCGTATGTTGTAACCTACCTAAGTTGACATTCATAATTTCACTTCAAGCTAACTTCCTCCAGAACTCGTTTAACATTTCGATGCCCGTAGGGGATCACGATCTCGCAGCACTCTCGACGTGTACGAGCTGTCAATTTACAGAAGATTTCTCTAATTACTGGACTGCCGTAATCTTCTACCGTTCTAAGAATGGCACTTTCAAAAGAGTCCCACAGATGGCTCAAGCAGGCATGGAGGGTACACAAGGCGGCATGGTATGTACTAGCCCATTACCGAACTAGGTGGAAGAATGGTTGTCTAATTAGGGGTCAAGGTTGTCTATTACATGACTGACGCCTTGTTCGATACTGCTCAAAAATCAACTGTGACTGCTTTCAAGCCTGGTTTCCGCATGCTCGTTGGTGATTCAACCTTTCACGACCGTGAGCAGGCAAGGAAATGGAGACAGTTGACCTATATCTGCATGGAAAACCAAGGAACGCGTGCTCCAGAGAGCATTAACTTCCCTACAAGGCCTGTATGTGTCTTTGACTATACTTATCTTTCTCTCAGGGGGGTTGGAACAATAACAACAACTCTGGTTTGAGAATACTTACCTATTTCTTAAAATCCCTCTCTTTAGTTATAGAAAGAGATGACTGATATTTATGGTTGAAGTGCCCTGGCGGTATTATGGCCAACCACAGATTTCCGACTTGCTGGGATGGCAAGAATCTAGATTCTCCCAACCATCAAGATCACGTTTCGTATCCAGAGAGCGGTACTTTCGAATCAGGGGGACCTTGCCCTGCAACACACCCAGTCAAACTTCCGCAAATTCTGCTAGAAACAATGTGGGATACTCGGAGTTTCAATTCCATTGATCCAGATGACTTTACCGACGGAAAGCAGCCGTTCGTTTGGTCAACGGGTGACAGCAGTGGTTATGCAAGCGTAAGAAATATATTCTTCTTTCTCTTAAGAATATTCATTTCGGGCCAAATCTGATATACCTTTGTATCCCCTTTATTGTCTCTCTGAAGAACAAAAAACATGGCCGTAGTTTTTTATGGTCTCCTACTGACAAGAATCTTTAAAGCATGCCGATTATATGTTTGGTTGGAAGGATGATTCGCTCCAAAAAGCAATGGATGGACATACATATGTCTCTGCTCCTATGCTCAAAACGCAGAGTATATCTCAGCAGAACACATGTAAAGTCCCTGATATGGTTGGTGAGGATATCGACAGCTGTAAGTCTTTCCCCTTCTCTTCCCAAACTAAATCCTTTGCTCATGAGAACTTTTTAAATAGGGTTAACGAGCATCCCTGGTTCGAATCCAGTCGTATAAAGGGGAACTACGTACGCTATTCAAGATAGTGACTTATATTCCGCAGCTGCATGACTTTCGAGGGCGGGAATGTTTATTAGTATCTACCAGTATCTCTATCACTCATTTAGGTACATTTCTTATTAATATATCATAAAGTCTTGACATATTAACTATCGTTCCCATACTCGAAAGATATCAACACATGTTACTAAATTGTCTCTGAATCTTACCAAATGTTTGTTTAATTCGCAGTCCTCTTTGATCCCCAGCTCTATATTAACCTATACCTGAGATAGGTTCACATGTTCCCTCGTAATTTGATCCTTTTTATTCTGTTATATCATTCTTCACCTTCAAACCGTCTCCCAGTAGATACCTGGTCATTATAACCCATAAATCCGAGCCTAATAATTTATCTCCACACTTACACACGTATTTCTTCACGAATAATATGTTGGGGTCTTTCGTGTTTCCAGCTTATTGAAAATACACCTCGATTATCAGTGATTAGAGGTATTGTTTTTGTATACTCAAGGTATTTTAGTACCTAGCTCGGGGCTAGCTTCAATATTATTAACATAAAAGTCAGTACATGTATCGTAATCAGCATCATAATTGGGGGTTTATAATTTAGGAATACCTTGGTACGGACAGCTCTACTTATATATTCCTGGAGGAGAAGATATAAGAAGTTTCTTTTTTCTTAATCAGTAAATGTGTACTTCGATGTACATTATAAAACAACACATGAATATTGATTTATAAAAGTACTTTCGTCTTGCAAATCTACATGTACACGAATAAAACTGAAATACTTGCAGAACAGCCCTACGTTAGGAACTTGCAAGTATCTAAGAGATGGTACATGTATGGTTACCTTCATAAATATTCACATCGAAGCTCTAATATCAGCATGAGGACATGATCAATGCAGCTGGAAGATATGTACCCTTAGGTACTGAACCCTCTTTAAGTTTTAGATACATTAAATATAAAACATAAAATACATAAGGATCAAATAGAGCATGTAGGTACTTCAAGATGTTGTTCACAGATACAAATGCTGTTAACTCCCTCGAGGGTACATGTAATATGTACCGAACTTAGAACATAAGGTTTGAAACTACATATGCAGGTACCGTTGAGTCGTTGACATATACATCAATACATGCAGATTGGAACTTAATTCATCCAGGGCAACATGGGAAACTTAACTACCATTGTAGCACACGGGCCAGAAATGTGGTTCCTGCATATGTAGGTACCGAGTAACTACCTCACATCGAGAGCTCATGCAGCAGCTCATGCAGCAGCTTGCTTCTCGAGATCACTTACACAGGACGAAGGTACCTACCTAGCAGCAATGCTTAGTTTATAGAAGGAAAGAGCAATTCGAAAATTAGTATCTAGAGCACATAAATATACGCTAGAATATTTCAAATGGAAGTGACGACTAAGTAAACATGTACCTTTACTGATTCCCATTTCCACAACCGATAATATTTAATTCTCTTCTATTCCAACCCGAACCCACCCCGACTTACCTTTCTCCCACACTCTCTTCTCTTTTCTTTCTTCTTCTGCCAAGTGATATTTCCCCCATACACTCATTGATTCGTCTGTTTATCTGTTCACCAATCCATCTTCGAGGTAACTCTCATCCGTCTATCTCATCATCAAGAGTCGATAGACATCTTCAATAACACGCATCTCCCCTTACATTTCTTTAGCCGTTGGATCTCTAGAAGTGATCCACGGATTAACACCTTCTCTGGTGCTCTAAATAAAGAGTCCAGAATATCTTCGGTAAGTCACTACTCATTTATTTATAGAGACTTCAACAATATCAATCACTAGCCCTTCTTCTCGAGACATGCCCATCTTCGCATCTCAGCTTTCCGAGATATCGTGCTTCCTTCTCCCTCAAACTACTAGATGTTCCCACGGAACTTCTTTCTACAACGGCACGATCTAATACATCTTCATCTACCTCCCATTATTCAATTTCTTCCGTTCTAATTTGTAACAGGCAACTTTTATTTGTTCTTAGGAACACTCCTTACACACTCTTTACGAACATAGTACCGCGGGTTCATCCTCGCATATCTCATACCATCTCTAATCCACATACCACTTCACCTTAGATTCCTTCCTTTTTCCTCGGTCATATCACGCCGAGCGATCTCAAAACCACAGGTGTCTTGTTGAACACACATATACAACCAATTATTTATGTTCCCGTACACTGAAAATCATATGACATTCCTTTATCAACCTAGTATTCACACTCTGGCCATCCTGTACGCGTATTTTCTCGTCCTTCCCACCATTATAGTTTCGTTAAGAGCTATATCATCTGTCACCCTATTGGATCAGATTGATATCTCTAACAAAAGAGTTAACAGGTGCACGCACAATATCAACCATTGATCCCGAGTCTTTAGTCCAACGTCCTCAGTCAAATTATTTCCGTCACGATACTAGGTGGTAACCAGCTCTTTGTGATAAAGACTTCGCGGTCTACTTACAACCGACTTGGTAGTCTCCGCCTTTTCATTTCTACTCTGTCCTATCTTAATTAATTCTAATTATTAATAACCATCTTTCTAGGTAGTTTCATATTATCAGATATCTACCAATATCGGTGAAGAATCTGTCTATTCTTTCTGACCGAAATAAACCTTTACAGCCGTGAAGTCTTCTACAGAAGTAGACGATTAAATTTGAATTACCTTCGTAACGGATCTATTTCGTGCAAATCAGTTCATTCGAGGTATGGAATATTTTACAGTTTCTACTCAATTCTATCATTTACATGTTGAAATCGGACTGTCTTGATTTAAGTCTGCTTTCCTGCTTACTTTAGAAGCTACTGTCATCACTTTCACAGTGAGCTATCAGCCATGTCTGGACGTTTGTATAGTTCTCATGAATTGGTTTTAGTGCATTGTAGTAGCAGTTGGTTCGCCGGACCAAACCTTTTTGATATACTCTTGATCAGCATTTGCTAACAACACTATGGTATAGAATATGGCAAATTATCCTTCGTTACTTTCCACCTACGACCCCGATAAACTCGAAATAACACATAGTGAACTCGAAACAACCCATGATGAACTAGAAAACCCCCATGATGAACCCCAGGCTACAGAAGAAGCCAACATCCCAACCAGACAAATCGATTTACGAAATATCCCGCTCACCTGCTACGTTTGCGATAATACATTCTCTGACGTTTCTCATCTGATTACTCATGTTTGCTCGAAAACCCATCTACTGGTACATTTCAGCCTCGGTGTGAAGGGCAAGGCCAACCCTATCAGTGCTGCCCGAGTTCAAAAGTTTGATGCTTGGTATACTGAGTGGAACATTGATGACCTAGTCTTCCAGCGTATGCAAGCAAGAGATGAGAGAAAGTCTCAATCTAATCAGCCTACGCGTGGTGGGGATCACAGTAACAGTGTAAGACTTAAATTTACTTGATACCGATTGCTTAAATCTAACATTTCATCGTCTCAGGATTCTCATGATCAAGACGGCACAAGCCCCCAACAGGAGATTGTAAATTATGAAGACGGCTATGACGAAGTTGCAGTTCCCGGTGCCGATATGGGTGCAACGCCCTCAACAGATGTTCAGGGAGGGGGCGATGAAAGCCCAATGAACTATGCGTCGTCGGAGTATAGCTCATCCCGATCGGAGAATATCGTTGAGAGTATGGAGAATGCCGTTGAGAACATGGATGCAAAGGAGGACGACAATGGGGAGCTGGCCCTCAAGGGCGTGGTATTTCCAGGTATGGGTATCTGGGATGCCGCTGACGAAGAACAGCGACGACGACGAAACCAGAAGAAAGATCCCGCCGTTGTGAAGCAGCTCGAATCGAATTCGAAAATGATTACGACCGAAGAGCTAGTCTTCGATCAGGAGATTAAACTTCGACGAATTAGGGATATTTATGATACTCCATCTATCCATGGAAGTGAGGTAAGTATAAAGAGGAGGATGGTGAATTAGCACGAGAAACTCATTGGAATATAGGACGACGAAGGGCAGGAAAATAGGCCCAAACGCAAAAACAACAGAACGCGTGGCACCCCGGCCACTACGAGAGCGACGCGGAAGGTGATGACTCGCAACACTCGCACTGCTCGTAACTCGGGTGCAAATATTAGAACAGCAACACCAGTTGCTCAACGACTCGCGTCGACAGAGCGCACCGTTCCGCATAATCAGCCTTTGAACTCTGGAGGAAATGTTTCCAGACCAGCTTCCAACCGCGGTCCAATAGCACCATCTCATAATTATGGGTTTCAGAACAACTCATTCAATGGCATAATGAATCCAACCCAACTGAGTATGCCATTTGGTGCCGGCGCTGGAGGTTTTCCAGTTAACTTTGGCCTGCAGAAACTGTCCGACTTCCCTCAGGAAGACAAAGACGACAGTGAGTTAATGCAGATGCCAAGCAAGACATATGGCACGCTCATGCCAAATCATAGTTTTCCGAGCATCGCCTTGCGACCGGGAAACCCTAATCAACTATCGTTCTCATCTACCGTCCCTACTCTAAGACAATCTCCGCCCTCACAGTTCCACGGAAACGAGAACGACACCTTAACGCTCAAACATACAGCAAATCCTAACCCATATTTACAACAGGCCACATCTGCTCAGGGTGAATCCTTTAACCCTCTGTATAATGCCCAACACCAGAACACGGTCGGGTTTCACATGTATACGCCATACAACGAGGATCCTAAGTCGACAGCGACTGGGTTCCAGCCCCACAATGCATTCAACAACATGCAGATGACCCAAGGTCCTATTCAGCATAACGCCCCCTATGCTGCAAACCAGGATGATGGTGATGACTTCGACATTTAGGAGTCGCCCCCATCCAATAGGCGAGATGGGTCGGATCTTTTAGAGATGATTCGTCTGCCTTTCTAGAAAACTTAGTTTGATGCTGGGTTACCAATCGAAATTCTCAGACTTATATTAGGCCTCGACCTTGACGAGTGGAAGAGATATCCTATTCAGTGGTGTTTCTCTATTCGTAAGTCAATCGAGACCTTTAAATTTGCTTATTTGCGTTGCTACATGGTATGACACAGTTTTTGTTAGGAGTACTAGGGCCTTGTGGCTTGTCTTTAGCACTCTGTAACGTATTTGAGCTTTTTATCAGCAAATAGTTGAACTTGTTAAACCTCCGGTTACCGATCATTTTACGTCATCCAAAAATATCATCCATCACTCACTAAGCTTCGCAGGATGCCTCTGGTTAGCCTGTAAGTCTTTCCAATCTCCAGGCGTCACAAACAACATTAACCAGGTTTAAGGTCGATCATCTTCAAAGCCGGGTATTTCAAACTCAGGCGACTAGCTCTTTGGCAGCTCTCGGCAAACAGGCAGGGGAGAGGAAGGGAGGAGAGAGGAAGGGGGGAGAGAGGAGGAGGGGAGAGAGGAAGGGGGGGAGAAAGGAAAGGGGGGAGAAAGGAGGGGGGCATTAGGTCTCAACGCTTGCTCCAGGGAAATCATCCGAAAGATAATCTTCATTTCTTAATTCTTAATCGCAACTAAATCGTCTCAACAACGGTCCCGATACTAGGCCAGTCATGGATACTAGTTCATAGCTATCTTAATAGGAGACCACGATGCGTTACGATATATTGCAATGGGTTCTAGCTATAATAAAATAGTACACTTTGCAGAACGCTGCCTAGCCTATTCCCTATAGTTGCTCAATGCTTAATATAAGGTGATCTAACTGATCGTGATCGTTCTCTAGCACGTCAGCCAAAAGCCTAGCCGCGCCATTCAACCTACGTATCTTGATAGTCTCCTCAAGCTCCGTTGACTTCTTAGCCGCCACGTCCAGCACTTTGCGCGGAATACGAGCTAACCTCGCTACGTTGAGACCATAAGACCTATGAGCTACGCCCTCACCCACCTCGTAGAGGAAGGTGATGTCCTCGGCGCCATCGTCGGCGCCCCGGGCAGTGGTGAAGCGCATGTGGACGTTCTTGCAGCGGCCGTCGAGGCCGTCGGCGACGCGGGCGAGGTTCTGGTAGTGGGTGATGAAGAGAGTGAGGCAGCGGACGTCGCGGACGACGTGGGCGAGGACGGCGTGGGCGATGGCAGCGCCGTCGTGGGTGCTGGTGCCGCGGCCGAGCTCGTCGAGGACGACGAGGGAGCGGGGGGTGGCGGCGCGGAGGATGCGGGCCGTCTCGGAGACCTCGACCATGAAGGTGGACTCGCCGGCGAAGAGGTTGTCGCGCGCGCCCATGCGCGTGTGGATCGCGTCGGCGAGGGTGAGCGACAGGGCGGCGGCGGGGACGAAGGAGCCGACCTGGGCGAGGAGCACGAGGAGCGCGACGGCGCGGACGAAGGACGACTTGCCGCCCATGTTCGGGCCCGTGACCAGGTGCGCGAGGGGGGGGGGAGGAGAGGGTGGTGCTGAAGGGGATGTAGGACGTCGCGAGGGTCTGCTCCGCGATCGGGTGACGGCCGCTGGTGATGGAGATCGTCGGGGGCGCGTCGGACGGGAGGAAGGTGGGCTTGGAGTAGCCGGGGAGGGCGGCAACCTTGGAGAGGGAGAGGAGGCAGTCGAGGGAGGCGAGGGAGGAGACGGCGTCGCGGAGGGGCTGGTAGTCCGCGGAGATGGCCTCGAGGAGGGCGACGAAGGCGGCGTCGCACGCGGCCGAGAGGGCCTCCTTGTGCTGGTCGCGCTCCGAGATGAGGCGGACGACTTCGGGCGTGTGGAAGCGCGAGAGCTTCTTGGTGCCGCTGATCTTCAGCCAGGAGGCCGGGACGCGCTTGAGGTCGGCGTTGGGCACCTCCACGAGGTACTCGATGCCGGCGACGGTAACGTAAGGCACCGGGGACTTCTTGCCGAGAGTCGAGGCGGCCACCTTGCGGTGGGCGTCGAGCTCCTGCTCCACGGACGCAATACCCAACTTATGATCGGCAATGGCGTCCGTCTCCTCGCTCTCGCGAAAGAAGGCGTACTTGTCGTTCCTGCGCGCGGCGTCCGCGTTGATGCGGTCGAGGTACGACAAGACGGTGGGCAATATCAGCGGCAGAGAGCAGATGGCGCTGCTGATTGCTTCAGCTTTGAAGCCGGTATCCTCGGGCGCCTGGACTCGCGCGAATTCCATCGCTATCCTCTGCAGCGTCTGTAGGACTGCGAGGAGCTCGGGGCGCGTACATTTCCCGTAGTAGATGCGGATCAGACTCCGCTCCAGGTCCGTCCTGATGTTTTTCAGCAGGCGCTCTAATTGATCAACTTTCGCAGTCGAGGCATTCTCAAGCAGTTCCTCGACCGCGGCTACCCTCTCCTCAAGACGGTCTTTATCTAAAAGGGGGCGACCGATCCACTTGCGAAGAAGTCTCTGTCCGAAGCGAGTCAGCGTCTTATCCAGTGCCCAGAATAGGCTGCCCTTTTCGGTATGATCGGTCTGGTTGCGATAGACTTCGAGACTTTCTAAGGTTGTGCCGTTTATGAGCATGTGTTGACGGGTGCTGAAAGATTGGAAGTATTTTGTCAAATCGAAAATGTGTTCGAGGCCGTATTCCTTCAAGTGGTTGATCATGGAGGACAAACAAATCGTGACGGGATCAGGCAACTTCAGAACTTTGTCCAGGAGAACACTGGCTTGTTCGTTGTTGGCGTCGGATGATTCCTTCAGCTTACCGGAATAGAATTGAGCAACATGCGAGTAAGCTTCAGCAGCGATAGTCTTGGACTTGGAAACTCTTTCAACCCGACTCCTGTCGCCGAATACATTTGTGGCACTGCCAGACAAATGCTGTATGAGCTTGTCCGTCGCTTTAGAGAGCTCGCCAACGATAAGAAATTCGCATGGAGAGATATGTAAGAGCCGGGTCTCAATTTCACTCCGCATGAAGCCATCCTCAAAATTATCATATATAATATCGCCAGTTGCAGGTTGGACAGCAATGATACCAACATCAACCTTTTCATCTGTGCCCCAGCCTTTGGCTTTCGTCTCCGTAATGCAGAGTAGATATCCGCCCGACGGAGCTCCCGAACTACCCCCTTGATCTAGCTCGCCAATTTCATCGACGTAGGTGCCCTTGGTATAAACATTGGTGAGTTTTCTTGTAAATGGAGCATTCCGATTATCACCAGCCTTCTTCAATGCCGCAGTTTCCACTTGGCGAACGACACCAACTTTGTGGCCAGCGGCTACTAATCGCTTAGCGTGGACCGGCAGACGGTGCACGGGGATACTCGCAGATGCGAATTTATCGAGATGAGCTTCAGAAGGATGTTCGTCATATCTCATCTTGCCAGGTATGCAGACTATGCTGAGCTCTTTCGAAGCGACACGGGCATCCTCGCCAAAGAACTTGAATTTGTATCCCACCTCAACTATCAATATGGTGTCCATGTGTTTCCTCTTGATATCTAAGAACTGGATTTCCATTGGCGTCAATTTTCCCGTCTTGGACCCCTTTTTCTTAGCTTTTGTAGGTGGTGGCGGTTCTTCATCTTCGCCTTCCTCCACATCTTCGTCTGCAGCCTGTGCTTCATCATCTCCCTGTCCGTTCCCACGTCTGGAGTATGGCATACTGTCCGGGCGCCCGAGTTTCTGCACGAACTTGCGATGCAGCTCTTCTCTCCTCCGTTTATCGCCTACATCTCCTTCTTCCTCTTCCTCGGGTGCATCTTCTCGGGAAGTCGCACCATTATAGACGTAGCGTTCTGTACGAACCCCTGGCCTAGTCAAAGCCAAGGTCGGAGATCTTATAGTTGGTGTCTCTACATCATCAGCCTCATCCTCGGCATCGATGCGCTTCGACTTCTTCTTCAGTGGTGTATTGTTCCCGCTACCGGCCTCTTCTTGGAGAGGTCGCTTGCGGGAACTGTCGGGGGTATCTTTAGGATCGTCTTCTGTATCTTGACTCTGAGGTTTTCGAAGAGATGTAGTCAGACCGTTCACGGATCTCGGAGTGAAGAAGCTGGTAAGAGCTTTCTGCTTTTTCTCTCTGGATTGACCTGACATCTTGGAAGACAAGTAGGGTTACTCGTACCATAAGATATCTGAGTGGTGGATTGTGTCTTAAAGCCCCTGAATCCAAGGAGGTGATGTGGTAGTTTACAGTATTGACGATGGGTCTTGATTCCTTGATTCCTTGATTCCTGAATTCTTGATTCGTAATAGGAGAAAAAGGCTGGAGCTAATATCGAACGCGTCGGGAACTAGCAAACGCGTTAAGTGTTAAGCACAGACCATACTACACAGTAGGTACTGTGTACATTCACAAGACTTTTGGGGGAAGCTGTTTGCCCCTTTTGTATTATTATGTAAGTTTAATGTACTAGGTACCTAGGTATATAACCCCAGACCCCCACAGTCGGTTGTCATCCTCCATGGGATTGCCGCTCTTGCCGTTCCCGAGGTCTTACCTTACACAGTACATCTACATTATCTATACCAAATTAGGTTTAACAGGCCACAGGAATTAAGAGGTTGTTGGGTGGTCATGTGGCCAAGGGCATTGGAGCTGTTTTTTACCGTTTCAAATGAACCTAAACCCCTAAGAAATATGCTCTACTACAAGATATAACGTTGTCGAGATGTATTTCAATGCCAAACCTTAAAAAGTGATTAGCCAACCAAGAAATTCATTATGTAAGTTATCGAACGCTTGCCGGCCCACTTAATCAGCATTCTAGTGTACCTCGCAACGTTAGAAACTCTATTAGTATACTATGCATGAGGTAGGGATACACTATGTACATACTGTGATGTATCAATTGGAAACTATATCTTCAGGTTCAATAATAAGGTTTAGCTTCCTTTTTTTGTTCTCGAGGTCCTTGCGTTATTTCCTATTATCAGAAATTGGTAAAGAGAGAGATCTTTCAGTAGTATATGAATATATGAATCTATGAATCTATATCTATCAGTCTATCCGTTATAACTTATAACCCGTATATCGAGGTACCTTTATTATTATTATTATGATGTCAGCCTCCTAACTTCCCCTATCTCTTCCTTTTCATCCAATCTTCAACCACTATAGTTCAGCTGTATTGCCGTTGAAAGCGATCAAGTTAGGACTCCCTTTCGTGTTCTGTACCTTGCCCGGTGTCCCAAGTTCAAGTAGGCGGCTCGTCACATTCGCCGCCCCTGTTATGAATTCTCGTGACATCAAATATGTCGAAAGTCCAGCGACGTGAGGGCTTGCCATGCTTGTACCGCTCATCGTCATATAAGCCGAATCGCTGTCTTTCCAGGCAGAGTAGATATCGCTTCCAGGAGCGAATATATCCACGCAGGTGCCCCAGTTAGACCAGTCTGGTCGTGCATCAGATTCGTTAATAGCTGCCACCGTGATCGCCTCAGGAGCTGATGCTGGACTATATGTGCATGCGTCGGCGCCGTAGTTACTAGCTGCCACCACCACAGTCATGCCTAGTCCAACAGCGTTCTTGACGGCGTCGTTAAGAGCTTGGTATTTAGGGCCGCCTATCGACATGTTAATCACCGATCGGGTGACCCTATCCTGCTCCTGGGCATCATTTACAGCTGTCTGCGGTGTCAGTTTTATCTCCAGAATAGCGGCTCGCCTCCAGGAAAGACATACCCCAATCTATACCCGCGATAATTCCAGACCAGCTCCCGGATGAGTTGGCGTTTAGTACCTTGACTGCAATAAGCCTGGTACTATTGTCAACTCCGACTGTATTGCCTCCGACTGTGGCAGCAGTATGAGTACCATGTCCGTTGTCGTCAATATCCTATTGAGAATGTGAGCAACAAACTTCTACCATGTTCCTCAGCGACGCTACTGACTTGAGCCCCATCGATGAAATTCTGTCCGAACGTTGCACGGCCACCAAACTCCTACTCCATATTAGTTGTGAGCGTATGTATAATGCTCATAAAACTTACTTGATGAGTCACTCGAATACCAGTGTCCAGTATATAAGCATGAGTCGTTGCAGAGATTTGATCAACGTAAACCGCAACACCAGGGTCTCTGTGCGAAATGCGCCCAAGACCCCAGGTATTAGCCGTTGAGGCTGATCTAGGAACGTCACGAAGGATAGCAGCTTGCGACGTTACTTCGCCATCCAGAGCAACGTAGTCGACCTTACATCTGTTAGAACGTACATGATAAAGGTAGGATATTTTCATACCATCGGGCTCTGTCGAATGGATTCGAGCGTTGCATTATCACATTCGATGTGGTAGCCGTTGAAACCGGGAATCTGGTATGTTTTCACAATTCCTTTCGTCCCGTTACTGTTGCGTTGGGAACTATCGTGTGTTTGCTTATAGTGCGCTTGGAGTGCTTGTGGGTCGCTATCCTTCATAACTACAATGTAGTTATTGGCGATGACTTGCGCAATATCTCTATTCGCGAGCGGCGCTTTGGCCAGGGCAAGAGAAGCCAGTGTGGCCAAAAGTAAATGGAAGGTCTTCATTTTGATCCGATTGGGAGACCGGGAGCCAGCAAATAATAAGATGAGAGAGTGTACAGTAACGATAGGAGTATAATCTCTTGGATCTTCACGACTCGAGCTGGATAATGAATTGGTTGGTGGATAGTGATAGTGGATAACACTCGCTGGGCATGTTGATGTTCTTATACACGACGAGTTCGGATGTTTGAAGCCACCCTTATCTTCCTTTGGATACCTTTCGCGCCACCGTGAAGACTGATGACAGGCACGTACGCCTATAGTGATTGCACCCATCGTATCACTCTCGACATGAGATAGGGATATTTTCCCGAGACTTCAAGCAGAATCTGCCAATACTCGTCAAATATTCAGCTTCTCCGAGAAACGGACCGAAGTTCGTCAGATTCGGTAGTAGCTTAGTCCCTGAAAGCGTATACTCACTTAGGACGTAGAATCTGCATCTTGACAGAATATTTCTTCCGATACGGGGTTTTTTGCTCCTACTCTTGGACATGTCTCACGGACTTAATCGGGATGTATATGCTTGTGTTTGTGTGACTGTCGTACCGGGGCAGGCTAGCGACGATGTCCTGGTACTGGATAGGACAGGATCAATAGTCGGTAAATACCACGAGCTTATTTCAGCTCTACACGTAGGCCAGTCTTGCTCGGCAATAAACTACTAGAAACTATCGATGTAATGGATAATACGTTAGACTTAGACTGAACGGGCACAATGGGAGATCCAAGCTTAGGTATGGTCGTATTTATCCTCTTGTAAGGCATTTCTTAGGAGCTATTTATTATCAGTTTCTATCTCAATGGCAGAAATGGTAAAATATTTCGACACTTTCAATGTTATAGGGGTTAACATTTTTATACGGTAGTAATATTAAGCCATTAGTCTACCTCCTAAAATGTACTAAGCAATGCATTAGCTGTAGGAAAAAAAAATTGAGTATAACATGAATCTTATCTGCTAAACGCCATTTCAAGATTTAAGAGCCGCAATACCTAACTATAGATTTTCAGGGGTATATTGTGTACCTATGCATAGAACATTCTTAGGTCACACGTACCTGAATATCAGGTAATTCGACAACATTAACTGAATTCAATGTAACATGCCATTCGTAGAATTAATACCGTAAGTCGTAAATAGGGGGGGCCACATGTTCTGTCGACAACGGTCTCGCCTTGCTACCTATACATGTAAGCCATTACTCAGAGGTACCTTAGGTATCTAATAATTACGTAGCGAGGTTGAACGTTTTTACTCATATAAGGTGGTACCTAGGCGTATTCAGCCGTCGACCATCATATCACAAGTTTACCTTAGTCCCCGATCTCTCAAGGTCCAGGTGCGGAGCTCATATGAGCTTGTAACACTTATATGAAAGACATAGTACACGCCTTGTACTAACTTACGAAGCACAATGAGGCTAAAATGCCTGATATACCTCGGCCCAGCTAGGCAATAGTCCAGAGAGCTGATATAATAACTATACTACTACTCCGAGCACGGGGATAGGGACATCGCCCATGCCGAAATCTCTATGGTGACGTTCCGGAGGCAACAGACTATTGGCTCCGCACGCGAAGTAGATGATCGCCACTTACCTAGCATTGAGATTGTCTTCTATATATCTCATAGCCGTATCACACATCATCATTGTACCATGGAAGAATCATTTGGACATATCTATTGTGGTCCGTGGATACACCCTTCGGTATCTCGACATAGACATGTGATGATTGCAAAAGCAAGTAGATTCGTTCTATACCTATCTATACATGCTCTTAGCGCCTCTTCGATCATGAAGAATAGATAGAGATACCATTGATTTTAGGTAAGTAAGGGCTGGTGAAAATATCTAATCATTCTTTGCAATATTACCTCTTTTTGATAGCTCCTAACGTAATAACGATTCTGTAAGTACATTACCTGGTAGTATATTATATATATCTACCTCTTACTCGTATGCAAATGGCCATCACGGTAGGAGGTACATATAGAGACAAAAACGGTAATCGTACCTTTTTGCGCTGTTGTAGGTTGTAATGCCGCAGATATATTCTGTCACTTCGTTCAATAAATTGTACGTATTTCTACACAATTATAAACTCTACATTAGCGGCATACAGAATCCAAAGAATACTTGTCATAAAGAATACAGCATGGCTTATAAGTGTCACTTGCAACTTAGTATTAATATTGATCTATGCGTTGGTATAACATCAAATCTGTTACGCAAACTCTTTAAGTCTTTATACCTTAGACTAACCTATTCTTATATGTGCTCAACAACTTATTTTATTACTTTATACGGCAATAGACCAATCAAACAGCTCAAATTGTAGATACCCACCTATGCATAATGTCTTTACTGTCTAAAGTCCTGTATGCACGAAAATAATTACCTGGTAATTAGATTAAAAAGAGATAGTTATGAATGGAAAACTGGAGAATTGTGTTCATAAGGTCGCAACAATCAGTCTAGCATGAACAATCTAAGTTATTTAACATGCATATTGCAGCATGCAAGCAGTAAAAAGAGCTATCAGATACTGCGACCCACAGCATCGGTTCCTTATTTTTAACACGTCTATGTAAGGGACAGAAGTGGCAGAAGTGGCAAGTTAAAAGAGATAGAAATGTAGAAGTGTGTGGAAAGAGAAAATAAAAGGAAAGTGTATACAAACTTTCTTATGCATGTGACGTAATATGACGTTGTCGGTCATTTTTCTTTGTCTTCTTACGGATGGACTAATTATTATAAATCTATCATTCTTTTCCCATCTTACTAACCACTTACTTCCATTAAAATCATCAATAATACCTAAAGAAAAAAAGAATAAGAAATAAGGTGTTCTATCATACCTATTACAACCATGCCATCACAATTTAGCTTCTCTTCTTCCTCCGTCTCCTACTCATCTACTACCCGCAACGGACAGACTACCGGGTCTCGCTATGCCGAGTATGCCACCAGCAACCTGTCAGGCGCCACACTTCACACAGCTTCGCAGCGTCTTGGTGAGCCTCTCTATCACGAGCGCCGCGAATATGATGCCTCAGGTCGTCTAGTTAGTTCTGAAGGTCGAACCATAACGGCTAGCAATATGGACTCGAATCGTTTCGTGGAGGACGTTACCGATAAGGATACGAAAAAGGGTGGTTCGTGAACATGGTGATGAGAGGAACATTATGGGATGTTATAATTACCTATGTAACTACCCTTACCCATCAAGACATGGGAAAAAGCATGTTAACCAACGGTTAATATAATTAATTATTACACATTGTACCTGAATTCCGGAACCCATAGTGATATTAGACGGTGATTAATAAACCATGTATGTAATTAATGGTATGTACATGAGGTAGTTAATGCAGTACCTAGTTACCTAAGAGATAGGTACATAATACCTACGTTAACAGTAGTGTATACTAGACGTAAACCGTATAGCGCATTTGCAACCTGCAGGCTGTAACCTGTAACATGCAGGCTGTATGTACATGGTAGTACGCGGTACGTCAGTAAGCCCCACTATAGCTTTCTGACTCGTCGCGCCAGCTTTCCGACTGGTCCAAAATATCAACACAATCTACAACACTACACTACGCTACACTACATTGAAAGTTAACTTATCCTCTTTACAAAAACTTGATGTACCTAATTACCACCTAAACTGCCTATCTGTTAACACCTTTTCTTTCTTTATCTACCTCCTACCTCTTAATGTTCATTATAATTCCTTCTATCTCTGGCTCTGCCGTCGATTCCACGAAGCATGGGTTCTGATGATGATCCCGACTCTTGCAAAGGCGTAGTGGCCGCTGGCCCCGACAGCAAAGATATATATGTTCAGCTAGTCATCTCCCTTTCATTAGGTATCTCAGCCTTTGTCGCTTTCTGTGTAAGTGGTAGCTCAATCTCCGATTCGCATTCGCATATACACTAAAACTGATCATCCTTCCTTGAGTAGATACTCAGACCTAGGTGGAAGACCCTCTATGCTGCGCGAAGACGAAAAAGTAATCCACAGATCGCTTTACCTACGCTCCCCGACAGTTTCTTCGGATGGATCCCAGCATTATATAGGGTCACGGAGGAGCAGGTGCTGGCATCTGCAGGGTTAGATGCCTTTGTGGTATGTACTCTAGCATAGCATACATACAGTACCCGGGCAGGCGGCTTGCTTACACAGTAATCTACAGTTTTTATCCTTCTTCAAGATGTCGCTTCGCCTGTTTGCTGCTATGCTCTTTTTCGCTCTAGTCGTGCTTTGGCCTATTCACAAGACTTTCGATGTTGGCACGGGCACACCGCCCGATGACTCACCAGGAGGCGATTCGATTTATATAAACTTGCAAAGTTACGCGCCGAGTTATCAGACGAACCTGAGCAATGCTTTAGACGATGACGAACCCGAAGATAGGAGCTGGAGCCATCCCTACTTATGGGCGTACATGATTTTTACCTGGTTCTTCTCTTTTCTCACGATGTATTTCATGAACTCGGAGACGGCCAAGGTGATCAAGATAAGACAGGATTATTTAGGTACTCAGTCTACGATAACTGATCGGACGTTCCGTCTAACCGGAATCCCTCGAGATATCAGATCAGAGGACAAGATCAAGAGCTTTGTCGAGAATTTAGAAATTGGACATGTTCGAAGCGTTACCTTATGTCGAAACTGGGACGAAATCGATTCTCTGATGGCCGAACGACAGGTTGTTCTGAGGAAGCTCGAGGAGGCATGGAGTGTTTATCTCGCCCGAAGACCTCCAGTTGAGCCGCCATTTGATAACCAGCAAAGCCAGGATGCAAATGATGCCGTGTATGAAGATAGCACCGATGCAGACACGTTGGAGAATGGACGTTTGCTCGCTCGCGACAGCCTGCGGAATCTCTTCACTGAGAGAGCGAGACCTAAAATTCGTCTTCGATATGGGTTGTTCAAGATACGGAACCGTAAAATCGATGCCCTTGACTATTACGAGGAGAAGTTACGCCGTCTTGACGAGAAGATTAAAGATGCCAGAAGCAAGGAATATACCCCAACCGACACGGCGTTCGTGACGATGGATTCCATTGCAGCCTGTCAAATGGCTGTCCAGGCCACCATTGACCCTAGACCAGGACAGCTATTATCGAAGCCGGCGCCGGCTCCGTCAGATGTGATTTGGAAGAACACGTACACTCCTCAATACAAACGCCGATTGCGATCCTGGGCTGTCACTATATTCATCACTTTTCTATCAATCATCTGGTTGTTCCCAGTCGCGGTACTGGCACAATTGCTTAGCATTTGCAACATTAGATGGATAGCACCATCCATAGCTCGTTCGCTCGAGAGGCATGAAATCACGAAAGCATTCGTACAAACTGGCTTACCAACCCTCGTGGTCTCGCTACTCAACGTCCTCGTACCGTACCTCTACGACTATCTCTCGAACATACAAGGGATGGTGTCTCAGGGTGACGTTGAGCTCTCCACGATATCGAAGAACTTTTTCTTCATATTCTTCAATATTTTCGTCGTCTACGCCGTGTCGGGAGGTGCAGCACTTTCTAATTTTTGGGCAATAATCGGTGACTCGTTGATCGATACGCGGAAGATCGCAAGGCAATTGGCTGGTTCGATACAAAACCTGAACAACTTTTACCTCAACTTCATCATGCTTCAGGGATTTGGCTTGTTCCCATTCAAGCTTTTGCAATTTGGAAGCATATCGCTCTACTCCATCTATCGGATGGGCGCAAAGACACCGCGAGACTTTGCTGAGCTTGTTCAGCCGAGCCTTTTCAATTACGGCTTCTATCTCCCGACTGCCCTGTTGGTTTTCATCCTATGCCTGGTTTACAGCATCCTTCCGGGTGCCCATATCGTCTTGTTTCTCGGCCTCTGCTACTTTGCGCTTGGATACTTCGTTTACAAATATCAGCTATTGTATTCGATGGACCAGCCGCAACATGCCACTGGTGGTGCGTGGCCCATCATTTGTGGGAGGATCATTGTCGGATTAATTGCCTTCCAAGTTGTCATGATTGCTTTCTTGGTTCTGCAGGTGGCGTTCATACCGGCAGCGTTCATCGCACCTCTAGTGGTCTTGACTTTCTGGTATAGCTTCTACTCCGGCCGTCGCTTTACACCTCTTACGAAATTCATCGCACTCCGGAGTATCAAGCGTGCGTCTGACCCTGGTTCTGAAAGTCGTCCCGATCGAGATCCAGAACAAGCACAACCGCAAACCCGACTGTCAAGACGCATGAGTACGATCGATGAAGATAGGGAGAAGGGGATGAGGTTTATAAACCCGAGCCTGGTCAAGCCCCTAGAGCAGCCCTGGATTTACCAAGACCCACCTCCACTACTTGAAGAGTCGTCTGTGGATTCGAATACGGGAAGCATCAGTGGTAGCGATGGAAATCAAAGGATAATGCCGCCAAGTAACGATGGTCTGGGTAGTGTTTCTAGTTCCTTTAGTCTCGGAGATACCCATATTTGGCGGGACAATGGTGACGGCAGTGTATAACGCGAAAAAATTGGGATACCCTACAAGTGTACGCGCAGTTTACAGGAATAACGAGTTTGGAAGTGTAACTATGCCGAATTATGAACGTCTAAGAATATCTTATGAAGTATGTTGGTGTCAAGAATCTGCAACGAATTCATCTACAGTGCTTAAAGTACAAAACCGACTAGCTGTCGAGCCCGGAATGACTCCGTCGAAGAATCATCCGAGCTTGAAATTTCGTCCATGTAACCAACTAGTTTCCAATGAACATCGTCAAGGCCACATACCATCAAACATGAAGAGCCAGTCCTCCCAATACCGATCGTAGCGTCCGACAAGCCAGCTCCTCTCATCACCCGGTCCCCCGACTTTCCACGGCCGGGTATACAGCCCTTCTTTCTTCAAATGTCTCTTCAGCGCCACGTTTATGCTAAAGCTGCTCGGGCTCACCCCGACGAAGTAGTCGCAGTTCAGCAGCACGACGAAGTCCACGAGCGCCTGCTGGTCCCAGCTCAGCGCCTTTAGCCTCTCCAGCTCCTCGCCGTGGCCCTGGAGGAGGTCGTGCTTGGACCTGACATCCAGCCGCAGAGAGGCCATGGCATCCTTGCTGAACTTGCGCACCTCCGTCTCGTTGCCCGAGGCCAGGTAGGCCACGCGCCCGCGGTACCCCTGTCTCGCGGCCTCGCGCAGGTATCCCCTCGTCTGGTTCTCGTACGACGGCCACCGCGACAAGGCGTCCGCCTCAGTCCGCAGGTGCACGCCGAGGAACGCCGCGCCACTCACCACGTCCGTGCCCGGCGCGCCCGCGGCCAGCGCCCGCACCTCCGCCACTACGACGTCCGCTAGGTCGAGGATGTCGTCGCGCACGCGGAGCAGGCCGCCGAACGTGGCCGCGAACTCGGGGCCGTCCCGGTACACGGGCCAGTCCCACAGCACGCCCCACGCGAACCGCACTAGCCGCGGGATCCCTGTCTCCCCACCTCCACCTCCGCCGCCGTCGCCAGGCGCTGCCCACCCCCGCTCCGCCGCGGACTCGCGCACCCACGCCCTGAAGGCGGCGCCAAACCGGTCCGTGTGCCGGTTGGGCTCGCGCGCGTCGCACCCGGCACGGCTGCCGCCGTACTTCTTGGGCACGACGCGCTCGACGATGCGCTCGACGGTGGCCCTACCCTCGCGACGCGCGCGCTCGCGGGCGCCGGGGACCTCGTCGGCGGAGGCGTAGACGGCGAGGCGCGGGCAGGCGGCGGCGAGGGCGGCGCGGAAGAGGCGGGCGTCGAACATGTAGCCGAAGGGGCGCGCGCCGCCGCCGCGGAAGAGGTCGGCCGGGTCGGCGGCGGAGCGCGGGCGGATGGCGGGCAGGACGAGCGCGGTGGCGCCGGCGTCGACCGCGTACCGGACGCAGGTCAGCACGTAGTTCCGGATGTTGCCCGGCCCGCCGCTGTTGCTGTCGCAGAGGAAGGCCAGGCCCGGGACGTAGGTCGTCTCCGCGCAGACGCGGCGCAGGGGCCAGGCGACGAAGGGCGCGCGCGGGCTGGAGAGGTCGGCGATGGCTGGGGAGGATGGGCGTTGCGTGGAGAGGGAGGTTGGGGGGTTGTTGCTGTTGTTGCTGTTGTGCTTCCAGGCGAGCAGGGCGAGGACGGTGGCGCAGGAGATTAGGAGTACCGCCGTGGCTTGCCGGCGGATGTTTGACGGCTGGAGTCTCCAGAGCGCCATTGGTGCGTGTGTAGGACTCTGGTATGCTGTGTGGAAGGGAGGTAGTGTCGTTCACATCACATGTTGTCCTAAATATATTTCATACCATCCTGAGTGCCATTGCCGCTACGCTTCCGTATTGTTTTACTACAGTTTAAAGGTATTTATTTGAATCTGTAGCTGGGAAAAAAAAACAAAGGTCAATATGGGTGCGCCATCGCGGTATGGGAACAGGTGTGTACAGAACGATTTTGGCAATGCCGGAACGTCAACCCCGAAGCTGTTGAATTGTTGCAGCGAGGGGGAGCACGTTGCATCCTCATGCTCATATGGAATTGGATGCTGTTAAATAATTGCTACAACAGCTACTTGGTACATATTCTTATTATTCAGGACGTGGTATGGATGCTTAAATTATACCTGTATTTTTTGCCATTACCTTGAGAGAAAAGGGGGTGAAATTAAAGTCTCAGGTTCGCTTCACGTATTTTGAAGTATTGAATAGAACAGTGATTGTCATAATCATGTCCATTACTTCTCTTTACGTCTCAGCAATGCGGGCAGGATTATTCAACAGTAGGTACTTAGTAAAGCTTGCATGCATCAGATCTGCTCAGATTGTGGTGTAATCTTTTCTTAGTGATGTATTATTAGAGTAAGAATTGGTGAGTTTAAGATCGCGATATGAAGACTGTTCAGGATTATTGGTTATCTGTCAGTCAGCTACATGAGAGGTAAGATACCCCTTGAAGGCATATATTAACGCCTAAAAAGATCTAATCAAGAGATTCAACTTCTAAATCCATACCTAGGTATATCCTTATTCTTTATCTGCATTGTTAATCATTTGGTATTCGGGTTTAACACCAGGTACATCTATCAAACGAGTTATTCGACTTTTCTTTCCAGCTTGAGCTATTGAGTTATAGATCTACCATGTATGTTTATTATAGAATAGGTATATTTGTTAATGGAGGATAAGGTACCACCTTTTAGGGGTAGTTACCAAGTCTCGGCCAATCCAAGGCCATACCGCACCGTAACTCCCAATTAGGAAGGTAAGTATTAACTCTTTCCGTATCGGGATAGCTATCGGGGGAAGTGCCCGGCTTCAGCCGCGGGACAACGGACATAGACTTCCAAGGAGGCACGTTACATAATCTTTCTAAGTATACATCGTAAAGTACCTTCTAGTCGTTATCACTAACCTAATGTTTCCAAACTTTTAACTCTCACTCTTATTTTTATTTATTTTGTCTGAGACATGATTTATTACCTGCGGTATCTGTCCGAATAATCAACATTTCCAAGCATGGTGAGAGTGTAACATTCTTGTCTACTAGCGTCTAGAGATATTACAGGAGTCGCTATTCAAGGATCCCCGCACCAAACCCCGTTGTTAGTCGATCTTAACATATTCCGTATTCACTAACACTTAGACGAGCGATATGGCATCCTTCTCCTCACTGTCTTACTTGACAACTATCGTTTGGCTTATTGGCTTTCTACTCTATTCTCACATGAAAACTTCTCCTGGTTTCCCTTCCATAAGACTTCCTATGTCCGATACACGACCTGATACGTTGCCAATTACTAGTCGGGCTTCTCCCGTTTATGCTACATCTGTGGCGGGTAACCCTTTCGTTCAAGGTTGGTACGCCGACCCCGGCACTGAAGTATATAACGACCTTTACTGGGTATACCCGACATCTTCATATCCCTACGATGAACAGACATATTTGGATGCCTTTTCGAGCCGTGATCTGATCAATTGGACGAAATATCCCAGAATCTTAACCACGGCTAATGTGACTTGGGCGACCAGAGCGATGTGGGCTCCTGCGCCCATCTCTCGCAATGGGAAGTATTATCTGTATTTCGGCGCCAACGACATTCAAGAGGGCGAGCCCGAAGAGGGGAAAATAGGGGGCATTGGGGTCGCGGTCGCTAGTAAGCCGGAGGGTCCGTACGTTGATGCGATTGGGAAACCGTTGATCGGCGACTACCACAACGGCGCACAGCCGATCGACCAGGATGTCTTCATAGACGATATGGATGGACAGGCTTACATCTATTATGGAGGACACTCACATGCCAATGTAGCCAAGCTAAACGAAGATATGATCTCCATTGGCACCTTTGACGACGGTACGCAGTTCAAAGAGATCACCCCGTTGAACTACGTAGAAGGCTCGCAAATGATTAAGCGTCGCGGCATCTACTATTTCATGTGGTCGGAAGGGGGCTGGACAGGCGACGATTATTCCGTCTCATACGCCATGTCCGACTCACCCCTGGGCCCGTTCGACCGCGTTGCCAAGATCCTACAGGAGAACAGTGAAGTTGCAAAGGGGTGCGGCCATAATGCTATCATCAACGTCCCATACACGGATATATGGTATATGGTCTACCATCGTCGCCCGCTAAGCGAGACGGATAGCAATCACCGCGTGCTCGCATACGACCGCATGTTCTTTAACCAGAACGGGACTATCGAACCAGTCAAGATGCTCGTGAGGGACAACTTTGCCAACGGGAAAATGTTTGACTGGAAGACTCACGGTGGAGACTGGTCCGTAGTTAATCAAAAGCTTAAGGTCGCAAGCAGCGTCAAGAACTCGACCGGGGCTATAGCTGTGCTCGACACGAATTTCACCAATCTAGTTTTTGACGCTATCATCGCTGTTAACTATGGCCACGGTGATGCTGGCCTAGTGTTCCGCGCCACGAATATATCGTCCGGAGCCGACGAGTTCAAAGGGTATTACGCTGGTATATCGTCGCGCGATGTTGTCGTCCTGAAAAAAGCCGACATGGGAAATTGGACGACCTTGAGTTCGGCGATGGCAAAGATATCTAGCGCATCGGAGCACCACGTCAGGGTTAGCGCTGTCGGAAAAAAGATAAAAGTGTTCGTAGATGATCTAGAGGTGCCTAAAATCACTGATACGGACGAGTCGTATGTTAGCGGCACAACTGGTGTAAGAGTTTATCGCACTACTGGTTCTTTCGGTCAAATATCTGTACAATAGGTCAAAAAGAGTCAATAACATATGTTAAGCTACTGCGATTGAACTAGATGCTTTACTAAAGCTCTACAACAGTTATATCACATACAATAGTACCTGACATAGTCGAATGCTTCGCTATATTCCTAAGGTACCTATACAGGTCTCATATTGTCTATTACTGCTCAAAGAAGAAAGTAGATAGCTACCTCCTTACCTGCGGTAGTTAATAGTCTACAGGAGATATGCTACACACATTGATGTCTTGTAATATACTACCTACTAGGTAGAAAGTAGGTATCTAGGGGGGATGTCCTCATTATTACCTCACCTTCTCGCCTTTTCTTCCATAGAACAGGTCTCAGTCCTATTCATTAGCCCATCTACTCATTAATAGGAGATCATTGATCGGGCGGTAGATAGTTGTCCATCTGGGTCTCGCACCACTCCTTGAAATCCCTTTGCAAGTTCTTGGAGCCCAGCTCGCGTCGCGTTACCCACTGGACCTCTAGTATGCGGTGTGGGTTTAACTCTAAAAGCTCGGTATCGAGCTCGCAACAGAGCGAGGCCACGAAGATTGTGAGGTCCCATCCACGGTGACATAGTCTTGAAACGGCTGGGGCGTCTGTGTGAGGCGGAAGATTGACACCGATGTCATCCAATACACACTGTACAGCGGCGGCTTGGGGTAGCTCGTCCTTCTCCACGGCTCTTCCTATAACTGACCAGGTTTCTGCTTCAAGAAAAGGGAACGCTCGGAGTCCAAGTAACATCTCGACCTCTCCCGTTGAGCGATATCGATAAATGAGCACCCCTGCTGCGCCATAGTGGCCCCAATGCCAACAGCCTCGCTCGCATTTGATGTACCCTACCATTTTCAATCCGCTGTGTGAATGAGAGCTAAAGGTCAAGGTATGTTGGGTGAGAGAAGTATTACTGCCAGGCTCGTCTTAGACGGTGTGTTTAAGTACGTAATTGCATCCTTCAGCCTCAAATAATTAACCATATCTTGATCTCATTGATCGAGAACAGTCTTCTCATCAGACAAAGCCAAGAAACTTCCACTCAGATCTAAACATAAGGGCAGACTAAGAACGAAAACATAGTAAATCCACGGTCTTGTGGATGGTTCTTGTAATAGATACCTCTAGATAGATATTACTAGGTATTTAGAAAGATTCAGATGAATCTTGGAAGCTTTATAAGGTACCTACGGTCCTACCTACTTACTTGTATGGAGGTTATCGTAGCTATGAATCTAGGTACCTAGATATTTAGTCGCTCTCTTAAAACAGCTTTACGATCGGACTGCGAACTTGATAGACATCATACATTGATTAACCGATTCAATAGCGAGACTGAAGCCGATCACATCTTACTCAATTCGACAAGAAACACATCCTCGAAGTCAACTTATACTATAATCTGATGATAAAATCGATGGAATACCAAGCACGTGGGTCGAGGTTCAGAAATGTCGGGCCAATCTACGTTGAATCGGGTTAGAAGTGATTTGTTAAATGCGACATAACACACGACGAGGTTACATCCTACCAAAAGATTCAACTCCTTAATTGTTCACTTTACCAATGCAACTATATCAATTCCATGTAGTCTATTACTCATTGCTCATTATAATAAAATTCCGCCACAAAGTAATAGAGCCTCTACGGCATATCCGCTTCTAATACTGATTATTGTGACTAGCAGTAATAGGAGAAGAACGTGTTTTTGAATAGAAAAGAAGACAGCTAGATCAGGTCTGTTGTATCTTGTCGAGATGGTTGCCTCTAATCATCAAGGAATCCTATGTACAATAGCCCGATTAGCTCGACCGCCACCCCCCTAACCCGCGCGCCTCGTTCAAGGGGAGAAACTTACCAGCATGCCTTCCCACCCGAACCACGAGAGGACCCAGGCGACGGTCGACAGGCCGCCGCGCCATATGTCCAGCCTCGGCGCCGGCCTCAGCAGGTCGCCGACGACCTGCCTCGCGAAGACGTCGGGCTCCGTCCAGCGGGCGTTCTTGAGGAAGTCGCGCCCCTCCACGCGGTCCGCGACGGCGCCGTAGAGGCTGCCGTCGGGGACCCTGGTCGGGGCGTTCTCGAACAGCCGCGTGCGCACGCAGCCGGTCATGAGGGTGACGAAGCGGACGCCGAGCGGGGCGAGCTCGACGCGGAGGGTGCGCGCGACCGCGTGCACGGCCGCCTTGGACGCGTTGTACGCCGCCAGGTACGGCGGGCAGAAGATCTCGTTGACGCTGCCGACCGTGGCGACGGTGCCGCGCGCGCGGATGAGCAGCGGCAGGAAGGCGCTGGTGACGGCGAGCACGCCGACGAGGTTCGTGTCGACGACGCGCCGGAGGTCGGCCACCCGGGCGTCCGCGAAGGGCATGATGTGGTGCACGCCGGCGTTGTTGACGAGGTAGTCGAGGGAGCCGCCCGTGAGCTTGCGCACGGCCGCGAGCGCGGAGGCGATGGACGCGTCCGAGTTGACGTCCAGCGCGACGGTCTCGATCCCTCGGTCGGAGAGCGGCCGCATCTTACCCACGTCGCGGGCCGTCGCGAAGACCCGGCATCCCTGGGCCTGGAACTCCACGGCCAGGGCGGCGCCGATGCCTCCCTCGCTACAGCCTGTTATGAGGACGGATTTGCCGGACATCGGGGTAACGGATACTATAGTCTATCTTATCTTAGAGTCTTTCGATCTCGGGGTCGTGACGAAGGGGAAGGTTACAGGGCGGAAGATCTCTCTCGCCTCGGGGCGGCGAAAGCCTGTTTACGAATTTATTTCACCTCGGGATAAGAGAGGACGTCTTTCTTCCACGCACAGCTCCTTTGACGGCCATCTTTCACAAGATGTCTTATAGCCACTCATGTCCATAGAGAGCCGCTGTGCCTGAAAGCCTTGTTATGCCAGACGGGTACCCATTCGTTAATAATAAACGAGACGTAGCCGACATTATGCAAAGAATGCCTCGCTCGCCTCTTTTTCCCGTTCGCCTATTGACCAACTAGACTCCGACTCGGCGTTCTCTAATTACGCGGGATCGATCCCATCGTTTCGAGATCTACAAAGGTACCCAAGGCAATCCAGTCGGGTTACGGTGTATCACTTGGTTACGGAGATTGTCCCTATTTTGGCATGTTATTACCGAGTGCGAGTGGCGGGGAGGTGATGTCAATGCAGGGGCAATACGTAGGGCTTAGATTTCACAAAAGGATAATTACATCACAGAGGCTGGATGCCAGGTAATAAATCTTCAGCGATTTATGTTTACCTTTTATGTACGAAAAGATAACTACGTTACATGTGGTAATAATGTTCTACTGTCACAGTTATGTTGCATGTTGTCTCGTGTCCTCCCAGTTGCGGTTACAAGTTATGGAACGTCAGGACTATAGAATGTCACTGCCACGAATCAGCTACTTAAAAGATACTACATCCGCTTCATAGAAAAAGTTCCAACCCCTCTGCGGGTTAACTAATGTTCATGTCGTATTTGTCCTCCGAATATTCTAAGCGATATAAGCAATAATTAGGAAAAGCAACAGTGCTTAAATTGAGACTTTTATGCGTCGACATAGGCTTTCTCGTCGTACCTGATCAGCTACCAGGATGTTCACGTCTTCCCAACGTTGAAACTTGAATGTTACGACCTCATCTCCAGATTGTCATCATGCCTCCGATTCTAAATCTCCGAACCATTACAATTGTTGGTAGCGAAGACCTTACCTAAGTAACAGGTAGGTAACCAACGTCTCTAGGTGACCCTGATCTTTCTGTAGCATCTCCTAGCTTACCTTCGGCTATGCCGTAGCATGTACTTTGAGACTATTATATAAAAGACAACAGTGTCCCATATATTTATAGGAGTAAGCTTGTGTGGCAGGATCGGATCAAAAGGTTGTCTATTGAATAAGAGAGAGCGCAGCTCTCTCTGTAATGGAGCGCCTTAAATAGACGATCCTGTCTGGCTTATCTAATCAGGTGCGCTACGCGCACCTGTCATGTGACAAAAGAAACTAGTGCTAAATCCCGTGACAGCTTGCTTTCTCATTCCTAAGGATATTGCACTAAATCAGACTCGATTGGCTTGTAACTTCTCATGGTGCACCTGATATGACACATATAACCACGGTACCTACCCCTATATCACGGAAGGCTTACAATATTCTGCTGAAATACGATAGAATCCAACACTTAATATATCATAAACAGCGCGACTTCTAGAACTAAGTAGGTACGTTCCATTAATTAAATGACCAACGTTGTAACCCTTTTATTGCAGCTTTCCTACGTTGAATTATATACATATACCTATCTTTGGGAGGCACGATATCGTTACACTCTATACAGGGAGCATCCGAATTGGTTGAAAAGGGGGTCTCGTATTCTTTCTGCAGGTTCTGTTAGGAAGAACTTACTAGTCTGATATGGAATACAACATACGGATACCTACAGCACTGGTATATTGCTTAATAAACATGACCACGTAGTAATCGCCGTTGGGATTAACATTTCTATACACTACCTACAAAACCTGACTTTATACATGGTACCACGTTGACTCAGGTAATATATATATAGATAGTAAAGAGGTAGATACCAATAACAGACATTGAAATAGAGAGCAACAGACATTCAAAACCCCATTGAACTTTGATCTCCGAAGCCTTGACTTATATCATTCGAGCCATTCTAACAATTGCTTGATCTCTGAGAGAGGACCGATATGCTCTATGTAGCTATCCGGCCGGATATAGACATACATAGGCACAGAGCATCCGAATTCCTTGTGTAGATGATTTCCACTGTCGACATATCCTTCTGAATCGACCGGGCCGGCTGCGTCGTTGAATATTATGTGCATCTTGGCTCTATCCTTGTTCCTATCACTGAACTGCGATTGCGCATCTATTATGATCTGTTTCGTGGCAGCATGTGCACCAACACCGGACAATATGACCAGATGATGCGCATCGGGCGTTATGAGTTCTAGGAAGTACCGTTCCTTCCCATTGGTCCGGATTTTCTGGTCGGGGACGCGGTCACCTCCTTTAAGCGGTCCGGAGAACCCCGAAGCGGTGCCGACGATGGGGCTGTCTTGGTAGCTGATGCCGAGTTCGGATATGAACTGGAAAATGTTGAACCGACGATATCGACTGCTCACATACCAAGGTAGAACCCAATTAAACAAGATGTTACGGAAGGATATGAAGAAAGGATTTGAAGAACATCCCCAAGTGAACATCTTATCTGAAGTTTGGAGCAAACGCTGGCCCACCGGTTGACGTTCGATATTGTAACTATCGAGGAATGAGCTTGGTCGCTCATTTCGTATTACCTTGGCTAACTTCCAGCCTAGGTTTATGGCGTCTTGTATGCCCGTATTCATCCCTTGGGCCCCAGCAGGCGAGTGGATATGAGCCGCATCGCCCGCGACTAATAGGCGACGATCACGATAGTTGTTCACGCCTCGGTGGTGTAGGTTGAAGGGGGTAAGCCACGTACAGTCGTATAACTGGCCTACGTCGGGACAAAGCTGATCGATTATCCTCTGGAACTCCTCTAAGCTGAGTTCAGCATCGGGATCGGGGTTTATGCGCGATGTCACAACCCTGACTGTGCCATCCTTCAGAGGGAAGACGGCAAGAGACCCCTGGCCTAGGCAGAGGGAGAACCGATTCCAAGCCATCTTCGAATTCCTAACGTGCGCATCACAGAGAATGAAATCTTGCGTATACGCCGCACCCTGGAAGGTGAGGTTTTCTGCCGAATGTCGTACAATGCTATGGGCCCCATCCGCACCAACGACATACTTCGCGCGCACAACTTCTTCAGAGCCATCTTGGTTAGTCAGTTTGACTGTGACGCCTTCAGGGTCTTGGACGACGGACTTCGCTTCGATCCCACGTTCAACGGCTACGCCATGTTTCCCGAGACATTCGACCAGGTATTCGTCGGTCTCGCATTGAGAGATAATAAGCATAAGAGGGAAAGCTGAGTTTTCTAGCAGGCCTGATACGTCGATGTCTGCCGCTTTCTTGCCGTTAATGTAGAATGTAGTGCCGCTGCTAAGGTTGCCTTGAGCAATGAACTGTCGAATATCACCGTGTCGGTTTAGTAGTTCTAGGGTACGCGGTTGAATTCCCAGAGCTCTTGACTTGTCTGATCTCACAGGCTCCATGTCGATGATACGGAACGATATACCTTGTGCAATCAGTTCTAACGCCAACGTCATTCCCGTCGGTCCTCCGCCCACGATTAGAACATCTTTCTCTTGTGTAGCCATGGCTCAGCACGGTTTCCTTTTTCCCTCGAACGTTATTGGATATGAGAGTAAGAGAAAGAGAGGAAGAATAAGAATAAGGGGAGAAGGTCTTAGGTTCTAAAGATTGTGATCTAATTAGGTATTATTCTTTTCTGATCCTCGAGTATGAATTTATTGTAAGAGTCAAGAGTCAAGAGACAGGAGTTAAGGGACAGAAGTGAAGGGTCAGAAGTGAGACTGGCGGCGAAGGAAATAGCAAAACTGGGCGTTGATATTTGAATCAAAATTGGGATGGCACACATCTGAATATGGATATAGATCAACTCTTCTATCAACACGTTATTGAGCCGCTTCTTCTTGGTAGTTCCGCATAATGAGATTGATCACGCTCTTCATTCGGTATGTTATAAGATCCATCTCCTTCAAAGGAACGTATTTTCGAAAGTCGGAAGACTGGAATTCCGTCTATGAAAAGCCACATTGTATCCATTTGTCAGATTTGTATAATATACAACGTAAATAGTAACACTTTATAGGTACCATTCATATGAAAAAAAAAATAAAATAAAATAAAAAGCGAAACGGCGAGATGTTACACCGATATGCGATATATTTTACCTCGTTCTATGAATCAGTTAGCCCTATCGTCCATGGTTCATCGATGCAGGTGTAAGTCATCAGCCATTGCTTATTTTGTGTGAATTAGTCCTGCATCGTGAGACTTGAGCCAATCAAAAGATGGGTTGAAGTTTAATTACCAAGAAACAAAATGCCGTCTACTTATGTAGTTTTACCGCTTACCGCAGCCATTTCAGCTACCGTACGGAGTAGGTACTCCTGTTGGCATTACGACATGTGGGTATGTCCATAGTTCATAGCGCAGGGGCAACACTAGGATCTTAGAGACATCCATGTGGAGATCTCATTACAATAGCTAGGTACTTTGATGTAGATATGTACGAAAGATACCATACTTACCTTCAGTTCACATATATTACGTAGGTATGTAGGTATGTGGTGGGTAGTGGTTGACATACTGTTGTATATACTCTTAGGTAAGTACTAAGTTTAACGTCAAGTATTTAACTTACGAGGCAAGTGCTCTTTTATATACCGAGAGTTATGACATGATCTTTCTCTCTTCATGTCTGAAAGATCCATAAGTCAAACATGACTCCACAATAAACTACGAAGTACATAAAAAGCAAAATTACCTAAGAGGTAGGTAAGATGGAACATTGAAGGAATCATGATAATCTAGCCGCTTACCGACTAGATACCTAGCATTTCGGGACCGATAGATCGGTATCGGTGCATAATAGCTTAATAACTTCCGACCCAATGACAAGGTATGTTAGCTTTTATAAATGTAAAAGTCTTATAGTTACTTAATAACTTTCTCTTATATCACTAGTTGTTCTCGGCATTTCGCGACTCTATCCTCAAGCGGTCGTCACGCTATGGCTAATGATAGACTCGATTCGGCGGTTTGTATCAAGTATCCTATTCATCTATTATTCTTCAGAACCCAACCTCGTTGAAAGAATATTTGATTCGACTATAAACATGTTTTTCTTCGTTTATAATTAACTATCATATAATTGGCGGTAAATAGAGGCAGCAAATGTCTTAGTCCAAACAGCCACAGTCTACGAAGATACCTATAGAAAACAAGGTAAGCTAGGTATATACCCCTTATTAAGATGACAAAACAGGTACCTTCTAAACTCATGGTGGTCCTTAATCAGCGTAGCCATTCGGTAATTATAGCTCATGAATTAAGAAACAATCGTGACGTCTATGTAGGATTATTGCGTACCTAAATCAAGGACAAAAGTAAATTCACGAAACCACTAATCATTATAGACTAAGACTGTGACACAGACTTTCCAATATCACTCTTGTATTTATACAAAAGCTCTCTGATACCTAAGTGTAACATGGAATTGAATTAATCAGAAAAGAGAAAGAGGACATACCAGGTAGAAGTTTATATAAGGTAGTCATCTTGATAATGTTAAAAGAAAAGACTCAACTTACTGGCTTTTATAAGAAGTCATATGTACCTAGCCTATCTGGCTACAGATGTTAAAGCTTACCAAATTTAAGGAATACTTTACTAGTTTCAAAAGAGACATACGAAGCACGTGGCACTTGTGACTATCTTGAAATATTTATAAGAAAGGATAGTAAATTCTGCTGCCAGCAACTTCAGGATGTACAAGCAAAGCTTTCTCTCATTGGTTGTTCTCGTCTGGATGCGGAACGTTGAGCCCCGACAAACTCGTCATAGCAAGCCGCAGAATCTCTTGTTACCTACCTAGGTACACAGTAGAAGAAGATTCGGTCCTCCCATCGGTCTCCTAAGCCTCGAACGCCTTGATCTGCTTTTCGACTGGCTCATATTGTCTTCCAACGACGTCGATCTGCTTTTCGACGGGCTCGTATTGTCGTTCCTCGACCTTGATCTGTTTCTCAACCGGCTCGTACTGCCTTTCCTCTACTTTGATCTGTTTCTCGACAGGCTCGTATTGCCGCTCTTCTACCTTGATCTGCTTCTCAACGGGTTCATATTGTCTTTGCTACAGTGTTGTTAACCTTTGACAGTGGTTAGAATACATGCATAACTGATCAAGCATACCTTGATAGGGCCTGCGGATGCAACGGCGACCAGGCCGGCGAGGAGAATTGCTGACACGCGCATTTCGGAGGCTGGATAGAAGCGTACCTGACGATCAAGTCTGTAATGTAACGTTGGGGTGGTAGTGTGGATAGAAGTGTCCGGCGTTTCTGTTCGTGTCGTGCTGCAACAGAAATCTCAGCTCCCAAACGAGCAAGGCGGTGGGAATTTATATACCCTGAAGAGAGACCGGATCATGATGATTTCCATAATACACCTATATGACGAAACTTATTTTCGATCTTCCACATGTAAGTTGTTGTTTGTCACAGCTTACTCGTATACCGCTCCAACACTCCCACTCCATGATGATCCCTTCTCTCTTTGTGTTTAAATCAGACGTTTCACCTCCCTCAAGCAAACATCTACTGCGACGTCCTCTAGAGTATCCATCCTTTCACCTTCCCCAGAGAGTGGCTGCATATATTAACTGTCTAAAGATGCATCATTAGCTCGCTCACGTGAGTGCGAATCATCGCCTTAATCCGTGTTTGCGGTATGTTTGCGCGGGTGAAGAGAACCGTTGAATATTCCTAACTGAACCGCTGTCGTAGCTTTATTCTCGATTTATCCCTGCTGTGCCGCGCAATTCGCATAATCGAGCCAATCACTGTCGCCATCCCCGAGAGCTAGTCCACCGACAGCCCGGATGTGTATAACTTCAAATGCGGACAATGTTGACCAGCAGCACTAGCTCGCGACAACCCTCCCTCCATAATCCTAAAATCAGATCATGCAACAGCTCGCAACAGCTCTGCGTCTGGAACTTAGTACGTAATAAATGTCTGGTCATCCAATTGTATCATAACCATCCCTACCTACATCCCTACTGCATTGCATTATTCGTGATGAGAAGCTCTAGACTGTTCTATACCTACTTCCAGAAGGTTTTAGATCTTCGTATTGTTAATAGGGTGTTACGACTCACAGCCTTCCGAATATTCCGAATCCTAACTGACGGTATTTTGACCTCGATCGTTTGGGGGTAGATGCCTTATTTAACCGAGGAACACTACCACCTTCATATCATCAGAGCGTCATCAAAGGTCCCCAATGATCATACCAAATATGGCCTCTTCTTCCCTTTCTAGGGAAGGTGAAGGTGAAGAAGCGGATAGGTTGCTAAACGAGGATATATCGCCTCCGCTCAGGAGCAGCATCAAGAAGCGCTCGTGTACAGATGCTGCTCTGCTAATAACTTTCCTAAACGTTATTCTGTTCTCGACATCACTTGCCCTCTTCTCCGTGTCGCAATACCAACGACCGCAGCTTAATTCCCGGCTACGCTATGCGTCTACTTACAGTAAGAACATATTTGGCAGCCCTATCTACTTCGTACAAGAACGTTAAGCTGAAGAAAAAAACACAGGTCCGGTCTTCGACGAGCTAGACCTAGAAATGAAGCCGCGGGTAATCCAAGGGACGCTCTTCCCAGCTAAGGAGGGCGCCTCGATAGCGCGGGAGCTTCCGAACGCGGCGGCGGACAAGCTGTGGCAGGAGTGGGAGCTGAGTCGGTTTTACCCCCTGACGCGGGCGCAGGTCCAGCGGATGGGCAAGGACCCGTCGACGGTGACGAGGCTCGAGGACGCCGAGTGGGGGCTAGGCGACGATGCGTACCTCGGCGCCTTCGATGTCTATCATCAGATTCATTGCCTTAACTCACTCCGTAAGGTTGCTTTCGGCGCTTACTACGGTGTACCGACGTACAACCACTCCGTCGCTGGTTTGCCCGAGATCCACGTGAACCACTGTGTCGACATTCTGCTCCAGGCGCTGCAGTGTAGCGGTAACGTGAATTTTATGACATACCATTGGGTCGCCGGCCAAGAGTATCCGCAACCCGACATGTGAGCTAGCCGCCCCTTACCCCCTTCGATTACTCACCCTTCACATGATGCAGAACAAGAAAGTTAATGGAGTATTTTCACGATATAGGTCTATTGATCGACAGTGCGTCAACTTTGACAAGCTCACGGCGTTCCGGAAAGATCACGGGCTTGACCTGGACAAGTACGTTCAAATTATGAAGAAATCGCTACACCCGGGAGTAAAAGAGAGGCATCAAAGCGACGCGTACTATTATTGGTTTCATAAACCCAACCCTAACCATATCAATGGAGCGAATCCCGGTGAGGATTTCAACATGTAGATGCATATAAATTACATGCAAGCATAGGTAGAATCTCATCATAATTGAGCCTATGTGAAACTATCACGTCAGTAAGTAATTCCTAAACAATCAAGTCATCAGTTGTTGTGACTTGAGCAACTTTGCTCAGTAACTACACGGAATGAATAATCTGAAATATAAGTACTAACGACCATGTATTCATGTTATTAAATTGGGAAATTTAAGTCTCATATTGGGTAGTGGACTGAAACTAAATAAACACCAGGTAAGCTATAAGATACTTGCTAGCCAGTGTCTCGAGAAGATCGTCATGGTTTATTGGTTCGAATTTACTCCAGCTCACCCACTTGATTATCAATTCCTTCATCAATATACTCGTCGCATTCAATGCTATCCATCCTCGACACGAATTCGTCTTGGAGCCTTCTTAAATAGCTGCCTAGTGCGGCATCGTCCATGTCTGATTCCCGCAATTGAAGAAGTGTATCGTGTAGATTCAAAATGAGCTTTCGGCGCCGGAGCAATTTTTTAGATTCGGAATTTCTCTTCTTTTTCTCAATAGTAGCCTCTAGTGTCTTCGAAACATCCTTAGCGACTTTGATGAATCGATCCGGAAACCCAACAGCACATGCGAGGCTCAAGCCATAGTGCTCTTCTTCCACAGGTCCCGATGTAACTTTGTATAGCATAGTAATCTTCGGTTTGCCGTCATCTAATTCGTAAGTTTCGGTAGCAAGGTGAAGATTCAAAACTCCCGGTCTACTCCCTAAAACCTTCGCTACTCATTTCATGAGATACTATCCCTGGCGTTCTAGTGACAGGTCACTTACCGAGTTGCTGGAAATGTGTCGCAAACCACACAAGAGAGTTACTTTGGACCAGAGCCTCTGAGATAGCAAGTGCGATTGCGAGTCCATCCCTTGTGCTAGTTCCACGACCTAGCTCGTCAATGATAGCCAAGCTCTTCTCATTGACGTTCCTGATCGAAAATTAGATTTGATAGGAATAGAGTATTTGAATTGCCCGCACCTTAAGATAAATGCCATTTCTCGCATTTCAAGAGAGAATGTGGACATATTGGCCTCAATACTGTCATCCGTGGACATCCGTACGAAAAGATGTTGAATAATGGGGAACGCCGCGTATTGGGCCGGGACGAAGCAGCCAACTTGGGCCATCACTTGTAACAATGAAATCATTCTAATATATGTGCTTTTACCACTCATATTGCAGCCGGTTATGATCTGAAACCGATGTTGCTGGTTAGCGAAGACGTCGTTGGGAACAAATCGATCTGAGTTCACCTAAAGCATATTAGCCTTGGACACTACAATAACTTTAGAGGTCTACTTACACGCTCGCAAATAGGATGCCTTGCGCCCTTGAGAGCCAATGCATTTCCTATCTCAGGCCTCACGTAGTCTCTAGTAGTGGCAGACTGACCGAAGGCAGCAAGCATATCTAGAAGAGCGATGCTTTCACAGACACGAAAGAGATTTGGGACATGAGCTCTAATTGCCTCCGAAAGTTCCTGGATAACTTTATCGCTGAGCATGATAGCCTCATTATGGGAGTCTGTGATGCGATGATTGAGTTGGACCAGAACCAGCGTCTGGCATTGTATCCAAGCACCCTTGCGGACCCTGTTTATGAGTACATCAGGGATAGCTCGGTCTTCAAAATCGGCTTGTCTGAGACGTAACCAGTACTTCCGATTATCATCGAACTTCAGCTCGGCGGAAATATCATGATCATCTAGAAGATACCAAAGTTAAGAGGGCATCAAGACCATTAATTATATATAACTCACTGTTGATATCTTCGATATGTTGATGGGTATCTTGCGTCGCTTCTTTATATGTCTGACGTGCAACATCCAGAAGTCCATGGACACCGGACTTTAGACGTATAAATTTAGTAGAAATACTATATGATAAGTTAAAATTTCGTTTACCTTCACTGCATATGTCCTCTGGTGTCTCATATCAAGGGGCGATTTCATCGCCGTCACATCCTCATTGATTGTAGCTGCAATGAGATCTGCCACAGGCTGGGTGAGTTCTGGGCGACATATTTCACGGATTCTGGTCAACAGGTCTGTGCGCGCAGCTCCTAATGCTTCATATAAATAAGGGACGGCGGCGATGAAGGTCTTTACTCCTAGAATATTATTAATAGCCTGCTCCGAGGCAGCGATTGATGACTGATTAGACACGAAAACAAGCTTCGCTGTATTAGTTAAATTGACACTATAAGGCATGGTTGTGAATGGTGGGGGTACTTACCATAGTTAGAAGTTTCTCAACATCTACGAAGCCTTTAAGAGCTATATGAAGTCAGTAAATAGTATTTAAATGAGAAGTGATATCTTTAACCTTTGCGTATTTCAAAAAACATGTCTTCCTTCACAGTAAGCTCGTCTAACGAATCGTAGCGCGGAATGAGCGTATTGTCAACCTGGCACGAAGGTTGAAGGATATTGCTTCGTAACATTCTCGAGCCCATAGGAGTGATGGTCTCGTTCAAAAGTCCAAAGAGACAATCCTTCGACTTTGCGTTCTCCAAATTCTGGATAAGCTCGAGAGAGTGAATAGTAGATATATCGATCATCATGGTGTTCTCTGATGGTTGATATTTGACCCGGAGGGAGTGAGACGTAATTGATATACAGCACGAGCTCTCCACATACTTGATCACCTATTAAGAGATTAATCGGGACTCGAAAAGACCAGCGCACAATAACTAGACTTACCGCAGCAAAAGAACAAGTTGCGTAGAAATTGCCTTCGATTGCCACCTTGATAGCTTCTAGATCTTCTCTGAATGCTAAAGCCTGGATGAACTCGAGGCCAGCATTCTCAGACCAATATTTGCGATCAAGAGGTTCAATTGCGATATCCGGTAGTTCTTCCTCGATGATGGAGAGAAGACTAGACTTGTGGCTCGGGGTAAACGCGGTGTTGATAATCAAGATCGTAGATGGCTCATACATCTGAATCTTATGTATAGTTTTGACATAAAATTGAGAATCACATATTTGACTTAGGATAGCCTCATTGGTAGTAATGTTAACAAATGCAAGTCCAACTGTCGGAGACACGCCACGGGCCTCGGTGACAGCACATATGATCTCGTGAAATTCAGAGCCCCAGACAGATGAGGCTGCACGAGACTTACGTCCTGAAGTAGTGCTAGTATGACGACGTTGTCTTGATGGCCGCGACAAGCTTGTTACTGAGCGAGTGCCGCTGTATGAAACAGAAGATAAGTGACTGGCGGAAGTGCTTGGTCTACGTGGAACTCTGTGTGAAGCATGAGGGTGAGGAGTTGATGATGGGCGGGAAAAATATTGACTTAGGCTGGTATGAATAGAATGAGAAGATGTTTCCTTGTTTGAAGAGTCTTGAGGCATTGTCAATGCTTAATTTGATTCGATACTAGCGAATATGGGTATAAAGCTTTAATTGAGATGAGTTGGCTTCTTCTGATTGGAATCTGGGATATTGAAGAGATTTACATTTTCAGGAGAAGATGAGATAAAACTTTATACTGTCTGATTGTATGTATTATTTCTTATCTCTGGTACATGTTTCAATTGCCATCGTGCCTTACCTCTCTATAGTAGTATAGTTCAAGAAGACGAACGTAACTTCCATAGAGCATGTTAACGTTAGGGATATTGACTTTGAACTTGATGAATCTTGTCGTACATACATGTATACATGGTAGGGGGTATAGGGGTAGACTCAACTCCATGTCTTTCCGAGATATCAATATTACATAAGGGTATCTTTGTACCACAGTATAGATGTACCTAAGTACCTCTCAAGTGCAAGTAGAAGCATTTGAGTAGAGATAAGATAACGATAAGATCTAAATTTTATTAACCCTTGTTCTCTGACGCCCCGCGACGCGGCGAAATCTACGAAAAAAAAGTTATTGCATCAAACAACGAGAACGGTCGATAATACATCTACTTTATTTTGTCTAAAACCATAAATAAAATAAATTGAAATCAAACGAAAGAGCACGAGTAAGAATACTGATATTCTCCCTGAACCGGCACGAAACGCGACACCATGGCTACTGTAGCCCCTCCACCATCAAAACGTCAGCGACGAGAAGCTCTAGAGCGCGCTCAAGTTCAGCAAGATGTTACACCTCTAGCCATTGAAGCCGGTTCATTTAAAGCAAGATTTGTAGACAATGATGGAAACCAATTGGCCGAAACGATAGAAGTGCCTTTAGCAGATGCGACTGAGAAGAATGTCTCTTTACTTCTTAATACGTTACTAGGAAGGGTATGATATGTGCTTCGAATATTCGGATATTGTGCCTGAATGATAGTCAGAACCTAATATTCTCATTATTCCATAGGAACGAGAAGAATTTACACCCTACCGCTTTCGCATACACATACCGAATTCTAATACAATAGTCGATAATTATCCAACACCCTCTGAATTCCTTGCAGTCCTACGTAAGCATGGCATCGAGAACCCGTTTGAAACTACGATCACCCTGGCTGCAGAACCTCAGGCAGTATTCAAAGTACAAGCCGTAACACGCATGTCGAATAGGATACCTGGGCACGGGGAAGCTATCTTGGCGGCACAATTCTCGCCCAAAACAAGTAGTCTCTTAGCAACCGGTTCGGGCGATAATACGGCGAGACTATGGAATACGGATAGCGGCACGCCAAAACATACTCTTAAAGGTCACTCTGGTTGGGTATTAGCAATAAGCTGGAGTCCGGATGGACAGCAGCTAGCAACGGGTAGTATGGACAAGACGGTCCGGATATGGGACGAATCTGGCCAGCCAGTCGGCAGACCATTTAACGGCCATGCCAAATGGATTACAAGCATTGCGTGGCAACCATTTCATCTCTGGCGTGATGAAACGCCGAAATTAGCAAGCGCTAGCAAAGATGCTACAATTCGAGTATGGATTGTGAACACTGGCAAGATCGAACACGTGCTTTCGGGGCATAAGGTGAGCATCGACCGATTGGATCGTCGATACAAATAATAACTGATAGGGTCATAGGGCAGTGTTAGCTGCGTGAGATGGGGCGGGACGGATCTGATTTACAGCGCCAGCCAAGATAAGACGGTTAAGGTATGGGATGCGTCGGATGGAACACTCAAACATACACTGGCATCTCATGCACATTGGGTGAATCACCTTGCACTATCTACAGATTCGGTGCTCCGAACAGCCTTCTACGACCATACTAAAAACGTACCCACAACTATGGAGGAGAAGCGAGCCAAAGCAAAAGAGCGATTTGAGAAGGCAGCAAAACAGAATGGTAGCATAGCCGAACGGCTCATCTCAGCCAGTGACGATTTCACGATATACCTCTGGGACCCTATGCAGAGCACGAAGCCATTGGCACGATTACTAGGGCACCAGAAGCAAGTAAATCATGTTTCGTTTTCTCCGGATGGTAATTTGATCGCCAGCGCTGGTTGGGACAACCACATCAAGATATGGGGCCGGTAAGTGGTCGATAATTAATTTCAATCTATGAAATCTGAGCTGTCATACCTTTAAGCTTATTGGGGGCGAGATAAGGGGGGAACGCGCTAATGTGCTAAATAGCGATGGAAAATTTCTGACGACGTTGCGAGGTCATGTAAGTCAGCATATCCTAGAGGCGATTGTCCAATAGCTAACTCTGAACAGGTTGCGCCGGTATACCAGTGTGCCTTCTCGGCGGATTCGGTAAGTGATTGCATTCAAATCATTGGAGTTTTGGGCCGAAATTTTTCGCGATACATAAAAAAAAAAATTCTTTATACCTCAATTATCCTTATCATCATCTCGAAGGACTAACATGTGATTATCAGCGCCTTCTCTGCTCTGGATCGAGGGATACTACTCTGAAAGTGTGGGACATGCGATCTTTCAAGATGTCGGTTGATTTACCCGGTCACGAAGATGAGGTCTACGCGTTGGATTGGTCGGTGGACGGCCGGCTCGTCGGGTCCGGAGGGAAGGACAAGGCCGTTCGGCTCTGGCGCAATTAACTTTGAATTGTGAATATGAAGCCGAGTTGAGATAATCTTCAGTGCCGGTCTCCACTCACAATGATGGAGAAAAAGATTGGTCTAGCCCGTTTAAAAAATGCATGATCTTTGCATATCCGTGCTATCGTGAAATGAAGAAAAAATGGCAACTTTTTTTTCATCACGTTGTCTACGTCGTAAAGGTGATCATGCGGGAACGGGATCCGGGAAAAAGATGGGAAGTCGGGGATCAACCGTCACACAGACGGCCGTTAGTTCAACCTGGCTGCCTGGACGATCCAACCAGGTGGCACACGAAATGCGGGCCGTTCCTGCATAAGTTTAACGGTGGTCTTGCCTCGGGAGCACAGCCGAGTCGGCAAATTGTAGCATTGATCATCGTCGTACTTTTTCTCCTATATTGATTACTACGTATACGTTTTACAGGTCATGTGATGATTTCTGCCGTATATCAATTCATAACAGTCTGGGTACCTCGTAGCAGATCCCGATTCTCAGGGCAAGTCATGATGTTATCATACGTAAGCGTAGCTTCAATTAGGTAGGCATTCATGTCTTTACGGTACGGTTGCCGGGTAGGAGAAAAACTTCCTGACTCGCTTATACAAATCAGACAATCTATTTGTTATGACAATCGAGTCATGATAATGTGCCGCATGCAAGTGGTATATAATGACATTATTAAGTACCACTAACTTAGCGCCTACCTTTTTTTTTTCTTTTATGTTCCATCTGTACATGTATTGAAAGGTATATGAGGTATGTATTAATTACTAGATGTACCAAACACGGGGATTTAGAGGGATGCAATGACCCGGCGCTTATTATTATTTATTTTTTTTCGGTTCCCTTTTCGACCGCGTAGTTGTAGGTAGTGTATGTATGTCCAAATCAACAGGCTACCAGGTAAATGGAATCCAAGGTATAACGACGCGTGTGACGACCACGAATCACATGCAGCTAATTCATATATATATATATAAATGCAGCTTGCAGAGGGCAAATTCCGGAAAGGAAAAAGGGGAAAAAAAAATTTCAAGGTAGAGGCGGGGTAGACGACAATGCGTGTTTCGACAAGATATGGGAATATGTAGTGCACCTATGGATGGGAATCGAATCGAGTGAAGGACTGAAAGTACGTAGCTAAGATAGCCTGATGGCCTGGCCGAGACATCTCGTAACGCCAAGAGTGTGACAACCTCTCAAAAATATGATCCCGGCCGGGTACGCTACACGGTTGGCATTATACGTGCGTATGAGGTACTCCTGATGTGATGGGTATTCTTAGACATTGTGTTGTTGTTGTTGTTGTTGTCGCTTATGGAACCAATTTGCAGCTATTCGCGGAAAGCCAAAAGGATGGAGTTTTCCTGAAATTGGGAACTTTCCTATCCTTGAGCCAATGCTAGGTTTCCACATAGGCGAGAGCTCCAGAGCACCGAGAACGTGTTTCTTGGCCCATAGCTGTATATGGGGCAGGTTAAGCATAGCTACGGTAGTTGCTGGCGATCTAGTCTTCTGCCGCGTGATCAAGAAGAACTCAAATTAGTACACCTGTTCTCAAAGTCCCATCTCACGATTCAAATCAAATTAGCTGAGTCGCCAATGAGAATTGCCCAATTAGCTCGAGATTCCCCCATCCTATGTAAAGTCGATGCAGTGGCTGACCCGGTATACGGAGGGGCCGTACGTATAAGCATGTGAGCTTCTCTGACGCTTCTCAGGCATCAAAATATACCATTTCAGGAAAGCCGCATCGAATCCACACACATACAATTATACAGTTGCATGTGTTAGAAGGTTCTAGGCTCCTTGCGCGGCTCGAGAAAGCTAGCTTCTGCGTGTGTATGTTCCTACGTAGTTGAAATCTTTCCAAAATAGTAACTTGAGACGAAGTCTTCAGCAAGTCCATCAGCACAGATGCGGCTTAAGGGAATTTAATTTAGGTATTAATGCATGGTGGGTATACTAGATCGAAAACAGCCAATTATCTTAACAATTACAGCGGAATTAGCTGTTTTTGCACTCCTATTTGGCTGACGAGCTAAATAACTCATTATTGGTAAATTTGAGGGATATCCACAGAGTTGGGGGTAGGTGATGAGACCTCGGGGTCGAGAAGCTGGAGACGGACTCTGCTGATTTTTTTGAAGCTATCATGCCTTTCAGCCCGCAAAAACCCGAGCGGGATTGGTTGCATTGCGGGGAAATTCGGTGGTTTGCTGAAAACCCGTGCCGGACGACCGCGTCGAGCTAAGTAACCAATAGAAGTTATTGAAAGAAGAATGTGCTCAAGGCGAAGGTATGTCTTATGAGTTATGACCCGTAAGCCAGGCTGGGTCAGAAATTTCAAACGAATAACAAGACGGAAAATGGTCGCTGAGACGGTAGGACTTTCGTAATAGGTGGAGATAGGGAGAATTACCAAAAATGGTCGCCGGTTTTTGATAACTGTTGGAATACGAAATGAAGAGTTATGTAGTTGGTCTTCAAATGATGTATGCTGTAACGTATGTATTCTTTCTAGAATCTAGATATAGTTACAAATCCGGAGGACATCAGATTCATCTATTTGGTATACACTATCAACATAAACTAACCTTCGCTGCCCCGGAAAGCCTAGATTCCAATCCAATCTAGGCTAGTCGTCTCGACCTTTTGTAACATGGGAATGTACGTATCTAGGGTGGATTCTCATGGATTCTCATGGGTGGTATTCGTGTTAGCTTCGGACCAAAACCTCCTAGGTAAAGACGCGAAGCAAGAAACCAGGGCAAGGTTTATTGATGGGAAACTACTGGAAAAATCGATCTTTCCACAAGGCTGCGATTCTCGCTAATTCCCCAGCTTTTCTGGTTCCCTAGAAATCAAAATCTTGTCGTTAGAAGGAAAATTTTGTATTGTTATACAAATAAAGGAGAAATGAGGTCATAGATACCAGGTAGATAAGTCAATATTTTGATTCTATTCTTTTGGAGAAGCGAAGAAGCTTTGACTCGTGTGCACAACGTCCGGTACATACCGGCATTAATACGTTAAACATCGATTGGCAAGATGCAATAGAATTTCTCCGCATACTACTAGTGTACAGGTAGTACATGTAGCTATCGCCTATCATCTACTACATATGTACATGTAGGTATACAATGTGTAACCCAAAGCAAGAAAGAGCTTCAGTGCTACCTAATGCTCGATGGTAGCCGCGCTAATAAACTCCATTACACCAGCCAATTAACTTTCGTGCTAATGCTGCGTACCAGGTACTAGGTTCTGGGTGTTATACATACGGTACCTTAAGCATACACGTAGGTAGAGAAGCGTTACATGTAATGATTGATCTAACATCACGGATTCCTTATTAGAAGCTCTGTTGCTGTTGAAAGATGGATACATGTAGCTTGAGGTTTGATGGCCCGTACATGTATGTTTGGAAGAAGAAGAATACCTAACTGACCTCAAGTATGTGATTGCATACTATGTACGTAGCGTTACTAAGGCTAAGAATACATAGGGTAGACATGCATCGGGTGCATATATCCTTGCTAATTTTTACCTGTGAAGTACGTCACCGGTCACCTATTATTGATGGTATGTTTTATTTATTATTATTTTTTAGTGACTGTTAAGTCTCACCGGCGTCACCCTAGTACAAGTCGACTTCTCCTACCCGAATTTTACAAATTGACATCAATTTGATCCAAGATGCCTAGTTACATGTATTTTCAAATGTTCTACATACATAGTACATCAAGTAAAAGCTCACCTAGCATTTTATCGTACTTTATTATGCTAGCTACATAATACATAAACTAACTAGTCTGCATCAAATATATCTATATACATACATCAGTGATACCTTATGTATAACTATTTTTACGTCACATTGAAATCAATAATCCTTTTTTTTTCATTCACTAACCTCTCTTGGTAATATCTATTTAATATTGAGACTTTTTTACTTCCCGTTCCGTTCCCCTCCGCCGTGCCAGTTAAAAGGATCACATCTGATCTCCAAACTTTTTTTTTCTTATCCAGAATTCAGCTTCACATGCACAGTATTTAAAACACGCTCAGGAAAGGCCAAAACTGAAAAAAGGACGACAACACAGTACCGCAATTCTTCCCAGGCAAACCTCACAAGCCTTTCCTATGAACTTGCTATTTAAGCTTCATTCGTAATTCTTCTTATCCAGACTGCATCGAGGACTTGCAGTCTGGATCGTGTCTAGATCAATTCTACTCAACCACATCTCTCTAGTTGTGTTAAGATTGACTCTTATCCACGATGACTATTTTTCTGGCCTCACTGTAAGTTTATAATCCTTCTTCTTTGGATCGATCTCAACTTTTCCTTCCCCAGACCTGGGGTTTACTATATCGATATTCTTGTGCTCCAATTTCCGTTCAGTTTCTATCTTGGTAAGCTCGAAGAAACTGTCCTATGGTAAAGTGGATATATACGCCGATGAGGAATCTGATCTGGGTACCAATTGGGGAGTGGTTCACATGAATACAGATAAATCTGACCTTTACTTTGCAGATTTCTTCCAAAGACAGTCTACTTCAAGCTGCCCGGTGCGCCCCCGGCTAGTCAGCACCATGCACAAGGGCAGAATAATAAGAAGCCATCGAAACGACCGCCACTAGAGCTGCGTACCAGCCTCTTCCCTGATCCCACTATCACTCCTCCTAAAACCCCCGAAGATGAAGAAGCCTATCTAGATGATGGCCTTTTCATTAACGAAGATGGTTTGCGTGTGCTTGACGTCTCGGATGACGAGGTGTTCAAAGCGCCGACAGACAAGGATTCGCCGAAATGGGGTGGACGGGCGAATCAACCCAAGTCCAGAGCGAATTCTCCACCTCCCGCTTCCCTCCTGGAACATGCTAGGACTTTGGAAAAGGCCAAAGAGCTTGGGCGGCAAGGCATTCTCCAACCTCGAGCAATACATAGCGAGAGCCATGACAGGGTCTTCGCGCATGCCAATTGGCGCATTGTGAACGCAGACCAGGGAAATGGTGGTCTTCGCAATGCCGCCGAGGCCGCAGCGCGCGACGGATATGCGGAAGAATACTCCTGGGTGGGTACTTTGGGCATGCCTACGGATGCGCTTGAAGGAACACAGCAAAAGGAGGATATTAACGATAGATTCGTCACCGAATTCAACATGTACCCGGTTTTCTGCTCGGACAAGGACTTCGACGGTCACTACATGCACTTTTGCAAACAAATTCTTTGGCCTGTCTTTCATTATCAGATTCCGGATAACCCAAAGAGCAAGGCATACGAAGACCATTCCTGGCAATTCTACGTCAATCTCAACCAAGCATTCGCGGACAAGATTGTCAAGAATTGGAAACGAGGTGACACGATATGGGTGAACGACTACCATTTACTATTGGTACCGGGGATGGTTCGGAAGAAGATTCCAGATGCGAAGATTGGTCTATTCTTGCATGTTGCCTTCCCCTCGTCCGAAGTCTTCCGATGTCTCGCAGTTCGGAAGCAGCTACTTGAGGGCATGCTCGGCGCGAACCTGATCGGTTTTCAAATCCATGAGTATACTCGCCACTTCCTTCAGACCTGCAGCCGCCTCCTTTGTGTCGAGGCAACACCCGATGGAGTCCAGTTAGAAGACCGGTTTGTGAATGTGATGAATCATGCTATCGGCATCGACCCTGTTAATCTCAATGCTCACCGTCATGAAGAGGAAGTGATGAAATGGATTGGGATTATGAGAGAGCGATACCAGGGCAAAAAACTTATTGTTGCCCGTGACAAGCTTGACCATGTCCGCGGTGTTCGGCAAAAACTCCTCTCATATGAGCTGTTTCTTAACAAGAATCCTCAATGGAGGGATAAGGTCGTTCTGATCCAAGTCGCCCTTTCTACTGGTGAGAAGACGGACCTCGATGCTGCCGTTGGTGATATCGTCACCAGGGTAAATTCCAACTGGGCTAACCTTGCCTATCTCCCTCTCGTGTATCTGAAGCAAGATATTCCATATTCACAGTACCTTGCCCTCTTAACTATCGCAGATGCACTCATGATCACCAGCCAGCGTGAGGGTATGAATCTGACGTCTCATGAGTTTATCGTCTGTCAGGACGGGTCTTACTCTGACAAAAAGCACGGCTCCCTCATTCTGTCTGAGTTTACCGGCACTTCGTCACTCTTCGGAAACAAAGAATTGACTGTGAACCCGTGGAGCTACCGGCAGTGCTCTGATGCTATCAAACAAGCTCTCGAAATGTCTGATGGAGAGAAAAAAGAACGCTGGGAAGCGCTTCGGGAAATTGTCAGCCATCACACTGGAAGCCACTGGTTCTCTAAATTCTTGTCAACTCTTGACCATGTGTACGAGGAGCAGCACCGCCATGACCAAACGTCTGTCCCGAGACTGAATTTGAATACCCTCAGCCAGCGCTACATTAAGAGTCAAAATCGGCTCTTCTTCCTCGACCTGGAAGGCACGCTCATTCCCTATGGTCCGATGAATGAAATCATTCCTATGAATCCTCAGGTTGGTCAAGTTCATTCCGCGTCTTCTTTAAGGTGTATACTAACAGATCGTAAGCGAACCTTGGATATATTGATCGATTTAGCTGATGATCCTCATAATACGATATACGTCATGTCTGGACGTCGACCTGAAGAACTAGATCGCCTTTTCCGCCTTGTTCCTAATTTGGGCCTCATAGCTGAGAATGGCTGTTTCATCAAGAATTCTGGCAAGCCCACCTGGACTGAAGTAGCAGACCACAACCGAGTTACTGCATGGAAAGAATCGGTCCGGGGAATACTCCAGTATTACCTTGAGCGCACGCCGGGATCAGAAATTGAGGACCGTAATTGCTCGGTGATTTTCCACTACAAACACGCCGATGACTATGCCAACGCTGAGCGACAAGCAAGCGATTGGACTGGGCATATCAACGAATCCTGCGAGGAACAGAGGGTCCATGCCACACAGTTGGATAACTGCGTAGTTGTTGAGCCCATCGACTGGACTAAAGAGACTGCCGCCGCTCAAGTATACGAGTACACAAATAAGTACGCGCAGGATTCTCAAATCAGCCCCGTTGACTTCCTTATGGTTATCGGTGACGGCCGTGAAGACGAAAAGGTGTTCAAGTGGGCTAATGGTCTGAAGACCAGTAGAGGAAGAGAGGATATTATCACGGTAAGCTTAGGCAGTCGGAATACTGAGGCTACCTCAACCTTAACTCAGGGCGTTAGTGGTAAGTACGATATCAACACATCTCATACTGAAACAATACTGACGAATATCATAGGCGTTCTCGTCACGCTGCAGAAGCTGGCTGGGCTTTCATAGACGGATTATCTAGAAATATTACGTCCTCTACGGTAGGGCGGACATGGTCGTCAACGTAGATGGCACCTTACGATACTTACGAACTCTTGACTAATTCTGGCGTTCGAGTTGGTTTGCCACGTTGGGTGGTGTCGACCAGGGAGGATAAGTCGTATTCGCGTTTTTCATAGCCGAATCGCCGAATTATACACCCCCTTTTCGTTAGAGAATATTTGTACCAACACTAGGAGACGCATTAGAGCGGTGTTAATGAGTTCGAGGGGCCTGTATTTTTTGTCTCTTTTTGAAAATGATCCGGGTCCCATTCTTAGAACTGTATCATGGATCCACTTGGGAACGATGTAAATCCCCTTAGATGCGGGATATGATGGATCGGGAAACATTTAGGGGGGAGGTTCGGGTATACATGGGATATCCACAGGAAAATGTGAATCTTGGTGGAGCTTGCATATACAATTCATGAAATACAGGCATTGGGCTGATGAGTACTGATCAATGATAACGAGGAGGTGGATGTATATACTGACAATGAGGTGTGGTTGATTCGCACAGCTCACTGTACTGGTGTACATAAGAGATTTATGTATCGAGACTATCTCTTATTTACAAATCGCGTTTCGATATGTGTACCTCCTATTCCTATGACCTATTCTTTCCTACTTGTGAAATTTGGATGGTTCTGCGCTATGGTTGAAAGATTCTTAAGTAATTTTCACAACAAATTCATCAAAATGTTCCTCTGAAAGGATTTTGGGTATTAACTAGACTACCTAGAGATATGCCATTTAACTATATACAGCACGTCACTGCCCAGGTTTAAGAGCCCTTAGCAAATGCCTGTTACCCGAACAAAGCCACGATGCGAAATGCGGTAGTACGGGTGCGATTCCGCGATGCGTAACTGTAAGAACGGCATCGCAGAACAATTAACGAGGTACCTTTAGGTAACCTACCAGCCTACCTACCTAAGATAGATAATAGATCCAGCTTATCTAGGTACCTCCTAAGGTAGAAATGACACCCATCTACCTACTTTACCTATATATTATATACCTCCTCCTGCCTCCTGGAATATGATGAAAAAAGGGCCGAGCACACGGCGTAGGTGTGGGTGTGGGTGTTACGGCATCGTAGGAGGTAGGTTACCTGGAGGTAGGTAATTAACTACCTAACTACCACCCATTATTAATTTATCACCGTCGTCGTCAGATTTCACATGGGCGCCCTCCCCCACCCTCCCCCCTCTCCCCCCTTCCCCGCGGGCACGTGGGCATCGGACGATTGTGGTGGTTTATCCCTACGACGAGCTGAACACGCAACCACCGTTATGGTGTCCGGTTTATACCACTGTGCCAAAATCAGAATTTTGAGCTGCTAATCCTAATTGGGTAATGCTACTAGACTTAGAGGTTGGTAGGACGGTACGTTGTGCGGTCTTATGGTATAGATGAATAGAATCCTGCATTCTGATTTGTTGAAATCTACCTAGATACCTGGTCACTTGATATAATTATCTTGCAATTCAAATAACTCTTCCAATACAGGGAAAAGATTTCTGTAATTAATTTCTTTGGTTAATTAGATTCTAAAGAATAGAATGAATTTTGTTGCATTATGATATCTCTAAAAATGAATGTTGTAGGTCGGGTTAGAGAAAAGGTATTTAAGTGTTATTTTTTTAGGTGTAAGAATAAAATATTATAAGTCATCCAAAAGAGCCTCATCCAACAGGTATTTGTATACGCACACTAGATAATAGATTCAACTTCAACCCTCGATTTCTCAACATTTGAACGGTCGCATACAGTTGATATTAAATGAGCTAATTATTTTAATTGAAAAAAACCAAATATTAATCTTTTTTTTTTTTTTTAAAAAAGGACAAGATCTAATTTTAAACAGGTAGGACTGTTACGTATGGCTGTTGACGTACGGCTGTTGCGCACGGGTCATAGAAATCTTCATATATGCATAGTGTATATAAGGATATGCTGATAACCCATATATTTAGTATTTCTATAAGGATATTCTGACAGACGTATGCATTTATCCTATTAGAAATGTACTATCTCATCTCATAGCAAGTGTACGGCTCGTGCGCAGACAACTACACCTTACCTATTTAGGAATTTTACAACCCAAAAATCCGATTTTGGCACAGTGGTATAAACCGGACACCATAACCGTTCTAGAACTCATATCTTGGCGAGGCTCTCGGTATAAAGGAGGTAAGAGATGCTTGAGTTTTTCTTTTCTTTTTTTTGAACAGATCATATATGATGCAGGTAATACGGTAGGGAGGTACACTAGGTACCTACCTCCTAGGTATAAGATGCACCTATGATAGTAACATTGGATATAGAATACCTGGTAGCTAAGAGGTACGTATGGTACGGAGTACTTATATAATAGGGTTATACGCGGATTAGAAACTCCGGGACGACGCTGCACGAGGCCCTACCTCATTTGACGGGATGAAACCCCGACCGGCGACGGCTGGATCTCCGATGGGACGTATTGCATACCTACCTCCTCCTACCTCTTTCCCGACCCGCATCGTAGTTCTGGGCGTCGTTCACATGGAATGGACGGGTTATGTTGTGGAAGGCACGAGGAGGGATTCCGGACGCGATCAATACCTTCAACTACCTCATATTTCTCCAATAGAGAATTAACGAAGTCGAGTAGGACTTGTGGGTTTTGAGGGGTTGAGATTCAGGGACTGTAGTGCGGTACATAGGGATTTAAGCACATATCAATTGCGCATTCAATGCGATTGGTGCTTGTAGCAGGTATCATTTCATTTCGTGATCACATATGTTAAATTGCGAACCAGACGTATTGACATGTTCCTACCTACCTATTGTTATTTCCGTGCTTGATGGATTCTATGCCAGCCCGTCTTAAGATGTTGCTTATATAGAAACCTTGTAGGGTGATATCTCGACAAGTGAGAGTAGAATGTGAGGTTGAGCATCTCAAGTTCTCAACAAAATCGATTTTGCAATAAGAGCGGAGAAATCCGACGACCCCAACCTGGGGGAGGGGGATCGGACTTCCGTTGGCTACCGCTCTTAAATGTGTTGACTCCCACTGCTTGAGCGAGCACGCCTATAAGAAAACATTGGGTCTGATATCTATCTGTGTTGGCTTTGGACGAGCTAAGGGAGCTGAAATCTAGATTCTACCTCCCGGATTGCTAAATTAGACGATCGCACAAATGCAACCATCACAGCCGTAGGACGAGCGGACGAGCGGACGAGCGGATAGCTTACGAGGGGAATAATCACCGTAATATTATCTCGAAACCAAAAAAAGAAAAAGAAAAAAAAGACATTTCGTGCAACGACGACATGGAGCCGACTGGTTCATCGAGTTCTTCAAGTTCCTCGCCAACGGTGGATTCGGATAACTGGTTCTGGACTTGGGTTTGGGGCTCGTATCCCAATTGACACAAGTTCGACACACATACCTACCTACATGCCCTAACTTAACACGACAAACCAAGAATCTCGAATTCTTGACTAGACGAGAGGAAGGATGGACGAACAAAGAGAAAGGACCAGCTCCGATTTGCCCCTCCTGGGCCTCGATGTCTCGAGCCTGTCAGAGCGACCGGTCTAAGCCAGGCAGGCTAGCTCGGACAGGTCGCCACTTGAGGTAATAACAGCTGTACCGACATGCTTCAGGAACCTTTGTGATACTTGTAAAGGGAAAAATAAGGTCTTGCCTAGGAAAGAGAAGGCTTTGTATCGGTATGCATTTCGCGCTAAAGACCGAAGGGCACCAACGAAACGAGTCAGCGCTTTTCCGGGCTCTTAAAACCGTCAAGCTATATGCTATAAGCTATAAGTTATTACGAAGAGACCAGATAAGATGCCGAGGGAATTTAAAGGTGTTAAAAAGGATAGCCGACTGGGAGCTTTGATGTTCCGGTGGCTTGGTCATCGCCATTCGTGTTTGCGATGCGATACGACAAGATACTGGGTTAATACCTAATCGACTCATCAAAGAAGATGGAGAAATCTTAATGGGTGGATAGTTCATGGAAGAATTTGAATTAGTGAGCAGGGTATTAAAGCAAGGTATTAAAGAATGAGAGGCAAAGTCAAAGTGTAAAAGAAATGTTCAGAAGACAAAGCTAGGATAAACGGTCTCTAGGTCTACGGAGATCAGAGAAGTAAATTCAATATCAATCTCATTCCCGTCTCTCATCTTCGATTTATCATCTCATTCATTTCTGCGGATTGGACAGAAATCTTAAGCGTGAAATTGAGATTGAATGGTTGTTTAGTCCGTAAATTATATTGATGAAAATTGAAGATTAAAAATTGAAGATTACCGGTAACTAGAAGAAAATCAGGTAGGTAACAAAGCTGACTCATCTAAACAATCGAGACAGGGTTCATCCTTCGTTTCCATTTCCGATCCTCGGAGGCAGATTCCGTTGCTGACTCCTTCAAGACTTAGGGGAGGTTACGAAATTTTGAATACGCACCAATAATCAAAAGAGCCAATGAAATAATCTTTTATTCTCAGCTTCTTCACCGTTTCACATTGTGTCATCTCGGGATCAACAACCGAAAACTTGATTTTCTGCAAGCCTCAAAGCTATCGAAAGGAAGAGTTTGTTGTTATATTCGTTTTCGGGATCTAAGATAAGAGAATGACTCCATTTCCTCCACCTCCAGTTAGTACCATTGACTGGTCCAATGTTGGATTTCGAGTTCGTGAAGGTAGGCCACAATATTTTCTAGCTTCGACGACCTTTTCATGACAATATCACAACAATATACAGAGAAGAAATTATATAGCATACAGGCTCACACTTAGGTTTCACAAGTAAACGGACATATCGAGTCACACTACTCGCGGAAGACTGGCAAATGGACGCCTCTCCAGTTCGTCACGGATCCTTATATCCGCATTCATGGAATGGCACCCGCTCTCAACTACGCCCAGCAAGCGTACGAGGGTCTTAAGGCTTTTCGTAATCCATCTGGCGAGATCCAGATTTTCCGACCCGACCGCAATGCTGTACGAATGCAACTTTCTGCCGAATATGTCTCGGTCGAGCCGGTGCCTACAGACCTCTTCCTCGATGCCGTGAAAGCTGCCGTTTCTCTCAATGCCGAGTACGTCCCGCCTCACGAGACGGGCGCTGCCATGTACATTCGCCCACAGGTCTTCGGTTCAAGCGCACAGTTGGGACTTAACTCCCCAGAGGAGTACACATTCTGTGTCTACGTCATACCGACTGGCGTATATCATGGCACGCATCCCGTGAAAGCGCTCGTCCTAGAAGACTTCGACCGGGCAGCCCCTAACGGAACTGGGTGTGTCAAGATCGGAGGTAACTATGCGCCAGTGATTAGATGGAGCGACAAGGCAACATCCGAAGGATATGGCATCACGCTTCACCTAGATAGCGCAACGCATTCCGAAATCGATGAATTTAGCACAAGTGGCTTCGTTGGTATCTCGATAGACGGGGACAACGTAACATTGGCAGTGCCCGACTCGAAATGCGTGATCCAGAGCGTGACAGCAGACAGCGTGACGGACATTGCACGTAATTTCGGGTGGAAGGTGGAGAAGAGATCTGTGAGCTTGGTTCTGTTTTTCTTTTTTGGAAAAGGCTGTGTCCCGAAATCGCTAACGCGTCTCGCAGATTAAATATAACGAATTGCACAAGTTTTCCGAAGTTGTGGCCGTAGGGACCGCTGCAGCGCTCGTGCCGATACGATCTATCTCGCGACGCTTCGACCCTGCCTCACCGCAATCCATCTCATCTGCTGCTAAAGGACACGCACGATTATCTACCGATGGAACTTTTGAAAAAGTTACATATATATCCGACGCTGATGAGAACGCCGGCCCGATTTGTTTGAAACTATCGGCTCAGCTCAAGGGTATCCAGCTAGGAAAGATCAAGGACAATTTTGGGTGGTGTTTCGCCGTCACTCGTGAAGATGGGACTAAAGTGATTGGTGAAGCCGATGAGACAAATGGGACTCACCAAAATGAGAAGACAATCGATCAGTTAGATTAACTGGAGCGCATACTTTTAGAAAGTCACCTTCAAAGGTAACTAAATGGCCCACATCCATGGTGGAGTGAAAGATTTTTATACTAGACGTCGTCGATCTTGTTTTCTCATTTTAAGAATAGTTATAGGTAGTTGTAGGGAAGAAAAAAAACTATCACTAAAAGAAGGGAAAAAACTATAACAAGGGGGAGGAAAAAAAAGAGAAAAGGATCCATCTAAAAGAACACAAAAATAGATAGACCAAGATTCGGTTCTTCTTTTTAATCAGAGCAAATCGATTTGTCGTTAATGCCTCTCAGAAATTACTTACCACACTAAGTACTTACAACTTCTAATATTTACAACGGCTCGAAATGGAAGTTGGATGTATAAGCGCATACTTGCGGCACATGTCATGCAAACTCAAGAGAAGAGCTACCACCTACATGTATGTATGTAAGTACCTATGTAAGTTGAAACAACGCTAGATAAGTGACCTAGACCATGACACTTGAGTTACTTTTATTGGTTGAAGCTTAAAATAGGTTTCTACCTTATCTTGTCTTCACTTAACCAAAGTACCTTCCCCGGGCACATGAAAGCATGAAAAAGTTTCGGTTCGCATACCACCGGAATGAGCCATTTTTCATAAATCACGACCCCGGATCCATGTTTAGACTTATACAGATTTTTTTTTCATCTCCTACAACTAACTTACATACCTACATATTTACATAGTATATGTATTCAGGAGGCCTCTTAAAGATAGGGCTATCGATGTTTCTCCAATTCTTCCCCCTCCCCCCCCCTGACAACTTCGTCATACCCGTCGTGACCTTCATACCCTCCAAGGGACCCCCTTGTACCAATCCGTGGGACTGGATCCCAGAAGATACCAATTGTAACTTTAAGTGGGAATATTGCGGTAGCATTCATCTTCATCTTCATCTTCATCCTCGTCTTCATTCTTCCTAATACTACACAAAGTCGGAAAATAAAATGTGAAGCTCCTTGGTTAACTCACATCTAACATTTTACGACAGGATGGATGATAGTGATGACGATAATGATGATGATAATATGTGTAGCTGTCTTAAGCTGGTGAGTATGAACATATCAGAGGATTAATATCTAGATCTGAATCTTTACTCGCTGTTATTAGGGATATCCTTGCTGGAGAGGGGGAAACTATACTAAGCTTTGGTGAATCTTCCAGTCGCTAGAAAAATCCAGTCGCTAGCAAAATGGCCACCAAAATCTTTCGACGCGCACACGCGCAAGCCTCCCCGGCGATGATCCAATCCCGGCGGAGGCTAGTTCATATGTCATTATCTCGACTAGCCTAACATCCAACCTGCTTCTGTATGTATAACGGTACCTACAAGGCTCCATGAAACCAGGGATGTCCTCATGCTGCTTTTTACTACATGTCATTATCTTTTCTAGACTTAAGAAATGACAGGTGGGCCGAGTTCACTTAGCTCACCTAAGTTCTAGGGTCTCCACGGGGAGTAGCTCTTTGTTGTTTTTTTTCCCTCGCCTTTTGTTTCTTTTCTTGTATATCGTTCTCATATGTAGACCATCCCTCGTAGGCTGCGTTCCATTTTATATTGCTGACCTCCCTCGACTCGAAAGCTGTCGTATACCGAATTCTAATAATTTTATTAATCTTTTTAAGCACTTAGAATCTTTGACTATGTCTGTTCAATAACACCAGTGGGATATCATATACCATGACGACACCTAAAATTACAATTGCCGCGGATGACGACTTGCCCATCAAGCCCGTGTCCAGCGGCACCCCCAACATTGGGGGCGTTTACCATACCCGGAGCCTCTCACAATCCCACTGGCCTGGTGGTCGCCGCCCTACTTCTCGCGCCTCTCGCGAGAAGAATTGTGAACATCCCGACGTCGAAGAGGAAGATGACTGGCTTCACGACGATGGTCGGAAGAAGCAGGTCTTCAAAGGAACTGCGTTGCTCTGGTACCGTAGCATTCTTTTGAAAATAGAGCGCGGTGGATTGTGGGAACAATGTTGACTGACCTGCGTCAAGGCTGGCGTACCAGTCGATCGGTGCTATCTACGGTGATATCGGGACGAGGTAAGACTTTTTTATCGCGTTGCTGCGAACTAAATATCTCCGATTCACTGAATCTAACTACCGCAACAATAGTCCTCTATATGTATTCTCGAGTACTTTCACCGATCTGCCTACCTATGACGACCTCCTCCAGGTCCTCTCGGTCATTATCTGGTCTTTGACAATCATGGTCACGCTGAAATATGTGTTGATTGTACTACATGCCGATAACCAGGGAGAAGGAGGCACCTTTAGTTGCTACTCATTGCTAACTCGATATGTGAGCGCCGCTATGACTACTCAAGGCCGTGTTATTAGTTACTAACAACAGCAGGCTAACATCACCGACCGTGACCCTCGAGAGGCGCGTCTGGTGAAGATGGAACGGCGCCAGACGAATGAGTTACGTCCGAGCAACCGAACACTGCGTTCGACCATCGAGCGGAGCAAATTTACACGCGGGTTACTGAAAACCATTGGTGTCCTTGCCGTGTCCATGGTTATCGCTGACGGAGTACTCACGCCCGCGCAATCCGTTCTCGGTGCTGTTCAGGGTCTTTCAGTGGTAAGCTCTAACATAAGTAGCTCCACCATCGTTGGAACATCGTGTGGGATTTTGGTCATCCTCTTCTTCATCCAGCCCCTTGGCCTCACAAAGCTCGCTAGCACGTTTGCTCCCATCGTTATCTTATGGCTAGGATTCAACGCCGGCTTTGGTATTTACAACCTGGTCAAGTTCGACCACTCTGTGCTGAAAGCCTTCTCGCCGTACTTCGCCATCCATTTTTTCATGGACAAGAAGACGGAGGCCTGGAGGATGCTTGGCGGTATTCTGCTCGCGTTTACCGGTGTCGAGGCATTATTTGCAGATCTTGGTGCCTTTAGCCTGAGAGCTATCCAGATCAGCTGGTTGTCCTGGTGCTATCCTTGCCTACTCCTCGCATATGTTGGTCAGGCTGCGTATATCAGCGTACACCCTGATGCGTACTCCAACCCCTTTTACAACTCCGTCCCTCCAGGAATGCTATATCCTAGCTTAATCGTGGCTATACTAGCAGCAATCGTCGCCTCTCAAGCTATGATTACAGCAGTTTTCCAGGTAAATCCTTCTCCTATTTATCAGGGGACATGATGTTAACATGTGATTCTCACTAGCTCATTAGCCAATTGATGAAGCTATCTTATTGTCCACAAGTAAAAGTAGTCCACACTTCGAAGACATTTTACGGACAACTTTACGTGCCTTTCGTCAACTGGATTCTGATGTGCGGAACCATTCTCGTCACCTGCATCTACTCTAACACGACCCGCCTTGGAAACGCGTATGGGTAAGGGCTTCCCCTTTTTCGAATGCGTTTATTCATCGTAAAAATGCCCTAACCATCTCTTAGCGTATGTGTCATGTTCGTGACTTTCTTCGACACATGTATGGTGACGCTTGCCAGCCTGATTGTGTGGGGATTGTCTCCCTTCCTTGTCTTTATTCCGTGGCTCTTCTTCGCGACTGTCGACGGCTTGTACATTTCCTCGGCCTTAACCAAGGTTCCAGATGGAGCCTGGTTTACAATCACCATCGCTGGTGTCCTAGCCTGTATTTTCCTGCTCTGGCGTTTCGGCAAAGAGAATCAGTGGTTTGCGGAGGCTGAAGACCGATTTCGTCCCGCTCAGCTGCTTCATCGGACGGACGATACTCCTGATAGTGGTCTTGTCCTCACACCCCGCTGGGGCGGCGGTGCCGTAAGCCGGATCAGGGGTTTGGCCGTCTTCTTCGATAAGACGGGCGTGCTGACGCCGACCGTGTTCACGCAGTTCGTCACCAAGTTTGGCACTGTGCCGGACATTAGCATCTTCTTCCACCTACACCCCGTAGAGGCGCCCTCTGTTGCCGACAGCGAGCGGTACGCCATCTCCCGGATCCACGCCATTCCCGGCTGCTACAGACTCGTCATCCGTCGTGGCTTTATGGACGAGGTCATCACTCCTGATCTAGCGGCTCTTGTCTACGAACAAGTGCGAAACTTTGTAATTCACCAGGCAGCGGACGACAAAGACGACAGTTCCGTGCCACCCGGGGCTGATCCTATTAAGGATAGCGCGAGGAGCCAGATTACCACCGCGGCGTCATCGTCGACAGGAAATGTCCCAGAAAATGGAGAGAAGCAAGCGGAAAATAGTCGTGCCGCGGCCGCGCTTTCAGATGAAGCTGTCAAAGAGGAGCTCGGCAAGCTTGATAGGGCTTTCGCTACTAAGGTCATGTACGTGATCGGCAAGGAACAGATGCGTATCCGCAGACATCCTGCCTCGTTCCCGCGTCGTGTCCTCTTGACTACGTTCCTCTGGATCAGAGATAATACGCGCGCCAAGATCGCGAACTTGAGACTTGCTATGGACAGGGTCGTTGAAGTAGGGTTTGTCAAGGAGATCTAAGGCCGGATAGGGTATTTAAAAGGGGGGCGTAGGATATTGACTGGGCAAGGTGGGATGGGGGTTGGACTGGAGGAGTACCTGACAAATTTGGGAGGATATTTCAATTCTAAAAACAATTTTACAATGCTATCTATGTACATACCTATGAGGTTATTAGAATGAGAACCAATGAGAGGAAGTTTGTGTTGGTTTTCGACATTTTTGAGTGGGAAATAACATGATCAATCGTGAGGAAGTGAGGTTTTAGGAACACAGTCTCAGCTATGGTAGTCTACATAAACGTCTATCTCGTTCTATAACCATATTCAATCCTTCGTTTTACTCTAACGGAGGCGCCACCGTTTTTTTCACTAAGGCAACAATTTCGTGCCCATCGCTTGATTTTGAACCTCTATCCGCCTCCCAGATTCTAAACACATCCCACCACCAAGCATGAGTAATACCATCTCGACCCTTGTAACCAGCAATACCATCCTCACCGACACGCTGAGACCAAGGTTTATCAACGATATAATGCAAGCAAACAACCTCCTCGTCACGCCAAATATTCGGATGCCAATACCTCATCGTCTTCAACGCGTTATACTGCCACCCCAAGCCCATCCACCTCCCGGCAAAGAAATGCGCCAGGAAATCCTGGTCGGGGAACTTGAAGCTGGACAATAACGGCGTAGTGTGGAAGAATGCCACCATTGAAGCCCACAGCTCTTGTGACGGTCGGAAGAGAAACATGCCGCCGTTGAGCAGATGATACGTACCAGGGCTGTGCCGTGTCGGCCGAGGAAGATTCATGAGCGCCGACGGGTGACACAGCGGAGCGTACGCGCAGTTTTCCGGACGCCAGTTCGCCGGCGCCCAACGGTCGTGGTCCCGGTTACATACGCAGGAAGGGTTTGCTCCTAGCCAATCCTTGGGCAGCTGCTTTAGCTTCAGAAAGATCGGGTCGGGATTGCGGAACACCGCCACGTCGGCGTCGAGGTAGCAGACGGCGTCGTAGTCGAAGAGCTCGAAGACGCGGAGCTTGGTCCAAGTATCCTCGAAGCGCTCCGCGATTAAATTTACCTCGGTATTTTCTGGCGGTATGAGGTGGTTGCATTGTCGAAGGATGAGGTTGGTCCTTGACGATTCTAATTCGAGGGCTCTGACTGCGAGAGAGGAAAGACGCGGCGTGTATAGCACAATAAGAGCATACTGCGCGTCGTTTCTCCTCAGAGTATCTGCCAAGATAACTACGCCGGCTAGATAGCTCTCGCGCGTGATCAAGGTTGCGTACGCGAATCGTCTCTGTGAGTCAGGGGCTTCGCTCATGGCGTAGTCAACCAAGATTCAGGAGAATATACCCTTGACTCACAGTCGTCTGAATTTTGGCGAGGATCCATTCGAATTTTGAAAACAAGTCACTACCTCTCATCCTACGTATCTAATGACAGAGTTCTTTTCCGACGAATATTGCGCATGGTAGGTAGTGATTCATTATTGCGATGTTCTTGACTGGAGTCCACAGCATCCCCAGTATTCGACTACAAAGGTACCGAGCTAGAGAAGACCAACTCCTTACTAGGTACGTAGCAGAGGATACAATATCTACTATGCCATATGGACTACATACCTGTTACATCTTCCATTCCTCTATTATGAATAGGTAGATAAGTATAATAGACGTCTAGATCGATGAAATACCAATTGGATGACGGGTGTAGATTCTATGACTGAAGAAAAGCGTCTCTTAAAAAGTGAAGCCCCTCATAAATGATCGTCGGGTAACCGCAAATACTAGTCACGTGCACTACAGTGATATGGGCTTGAGTCTTGGACAGGCTCCGTGTCCCAGCTCGGTAGGTAGAAGAATGGCTAATTATTCGACTTAAACCTCAAAATAGGTAAGCTTACTGATGAGAATATTTTCCCTTTTTTGATATTTATCATGTTTGCCTCCAGTTCAGGCGGGCATCATAGTACAAAGTACGTTGCCCCTATTTACCCCTTTTATTTCACCAATTACCTAATGTATGCCGACGCATCTCGTAATTTCTATAGCATCCTATGCAATATTAAATTCAAGATCTATGAGTGATTGAAAATGAAAACTCACCATTATGCCGCTCGGTTCCCATCCTTCTACAGATTCACTAACGTAAATTAGATTCGGATTTCCCTCTGGATCTTGACTGTTGTTCGAGACCATTTGCCTCTTCTCCTCTATAGTACTTCGAACGTATCTCAAATACGATGGATTACCAGGTTTGATCGCTGTGAATCGCATTAGTGAAAGCTTGCTGGTACTTACGAGGTGAGCATACTATTGTCTGCTACGCAGATTGATCCCGGTGTAACCAGCCCTAGATCTTCACAGAGCTTTAGATCGGGTGTATATAACGGCTTTTGATGGTCGAGAAACAAAAGGTCGATATGTTTCAATATGCCTTTTAAAGATAGCCGTTTTAGGATAATGGAACAAGAACCAACAATGACTTTCACCGTCTGGCTCAACCCGGCCAGGTCGACCAGTTGAGTGATAACGGCAGCGAATTCGGGATTCAGTTCTAGGCTGTAGTAACGCTCTCCTCCAGATTCTCTCAGCGCCGCCCCAAATGCTACGGCAGAATAGCCAATATAACCTCCTAATTCGACGATTATCTTTGGTTTTTCTTTCATGATAAGATCGACGATTGGTTTCGATTTATATTTTCCTATGTTCACTAGAGTGACAAATCAGTTAATTTAAAAGAGCACTTAGTTCTTATTCTCGATATGGGTATATATTAAGTCACTTTGACTCAGTAAGAAAAGGCAGGGCGATTTATGGTCATATAGAAAGTTGCGTACTAAGATATTTGCGAGTTGTTCCATACTCGTCAATCGCGTCGAGGACTCTCTGAGGATCTCCTCTCATATCCTCGAGATGGGGATGAGTAAAAATAAAATGAAGTAATTCTATCTCTCTTCCATCATTAAACTATTTAGAAAGTAAGATATCAACGTAGTTATGGGAGGTGAGGCTTGAGAAGACTAACATATACTTCACCTTGCGGCTGATATCTATCTCCTACAAATTTCTCGGCAGACATGTTGATCATATAACATCTCTAGTAAAACTAGATGTGTAAATTAGATTAGGTATGTTTTAACTATCTAATAATACCTGGGTGGACATGTCCCACCGCTGAGAGGATGTAGTAGAGAATTATATGTCATCACATACATATGTTTTTATTTTGGTCTTGACGTCATGGACCCCTATTTTTAATCACCTTTTGGAGAAATAAGTTCCATCGGTGGAGTTTATCTTAGCGAGGTCAGACCAGTATATGTACATCGTACCTCTCTATCGATACCATTTGTTTTAAACAATCTAATTGGTCCTGGTGCTGGTAGATAACAGAGCGATAAGCGAGATAACAATAGCGCTCATAATCGAACCTATACTCTCTTTTAACCCTGTCTCTAAGTCTAATAAACCAAATCTTGAACTTCGGAATACGAATGGTGCGCCGACCAGGAATTAAGTCATACCAATAAAATATCCCAGAAATTCATTGCATATCGCACACAATCAATTGCACACATATAATAAACTAGGAATTAGAAATTATAAACTAGAAAATTATATTTTTTTCTGTTCTTCCAAACTCTTTCATCTACACCCAAAAAACTATTTCCAAGACCACCATTTCAACCATTCCATACCATTCCATACCATTTCATACCATTTCAATCATGAGTGAACCATTACATTCAACTACTCCTCTTTCTCCTTCTCTACCTCCTCTACCTCCTCCTTTACAATCAGAACAACATGTTCCCAACTCTACCGTACCGCATATTCCGTCGGATTCGTCATCAGAGTTGTCTGATCTCCCTAGTCCCTCGCCAATCCTTTCGGAGTCTGAAGATGAGGAAATGGAACAAAATATTGAAGAAGATGATGATGACGGAAACGACGAAGATTTGCTAGCATTCGTACGCGATACAGAAGAGTTTTGGCAAGGGAAACGACGAGCTCACCGCAGGTTCGGCTTCACGGCATTCCTCAAAGGCTATCTTTCGATCGAATCAGCAGGGACCAAGGCTCGGTTAGGGATAAGATTCGCAATTTTGCGTAAAGTGATGGCCATCCCTTCAATACGGGAGCGTTTAGGCACCGTCGCCGGCGCTCAAGCCAAGGCCGGCGGGGATAAATCGGCAGAGGGATGGGATGTAGATATCCCTGCCTTTCATAAGGATCTTCGCGCCCTAACGTCGCAGCCATCCTTCCGAAAATTCGAACCGGATATGCTCCAGGCACCGGGCGGCGGTCCATATACTGTCAAAGATATGTCGAATTCGGACTGGCTCGAAACTTTCCCTTCGCAGGCTTGGTCCCAAATCCAGGCCAAGTCTCCCAGCCTGGCTAAGTTTTTATCATCTGCCCTCACCAACCAACGAAGCGGTTGGGCATCGTATAATACAGCGGCTAAAACTCGTTTACCTTTTCCGGAAGCCAAGGCTTATATGGTCGTGTCGTTGCTCCTAGGTTGCTATGCTCATCAGTCGAATTTCTTGCCTATGGCTATAGGTATACATCTCCACAGAAACGGGGTACCTAAACGAGTAGTTAATACGCTGGCCCAGTTCGGCGTTTGCGTCAGTTATGGTACAATTACAAGACAGCTACAGCAGATGGAGAAGCCAGCACAGGTACGCCCGGAAGACCAGGCCTCTTCCACGGCGCCCGATTTAATGGAAGGTGTAGTCGAAACTTAAATGGGCAGCAGATGATTTTCATATATTCTAGACTGATGTCGTTGAGATAAGGTGGAGTGGCAGTTATTGGATGGAGAATTAACGATCAGAAGTAATTGTAATAGATATCTGTTGGATCTGTTGCTTAATTATTATGTCTCGTTCTGAAATCCATGATCCGTCTACTCCTAATTCAATACTATTCTTAGCTCAGTGTCAATAGCAATAGCAAAGCTCTTAGCAAGGAGCAACCATGAAAATGTGAGATCTAGGGACGACTCTCCCATCACTCGAACTAAAGTTGCGAGATCTGCTATTCTAGATTTAAACTAGCCTCATGTTCTATAATTCGTCGTATTATGCGAATTAAGGATATAGAGAATCATACTTTCCACTTTATAAGTTATGTCACATTGAATCACAACTAATATAGAAAATCCTGTGAATGCCACTGTCAACTATGGCGGTAATAGACGTTATCAAGAGAAGATCATGTATTAATGGACCATGAGCAAAGTCATGACGAATTGGAAACTAAGAGATATAATGGAAAATATTTTCATATTTGAATCTTAGAGTCCTTAACATAACCTAAGATATCCTCACCCCTGAACTCCTCTCATCACACCTAGATCGTATGAGCCTACGTCGCGTTCGTCGTCTTTACTCCTTTGATCATATATTTACTTCCTGAAATGTCGGATTTAAGAGCCAATGTCAATAAAACTAAGCACGGCTTCCATGTTGAAGGCTATGAAAAAATCGAGTACGACTTCACGTTTGTTGATAATGTCTTCGATATTGCCAACGCAAACCTTGCGGACTTATATATGAAATGGGGGCGAATACTCGCCGTCATGGACAAGAACGTCTACAAGTTATACGGCTCAAAATTAGAGATATATTGTACTTTCCACAACCTGAAGCTCAAAGTGCACCAGACATCGATCGGGGAGAAGGCAAAGACCATCGACACATTTCTTAATCTCGCCGATACCATGACAGACTTTGGTATTATACGAAAGGTATCGGGAGCATTGCTACAGATTCATAGTCTACGTTCCTAATATATTCATAACAGGAACCTGTCCTTGTTGTCGGCGGGGGTTTGGTTACGGACGTCGCGGGCTTCGCCTGCGCTGCGTATCGTCGTAATACCCCTTTCATCCGCATTCCGACGACACTGATCGGCTTGATCGACGCTAGCATAAGCATCAAGACAGCGGTTAATTACGGTTGTCTGAAGAATCGCCTCGGAGCATACCATGCTCCACTGCACACCTTCATCGATTTTACGTTTCTTCGGACTCTCCCCATTTCCCAAGTTCGAAATGGATTCGCCGAGTTGATCAAGATCTCTTCGTGCTCCCACCTCAAGGTGTTCGAGCTGTTGGAAAAATACTGTGAGCAACTGATTCTGACGAAGTTTGGCCGAGCAGATGGATCGAGGGTCGATATTAGGGAGGCGGCAGATTTCGTGAGTTATTGTGATTCGAGTGGTCACTACACAGCATGAAAGCGCTAATGATCTCAGATCAACTACGAATCTATCTACGAAATGCTAAGGCTGGAATCTCCTAATCTCCACGAGACTGGGCTTTATCGAGTCATTGCATTCGGACATACGTAAGCTTCATGTACAAGCCGTTATTCTTAATGATTGGATTAACATGGACTCTTTCAGGTGGTCCCCAGTGCATGAACTTGTTCCAGAGCCTCCATTGCGCCACGGACATGCCATTTCCATCGACATGGCTTACTCCGCTACCTTAGCAAACGAACGCGGACTGCTTTCTGACAGAGACTATACCCGGTTTTTGACCCTATTCTCGAGGGCAGGTCTTTCAATTGATCATCCCGAATTCGACGACGCGGTTTTGGATAGAGGTACTGACGCTATCTTGAAAACACGCGATGGGCTATTACGACTAGCCGTACCAAGCCCTCTAGGATCTTGCACTTTTCTCAATAACGTGTCGTTAGAAGAGCTCAAGGCTACTTTGAAGAAACATAAGGATACTGCAAGGACATATCCTCGAGAAGGGGCTGGTCTCGATGCATACTGTGATAGTAGCGACACTGGCTACGATGACATTACATCTGAGGATAATAGCGTGGATTTGATTCCCAAGGCCGTCGTAGGGGGTAAGTCATGGCACTGTATTTTTCATTCTCCCTATTCTACTCCGTTTCACCGTTCGGGTCACCCTAATAATTATAGATATATGAATTAACGAACTTACCCCTGAAAGGATCTACTTGTGTTTTTCGGCTGCTAATGTACGACTCATAGTTCCGAACGGTGTTCATGGCATTGCAAACGGATTGAGCCAAAATCATGAGATGAACGGAAGCATCAACAACCATGTTAACCTGCTCGAAATAGACGGAGATGTCGATAATCAACCGGACACGTATGGTGTGGATATTTCGGAGAATACCGTTGGTGGACTAGCCGGTAGGATCAAGGCTCAGGCTTTACATCAAGTTATCTGACGTGCTCCACTTGGCGTATACAGAGGAGCAAGCTCCGAACATTCAATCTGATAAAGAAATTTAGACTCAATCCATGGATAGATGGTGATCTTAAGTGAAAACTCTGTTTGAGAACGTATCGTGCTAGTAATGAAATATTCAAAGGGCATCCTGGTAAGAGAGCCTCAATCCCACCCCCTGAAAAGGCCTAGGACGCTTAGTTAGGGGGTTTCGATCATCCCATCATATGCTAGTATGAGAAATTCAATGTCGTTCTGAAAGTGGCTCAAATGATGACGCCTGCAAGTTAGAATCAAGGTCAATTTTGAATACTAGCAGAATCGCGTATCAACGAGATACCCCTGAGCTTCAGAGTGGCTTAGCGTCTAACCCTCTGTCTATGTAAGGTATTCAATGTTCATATCAGAGTCTGTACAGCATCGTGTGAGGATAATGGATACCACTTCAATTCTGGACGCCATTCCCAACGGTGACATCAAGTTGGTCCCAATGATTTTCAGGATCTAAAAGTTGCGAACCCCTATTCCATCTTATTCAACCTTCGTATCATTATCTTCTCATCACATATAAGTTATAAATGACGACCGAATCATCAAGAAGCGATTCCATGAGATGCTTTAGCCTTGTTTGGCTCAGCTTTCTCCTATTTCCCTTTACAGCTGTGACGGTGTGCATCTGTATTGTTTTTCAAAGATTTCTTTCCCCGAGGACATACTTAAGGTATCAAGATAAATCTCGAGATAAAATCACTCGGCAAACAGTTCTGGTCACAGGAGTAGGGATGGCGAAAGGGTTGACGCTAGCCCGGTCTTTTTACCTATCAAATCACCGCATCATCGGCGCCGACTACGAGACTTTTGGCATTCCGTGTTCCGGTCGATACTCTCGAGCTATTTCTGCTTTCTATCGTCTGCCAAAACCGAATGAGAATGAAAGTACAGAATCTTATATAAAGCGGCTAGTTGATATCATCAATATTGAGAATGTCCAACTTTGGGTTTCTGTCTCTGGCGTTTCCAACGCCTTAGAAGATGCTCAGGCAAAAGAACATATAGAGCAGTACACTTCTTGCAAATGCATTCAGTTCGACAGCAGGATTACTTCGGTACTGCATGATAAGTGGCTCTTCATTGAAAAATGTGAAGAGCTAGGACTTCCGGTCCCTGAAACGCATAAAATCACATCGAAAGGCGATATTTCGCATATTCTCTCAATGTCAGACCCAGAACGTAAATTTATCTTGAAGCCTGCTGGCATAGACGACCAGCACCGCGGAAACATGACGCGTCTACCCCTTTTGCGGGCAGAGGACACCGAGAGGTATATTTCTCACTTGCCAATATCAAATTCAAACCCCTGGATCATGCAGCAATATATTCCTGGTGGTGAAGAGTACTGCACACATGCTCTTGTAATCAGGGGACGTGTTAAATGTTTTGTCGCATGTCAGAGTGCAGAGTTGCTTATGCATTATAAGCTACTATCACCAAATTCGCCCTTATGGCGTGCGATGCTTATATTTACAATCGAATTTATCCGCCGCTCGCCACGGCCTGAAGCCATGACTGGTCATCTTAGTTTTGATTTTATGGCCAGTGAAGAGGTTGTTGGCCAGAGCGGATGTAAGAAGAATATCTACGCCATAGAATGCAACCCCCGTGCTCATACTGCAGTTGTCCTTTTTGCGCAACAGGGCCCGGAGATGGAAGCTATGGTAAACGCTTATCTCTCCGCCATTCAAGAGAATACAACAGAGCCGGACCTTTACTCCCAAAAAGAAGGATTACCAACCAGCCCGAAGGACTCCTTAGTTATACCCCCTACATATGCAAAACCGAGATATTGGATAGGGCACGATATTGTTTCCGCTTTTCTATTACCAATGTATCAATGGGGTACCGGGGCGGTTGATTTTTACCACATGCTATCAGCGATTCTCGACTTTATTTCTCATATCATGCTTTGGAAAGAAGGGACATTTGAGACATGGGACCCGCTACCAGCTCTGGTTCTCTACCATATTTACTGGCCGATGGTGGTTCTATTTTCTTGGTGGTATGAGGAACGATGGAGTAGGGTTAATGTGAGTACGACGAAGGTGTTCGCTTGCTAGTTACGGTTGTCATTATTTAGTACGACATATTGAAAGGCTTCATATTTTCCTCTATCGCTATTGGGATGACCATGTTAAATTATCTTTTGAATCTTCATTGGTTTTTGTCTAATTGTAGTTATCACGATTTAGCTTGAATATCCTTATGACGCGGAAAATCAGTTGGTCCACCTTCTAGGGCTCATCTTATTTCAAACATCTACCACTATAGGTAGACGACTGAATTATCACATAGGATGATAGACTTCTATTGGAATATAAAGCCCAGAAATGAAGTATAGACCGCCTATAGGCATTATTAGACCACCTTATTAGTCTATATAATTTACCATTTCCATACCTCCTTCAGGGGACTTCAACGTGAACTAAGTCCGTCCGTCTACACTAAACGAAATAATATAGTTGGCTAGGTCGATGACCTCATCAGCTTTAACACGCTGATATAATATATAATATCTATTATTCGCACGTACTTTCGTTATCCAGTAAACATTCATTATTACCCCTTTATTCATATCGCTCATGGCTGATTTTCGTCTGAATTATTTTACATGCACTTTAGGACAGGCAGTAATCTTAAAGAGACAGCATGGACAAGACCACGGTGCTTTTAAAACTGTCATATCCTTAATCGAAGAGCAGGCAAAAAATCTACCGGATACTCCCGCCCTGGGATTTTCTGATTATACGTCTACAAACAAATGTGCTTGGCGTAGGTCGTCTCTTAACTACCTTTGTGGTCCATATTGATAATATGTAGCACCCGACCAGATTACGTTTTCAGAACTCAATAATTTGTCAAAAGATGCGGCAATAACCCTAAGCGGTACTTTAGATTACGATGCCAATAATGATGAGCTACAAACAGTTGGATTGCTGTGCTATAGTAGTCTCGATTTCGTGCTCACGTGGCTAGGACTCGTGCGATTAGGATATAGAACATTTTTACTCGCGTAAGAGTCCCTTATTCACTATTATTCACTCATTATCTCACACAAGCTTACCATGACTGGGAAGTCCTCAGTTAGAATATCGAGCCATACACCATCTATGTGCTAAGTCTCACATCAGAACGATCATTACAGATGGTTCCCAGGAGAGGAAGCTCTCCGAACTGTCAGGATCGGTTGATATAGTGAAAATTCCAAAATATCAACGCTGCTACGGATTAAATGTTAATTCTCACCATATAAACTTCTGTAATCGAGAGGAAGTTGATGTAGCGTATCTCAGGCACACCTCAGGTACCTCATCTGGATTACCCAAACCGATCTTCCAGACTCAGTGGGGAGCTGTGGGATGTTTACCCTCATTTCCTTATAAAGATCAGCCAGCCACATTTACGACCACGCCCCTATATCATGGGGGTCTAGCAGACTGTTTTAGGGCCTGGTCCAGTGGAAAAATGGTTTGGTTCTTTCCAGAAAGCGTCGTTCCAGTTACCGCACACAATATCATAGCCTCGGTCACATACGCCCGCAAGACAAGCCAAATCCCTGTAAGGTATTTTTCGTCTGTCCCGTATGTGCTCAACTTGTTAGCCGAAGTGCCCGATGGGATTCAAATACTACAAAGCATGGAATTGGTGGGCGTCGGTGGTGCCGCTCTCTCCCCTGCTGTGGGTGATAGGCTGGTCGGCGTAGGAGTTAAGCTCGTGTCACGGATGGGAAGCGCCGAATGTGGTTTTCTTATGTCTTCGCATCGGGATTACACCAACGACAAGGAGTGGCAGTATTTTCGACCTATTAAAGATTCGGCATTTATATCGTTTGAAGAAACACAAGATGGTCTATTCGAATTAGTAGTCAAGCCGAGTTGGCCACTGATAACGAAGGCGAATCGCGATGATGGTTCATATGCTACAGCTGATTTATTTGAGGCGCATCCATCACTACCCAATGCTTGGCGATATCATAGTCGAGCAGACGCTCAGATAACTCTAGCCAACGGCAAAAAGTTCGATCCTTCTCCTCTCGAAGAATCTATTAGAACATCTACGCGATTAGTACAGGATGCCCTAATATTCGGCGCGAGTCGAGAGTATGCCGGCGTTCTCCTATTTAAGACTTCGAGCGACATTCCGAGTGACGATATTATCGACGCAGTTTGGCCACAGGTAAAGAAACTCAACGAAGAAGGATCAAGCCATTCTCGTCTGTCAAGGTCAATGTTAGTTGTAGTCGAATCAAAAGAGGATGAACCAATCTTAAAGAGTAGTAAAGGGACCACATTAAGACGTCAAGCCGAAGATTATTACCCCGACATGATCGACAAGGCTTACTCCGAAAAGTCGAATACGCCTACACAAAAATTTAGCATCTCGGACGCGAATCTTTCCTCTAAATTGCTTCGCCTGTTCACTCAAGTTTTGGGGCGCGAAATCGACCCTCTTGATGATTTTTTCCAACAGGGAATCGACTCAATCACGTCCATTCAAGTTAGGAAACTTATTGAGTCTAGCATTCTAGACGAGGGGTTCTCCGAGCTACCATCAACATTTATATATGATAGCGGCACTGTTGATGCTTTGGCCACGCATCTAGTTCAAGCGGGCCACGATGGCCGCTTCAGCAATTCGCGTGACGACGCCATTGAGTGGAAGCTCATGCATGAATTGTCGGAGAGATACAGTCATTTTGAGTCAGTAAATGACGGTCCCGTCAAGAAGAATGCCCAAGTTATCGTTCTTACAGGCGCTACTGGATCACTCGGAGCTCATATATTGTCCATTTTATGTGAAAACTCCAGTGTTCACAAGGTTTACTGTCTAGTTCGTGGGAAGAACAAAAGCGCGTCTCGAGAACGCGTAGCCAAGGCACTATCAGACCGTGGTTTGCCAAGATTAGAAGACTTGGGTCAAGAGATTATCTGTCTCCCCTGCGAGCTCTCCGATCCTCATCTCGGGCTCTCCATCGAAGAATGGACACAAATCGTGGCTGAGTCTTCAATCTTTATCCACGCAGCGTGGACCGTTAATTTCACCGTCCGACTAGCATCGTTCGAAAGGCAGATTATGGGAACTCGGAGCTTGATTAACACAGCGATAGCAAGTAGCGCACGGTTCTTTTTCATCAGCTCCACGGCGGCAGTGAGCTCTACCCCTTCTTCCACCATTATGGAGAAGGTATCCACGGATCCGTCACATGCCTCCCCCCTGGGCTATACAAGATCTAAATGGGTTGCCGAACGGGTATGTTCAAGGGCTCACGAATGGGTGCTCAATAATACACTATCCTACAAGGAGATGAGCGCTGAGATCTCGATCATTCGTGTAGGACAACTATGCGGGAATGAGGCAGGCGTATGGAATGCAAGCGAAGCATACCCGCTAATGTTATCGACAGCTTGGCTTGTGGGATGTCTGCCGGATTTGCCGCACGAAACTCTTAGCTGGTTACCAGTAGACCAGGCAGCGAAGATAGTTTCTGAAATTGCGTTGCTAGACCACGCCCCCCAAACGCCGAATTCCGCCGAGATGCCTATACGCCATGTTCTCAATCTGTATAAATCCCCGTCATGGTCTCAAATGCTTCGCTGGATCTCGGAAACGCCGGGGCTGTCCTCATTCCAAGTAGTCAAGCCTGGGGAATGGTTGGCGCGACTAGAGTCAGCGCTTACTAGTAAATCACAGGCAAGACACCCATCCGAGACCCTGCTAGAACTATGGAAGGATAGGTATGTGATGGAAATATCTGAAGAGAACGTTAAGGGTCATAAAATCAACGCTGGCAAGCCACCGATATATGACGCATCTTCAAGTCTAAGGCTATCTCGGACGATGAGAAATATCAGGCCCTTAAGCCATGACCAGGTGGTAAGTATGTGGAAATGGATCGAAGGGAATATGGGGAGAAATCTTGAGGACCTCCACATAGAAAAGTGAGAAGATTTTATTTTCTATATTGTAATACCATTGGGTTTTTTAGGTAACTTGAAAATCATAAGATAGCTTTTTTACTTTAAAAATGCCCTCATGGAGATGTCTCTTGTCTTTCCATGTCGTCTACCATCAAAGCTAACAACTTAGGTATGGATGGAAACACCAATATGTTTCAACACGTCAACAGAAGAGAACGCATGAAGGACAAGGATATACTACTTCAGTTGGAACAGGGGAGAATGTGTCTGTTGCTCATAACGCTCTGAGGCTATTACTAACTTTTTGAACGAATCAGTTCATGAAGGTAAGTACTTATAACGCCACTTACACTATTAAAATATCATAAAGAACTTTCAAGAGACGAACTGAGATCGCTTGTGTGTGTATACCTATAAATATCATGACTACTTAGGGTATACGGTGAAATTCTTACATATTCGCTTTAGGCGTCAATTTTATGTTCCTTTAATATTTACTTCACCTAATATCCTAGATTCTATTGGCCTAGAATATGGAGGATGGGTTTAGAAATTTATCTGGCCTGTAAATCTTGAATGTCTATACAAATACAGTAAGTAATATGATATCCCTACCTAAATTGGCCAAGATATTGCACGTTCTTGCGATTCTTCTTACATAATTGTATGTGTGCAGTCACGTCTACCATGAAATCTACTCACATATCACTCTCACCACCTGCAACCTTATCCACCAACAATGACAATACATAATAGACCGCGCGGTTATTCCTGATACCTCAAAACCATAGGTAAGCCTAACAATAGTCAGAAATCTGGTGTAACAATGATAGATTGTACTAACAATCTTCGAACCTGATCGACGTTAACCGTGGTTATACTCTGGACGTATTAGTGCATCGTGCAGGAACCAGACTTTCCCCAAGTCATCAAGTGACCAGGGGGATGAAGTTCCAGACTTCTCCATCTTGCATGTCAATTTTCCACGCGATTATCTTAATTGGATAGGGAACGCTCATAACCTACAGATATCTATCTGCAATTAGACGCAGAAAGGCAACATCCGCCAGGATCAACAACCTATAGGCTATAATTTACGAACTCGCCATGTCACCAGGGTGTACGAAGCAATATCGACGTAATATCAAATGCAACTTGACTTATTTATCCCGTTGCATAGCTATCTCTACCTGTAAATACATGCCGTCATAGTAAGTATGCTGATGCTGCCCTCCGTACATGTATTTCACTGGGTGGGCCTACGTAGTATACCACGGCACATTCAGACTCAAGAGTCGTGATGATACGGGTGTCCGAAGATCATAGCGCCTAGCTGAGCCGTACTCCAGCAGCAGGATGATGTTGGTATGTCATATAAGACAAACGTTGCTAATAATTATATAATATTATACAATTATAGAATAATAATAAGGGATGGCAGTATGGTGCAGCAGATTTGAGTCCATATTGGGTTAAATTTAGTCAGACATTGAAAGAAGTCGAGATATTTTTATGTAACTCGACGAGCTTGCCCTTGTGTTGCATTAGAAGCCGTCTTTTGGGGGTTTGGATGCAATAAGTTCGGCAGATGTTGCGCCGCTGACTTGACCGGCCTATAGGAAACCGTTAGGACCTCTCCGCAATATGTAATTGGACCAATAAGACGAGATGGTTGGATAACATAGCATAAGAGTTAACAAACAATCATCGCATATAGTCTCGTCTTGTTGATAGATCGGCAGGGAGGATTTGAGATTCGTCTGGGGATCGGCATCCAGCCTCGAGGTCTGAAGATACGGGAACGAATCTTCATGATAAGCAAAGTCATTAGTCGCAGATGTCAAGACATCGGGATCCCTTAGGCACTTCGCTTTATCTCCGTTATCGGTCGTCGTGGCCATGTTCTGAGCCATGCCAGCGGAGATAATGTCTCCATGGCTCCTCCATGTCTCCTCTACGTCTCCTCTATGCCTCCTCCATGCTTCCATGCGACGTGACTGTGACTCGTAGTACATAGATGAGATTTAGGTACGTAAGGGGCTGGATGGTCGGTCTTCGATTGGGATAAAGATTTGATAAGTTATAACCTTCTCAGGAATGACTACGTCTACACGATTATTGGTCAACTCGTTGACTAGAATATCTTCGCACACAGTATATGCAACTATATACATATCTGTATACTATTTTTGAGGCAGGTATAGATGTAAACTGCCTTGAGTTTAGCAGGACGTTATACCTGAACAACGCGTAAATCGACGCAAACACGAAGGGGGAAAAGGGGGCATCGCTCGTTCAGTCCCAAACTTGGTCGCATCTGACTTCTACAACCGACATCGCGAAAGCTAATGCGCAACCATTCTCGGGATTCGGTCTCTATTTCCTAAGGCATGTCAGGCTGGCGCATCGCGGCTCTTCATTTTCCAGGTGGCATCGCATCTAGTAGTCTGGATGCCGCTTTAGCTACGTCCGGTAACGCTGTGTTGCCCCTCCACACCTTTCAGACAGATAATTCCTTCGTTGAGACGAACCACATAGGTCTGTGAGCGATTCGTATCAAGATAGAATCAAGAGCTAACTTGCTGATTGGAGAGATAGCTAACACAAGGATGGACCAACACGTCCTCATCGCTGGTTCCACCGTGGCGCTGCTTTATCTTGGGGACGTCGACATGCCTTGCAATTAACAAACTTATGCCTTGCCTATCTATCGTCGCGTTACCCGATCCTCAACCAGATTCGTCATAGATGGTCTCCGCGATGCGGTTTCTGGGGCCCCGTAGCTTTGTTATTGGCGAGATGGGACGGGCTAGTTATCAGAGTCGAAGCCACGGAGATAAGGGCTGAATAGACCCTGGACTGGCATCACGATGATAAATGGAAGGCTCGAGGACGCTCTGTTCATCTCATCGTTGACCAGGAATTCTCTGTCAGGCTCGAACTTTACCATATAAGTAGGATCCTCCTTTCACGTTTGGAAGAAGCCTCCTCTTTTATCTACCCCGTACATCTACATCTTTATATTCACAATGGCAGCCGCAGCAGTATTACCCCTTCCTGCTACCACGAAGCAGAGTTGGATTCCAAACATAAAGACACCTGCATTGTCCGAGGTAGGAAATGAGGAATTTACACCTGAGAAACACCTTGCTTTCAAGGAAGTCCCCAAGGTATACACCATGAAGGAGCTCGGGTTTCCTGAGGATCAAGGAATATCCCCAGTGGCTGTTTCAGAGCCTTTCCCACTGTTCACGGAAGAGGCCGTGTTGAGAATGAGACAGGAGGTTCTCAGTCCTGAGGTTCTCAGTAACTGTCGGTACTCAAGCAATATAGCACAGTGTCAGCTAAGAGGGTTTGCAAATAAGTAAGTTATTTGGGAGCGATTTTGGAGATGAGGAAAAAGAAAACCTCAGCCCAATGTATGCGGATGTTACTGACTCGAGAATACATTCAGGTACGCACCGTTTGTATACGATGTGTGGAAAAGCCCCAAGACGCTGGAGATCATCTCCAAAATCGCGGGAATTGACTTGGTGACCGAAATGGATATTGAAATCGGCCACATTAATATCTCTGTCAAGTCTGAGGCAGAGAAGGAGGAGGAATTACAAGCATTCAATGACAAAGCTCAATTCGACGCCGACGAGGGTATCGCGGGTTGTCCATGGGAGGATAATAAGCCTATCGTGGACTGGCACAAAGACAGCTACCCCTTTGTCTGCGTAACTATGCTGAGCGACTGTACAACCATGATTGGTGGCGAGACAGCCCTCCGTACCGGCTCGGGTGAGATCATGAAAGTGCGAGGTCCGCAGATTGTAAGTTCTCCCGTCAATTTTAATTCGTTCCTCTGAAATATCTTGGTTCGCGAAGTAACCGGTTCTGCGATCTAGGGCTGTGCGGTGGTGCTGCAGGGCAGATACATAGACCACCAGGCACTACGAGCACTGGGCACGGCGGAGCGCATCAGTATGGTGACATCGTTCCGGCCACGGTGTCCGACGGTGCGCGATGACACAGTTCTGACGACTGTGCGGCCCATCTCTAACCTCTTAGAGCTGTATAACCAATTTAGCGAGTATCGCCTAGAAATACTCGAAGAACGCATCCGCCAACAGTTAAAAGAGCTTCGCGAGGCCAACAGTGCTGGTCGCAAGGTCGCCACAAGTAAACTTAAGGCGTTTTTTAAGGAGCAGGAGAATTTTCTTGCTCATATGAACCATGAGATGGTGGATGAATCAGAGGTTATCCATGGTAACATTGACGAAACTCTGGCGGCACCAAAGGAGTCAACGACGGAGACGGATACAAAAGCCAGAAAGCGTCCAAGGCATTCCTAGATGCAGTCACAAACGTGTCTGCATTACTTGATGTTGTTTTACTTTAGCCATATCAACATTTGAGGACAACGCCATGGGGGATTCGAAGGTCTGTACGGAGTAGCTCACCGAACAACACTAATTGATCTTGTTGTTCTACCCTTGAATTAGCGCTGTACCTATTTATATGGATAGGTACCTGGTATATATCAATACACCTATATCCATTGCTAACTGGGCTTGCATTGTGCCCTGTTTCAATGACCTCTTTGATTACGGCAGGGATTATAAATTGATGTAAACCGACTAGAATCATCCCGAAGCCATGGAGACATGATATCGACACATGAATTATTCCCAGCATACAGGTACATTATACATCTGTATTCCCTTTTTGGAACCATCTATGTTTAATACGGGGGAGGATCATCGGCATAGATTTGTTGTTCATCCACGTCGTCACTAGTAAAACGTTCGAATATGCGCTCTCTTGTCTTCCGTAATTCTTCTCTTGCCGTTTTCAGTGCTGCTGCGTGGTTGTTCATTTCTTGTTCGGCCACCCGGTGTCTCGATTCGGTTTTGTCCAGTCGATCAAGTAGGTTAATGTGAGCTCGACGAAGACTCAACCGAGAATCCTTGATCTTGTCATGAAAGTCCAAGTCGCTGAATATGTTGTCGAATAAAATATCGCCCACCAGGCTGCCATTAGCAATGATAACGGGAGGTAGATCTTGCACTTTCGGTGACATACGCTGCGCTTGTCCCACGAGCGCCAGCATTTGGCAGACTTGACTCTCGGCCTTGTCTAACGAATTACGTTCCATCATATCGCTGAAGGACGCGCCACCAAGTATGTCCATGCGACTGTAGCTTAACGCCTCCTCGATGTGGTTGAGAGCTGTGCAGAGTCGTCCTCGAGCTTCTCGTAGAAGGCGTAAGATTTGGAGCTCTGTTTCGACTGTAGTTCGAGATGTGTGGTAGGCTTGCAAAGTACTCTCGAGATTCTGCTCTAAACGATCCTCCTCGGGGAATCCAGGCGTAGCACCCAAGAAAATATCATCATATAGGCAATTGAGCTCTTGTTGAGCGTGTACGTGACGATCTACTTCCGCCTCTAGATCGCTCTGTGCCTCCAAGGCTTTTGACCGCATGATCCTAATATTTTCTTCCTGTTCTTTAGCCTGACGTTCCTGTTGCAAAACTGCAAAGTATTCTTTTTCTTCTTTCTCAGCCCTGGCCTCGAACTTATCAGTCTTACCACTCACGCGATAGGCAAAACGTTTCATGACAGAGTCGCGGTATTTTTTGTGCTCCTTGAACTCTTTGGCTCGCTGGTTATCCAGAGCAGCAATACGTTTCCGGATAGTAGTAAGTTCAAAATTAAGATCATCGACGTAGTGCTTTTGTTGCTCCAGTGCCGGGAGGGCATGATCTGTCTCGGAGAGGATACCTAGCAGTTCGCTATTACGAAGAGCTGCTTCTTTAATCTTAATTGCGACTGAAGCCATCGCGTCGATCAGTGCTGTGTTGGTGAATAGATTGATTCCCAGGCTCAAAATCGAGCATGTCTATAATCAATCTGTGACATTTCCGGGTCCCATTATCCCTTATAAGCTCTTCTACCGAAGTAGGAGGCTGTGTTAGAAAGGGTAGGCAGCCTTAAGCACTGCCACATTAAGACTATTAGTGCCTTGCAGCTTTGAAGATTTCTCGGAAGAGGCATTTTGATATATACCTTTAATATACCTTATTAGAGCACAATGATGTACGTTATAAATCGAAAAGAATATTGATCCATTGTATTTTGTAGCATCCTGTCGATTACGAAAAGGGGTAGATGTCACTATATGTACCAGGTAGGTATTTGCCTGTTCGTTTGAAGTTGGATAAATATTAGGTCGGTATTTCTATTTCTTGAAGGGAAATAGTGATATCTTTCGCCATGAGTGTTCTATTGGAATGTATGCAGGTTAGATATTGCAGATATCATAGTAGGTATAGTAGGTCTTGAAATTCTTTTGAACTTCAAGTTTCGAGTTTTTTGATGAAGGGATGAAAGCGAATATGGTCAGGTGATCTACCTGTCACCCCACTTACATGGTTCGAGTGTACACAGCCACCATATACACAGAACATAAATGTGGCTGTGTATCGAGCACATGTATCTCAGCCACGAGTACATAAGGTACGGTTTGCAACGGTCTATTGAATCTCGCTTCTCCTTTTTACTCATTTTTCAACTTCAACCACCAATTACCATCATGTAGGTATGAGGTATATATATATATATACCTATAAAAGATACCTATATAACCTCTTTATGTTAGATATCCTTCTTCATCGGTTGATCTGATCATCGATTCAGCTTTCTATCCCTCATTAGTAAAGCCGCCCCTGTCGCGAGCATGGCGCAAACCAACGAAACCCCTGATTTTCGTCAGTACCTCGTCTGAACTTGGACGAACACATTTTTTATTGTCTCTCTTACCATGGCTGTATTCAAGACCGCGCACATATGCCTGTGTGATTGCGTGGGCTATTCCTTGCGGCACCTCGTCAAGATAATCAACACGTTCGGTAGCTTGCTTAATGATCTTTTACTATTCCGTTAGCATAGAATACTCTTTTAATTTTAATATCATATAGACATCGAAATCAATTACCTTCTGGGCCTCGACTTCCACTATACCAAGGTCGCGTAATCTTGAGGCTAAGTCCGAAGGTATTGTTGCTTGAATCACCGCGTTACACGCGGCCATGCCTAAGATTGACCCGACCGGAATAGACAAGTATAATCCTGACGCTGCTACTGCCTTGTCTATAGGATTTATTGCCGCCTGCAGAGCAATAAAAACTGCGTTCGCTGAGATACCAGTACCAAAGCCACTTTGAAGTATAGTCAGCACATAATGATCCATGAAGGAGGACGTCTCACCATAACTTACCCTGGAAAGATGTAGAGAGATTCTATCCAGTTTGATTCGCCCTTCCATCTAAGTATCAACAACCCGTAACAGACGAGTGAGATGACTCCCGCAAATACTAGTGGTGGTTTAAGGTAACCGGTTCTTGTAGCGTCGGTATTACGTTAGCGATGTGTACGACCGATCATATACTAATGTATGCAGAAAAATGTATATATTTACCTCCGTATCCACGCGCCCGTTAAGAGCCCTCCAATGGTGTTGCCGATTACAGCCGGGATAAGATGTGCGCCTGCAACAGTGCTAGACGACCTTTCAGTGACCTGAAAATAAAGGGGGACGGAGAACATCATCTATTCACGTAAGTAATTCTACCCTGAGTCAGACATTGAGTATAGGCAACCTACCCCGACTTGGGCAGCTGTTTGACATGCCATGATGAGGTAACTGAAGACCACGTCTCGATTTCTTAGCAATCTTAACGGCATAATCGGCTCCTTCGCCCATCGGAGCTCCGTCACGACGAATAAGGCTAGCAAGAGCATCCCTGACGCAAAGATTGAGAGCACGATTGGGCTTGTCCAGGGCAATTTTGATCCGGCAATTCTGAGTGGTAGAAGGATAGCGAGAATACCGCTACCTAGGAGCAGAGCACCAAGAAAGTCTATCCTACCCAGCTGACCTTTCGTGTGTTCGACATCGTCTCGGCTCGATTTAACCGTTATGGTTGGGAGGACTGTTCCGCAAAGGACCATAGCAACCAAGAAGACTGGTACCTGTCCAAAAAATGACCTGGATATCATCGTGAGCTCAACCCACACGTGCTGCCACCCAGGGGTATTATAAACGAACCATCTCCATCCGATCGTGTCAGCAAGAAACCCCCCTGCAGGGCCACCTAAGCTTCGGCCGACAGTAGTAACAACATTTAAATAACTCTGCCACGAGGCTACGTCCCTCAGAGGTACCAAATCTAAAACATAGTGAGACTCTAAAGTATCGACATTGATATAGCTCAATCTTGGGATCTTGGTACTCACCAGTTATAATTACAGCCGCTAGACATGTTATTCCAGCTCCCCCAGAGCCCGAAATCACTCGACCGACTATGATCTGCCACATGGACTGGCCAATCCCGCTATATGATATTACACCGTAAGCTTTTGCATAAAAACGCCGTACACGCGCACTAACGGCCATACATTAGAACTCTGTAAGGGATTAGCTAGCTATTTCTCCTATCACGAGAACTTCACTTATGTGATAGCTTACGATCCAATAGCAAAAAGTCCGTAAGAAGCTAGCAGGACGGGCTTTCTACCATAGATATCGCTAAGTTTTCCATACTAAAATCCCATATCGTCGTCAGACATTGATGCTATAAGTAATCATCGAGTGTTCTACTTACAAGTGATTGTGTTGCAGCTCCTGCTAACAAGAAGCTAATAAAGAGCCAGCTAGAGTTCTCTAAATCATTGAACTCAGAAGCAATGACAGGATGGGTCGCAATAACTAATGAGCCATCTGCGCTGGACATGAATACACCTACACAAAATCTATCTTAGCAGACTCATATTTTCTTTGGTATGAAACATTTAGTGCCTACCGACAAACAGAGCCAGTACGACTCTGGCGACGAAACGATCACTATAGGTTGTCTGTGCTGGTAAGGCCGTGTTCGAGGGGTATTCCTCCTCATCATCGGATTTGGCGGATGTCCCATATGCAGTGATCGGAGAAGGACCATGAGAAACGCTGTCGCTAGAGGATGCTATAGATTCCACATCTCTCAAGCCGGCATTCGATGTATTTGACCCTAATAGTTTGGTTGTCTCATTGGCGAGTGTCTTGGCTCTGTCATCACCTGCCATGACAACTTATTGACCTGTATGAAGGTTCCTTTGGATGAATCTAGTGGCAAACGCCCCCAAGAAAATAAAGGCGCGAAATAACGACCAAATCATTCACGAATTGGTTAAGACGAGTATAGCTGTATCATGCTCCTCAGCGCTGAATAGGTAGTGTACTGTATATGATTCAAACTGCGAATTATGTCGAGGTTTCTGTAGGCCGACGATGTTCTATGTTGGCTCAATAAGCACGCCATGGCCCTGGCAAAGCACATCATAAACGCCATATCTTCCCGCGTAGTACATATGGTTTGCGCATTCCGGAATTATTGGTTCGCTAAATGATCCCAAAAGCAACATTATTTGCCTTTTCAAGCCTAGTGCCTGGACTTCAATGACAAGGTAGCCATTCAAGTTAGATCTATCCCTTAAATCGAATACACACCTAAGAAGTACCTCGCGTTCACGCAAATATCCGTTTCTTAATGAGCTTCAAAATACCCTAAAACGAGCTATGAATCTAATGACCTCAACTAATAGAATACCTGTTATCTGAGAACGCCCTTGGAAATAGCAAGCATTACCTAGGAGATAGTCTCTTCTCAGTCTTGAATTCGATAACACCATGTTCCACCATCTATGCTCACGGTGCAAGGTTCCCAACAACCTTACCTCTCGCTCACTCACACTCTGAGTTGGTCCCTGACTTCGGCATAACCAGACAGAATCTGTGCGGCTTTTTCGGCGCTTCGTGGCTGGAAATCGCAGGGAAACGGTAACGGCTCCAGGATAACATGGGCGTTAGTAGCCTCGCTATCGAACTCGATCACCTCGCCTGTCTTGGGGCATTTCTTTCTGTTCAGATCAAATGCCCATAGTACACCGGCACCCGTGACAAACATCTCGTCGTCAGCGATGTGCTGTCCGAGACAAGTTCTACGGCCCCACCCGAAGGTGTGCATTCCCATCCCTTCGCGAAGGTTAGGGTATCGCGAGAGTGGCTCCTGGTAAGTTGGCCATCCCTTCTCTAGATAACGTTCAGGGCGAAAGTTCTCTGGATCCGGATACCGCTCTGGGACACGGTTCATACTCCTGGAACGCTGGGTTAGACTGACTACCTACTAGGTACCTATTGCATTCATTCACTCGTTCCCTGCGCTGTGGAAATCGACGTACCATTCGCATGCTAAGATAATAGTACCCTTTTTAATCTTTTCGCCCCTGAACACATCGTCTTGTTCAGCTTGATGAGGCACACCTACACAATATGAGATAAGTAATCTGTGCGCGTTCTGCTTTTTGACGGAGAAGCTCCATGGGTAGCTTACCAAGAGGTACACCAGATCGCCATCTAAGCGTCTCTTTCAGGCATGCACGGATGGTGGGCATCTTGGCCATATCCTCTGTTGTCGGCATATGATTACCGCATACCCTATCGATTTCTGCCTGAGCCTTCTTCTGCCATTCAGGGTGCAATACCATGGCCATCAGGAAGAATAACAACGGACCACTAATAGTTATGACGCCAACGAGATTCTGGAACCCCAGCATACAACTTGCGAATTCTTCTTCCCGCGAATCTTGGTCTAGGGAAATATTGCCCTGTTTTTGAAGCCCTGTGAAGTAGCGGCTTGACCACGTATCTGCGGGTAAGTCGCCGCGAAGAAATCTCACCTTGGCGATATGAAAAGAATTAAGCCACCAAGCTCTTTGCTGGTCTTCTCGCGCTCTCTCGAACTTCTTCCACGGGTTGAAGGCCCATGGAATCGCCCACAGCGGTGTCAGAGTATTAACAATTGGCCCTGACACGGACATCTGAGTCAAAGTACGATCTGCACTATCCCCGTTCTCTCTACCCAAAGTCGCATCATCCCAAGCTAAACGACTCATGATACGCCCGCAATGTTCTCGGACATTGGCATGAAAACTCATGGGCTCTACCAGGAGGATTACTAGAAGCCTCTTGACTTCTTTCTCGATAACACCGAAGAAATGATGCCGGTGAAAATCGGTCATGGCGGCATGAACCCATTTACGTTGACGTGTCCAGGTTTCTTGAATTAGCATGGAAGTCAGCAAAGAAGCAGACCCGGTGAGTGTGAGGGCTCCCGTACCATTTCGGTCCATCAAAGCAACATAACCAGGACCGGTTTTATGATCCATGAGAGCTCGAATCTGAGGACGCCCAGAATAAATGTGACCCCTTTTTACCAGCAGTTCTTCGGCAATGGCCTGGTCTGAGACTATGACAAATTGCTGGCCAAGCATGCTCGTCCGGTAGATGGAACCGTAGATGTCTGCCCATTCTTTGAACTTCTTCCACATACAATACCTATCTAGATCATGGACTCTCCCGATAATAGGGAGCTGCCATGGTCCAACAAGCTTCTTCGGGGATTGGCTACCCCGGTTCCCCCACGAAAGAACTTGGCTCAAGATGGAAAATAGGAGACCTGGCACTGCCAAGTAAAAAACGAGAGTTCGAAGACTTTCCATTATTAGCGTACTATATAAAGAAGATAATCATCTTAAGTGAAAAAGAGCACTCTTAAGGGGGACAGAGTTCCAACTGGATCGTGATACTTATATCCGTCATAAGCGGCAAAGCACATTAATATGTCCAAAAATAGGAGCTTCGCGTGGAATTCCCCCCAGGCGGTAAAGCACCTTGTCATCATAATCAATAACATTTGAAGCCCGCCGCCACCTATTTCTGGTACTGCATCTGATCAATCTCCTTACATCCTCATCCAAATGCCTCCCTGGTAATTGATGTGCTTCGCCAGGTGGTAGTACTGATCGTAAGCCTCCCAGGATTGCTCTCCTCTCGTTGACCTCAGAGTGAGCAATAGTCTCTGTTCACGGCTTTGGCTTAACACTAGCAGACCTTTCAGCTCTCGCATCGCTGTGGATGGTATTGGTCGATTGGAGAGTCCTCTGCAGTCTAAGTCCCTACATGATCGCATACATACGAGGCGAGTAAGATGGTTGATTTGACAGGAGGTTGCTTCTCCAAAGACTTCGTATAAGCCAAGCCACGCGAGAACTGTCGTCCAATTATAGTCCACCCACCTACCTGGCTAAGGGAGCTTCGCGATGGCCTACTTCTTAGTGGAATCTGCCTCCATCATACTGGAAGGGCCCCCGGAATGCCGAAGGGCGATAATCTCCCTGTCGAATCCATGTGCTCAGATTTTCCCGATGTTACCTCACGTCGTCTTTATGGCACCTCGCCACGTTATCTGCGGAGCTTTCATATTGGTTTATGCATTTTTTGCGGCTCGAAAGTCGATATTACTGCAGTGACAGGTTACACTACTCATTCGCCATGGATCAATGTTCAACAGATTATCGCATATATCAATATGATTGGATTCTGGGTAACAGATCGCCTCTTGGGGATGTCCGGCCGTTGTTTGTGTTTGTGTCCTAGCATTGGTTTCTACCTGGGAGGTAGGTAATGATTTGTTCAAGGTGATGCAAATGTATGCCGCGATCGTTCCTATCTGGAGTTATTATACTTATTCCGTACATAATATAATACGTCAAAGGCTGGACCCTTGCAGCGGAATGCAGTCTCGTCCAAGTGATTTAAATCGATTACTATGTCGTGGCGATGTCGACTACTAGTCGGTTTGGATAACGAGGTCATATGCTGTGCCTGTATGCATAGAAGCGCGAATTCGGTCCACGATAAACTAAAATAGAACTTCGTACAGGAAATTCACTTGAGCCCCGAAGTATATGGTCTAGACTATCATGATCCTAATCAGACGAAGGTTTGAGCTATAATAGGTAGGATTCTAAGAAAATAAAGATTGGACGAAACGAAGAGATAAATATTACCTCTCACTAAATCTATCCTGTATCAACTCGCTATACTAATTAGGAAAGTCTTACATTATCGCTCAAAGACTACGTCGTACGTTGTTCTGCGGGTTGTTTCTATAAAGTTAATGTTAGAGGTGTCAATTAACTCCGTAACTGAGTAGTACAGGTAAACATGTAACCAATCTACGAGACGGTGGTATCGAGGGTGGTCATACATCGTTTACCTGGTAAATGATAAATATCGTAGTAATAGCGTTACTAGAAATACCAGGCAACACATGACATATAAACTCTCTAGATAATGTTAGGTACCGGCAGGAAGCAGATAATATCTTCATACAGTAAAAGAGGTTGCCGTTTTTTTCATAGCCAGAATTTACAAGTCATAAGTAGCTGTGTTCCATTGTTTCGATTCCTTTATATTCTTAAGGTGAGAGGAGTTACTCTGGACTTGTTGTATTCGATTCTCAGAAATAACAAATCTACCAATAATAGTTTTGATAGTTATAAACTACCAAAAGGTATTGAAAAGGTCGAGTGACTAATAGAACAATTATAATGTTTCGCAGCTATGTCGATCGTTGCGAACAAATAGTTATGGGATAAACAACATCACAAGGACTAAAACATCGAGGGAAGAACACATCGTTATTTCGATACAATGGTAATGAGACATTAGAAGTAGTAGCCTATAAATAAAATTACACTTTACGTCTTTATGCTCTTTTACAACTGCATCAGCTAAAGCCAAGGACAATATCTTATAGAGGAAAAGAGAAAAGGACAAAAGAGACCGGAAGAGAGAAAAAAGGAATCATGTCTGATTCACGTCTCGGCTTGTTGCCGGCGGAAATTTTACTCTCTATCGTTGATCACATGACGCACGATTCTCCGGAATCGCTGATCAACCTAGTGCTGGCACATCCCGAAATCTTCTTCTCGAACTGGTTAGATATCGCAGTACATGATGCTCATATTCAAAGGCGAATTATGGAGAACAGAGACCCAATCAACGTCGGCCCGCTCTTGAATTATGCCATTGAGAATGAAGCCGTCCCTCTCGAAATGGTCCGACGTTTCCTGAACGCTCTAGAAGATATGATTCCAGGGGCTATCAGCGGTATATACGTCAACGAATTTCGACGTATCGAGCCAGCTTTATTCGTGGCGATTCGACATGGTCGGAGGGAAGCTTTCAACTTATTGATGGAAAGAAATCCACGGCCGGACTTGACTATAAGGTATCAGGACTTTGATCCATCTGATCATTATGACCATTGTAAACACCAAGGGTCCCCACACACAGGCCCGTGCTCTCTCACAGGCCTTGGATCATGCCGAACGATAGATCAATGGGCCGTATCGTGCTACAGATCAGCTTCGATCGCAACGCAATTTGACAATAGACAAGAGCGACTGCGAAACATCGAAGGAACTGCTCTGGATCTCCTACGCTATGGAGTTTATACTCCACCATTTACAATGTTCTACGGCCAGGAAAGTTCACACGGGACGGCGGTAAATTCAGGCATGAATCTATATGCAAACGCTGTGATAGATCGTACGTTAGATTTAGCCCCAGACAATATTGCCCGACAGCACCTTCTCCAAGAAGGCCTGTTCATTATAGCAGTTAATGCTACCGCTACAACAGATAATAACCCGGTTCTCGCTCATATCATCGCTCGTTCGCGAGAGAACCCGGCCGAAATCTTTCCGCTCCCCATCGATCCTAATCATTTCATGAATCTTGTCGGGGTATCTATCCAATTCGGACACGTACAGAACGCTCTCATGGCTTTACGCCTATATGGAGAGCCGATGAGGCAGGCTACGAGGTATCCAGCTTCGTACCCAATAGATTCTTTGCACGTGGCCAGTATCCAGTTCGTAGCGCCAGCGGATGACAGGTATCACGAATACTTCAGAGAACATATAGAACTCTTCACACGTGACGTGATGCGTCGTCCTGGATTAACAGATTCCGAAAGAGAGCTCGCAGAAAATCGACTCAACGGGTTCGTCGAGCGTGCAATGATAGTCGGTCAAGGGGCAGAAAGCAACGTTACCTTTGCCCTGCTGAACGGCTTCAGCGGACCGAGATGGATGCGAGTCGCTCTTACATCGAACAATATTCATGCCATTGCCCAGCTCATTGAGATATGGCAACAGAATGGATTGTCTATCGATCAACAACTACCTGTGACCCTGACGGAGACTCGGTTTCTTTCGAGCTTCCATATACCTGGTCGAGCATTATCGGACGCGGTTGACTTACGACGAATAAGTGCAATTATTTTACTGCTGAATGCAGGGGCCGATCCCGGGCTCGTCACCAGAAGTGAATGGCGTAACCTCGGTGAACGGATCTACTTCGATGCCATGTCGATAAGGCTTTATAACTTCATGAGGGTATACTTTCCTTACGACCGATTTTTGTCGCCGAGTTTTAGAGAAGTAACTTCTGTCAACGACGCGGAGCGCCATCGACTTGCGGATCATAATATTCGACTTGTCCTCCGTGTATGTCAAGAGCGGACTGGAACTAATTTCTTGTCAGATTTTGACCTGCCAAAGGACCGGTGGCAAAACAAAGATGAGGACGACGATGATTATAATGAGGGAGGTGGTAAGTATAGCAATTGATGATGTTTTGTTTGGCATTTGGAGTTGGTGGATTAGCGGGAAGATGATCAGATTATAACTTATAGGATTTATAACACAAGATTATAACTTAGTTATAAGATTATAACTTATAAGATTAGAGGAAGAGTAGAGGTGGAGGTCGGTAAAGTATGTACCAGGCGGACAGTTATTATTATAACACCAATGTTCTGTTTGCCGGCGAAATTTAACGTTACTTCTAGTAGAAGTACTCGTCGTTGAAAAATAAGTACATAAATAACACAAGTTATTCATATTATACAAGGTACCTCCTAGGTAAATTGATTAGCTACCTCCTTATATATTATATGGCAGTTATGTATTGATATCTGATAAACATTCCCTCAATACATGTATATATGAACCTATATCTTGCAATACATAGTGCAGTACATATGAATACCAGGTATCCACAATCTCCGCGAACTATGATTGTATCGATGTAACCCCCTGTGATCCAATTGTATATAAGTACCGGTAATCAGACATGTATACGTCACAACAAATGCCGACGACTTTGCCGATAAATAATTGTTTTAAAAGTTAGTTAGTTAGTTACTTTTATTTTCAGACTGTTATTTTACAGATCATCCTTCACTCTCAGATTTTATATAATTACCAGGTATATAAACTGATCTCGGGAAGTATAACAATCAGATTGATGAGAATCGAATTCTAGGTGATATACAAGTACCTAAACTAATAAGTGTAGCTTTCGTATGGTGGTACATGATCTCAGCCTGATTCACAAAATCTTGGATCATCTCGTTCATCTCACCAATTCAAGTATATATGAGGTAGTATGTGATTCTCACTTATCTAAGATGCCCTCTCCCTGCACTTAGGGATGATCTATTGATACTGTCACGTGGTGAACCTAAGAACCTAAGAAATGGCTTTGTTATTGCGCAAGGAACTCTAACCAATCCCTTAGCGGGCAGTACGGTATTCATACATGAAGCTCTTCTTTGTCTTCTTCTAAGGGCTGATCCTGACAGATACTATCATGTATAATACCCTAGTCACACTATTATACTATTCAAAGACTTCCCCCTCTCCTTCCCCCCATTTCCCCCTCCTCCCCCCCCTTTCTTAGGCGCGTGCTCACTGATGTCAACCGCGCCTTAAAAATTACCACTGCCTCTCGGTGGAATGCTTTGGCGAACCAACAGTTTCATTACTAAATATCACCCACCTATGTGTTAATATTTTCTATTTGTTTGTATTGATACCGGTAGGTAGGTAATTCTCGACACGTTCAGAAGATTTCTAAACTATTACCCATACCATAGTATATCATATGTTCTATATAATATGAGAAGCATATTTAGCTGAAAAAAAATCTATTCTCCCACTCGTCATGGCATCTCAAAATGATATATCCGATCCCAAAACTTATGTCAAACATCATGATTACCAAGAAGAAAAGGATCAACTACACGAGATCGATCACATAGATGCTGTCGTTACAGCTCCGGAGACAACATTAGAGTCTTTTGCTGATTTAGACGAGAAAAAAATACTAAGAAAGGTCAAACTTCTTACAAGAAACTCGTATAAATCGCGAACACCTAAGAGCTAACCTCATCTTTCTATCTAGATGGACCTTCGTTTGATCCCGATGCTTGCAATCCTCTACTTGCTATCCTTCCTAGATAGAGGAAATATTGGCAACGCAAAGATTGAAGGACTCCAAGAAGACTTGGGGATGAGTCCTGACCAATACAACTGGACCCTGACAGTATTCTTCTTCACTTACGCTATATTTGAAGTGCCAAGCAATTTGCTCTTAAAAATGCTGCGCCCCTCGAGATGGCTTCCCTCTATCATGATTGCGGCAAGTAAATAATACGCTCCGACTTTTCTCCCTGCCCCCTCCCCATTGTTATAATATGAACCTAAGATGGGTGGGTGAAAGGAAGTCGATTGTTCCCATAAAGAGTTCCTACCACCTGGTAGCTACGTGCTAGGTCATCGGTCTATATACGAGGTCCCCCTTTATCCCACAGCAGAGCCATCAGGTTTCTCGAAATAAACCTCGCTCTAATCCACTGTTACCACTACAATCTGAATCTTGACTTGGGCATATTCGCTAACCATGTCGGCCATTGAAGTGGGGAATAGTGATGACGTTGATGGGTATTGTGAGGAGTTTCCGCGGCTTACTCATTACGAGACTTTTCCTCGGTGTCGCTGAAGCTGGCTTATATCCTGGATGTGCTGTGAGTGATTGTCAAAATGGCCGAAATATCCCGGCTGAGTGCGGACTAATCTTTGAAGTATTACCTTACCATGTGGTACTGCCGTCATGAAATACAGCTTCGCCAAGTATGAAAACATTTCCAAGAGTGATCCTACTTATGAACTGGCATAATTTCATGACTGCTGTTTACTAATCCAATTCCAGGCCTTATTCTTTTCGGCAGCGTCGATAGCTGGCGCATTCAGTGGCCTTCTAGCTTTCGCAATCGCAAAGATGGATGGGGTTGGGAACCTCGAAGGTTGGCGTTGGATCTTCGTCCTTGAAGGGCTTGCGACTGTGAGTAAAGCTTCCTGAACCAGTTTAATGAGATGTAGCTAAATAGTCTAGATTATCGTTGCCATATTTGCTTTCTTCGTGTTGTATGACTTTCCAGAGACTGCTTCATTTCTTACCGAGAAGGAACGTGAATTTATAGTGTTCCGTTTAAAGTATCAAGGACAATCGCAAGAGCAAGGACGAGAGCATCGGCGAGTTGCGCAGGCAGAAGAATTTGAGTGGAAATATGTCTGGGCAGCCTTCAAGGACTGGCAGATATGGGTGAACTTATTCGTTTATTGGGGAGTAGGTGCTTTTTATTGAGCTAGGTACCTTTTGTCTTTTCTCGCCATCATATTGCTAATTCGGATTACATATAAATAGGTCGTGTGCCCGTTATATGGCATCAGTCTCTTCCTCCCAACAATTATCAAAAATCTCGGCTATTCTTCGAGCACTGCACAGCTCATGACCGTGCCTATCTATATCACGGCCGCAATTCTAGCTATTGTTTTTGCTCTAATATCCGATCACGTTGGGAAGCGCAGCCCGTTTATAATTTCATTTCTACTACTCATGATCGTGGGTTTCTCAATGTAAGCAGGATTTCTTGAGTGAAAACGAGACGATCAGCATCGTAACAAAGACTAACACAAATAAAAAGGTGCATATCCAGTACCAATCCGCGAGTGGTCTACGGAGGTGTTTTTTTGGTCGCTTGTGCTATCTATCCAGCATTCCCAGGCATAGTTACCTGGCTCTCTAATAACCTATCCGGCAGCTATAAGCGGAGTGCCGGAATGGCCCTCCATATTGGGGTTGGAAATCTAGGTGGAGCTATGGCATCGAATTTCTATCGGCAAAGCGACTCTCCGCAATTCATCCTCGGACACGTTCTGGAACTGGGATTCGTTAGTGCTGGTATTATTGCCTCTTTAATACTCGTTGCAGCATATACTGCCGTCAACAAGAAGAGGGAAAGGATTATACAGGAAGGTGGAGAGTCTCATTTTACTGCTGAGGAACTGTCAGCTAAAGGCGATAAAGCCATCACGTTCCGATATATGCTCTAAGGATATCCATCATATGGAAACAATACGCCTCACCTACAAGGTACGAGCCGTCATCATAGCTAGATCCCTACTTAAATAGGTACCTCACACTGATAGTACCTCTATCTCCTATCCTTCATCCGAAATTACGGGCGTGTTAGAGAAACTTACATTAGGTAGATATTTTAGGTATATTGACCATATGCATAAATATACATTAAAGTACTAAGAGTACCAGCTATTATTGTCTTATTATTTAAGAGAAAAAGGCCTCAAAGACATTGACGCGCAAATAAAGGCTTTCAAAGCATAGCCATTGTCCAAATTTGAAACAATACTGTCTTTCTATATTAACTAGAAGTCTTCGATTTATATACCATGCAGCAGTGCTAGCAATAAATCATTCGATTCATATGTCACCGTTGCTTGTTTATATTCTTCTGTCGTCTCCCAAATTTGGTATTTGTCAACATGGCGCATTCGCCACTTCTACGGACCGTGATGCGCGTCAAACTCGACAGTAGGAGTGTGGCGTTGGTAGATTACGAGCTAGCTCTCGAAAATTTATCTATCAGCCTACAGTTGCTTCCTACTAGCGAAAATTTTGACGAGACCCGATGGGCTGATCTTCGTAAAGCTCACGAAAATAAAAAGACACGTATTTCAAAGAAAGCACTCTATGAACAAGATTTTATCACAACCCTAATTAGGGGTCGCCAGACTCTTAAGACCGAAAGGAGATCGCGACATTATGTCGACATGCTTCGAGCTTGGGAAGAGGTAGTTCCAACAAAACCCAATGCTTTGAGACAAAGTCTAGCTGGATCTGGATTCGTCGAATGGAGACCTCTACCACTTTCTGAATGTTTACTGTTCGAGCAAAGCTCTCTCTCTCCTCTCTCGTGTGGCCACATCTACTTAGCGGAAATGGGTATCTTGGACAGGAGACTACTTCATCAGGCAATCTCTCCTAAATATGTTCCAAAACCTCATTTCAAGATGGAGAGAAAGAGACTCGCGACTAAGAGTGCCGAGTTTGCAGACTTTGTAGCACGGCAAACGTCAGGTGGCCCGGGCAAACACATCTCGATACCACGTCCAGAAGACGAGTCGTCTGATGAAGGACTCTTATCTTCTGATTCATCCGAAGACTCGGACGATATGCCGCTTAAAAAAGGAAGGAAGCACGATACTGGAAGTAGCAAAAGAAAGCGGGCTGTGACGGCGAAACCGAAAAAGCGCACAAGAAAACCACCGAAATTCACCAAGCTATATGATTGTAGGGTCCATGATCGTGTACATTTGATAAGTCAGGCTGTCAACAGTTTTTCCTTGATGCAGCAGAGGTTGCCCCGGGTCGAAGTGCCGGCAATGGGACAAGTGGGAAAGTTAAACAAACCTATCAGCACGCACGAATCCGAGATGCCAATGAGCGAAATCGGCCCTCAGATTGATACCGAACCGGAATCAGACATCTACGGGATTTTACTGCCTACGGTGTTTCCAAACAACGACATTATGGACGAAGAACAAACACCGCCAACGCCTGAAGAGGTAGCTCAGTACCGCGTCTGGAGAACACGGACCAGCCTCTTTTTCAACGAACGAGATCGATATATGCAAAGCAGAATCTACCGTGAATTGGCAAACGAGAGCAAGCTCTGTCATGCCATCCAACGACTGGTGGGATTCTGGGCCACCCCTATTGCCCAATGAGGGATGAATATAGACGCCGTCGTGTAGATTAGGTATAGCAACGTTGTGGATTAAGTTTAAAATAATAGGGGTAGGTACCCTTAATAGATCTCATCACATAGTATCTTCTTTACTTGTTCTTCCTCTCATGTTACTGAATCGGCAAGAACGCGAATAGCGCTTTATAGGGACTAAGCATCAGAAAATTATAGTCCTCTTTTTTATTTACAGGATATTCGCTATGTGTTTGTCTACCATTCGCTCCCGTACTGTGAACTGCCCTCGAACTCACCCTGGAGATCACTGTCATAAGCTATCTCGCTCTCGCTGCCACTACTGCTACCGATCAGTGGTAGAGTGAAAGTTCTATTTACTTTCACCCCAGTAAATCCGAGAGGCTTACCAGTATCCGTCATTTCCGTATCGCTTTCCATTGCTTCGAGCCTCGCTCTATCGTTAAAATTTACCATCCCCATAGCCAAACCAAAAGTCCAGTCAAAGTCATTTGCGTAATTATAAGTAGATTCCCACTTGGTGAAGGGAGAAAGATCTATCATACCAACATCGGGTTCTGGAAAGTCGTGTGCATGTGGCTTGAATGAATCATATAGTGCGGGAACAAGGAAATTGAAATAGTCCTGATGCGGGTGATATAGGTCGAATTGGTATGATCTGATGAGGAGCATCAAGAGCGAGAATCCAAACCAATATTTATCCGTCATATCTTGGTGTCTCACTTCGGAGAACATGTACTTCTGCCAGCCCTGTGCCTCTGCATATTCCATCTGTTGCCGGGCTAGACTCCTTTGTGCAAGCCAATACATACAATATATAAATCTCATAGCATGGTCTTCGGGACTCCACGTATCCTTTTTGAATTGATAGTCGCGAAGAGGTTGTACGCGACCGAAGGTCCGTATAACCCATCGATCATCGCGGGGCTCTCTCGGGTCTGGAGGGCCATAAGTCTTTGCTATAAAGGGGGCGATGCTCCTGTTTTCGAATACTATATCACCGGTCAACAACAACCACCTAATATTTAAATTCATAAGCTCAGTAGAACGATACTAAGATCATACTCACGAGGTTGTATTACATTCCACTTTGGATTCCTCGCATCGGGGTTCGGCTCCAAGAAGTCTCTATAGAACTCTTCGAAAGGCAGGGTGACGCTCGGAGAACGTATAACTGTGTGGAAATTGAATTAGTCGCCACGCCTTCCAGTCTGGTATAATAAATCAACTAGTTTAGGGTAGGGAAGGAGGATGTGTTTTGAGAATAGATGACTTTATACATACATCGTCGAAGACTGTCAGCTTCTACCATCGGAGACTCGCCATAGTCGAGGCCCATTAAACTGTAAAGTATCCATTGTACTCGAGTCGCGTGTTCAACATGCCCTAATTGAGTCAGGGCTGCTTCATGGTACGTACTTGCAAATCGAGTCCAGAATGCATACGTCTTCTGTTTTACGATTCGGACCCTCATTACTTGAAAGAAGTTGACGAAAGGTTTCTTATAAATGTCCGCAACCGCTTCTGAATTGCCTAGGGCCTTTCCATCCATCCTCTTCCACCAAGCTCTCGCATAACGCATCATCCACTCTTTGAAGTTTGTGAAACCTTCATTGTCTGGCGGTAGAGAAACCTCGTGAGGAATGCCATTGAACTTATAGAAGTCCCTGCTGAAGAGGCTTTTCCATATTTTATTATCGTAAAGATTGGTGATAAACCTTCCTTTTGGGTTGTATAGGGCCACTTCGGGCATATTCGGTCGATTATAGCTGGCATAATGCCTTGTCTTATATATAGTCCCATACACGCCCATATCGTAAATTACCGACCATGGCAGGTTACTTACAGGTTCGATTGCAACATGACCTGATTCTGGTGAAGATAATGAGCTATTCGAATCAGCACTGTCTTCCATAATTATGTCGCCATCGCTATTTACGCTGTGTCCGTGGTTTCCATGAATCATGTCTGCGTTAGATATTTCAATATCGTACCCATCTTCGTACTCTTCATCGTCCTCGGAGCTGGTGTCGTCGACTGAGCCTTCCTCTTCGCGTAAGTCAACATCCATAGGTTCAAACGCAGACATTGTAAATATTCTTGGGGGGATAAATTGAGAATAGGGGATAAAAATGGTCTGTTACCCAATAATGCCATACACACCTAACTTCAGGTTCAAGGGCATACGATTTAATCGAATAACTTTAAGTAATCAATCATGAATAGAAACACACAACTCACAAAAAATATAATTTAAAACAATACCTTGGTCTAAACAGGGTAGTTATTCCACAAAGTCCATCCCAATTCTTTAATAAAATACAAATTTTAAACTTATACTAGGTAACAATAAACTGTTACCTACGGTTCGTAGAACAAGGAATAGGTACGGTATCTGCTTGTTTTATTAATAGTTACGTTTATTATTCTATAAGGATACCCGAGCTATCCTTAACGTATACCTCTACCTATACAAGTCATCTTTTGGCCATGTGGCCCTTTTCGACAGAAGTCAGTAGTGCTATTAGGTATATTACCTACCTCCTGCGTTTATAAGGCATGTTTTCTCTAAAGAAGCATCATAGGACAGACATCTATTTTCCATAATGAGGTTATACCCACCAGAAAACCGTACTATAGAAGAAATACATAAATTTTAACAGTGGTTATCCAGAAGACTCTAGAAATATTGTTATAGCTGAAAGCATCCCATGTAGTAACCAGGTCAAAAATTTCGGATATGTTAAAGTGAGTCGATGTTTAACAAGAAAATAAGTGAGCTTAGATGGCCAAAACAGTCTCATTTAATTACCTACACTACATGGAAATGCGTTGACCACGAAGTTTGATAGATATAGCAATACGTAGAGAGCGGGCTCGTCGTAGCTACCTACCATTAAACCACCGCGAAGAAAAAGGCTAAATTTCATTGCATTTCAGATACATCGGTCATTTCTTCCTGCCATATTACTATTATATCACTTTTCATCGCCCTTAGGTACATTATCAATCTTTCCCTCCTACCTCCTACTATCAAACTTTCTCTAGGCCTTGATTATATTTGTAGCTAGCAAGATAGCGTCGGCTGTCTTCTGTACAAATTGAGCTGCGAGAGATGTGTTTCCAGCCATGAGTGCTTCAGTGATCCCTGGAAAGGTCGTTGCAGCATAACCTATTCAAATGTATTAGTTCAAAACTCTCTGCCATGGCTGTAGATCAGATAAATATTAAACAGACCGGTATCGACTCCTGGTGCAAATATGAGATGTCGATAAAATTCACGATTAGGAAGGCCGCCTTGAGATACAAACCCTCGCTGGAAATCTCTATATTTGTGATTTACTAAGGTAAGCAGCTCTGAGTTGTTCGTTGTGAGTGCGTCTCTCTCTTGTGTTCTCACTTCGATCGCACCGGCTTTGAATTGATCTATTGCGGTTCGTAACGCAGAGGTATTTAGTGTTTGTGAGGTTGAATCTATTGTGGACAGCAGGTCTCTAAAATATCTTTCTAATTGTGTACCGTAATTAGGTAGGTCGAATTGGATCACTTCTTGGTTCGCAAGGTTGTAAACTAGAAGAGTAGCATACTAGAGAAGACAGTCAGCTTAACACCGTCATCAACGCGAATATCTTATTGTTTAGGTAGGTAAATCGCACTTGAGACATGGACTTATGAGCCAAGAAACTCGGATCTCCTAATGTTGACATCTGTAACACCCTTCGTTAGTATCAATCTAACGATAAATATGTCTAACGACCAAAAAAAGGTAGCCTCTAGCATTTTTACATGGTCCCCATTGGTGGCAGGCAGCGATTTATTGTAGATGATACTCACCCAGTGATAGGAATCAAAGTTGGAATGGTAATGATAAATAGGATCTGTCGAATCCGGACCTGAACCCATATCAATCTGTCAAGTATGCATCAATACCTATTATCCCCTCAGTGTAATGCATAAGTGGTGCCAATGAACTTACAGAACCGATTCCATTGTGGACAAACGCTGTATAGTCGCTGCCGCTGCCCAGCACGCCAATCGACCCTCGAGTATACTGATGAACCGGAACAAGCCATGTTAGTTTATAGACACTTATTGTTAATGAATTTGGCGTATCTTCTTGTTGATACATATAAATTCCTGTAAGGGAGGATAATAAAGTCGTCTTACTCACTAACCCATATTAGCTATTGTGAACAGAGAAAAGCAAACGACAATGTTGAAAATACAGGTATCTAGTTTGAATATGAAATGTTATTATATAATACCTTCCATCCAAACATCATACATAGTACGATTTGTATTCATCCATGAAACTTTCTTCATCACATTAGAGGCAATTGTGTGGAGTTCCGGAGTCGCATCTATGGAGGGCCAAGGCCCAGCTGCGCCGATATCCTATAGTATAGGTATCCATATCAGAAATTGCGGTATTAGGCCATCTTTAGAGAGAGCATATAGATAAATAAGGGACGTATAAGTGAGTTAAGAAGTGCAGTATTCAGCCAAAATGCACTTACAATGTTCAAGTATGATACCGCTGTATCAGTAAGCCAAGGCACATATTCTTCAACCCACTGCAAAAAGACTTAGCTTTCCTATCAGGAAACAAAAGATTCGAGTGCTTTTCTAGAGTCGCATTCCTCTGACCAGTTCAGCTAAGAAAATACAACTCTAGAAAAGAAGTCGAAGGCTAGAAAGCTTTAGCTTATACATACTTCAGTTGACCCCAGAAGCCCATATTCTTCCGCATCCCACGATGCAATCTAAAAGATACAGATTAGTTTTTTTTTTCGGGAAAAGGGAACATAGGCAAGAATTTCCATAGCTTAGCCATATATGGGAGAAGGAATTGACTCGGTATTACGCACAATGATGTTTCTCTTAGGTCTCCAGCCTTGAGAAAGGAGCTGTCCAAATGCTTTCGAAAGTTCTACTATAATAGCGGTCCCACTGTTCGGATCTGCTGCGCCGCCGACAACCCACGCGTCTCGGTGATTTCCTATCACGATCGTCTCGTCCGCGATCGTGCCGTTGATTATCCCAATAGAATTCCAGATTGGGGTATACGTATCTTCCATCAAGTTCGTCATGGCAATCTTTACGTTAGGCGCAGGACCAGTGTTATAAGACACATTCAAAGATCCCACCCAGCCCGTGCGGTTAACGTCTTCAGCAGTCACTCCATGGCCGTCGAGAGCAGCAAGAATTGGGATCGCGTCAACATATGATATCGGTATGGATGGGATTCTAGGAATCACTTGTGAGTAGTTTGCGCGAGGCGAACCCTCCTTTGAAGGATAGCCTGGCGTAGTCGGATCACCAGGATATGTCGACAGAAACTGGACGCTCCCTCTTTGCACGGAAGAAGGATTCCGGGCTGGGCCATCGGGATAGGCTGCATATCCATTGGCCTCTGTTATGTCTCCATCTGCGTCTGTATCCGTGAAAATGATTATGCCGACCATCCCGTTCTCTTGGGCATTCTTTACCTTCAACCCTCTAAAAGGGCCTCCATACTTGGCGATGGCAATTCTACCTTCCAAAGGTATGCCAAGTTCGTGCAGCCTATCGAAATCGACTTGTTGCCCACGTCCAACATAAACAAACTCGGCAGTCGCGTTTCCACTAGCAGAATAGCCGTGAAAGGTAGGTATTTTGTTCGGGTAGCTACTTGTCTCGTCTTGACTCAGTATAGCTTCTTCTAGAGACGGTTGATAAGTACTCCCATTAGAATACGTTAAACTCAAAGACTTGTTGATGGGATAGTTCAGGAAGACTTGATAGGCGACGATGCTGGAATTCCATCCATTTTCCGTCCATTTATCTGCTGTCCATTCTGCCATTGTCAAGTTTTTGCCAGCAAGGTGTGCGCCATGAGTATAATAGTAAGACCATTCTGATATAGTCGTGTTGGAGATTGCGTCCACAAGAATGGACTCTTCCGGGCTTAGAGGCAACAAGGAAGTGTCCTGTCTTCCTATCAGAGGCGAGTGGGAAAGTCGTGGATGCAAACATGCATTGGTGCAAGCGATGAAGAGTGCGATAAACGCACAGGGTCGATTACCACGATGCCACATAGTAATAATAGGTACCTAGTAGCTGGTTCTAAAGAAGTTAGCCATGATTATCGACCCTGTCTCGGATTTGTACGCTACCATGGAATCGTATTATAACATGAACCTTGGGCCCCGCAGGATGGACAGATTATTGCCGTCATTATGACAAGAGAGGAGGGAAATGTGCACTGCCGAGACGAATTCCAAGTATTTCAGATCCTGCAGTTCGAAATTCTCGGCGTGGGGGGATGGCGAAGTGACTACCACCTACCTAAGAACTTATTCAGCACCACGAAGGTTATTGTAGGCAAATTATATCTTCTATATTCTGTTAGCTAAAGTGTTTTTTCCGTCTTCCTTACCTATCTACCGTATAAAAAAGCACCTATAAGGAGGTATATAGTTGCTGACCTTGCAGATGTTAATGCCACTACAAAGATAATATCGCGGAATAAAATACCTGTAAGGTACAGAGACATACCAGAATATGAACCCTATAACAGCCTCTTTACTCTAATTAGCAAGATACCTGCTAGGAGCTGAGAGACTTTTCTAAGAGATAGAATTACCTTGTACTAAACCAACATGTAGGTTTGGGATTCTTAGTGGTGATATCTCCGGCGTGTAGCCCTGTAGATTCAGTAGTCTTTGCCTTAGTTTACACTACGATTAAATAGTAACAAGAGGCATATTCATCTCCATATTGAGGCTGGACTTTAAGTTTAGAATAATTTACTTAAGTTGAGACTGCAATTTGATACAACTTCCATAAAAGACGTGGTCGTCGGCAGATCGATTAACGTTTCCCACATCACGCATATGAACATAAAAGACACTCAAGCCAGTCAGAAACCATTCAAATAAAACCTCATCGATCGAATCATTTTCTCTGTCCTTCCATAATATCATCAATCTATCGTTGGGTTATTTTATTGTAGCGGCTGTCATTTCCATCACTTGGTGCTTAAACCCTTCTTGTTGAATAGCATCAGATGTCCTCCAGGTCATCGTCCGTTTCATCTTCCAAGTCATCTTCCGATCCATCTTCCAAGTACTTGTTCTCGTCAGCTTCCGAGATATCTGCCGGCGCATCTTCCACCTTATTTTTCTTGAAATTCCAGGCTGGCTCAAACGCATCCGCAATCGGAAAGAAGAGGTTCAACATCAGTTTGGGGATTTCGTTGATTTCGTCGCGGTATAATAGTGGATGCAGAGCGAAGAAACGCGTCAAGACGAAGAAACGAACTATCACAGCACGGCTGCGACTGAAGAATCTGGACTCGTAGACATGTCTCGTGAGCTTGAAGAATTCATTCATAAAATCTTCGTTGAGAATAATGCCATTGTTTCCAGGGCGAAGGTTGTGGATGCGGGTGTAAAGACGACAAAGAGGCTTGTAGATGACTCGCTGGAAGGTAACGACCCCAAAGTACTTTGTGAGGTTAAGGACGGTATGGCAGGTTTTGAAAATGACAGAGGGTTCCTCCGAGTCTAGTAACTTCTGGAGGTCGTCTGTGGCTATTGATATCGTCAGCTACTAGTTATCCATGTATGAAGTTAAGTATATCTGATGATGTTGACGATAATGACAGACTCTATTATCAAATAGACTAGAAGGGTCATGATTGGTACATACCCTGTTTGGTGTATAGAAAATAAATCAACCAATAGACCTCATTAGGCGTAGCTGACATTCGTTCCAATACAACCACGGCTGGCTTATCTTGCTAGATTGCTTTCGTTAGCGAAGCCGTACAAGAAGTAATTGAGGATTATAACTTACCGTAGATGGAGCTGTAATTACTCTATTGAAGTATCTAGAGGCGGAACAGATGATCCTTCGATGGAGCTCCCATGTTGCTTTACGATACTTGATCTTGACATCACAATGATAGCCAGTAACTAGCATCCTATAATTGAGTCAAGTCAGTGGGCAGATTCAGCGACAATAATAAGAAGAGTTTAATGCAGTCAGCAAACAATACCATATATTCAAACCATCCAGTTCGTCGGCCATATTTCGTCTCGTTTCTGTCAAGAAGACTTTTACAGATAAGTAGAATGAAGAAGTTTAATGAAAGTTTGTAAAGTTGGGTGGGATGCTGTGAAGAAGCCACCTAAGTTTACTTAGTTGAGGAGAAAAGAAGAGAAATTGGAAGGGAAGAAGAGAAAGTCAAGAATGTAAGGAAGTTTACACAATATCGAGCACCATAAATTATCGAATCCCTAAGACCTAAGGTTGTCAGTTACAACAGCAAAGTAGTTGATAGCTTCCAAATTAGAAACTGTCCTCGAGGAAGGCACTGTCTACTCAGGGAACTGACTCATACAGTAAATATCCATTCATATTTTTCGATATGAAACCCTGTATTGCCGATGTCTAGGTACCTTGTATACTCTGTAACTACACCTTTTTTAAATATGCCTCTTTAGAATGTAGTCATGTAGCCGTGACTAGGTACCTAGGTCTTGTTTAAATGTTGCATTACCTAGCCATTCACTCTATCATGTTATAAGAACTAAGCCATAAAGGTACCCTTTAGCACCGTCAAGATCAGACTATCATGACCTCTAATAACAGGTATGTAACAAACCCCAATAACAACAAACCCAGATAGTAACGTCCTAGTAGCCTTGGAGTATCGAGTAAGACGATATCAAATTATATACAAAAGAAAGGTACTTAGAGTTTTATGCCAAATGGACGCTCTGATATCTTCCGATATCAAGACCTCTTTTACCCCTTTTACCCCTTTACACGCGTATAATAGCTGACTCTTCCCCTTGCTGCGGTATTGCATATTTCAACCAAGTGGCCAATGCCTGCTACTTAGCAGTCTTATTCTTAAATACATAGCTGTCTATCCAAGTTACTACAAGTCATTTCATATTAACACCAGGGCCTCAATTCAGTCACTTAGACATAAAGAAAACGTGAACGTGAATAGGCGTACCTAGGTATTTATTAAGTTTCAAAAAGGAATTAACTAAACATCCTACATGTTGATACTGACTGTCTGGCATGGCAACTCTTTATATATATGAAGCTGCTATCCGCATTGACAGTTTTAAATCCAAGTGTTAAGTTCGCAAACAAGCCGCCTAGGTACCTCTAGATATTACACCCCCAGTATATCTCAGTTACAGTAACCTGTCCGATTTCTAAGCAGTACCTTGGGGACAATAAAAAAGTAACAACCTCCCCTCACTTACGCACGACTCACAAGGAACCCATTAGAAGTCAGTTACCAAGCCAGTGTGTTTCACTCTCCAACAAATCCCTAATTCTTCCTTCCCAGATTCTCATCAAGAGAAGATGCTGTGGTAGAAGATTCGCTTGAAGGGTAGGGCGAGGTACCGGGAGAGTATCTGAACCCATCGGCTACGAAGCGGGAATCGTTTCCCCCTTCATCGTAGGCCGGAAGCTCTTCGTCAACGGACGCATAGTCTGGGAAGGCGGAAGTTGGGCTTGGGGGCGTTGGAATGTTCTGTTGTGTTTGGGGTTGTTGCTGTTGCACCTCACGCGCATCACGGGCACGGCCTTCTTCTACCGCCACCAGGTCTCCCACGACGCTGGCGACGGCGCGAAACTGCGCGATCTCTTGCTCCATAGTCGTCGACAGATTATCCTCTTCCTCGCTTTCGCACTGATGTAACCGTCTCATGATGGCCTCCTTTTCCTCGTCCTCAACCTCCTGACGTCTAACACTTTCCCTGAGCCACCTGATTGTTTCGGAATACTTACTCGTAATAGCAGCACGTTGAGCGGCCCAGCCATCGACGCAATGTTCTTGACAGCTCTCGTGTTCGGCACGAGTAGCACGACGGCGCTGGCGAGATACAGTGAAGCATCGTGTGTGTATGGCGCTTATTAGTAGAGCCAGCAGGATAACCACGGCCACAATTTGAATGATTGATATAGGATTCGGACCCCGATGATGAAATGGCTTCCTTACGTCAGTGAATAGGTTACTACTTAATTTCAGCGAAAACTTACAGGAAAGTGATGGGGAGGTGGCCTCGCGTCGTGGGGCCCAGGACCTGGATGCGGTGGTCGGTGATGGGCTAGCATTGGCGGAGGGAAGTTGTCCCCGCTTTCAACTGCATGAAGGGGCTGCTCGGGCTCGTCAATACCATGGAAATCACCGGGTGGTGGAGGAGGCTGAGTGGAAATTAGCATTTACTGCGTAATATTGTCTCGTCTACTATCTCCTCTATGCTTACCATATTTTCGAATTCTGCGAGGGGTCCGGGAGGTCCGGGAGGTCCGTCATGTCCAGGGGGATGGTGTTCTCCTGGAAAATGATGTTCTGGTGGGCCATGTGGTGGCTCGTGATTAAAATCGGGATGATGTGGTGGTGGTGGCGGAGGCGGCGGTCCACCGTGATGAGGTGGTTCACCGTGAGGGGGGTGATGCGGAAGATGGGGAAACGAGTGGTTTCCATGACCGCAATCACCATAGGGTCGTGGAAACCAGTGAGGTCGACCACTATGTCCGTCAAGCCCTCCCTTATGATGAAGGGACCAATGTGGTTTACCTAGTCGTCCACCGAAATGGCCGTGGCCTTCGGGCCCATGCCCGTATAGTCTGTGGACCAGATGCTTCGCCCGGGCATACATCGTTTTGACGATGCAATTTAGGCTATCACATTTCGCAAATGAATGAAACTCTTCTGGGCGGTTGAAGCCGTTGAAACCGTGCACTTTTGAGATATGCTCGACCTTAGCAGAGATTGCATATTCGAGCGCAGCCAGTTGTCGCATCATCGATTTCAACTCGGCCAGCTCGTCATCTAAGGACGCTGAGTTCTCTTTGTCGGCATGGTCATCCGCGGCCTGGATGGAAACGGAGGCATCTATGACAGATGCAGTGCTGTTGATTAGAGAAACGGAAAGCGGCGCCACCTGTTGGAATTGAACAACAAATCCTACATCGACGAGATCCTTATCATCTACAGAGATGACATCGAACGTCATCAGCTGTCCTTGAAATTCATCTTCGAGGTGCACACAGGTGAAACCCCAAGCCGCTAAAATGGTGTTGCCTTGTTCCGTTACTACTGGTCCGGATCCAATGCCGTCTTCATCTTGTGCGAGGGCTTGGCCATTCAAGGAAATGTTTCCATATCCGCACGGAGATGTAGACTCGAAAATATCGAGGCGGAGAGTCTAAGTATAATATCTTAATAAATGAACAATTCAATGCCATATCTCTGGTGCCAATTATCACTTACACTCTGGAGAGTGATCTCATCCGAAGTAGTGTTAATATCAAGGTTGATGAACGCATGCGGAGTGTTGGCAACTTCAGAGGACAATTATGTGTTAGAGGTACGTCGCAATATTTCATAGTAGTTTAGTAGAATGAATCTTACCCTCTCGCCCAGTTGGAAGAGCTGCTGCCAACAGCGGTGCTAGAAGGAACTGGGCCTTCAGAGGACCACGCATCGTTTAATAAGGCAGCTAGAAAATGAGAAGATTATGAAGAAAACAATGTTGCCTTGGCATGGTACTACGACGACAGGGTAATCGTCTCTTAGTGAAAGAGAGAAAGAAAAAAAACAATAAAAATGGCTGCCTACAAGAGAGGGCTATCATAAGGCATATGTAATATACGACGACCGAGTTCTCCCCGATGGTGCCACGCGGACAGGCTGACCAGGAAGAGTCCAACTTTCAGGGGGGGCAAACGAGGCGGAACATGGTAGAGACGAAAAAAAAAAAAAAAAAAAAAGAATAGGACCGGCCTCATAAATTCATACCTACGAATTAGATGACACTACTATGGATTATCTATAAAGATCGTAGGCTGTATTCTGTAGAAGAGAGCGAACCCACACTGAAACGACTTCAGTTAATGAGAGAAGAGCGCTCAAATGAGCTAGTGTCGTCCTCGACGCAGGCTATGTAGGCCTAAATACCACTTAGTAGGGAATGATAAACACCATCCGCCAATGAGCTGCAACTAGCTGACGAGTCCCTCTAACCCGGCTTGCTCTGAGCTAGGATAGTGTCGACAGAAATCTTTGGATCCAGGGGGGGGGATAAGATGCGTATACTCGATGTCTGCGGATAGACGCATAGACTTCAGATTCCAAAGGATGATTGGCTAAAGGACTCCTGTCTTCTCTCACTTCTTTATAATACGTAGTATGCTTGCGTACCTTATATGTAGAGTTATATGCGGAGATAAAGATGTTGAAACTGATGATCTGCGCTAAGCGTACAAATTAGAGGAATGATAAGGATCAAAAATAATTTAGAGGTTACTATTCAGTATAAAACATCCGAGGAATATAATCTTCAAGTTAGAAATAGCATATTAAGTCGAAGAACGAAACAAAACTATCAAATTATTCATTAATTATTAACCGGATCTACTGTTATAGGACTTATATTGTATATAAGAATTAGTGATGATTGACACGGCAAAAGCAGGTGCGTAGAACTTCAATTGAGTAAAGATCGGGAAAGTACCCGTATCTACCCCTACTGTAACGAGAATAGAAAGCGCAGTGCCGCTCCAATCGTGTGCACGTACCCTTGCTTACGTATGTATATACATATATCCATGTACCTACCTCCTATGGGGTACCTGGGTACCTGCCATGAGACATCTGGAACTGTCAAACATGATCTAATGACTGTGGCTCAGCATGCATCTGAGACGTACACTACTGTGTAGGAGGTACGGGTCCGTATGTGGCTGGAGAAAAATTTGACTCCACCGAATACAACTCCAACTTCAATTCCGGCGCAACTTTGAAGCTACGTACTAAAATAAGTACCTTGAAGTTATTCTCGTTATCAACTTGTGCTTCATCTCAAACGCCATACTGTAACTTAGCGCCGATTCCCCTAAGATGGTAAATTCTACATTCCTTTACCTATTAGCCTACGTCCCGGGACCCTTGGATAATTGGATAATAATGCTAATTTGAGTACTTCCTACCTAGTTACCTCTCGGACTCTTAAATGCGGCCCAAGGTCATCCTATGCTTGTCGAGCTGAAGAACGGAGAAACGCTGAATGGACACCTAATACAATGTGACACCTGGATGAACTTAACTCTCAAGGAGGTTATTCAGACAAATTCGGTATATCACTAACATCTCGATCACCAAGCTAGCATCTTTGCTGATATTGATATCGATGTAATAGGAAGGAGACAAATTCATTCGTCTCCCCGAGGTATACATCAAGGGAAATAACGTAAGCACTATCATATCTCAGGCGATTATTGTTTATACATCTATGGCTGACAGGGTACCGCAGATTAAATATCTCCGGGTACCAGACGAGATTATCGATCTTGTTAAGGAACAACAGCAACATAATCAACAAAGTGGGTTTAGGGGTGGACGTGGTGGACATGGCCAGCAGAGAGGAGACCACAGTAGCAGAGGCGGCGAAAGAGGTAGTCGTGGTGGAAGAGGTCAAGGGAGAGGTCGGGGCCGAGGCCGGAGTGCATGAGCGAGGATCAGCGTTATTATGCCAATATGCAAAGAGCGAAGACACAGGGACCGCCATCTAAAAGCCCGAACAAGCACTATGATGTTACGATGCGAATTCAAGCTTCACTAAAGGCAGCGCGCTAGAGCAGGAGTGCTGAGATACGGCTACCTGGGACGAAGATACCCAGCTCACCGAGATGAAGCTGATGAGGCGTGACATGGCACAAGCTATGTCGAATATTTCAGATACGGTCAACGAGGACTGTGTTATAGCAGTAACTCGATACACTGTAGAATTAGAGCTGAGACTTGACGTGCGATGTCCAAATCTACTGACCGTCGAGCTATTCGTGGTGGATACCCCTAAGGATATATACATCTTCAAACATGAAAAAAAAAAAATAGCCATCTCATTACATACAATAAGATTGCCATGCACATGCCAGTAGATACTCTATAATGTTATTGTCCCTATATATGATTGTAAGTGTTGATCTTGATACCTCTTGTGGGTACCTAGGTACATTAAATTTCCTCGTACCGGTACATCATCCAAGTGGTAGGTACGTCAACATGCACGGATAGTACATAATGTAAGGATATGGGCAGTCACTGCCAGCTGCTATCAGGTGGTAAAGCGTTAGTTTTCGTCCTTTTCATCTTTCCTTATCTTATCAAAGCTTCTTTCTATAATCCAACTTTTAAAGACTCAATTCACTATCTTAACAGTTAAATATCGAAGCTTCTCAACATCAATTGGGTTCTTAATCGCGGAATGCCAGGAGAGCGCATCATATTTGATGGGCTCTGGCGATGTTTATGTCCCTCCGCAGATATATATACTCTCTCACGAGTAATTGGCCCTTCTCGATATCCTCGACAACGATCAATTATATCATACAACAGCAACCCACGCATTCCTCATAGACAATGTGGACGACAGTATCGTACTATCTCTACCCAATCCCAGTTCGACCCGAGACACGAAATCCGCGATCCTGCCGAAAAAGCACGGACTCAATACCTTAACCGACAAGCGAAGCGAAGCCCATGGATTCCTGGAGCGCTCTTTGGCGATGTTGATACTCTTGCCGCCAAGCTTGAAAATACTCCGACGAAGACCATATATGCCGCTCTCAAAGAACTTCCTAAGATCGAAGGCACTTATTCATCAATTGTGAAATTGGTTGAATATCTAGTGGCGGAGAGGAACGAGAAACCAAATGTCATGTTGTATGAGAGCCTTATAAGGGCGAATGTCGACAGAACTCGCGGTTCTGCAGAGGTTGCTAGTCAGCTCCTAAAGGAGATTGAGACGCTGGGAATTCGAACCACGCCGCAGATATACCAAGCTCTCTTAGAAGTCAGATAGCCCGTTCCTTAACAAAATAATTCGTGGTTTAACGTCTAGACGTATAGGTTACTGCCATTCATCCGGACTATGTTCTTCGAAACACTGTCCTCTTTGAGATGAAAAATCGGTGGTACTCACCAACGGCGGATGACCTGATAAATATTATCATTGGCCTATTAAGGGATAGTCAGTATGAGCTTGCGCTTGAGAAATTAGAGAAACTCCACAAGGATCCCGTTTATGTCCCCTTCTGGCTCTACGACATATTCCTTTATACATTTGGGGACTTGGGCTTCCATGAAGAGACCCTTTCTGTTCTCAAGCATCAATTCGAAGTTGCAAACGTAACTAACACGCCAATATCTCCGAATACGCTGTATTTTCTCCTCGACGTGTTCAGCAGAGATGCTTTTTATGATGGAATTAAGTATATATGGGATCGTTCGGTTACTCCGGGTGATCTGAACCCCCCCGATGGGGTTGTTTTGAACGTACTTAATACAGCGTCAAGCCATACAGATATGGACTTGGCTATAAGCGCAATCCGATGGCTATCAAGTCGTGGCAAAAACCTCGAGCTACACCACTACGAAGCTCTTGTAGACATTCACAGTCAACAAGGGGACCTTCTCAAGGCCTTCACTACCCTCTGTATCATAGCCAAGGCAGGTCTATGCCCTGACCTCTCCAGTACGCGGTCCATTTTTCGAGTACTCCGTGAATCATCGACGGAGACAGATAACGCGTTAGCAATCTTAAACGAGCTAAGATCTCGTTACCAGGTACCTAGTGCCGCGTTCAACGTTGTCTTGGAGGCCACTGAAATCCACCACGGGTTCATGGTGGCTCTGGATCTATATAGGGGCGTACGCCAGATCTGCGTTGATGGGCCAGATCTTGAGACCTATCATATCCTACTCAACCACTGCACCAAGAAGAAATCAATGAACTTCCTGTTCGCGGAGATGGATGCTTTGTCTATCGAGCCTACCCAGACCACTTACAATCATCTAATACGAATATCTAGCATGCAGGACAATTACGAGCAAGCGTTTCGATTTCTTGAGAAGATGAAATCTAGCAAGACAGCGGGCTTACCTAATAACTGGTGGATGAGCAGACATTCTGCCTTGGCCCTCATCAGGAGATGCATTCAATCAGAGGATATCAGAGCACAGGGGCTTATTGAAGAGTGCCGTAGACGAGGTATTTATATTGACACAGAAGTGCAGAGGCTTCTTAAAACAGTCCAGAAGGGAAAGGGGCTAGCTGAATCAGATGTGAACATCGATGTTAAGAAAGCATTACCCACGATACCAATTACCTTGGTATCGGCAGAGGGTGCGCAAGGCTAAGATATTGACGCCACGTCAGGCTTGACATAGAATCAGTTAAATATAAACAAAAGTTCTATCTTCAATCCGTCGTATTTATTTTACTTTCTTCCCTATTAGAACCTGGTAGTTGATGACTTGTGCATGATAGCGCCAACGCTCCGCGCTCTTTCTAAGACTTCAGAAATTTACCACCTTAAATGACATAGCTTAGGTAAATATCTAGAGTTGAACACAATGCTAAGCTATATAATAGCATTTCAGAAGCTCTGTCGTCGCCATTCACGTATCACGTAAGATTAGGGGTATTTAGCTCTCTGAACAACCTTAAGGATACCAGGCATTTATTGGATTTATAAATTATACTAAGTGGTCACGTCTTTAAGATTCCATCACTATAGGCCTCTTGTGTTCCACTTAAAATACTTCTTGAGCTACTATAACATACCGGTAGGAAGCAGGTTACTCTTATCTCTACGAGTTACAGTTCTCTACAAAAATTCAACATACCTCATACAACCTTAAGTAGGTGCCTACCTTTTCGAATAACAGAAAAGGAGGGATAGTTATAGCTACCTGAGGTGATATATTGATATATTCTTGAATATAAATAACGTAGTATCTTGATAAGAGTTATATCATGATGTTTTAGTTCTACCATGGAGAGAGTTAAGAGGTAATAAGATAGGTGTAGGTAAGTAGAGGACCATTAACGCCCAACTCCTCTCTCGGTCTCAAGGAGAAGGTCGCCCCTTATAGACGTTCCAAGTGTTAGATAATAGGTAACCCTTGATATATTGACAATACTATTCTGGTATATGCCTGTTTAGTATTACCATCACTTTTAAGAGTAGTTTAATCTTGAGGATCGTGTTACGGCTACCAGCACAACGCTGTAGCTCTTCTGTGGTGCAAGGGTGACTTAATTTGGCAGTCCATCTAGTTTGTTACTAACAACATCGTGATGGAGGTCTGACTTGATTCTTCCTAAAGCTTAGAAGTTAATATTAAGAACATTACTACTAATTATTGCAAATGCAAGTGTGTAGAACAGCTGGATTAATATTCAATAGTTATACTTATTTCGTGGTATGAAGTTAGGGAAGTATGTATTTACTACGTATGTATTAGGTAAGCATGTACGAAGTACCTAAGATACCATAATAATAGAGCCCGAAACCGGCAGGGATCGGAATGCGGAAAAGATACTTACCCGTGTCTCATACGCGGTTAGTAGCAGGGGTTATGTAGAAAGGTTTCCCCACAAACAACATGCGATCCTACACCAAATTTGTGAGTAGGTACGACCAGTCGCCAACCAGTAGGATCGCTAGTCTTGTTCCCTGCTTCCTATTTCCTGCGAACACGAGCGGAAAGTTGTCACGTATGTACACACCATATATGTACTCTACCTAGGTATATACATTATGTATGTAAATGTATGCAGTCGTAGTGTACATATGTAGGTACTACTGTACGTATACATATACCTAGTATACCTTTTTTATGTGATAGAAATACGAATATCACGCCGCTTACGAACATTTACAAGCTGTGATATGTGGTATTATGTATATTACTGATGCAGAAGAGGTGTAGATACTTTGTTATCTTAATAATCAAATCTAGATACACACACTGGGTACACTTTTGCAGCGCATTCCTTCATTAGCGCGCCAACCTGTTTCCTGGACATGATTTCCATTTTTTGACATAATCCCAAGACGCTGTTAAAGGTTTTGAGACGCTCTCCAGAGATCATTTTTTTACAGTGACTGTCAGGAGACGATGTCCAGGGCACGGCCTGGCGCGCTAATGTTGATTTGACAACGTCGCCTTGACACTGCGTATATTTGGGTGGAGCACGTCTTAATTGAACCTGCGTGGGTACAGGTGGTATGGACGTACACTACGTGAGGAGGTACATATACTTAACATTAACGCATTGATTGATCTCGATTATTATAGAAATAAAATAGGTACATACCTACATATAAGAGGTACTTCAGATAGGGAAATACCAGCATATATTGATGTAAGTTTGTGTCAATATTCATATACATATGTACGATAATAGTTTAAATGTATATACTTCCTTACATAATAGCTGGAAGAGAATAAAAATATATCAAATAAAACGTTCTAAAACAGAAAAAGTGAAACAACGATGATAAAGTATCCAGGTGATAAGAAAGTATGTGGAGGGTGATATGGGTGAGGCCGAAATATTTATGTACACTATGTAAATAAAATGCTTCAACCTGGCAGTTAACCATGTACTTGCAAGAACATTGAAGTAAGTAAATCTCTTTGTCCAATTGATTTTTAACCAATCAACAAGCTTAATGGTAGCGAGAACCCCTGTCTTTAAGTCCCCGTAGCTTCAAGTACTATGTAGCAGATCCTAGGAAGCCACACTTTGACACCCACGAGTGCTTGGAGTGCATCATGTATCTTTTGATTAACTTGGTCATAGCGCATTAACAAGGTTAGCAGGAGCCGCTAAGTGATTTTGGGTGATTTTTGGTAGTGGGAGAGAAGGACCTAAAATGAAGGGTACTCAGGTACGGATACAAGGGCCCATATTATGTACCAATGTACTTTCCTAAGTAGGAAAAATAAGAAGTACATGTATGAGGTACTTGGTAGCGTTGTAACATGACCTTGCACAACCCCAAGCCCCTTTTGAAGACAGAAGCCAGGGCGGGTCTAAGGCCCCAAATTTGATTTTTTTTTTTTTTTTTTTTAATGAGTAAAGAGCAAGAAGAGCAAGAGCAAGAGCAAGAAACAGAAACAGGAGGTCGGGTCGCACACTTGTAACTTGCACCTTCAACCTTCGTTTTTTTTTCCCACGTAAATTCTTGCTCTCCGTTTAATCTTGTACATCCCCCAAAATCCCAACCTTTCTCCTGATTTGGCAGATTGGACTTTCACTCTGCCAGACCATTTCCCCTTCCTCTTCGTTCACGTTCATCCCTTCACCCCTTCACCCCTTCATCCCTTCATCGTTGTTTTTCTTAGTACAACCCAACATCATCTAGTACTTCGCGAGATAATCGGTACGCGCAAAGAGTCTAGTTCCCTTAATCTTCCTTAACTTTTAACCTCCTCTTCTTCCGCTCGCTTCATCAGTCAATTTATTTAAACGCTTTGTGACGTGAATCGACACGCGTTTTCAAAAGGAAACCCCCCGAAAAGAAAAGAAAAAAGGAAAGAGAATTATCTTTGGGTATGTGAGCATCGATACTTATTTCCCTCGACGACGTGGCATACACATATATGCAAGCATACGCACACGCACACGCATACGCACGCGGTCAACCTTCCTTCCTTCACATCTATCTATATTAGCGATCCTTTTTTTTTTCCCTTGATAGCGACTAGCTAGGTCATCATTACCTGACGCGACGCTATTCATTAATCTTGTTCTCTTTCAACAGTCACACCTCCTGCATGAATATCTGAATAACAACCTCTGAATCTGGGCTAATACTTCCGCGTCTTTAGACTCGACCTCGCGCTTTCTTTCATCACCGATATCTTTTAAAGTCTTGACATTACTTGACATAATCACTATGGGTAAGCACTTTCTCTACCTTGTGCTGATGCAGCCATCTCGTTTCATCGAAGAATACAATATTGCAAGAGCCGCCGATATTATGGAATCGACACTGGACCAGCTTGATACCCATTCTCCCTACATAGCTTAAACGGTGACCATTGAATTAATCACCTTTTCCCCTCTTCAATCATCAACCCTCTCGTTTACCGGGCCTTTTCACCTTCGTTTTTTTGGTTGATCTATCACTTGGGCCTCGACCCTTTTTTTGGTTCTTTGGAATATCCGGCCATCGTTAGGAACAATTGTCCAACCTTCAAAAACCACATATATACCTGAGAAAGAAAAAAAAGGAACAAAACAGCAGCCGTTCATACAATGCCAGCTTTCCTAAACCCACACAACAAAGCTAGAGCTCGCAGTGTTCAACTGGACAGCAAACAGTTTATGGAAACCCTCATCTTACCCCAAAGGGAGTCGGCTACGCCTCCGATTCCGACTGTTAGGCAGAGTAGCCTACAAGACCAGGAAAATCAGCCTCCGTCTGTTCGACATTACCGCAGCATGTTGGTTGTAGATGCCCCGGCTCTAGGGCCTCTGAAACCGATGTCTTACGAAGAGCTCTATTTCCATCCGCCGCTTGCTGGTATATCACTTCGGACATGCTCTTGCAAATTGCTTTTCTAAATTCACCTTATCTGTTTAGTTATATACTAACTAATACTAGCAGCAAACGGTACGATAGCATCGCCTGCGCCGACGGAGGGCAAGCAGATTACACAACCATCGTCTACGCCGAGTTCTGACATTAGATCCATAGCCTCATCCGCTGCCCCTACTGCGGGCCCGATCATCAATGATAACAAGAATATCGTACGAAGAAAGCTAACTGGCTACGTCGGATTTGCCAATCTGCCGAACCAGTGGCACCGTAAGAGTGTCCGAAAAGGGTTCAACTTTAATGTGATGGTAGTCGGTACGTATTATTGAACAACATTTGAAATGGAGAGAGACTGATACGGCTGTCTTGGCTAGGTGAGTCTGGATTGGGTAAATCTACACTCGTCAACACTTTGTTCAATACGTCTCTCTACCCGCCGAAGGACCGTAAGGGCCCGAGCCTTGATATAATACCCAAGACTGTCTCCATTCAATCCATCAGCGCGGATATTGAAGAAGCCGGTGTTCGTCTACGCCTCACTGTCGTCGATACACCTGGTTTTGGTGACTTTGTGAACAATGACGAGTCGTGGAGACCTATTGTTGACAACATCGAGCAACGCTATGATGCTTACCTCGACGCTGAGAACAAGGTCAACCGTATGAACATTGTTGACAACCGCATTCATGCTTGTGTCTTCTTCCTCCAGCCCACAGGTCACTCGCTAAAGCAGCTTGATATTGAGGTGATGCGCCGTTTACACACCAAGGTTAACTTGATTCCGGTTATTGCCAAGTCGGATACGTTAACCGACGACGAGATTGCTGGCTTCAAGTCCAGGGTACGCTATTCCCCAACTTGAGGTGATTCAATTATCTAACAGTGTGTCAGATCCTTGCGGACATTAAGCACCACGGCATCCAAATCTTCGAGGGGCCGAGGTACGAGCTAGACGATGAGGAGACCATCGCAGAGAACAACGAGATTATGTCCAAGGTCCCGTTCGCGGTCGTTGGTGCCAATAACGAAGTTACCAATGCCGACGGACGCAAGGTTCGTGGTCGTAGGTATCCTTGGGGTGTCATTGAGGTGGACAACGAGGAGCACTGCGACTTCGTGAAGCTGCGTCAAATGCTCATCCGAACGCACATGGAAGAGCTCAAGGAACATACCAATAACAGCTTATACGAGAACTACCGAACAGACAAGCTCACTGCGATGGGCGTCGCTCAGGATCCTAGCGTCTTTAAAGAGGTCAACCCAGCCGTCAAGCAAGAGGAAGAACGTGCTCTGCATGAGCAGAAGCTTGCTAAGATGGAGGCAGAGATGAAGATGGTCTTCCAGCAGAAGGTAGCAGAGAAGGAGAGTAAATTGAAGCAGAGCGAGGAGGAGTTGTATGCCCGTCACAGGGAGATGAAGGAACAGCTGGAACGCCAGCGGTTAGAGCTCGAGGAGAAGAAGGCTCGCGTCGAGAGCGGAAGACCGCTAGAGAAGGAGGGCAAGCGAAAGGGATTCTCCTTGCGGAATTAGCCTTTGATGACTCCCTCTTTCAGCCTACGATCTATGCCCGAGCCTTGATGACGCCCGTACCATCCTGCCGCGTTCTTTTCGCTTCTTTGTCTATTGAAACTCTCTTCTTTTAATTACTCATCAACTAATGCACCTCACCGAATAGTTAGCCCGTAAGGCGGTTCGGATGAGGATCTCCTGGTCGTGGTTCGTGGTACGAAAGATTACTCCATAGTTGCCATGCGGACGACAGGAGACCAGCTTCCGAAGGGCTGGGTTTCCTGATGTCTGCGGTTGCTTTTAACGGCGTTCTTGAACATTGCGGCGAGATATAGTTGGTTCAGGATTTTTGACGAGCTGTATTCTCTATACCCTTTATGGTACATCAGGGTGCCTTACACGCCATCAAATTATTATCTCAACAGCCCATCCGGAGACTTAAGGGCTGGCATGGCATGGCATGCGGCAAATAGGCATACAGTATCTTCTATTCTATTCCTGTCTGCCTTTGTTTCGGAACCCTCCCGCGAAACCCGAAGCAGCCCTGAAAACAGCATGGTTCTTATTGCCATTATAGGAGTGTCTCCTATCACTAACTTCCCTTCACGATCATATTTGCTTGCTTTTTCAGCTGTTACGACCAAAAATACCCGGAATTGGCGGAAAGTCGAAGGCGGCCTGGTGTGTTCGTGGAGGATACGGAGGAGAATGTAACAGCAAAATGACCCCCCCCGAACTTAGATGTCTGTATTTTAGGAGTAAGCCTTCTCCCTCGGAGGGTAGATGCATTCACGAGTCTCGCTGGCTGGTGCCATCCAACGTGGGGGAGCTCTCAACAACCGCAAACATCCGGTCACCAACTTGGCTTGTTCTTGGTTTTCCTTACGTCAACCCACAGTCCTGTCCTGTGTTTTCCTTATGTTTTCTAGCCTCGATGTGTTTCAGCTTAGGTCGTCTGAATTAAAAAGGATGATATCTTTTTTTTTTCCCTAGGAACAAAGTGTCCTTCTGCAGTGATATGTGTATCGAGTGGTTGCGTGTATTACTACTTGCTTCCTCATTCTTAATTCGGACTCGTGTTAGAGATATTTGGATCTTAATAATTTCTATTCTTTGTGTCTGCTGGTATGCAGTAGAACATGAATAAATCAGCTTTTCTTCTCGTAATACTGTACACTTCTTCGTCTCGACTCTGTCGGTTCACGCGTAGCCATCTACCTCGTAGTTAGTGGTATGTTGAGTCGTTCGGTATACCTTGTACAGAGGGTGAGATGGTAAACGACAGCGTATTCATCTCCCATCGCGTACATCTTTTTATAGGAGGTAGGTAGGTAGGTAGGTATGGTATATCAAGTATACCTCCTAGGGATAGTAGGTAGATACCCCTAATACCACGTACCTGCGTACCTGCGTACCTTACGTGTTCTAGATCTGTTCGTATCTTAGGTAGGTCCCTAGCTTACCTCTTCTTATTCCCGTTACCTACCTACCTGTATATACTCCTAGGGTTAGGAGGAGGTAGGTACGTACGTGCCCGGCGTGTCTTGTCGGTAGGTACCTCCTAATTTGAGGAGAGGTGGGAGGAGGTAGGTATATACCTGGTAATGAGTAGGCAGTCTTCTTGGGAGGTAGAAGGTAGGTTAGGTACTTAACTTGATTTATGATGATGATGGTGGTGGTGGTAGCGGCGAGTTTGTGACTTGGATGGTGCTTCTGCTGCTGCTTCTGCTGCTACTACTAATACTAGGTCGCTTGTTTTCAGGTAGGAGGTGCTTTCACCTCTTATCTACATACCCGCTTACTACCTAGGTAGGTAGGTAGCTAGGTAGGTTGTTTTACTTCCATATGCCGGTTACTACAGTCTACCTACCTACCTCCTACCTAGGTACATCTAGGTACCGTTCTCGGTCTCGTTCGCGTACCTAGGTAGGTATGTAGGTACTTGATTTTGATTTTTATCGGCGTCTGACTCGTTGTGGTTGAGTAGGTATACGTGTCTGTTGTTTAAATTTCATAATCTTCGAATATGACAACTATGTATGTATGTATGTATGTATATATATAGGTATATATAGCGGCTATACTACTGTAAGACCACGAGGCGAGATGGTCTTTTGGCTACCTATGGTGATGTGATGATGATATACGTCGTATCGTACGTGCAATGATGGCAGCTGCCCGCGACTTATGTAGGAGGTACCTATATACTATGTAGGCGTGATGTGACCTGAGTACCTAATATAAGCGGACATGTCATCTTCCTACTGCCACTCATCGTCGTTGTACGTAGCCCTGACGGAGTTCTTCTAGCGCGCTGGGTATCGTATATAGACAGGGTTTTTAGATCATAGGCTCATATACTATACAATATCTAAGAGCTTCGTCTATATGTACATGTTCGAGCTAGCTAGTAAATACGACGTCCTCTAGCTCATGATATTTCGGTAAGCTAAGGGGGTCTGCCCTTCTCTGCACGATAGGGACTAAGAATACCCAAACTAGAGCCTCTGGTTCCCGATGCTCTCTTTTACCTTCTTCTTAGATACCAGTTGAACGCCAGCTGGTTGACGTTTTCGGGGAACGGCGTCGGCACCTCGGCGCTACCTACCCGGGCGACGGGGTGCCGCAGATACACGGCGGAGCAGATGTTGGGGTTGACCTCAAGGTACTTTGGGATGAAAGCGAAAGGTGCCATGTAGTCGCGCGGCCGCCAGGGCGTTAGGTATGGCTTGCTTCTGTCATACGGGTTCTCTTCCTCCTCGCGCAGGTACTGGGCCATCCTATCTTCCAACTCCTTGCGCTCATGCTTGTCGAGATCGGCGAAGGGATCTGTGTCTGCCGACGCAGTCTTTTCTTCCGTCTTGTTCTGGCCATCGTTCAGGCTGAGCCCTGAGACGAGGGTTGAGAGTTGGTCAGCGACTTCGCTAGAAGAGGCGCCAGGGCGGCCGGCGCGCGAGAGTAGAGGACGTAATCCGTGGATGAATTTTCGCAACTGTTGCTTCTGACGGGCTCCAGCGTCCGCTTCCGCTAGAATGGCCTTAGCTTGTGCCTTAAGATCTTGGATGTTTTTGAGCGTCATCGTCATGTCTTCTTTGACTGGCTCTGGTGCATCCGTCGTGTCCGGGTCTTGCTCTACCGCCGTTTCAGCAGTCTCTTCTTCGGCAGCAGCCTCTGTCGCTTCTCCTTCCGGCGCCTCGGCATCATCCCCCTCGGAACTGGCTACCGAGGACTTTTTCCTTCTACCGCTTTTGTTTGGGTCCTTCTTCGGCATGCCTGTTGCGTGCATGACGCGTTCTGGATCTACCTGGAACATGTCGCCAGGGTTAAGACGATAAGCTGGGTAGGGCATCTATTGCAACAAAAGCTTATTAGTGGCATGCTATTATAGCTATAGCTATAGCACTATAGCATATAAGAAAAATGTAGAGCATAGACGATGCTCACCACTTTGCCATTCACTTTGACGGCCCCATGGACGCAAAACTGTCTAGCCTGTCTCGCGCTACTTGCGAACATAGCTCTGAAGACGGCAATATCTAGTCTCCTCTCCATCGGAGCGAAGGTCATTAGCATATAGGGGGTGAGCATGCGTTTACTTGCGACCGAGGCGTCATAGTTGAGGTTTCGGTCTTGTCCAGAACCTCGGCCGGCAGCCATTTCCGACCCGTCATGCTGAGCCATATATTTGACGTCCATGTCGACGACACTTAGAAGACGGCGACTAAACATGCGTACCCATTTTCGTTCGACCACATGCTCGCCGTGATAGTTCCGTAATAATCCCTTAGCTTTCCATTTTTGCTGGAAAAATGTTTCTGTATCGCTGCGGCCGAGTTGAGGAGGGAATTGTCGGGAGATGTTGTAGAGATTGTATTTATTCCAGCTCTGCCGAATTTTCTAAGAGGATAAATAGAAGAGGAAGAGATTAGCATCGTCAACTTGGTTATCATTATTATTGTCATTGTCATTATCGTCACTATCGTCATCGTCTCCATCACAGTTCTAAGCTTCTGGTGACCAATTGCATCGGGTTTATGGTAAACTCACTGGTCGCTTCAGACCATGAAATCTCCTAGGCTTCATCTCGATTGCCTATTCCGGGTCTAATGTGCGAGGTAGGGTGTTAGGATGTTGGTCGTGAGTCTTGAATTCGTCTCTTCTTTTTTTTTATTCTTTTTTGATTTTATTTTATTTGAGCTTCTGAAAAATTGGATTTGGAATTGTCAATTGTAGATTAATCATCACGTGCCTACCCTGAGCTCATGTCATCAATCGCTATCAATCTTATCGATATATACTCCGTACCTTATGTAGGTAGTGCATAATTAACTATACCTAGATACTTAGGTACATGTGCTAATACGGATACCTGCACGGACCATTGATGATGTTTTGCATTATGTACTCCGTACATGTACGTACGATGCGATGCGATACGATAGGTACGGAGTACGGATGATTACGAATGTACGGGGGCGGAATTCGAGTTAGACCCATCGGAGATTAACCTCTAGGGTGTGGTCTAAGTGTCAGAAATGCAATACTACTACACTATGTAGTTAGTTGAAGTTGAACTGACGAGTTACCAGTCCTTTTTTTAATAGTAAGTGCCAACCATATTGCTATTTTACTGTTATATGCTTAAGAGAAAAACGTCATATGGTATCTAGAATAGATAGTTAACTGCCAACATGCAGTTATATATTTTCATGCATGTTATGTCAACGTGGCTGAGGAAATCCCCTATTGAAATTTTTTACCAAAGTTGAAACAGGGAAACGGGGAAATAAGAAAAAGAAAAACGTTCCATTTTACTTAACTCCTCAACCATAAGCCCAGACTTAATTAATAATGTTGCCTTATACATATGTATGTTCCCGATGTAAATACAGCTTCGTCATCATTAAAAGTAGGTACTATGTAAGTAAGCACCCCTTTAATTCTACTGTGATGTACCTAGGGGTAATTAAAGTCTTTGGTACATCTGTAAACAGACATTTGCGGCTTCCTCTTGTTCACTTTGTCTGTACCTTTCATATATATCATGCAGGAATGTATGTAATGCACATGCAGCAATAGACTAAGTTAGAGAGTATAATCATTGGCAACTACTTATAAATATATAAATATGCGATGAACTAATAGATTCACTAACCAGTCTTATCTTCTTATACAACGTAATCTAATAATAATTTATAATCTGCTATAATCTATTCTACTAAAATGTTCATCTTTCCCTCCTTTTTACTACCTTACTACTTAATACTCTCGATAATGAAAACCACATTGTTCCATCTGTTTCTCATCTATCTAGGTAGCAACCACATCCCTATTATAACTCGGGCCTGTCTTAAGTCGGCTTCAAAAAGCCGTTATCACATCCACGCCCTTCCCAAGTCGCATGGTTAACAGGGTCATGACCTAGTTATGTCAAACCGATTCATCTTCTCAACCCTGTAAGGAATTCGACAGCCTTAGACCACTCTCCTATTAACAAGATCATTTATAATATACCTAGGGAACAGCGCGGCGCTGTACATATGTAGTAAAATCTACCGGGCTGACCTCGACGAATCAGTGTCGATTACTTCAGCTATCCATCCCAGGCTGGAACCCCGACGTATAGTCACGGCGTCAAAAGCACGCGAGCCCGAGCCTGACTACGCCTCAATGCTACCATGGCACGCCTGAGGACTAACCAAGATGGTTCACAGCCGTATCCACGCCGTCGGTCTGACACTCCGTGATCCCTACTATGATATCCCCATAGTATATCATAGTACCTCTGAAGTCCTACCTCCTTACTCCTGATGTCTTCTCCTACACTTTTATAACGTACCTAGGTATATATGGATAAGACGTAGGTAGTTGGATATCTGTATATAAATCAAAATAGCCCCAACTAGATGATTATAGGTAGAACTAATGTACTAGTCTTGATTACCCGTTCTCTTGCGTACCTTCATATAACTTATAGGGACCTAGGAATATCTTTGACTGTATATTCCGTACACTTACCTAACTTTACCGCAGGCTTCGTTAGCCGTACTTGGTTATCCGTGAATCAAGTCCTTCTATCCTCAGACTTGGGGTTCCCTACGGCCTCATATACCTAATATCTACCTCTTTATATATTGAGCATACTTGTATTCATAGAACATATCCCTTTATCGTTAAGACCCTCCAGGAGAACTATAATGGAAGATTCACCGACAAAACATAAGATTGACGGGGTGCAAGATACCATGCCCGATCCTGAACCCATCCAAGCCGTGGAAGAGACTCGGATAATGAATGATGGCGACTCGTTAGGAAGTATTACTATTCGCAAGTGCGAGGCAGGCTTCGCTAGCGACTCAGAAGACACCATCGATGACAACCTCTACTCACTGGACTCAGTGACCTCGCGGACCGTAACGCCTGTCCCCTACGAGACGCCAGACAAGACACGGTCGCTGGTAGACCACGATCTGGAAAGAGGCCAGCTCGAAGGAGAGAAGAAGAGCCCTGTCGTCGTCGCGGCAACATCGCTACCCAGCCCTGACGACCCCAATCTCGTAACGTGGGCCGGCCCTGATGACCCGGAGAACCCCAAGAACTGGGCCTTTTCCAGGAAATGGGCTGTCGTCTTCGTCGTCTCCCTTTTCACCTTCGTCTCTCCCGTCTGCTCGTCCATGGTGGCCCCGGCACTTCCCGCCATGGGCGTCGACCTGAACATTCCCGACGGTTGTAAGTCGAAAGCCTGACCTGGACCTCCTCGTCCTCTCTTCCGAGGAAAGGAAGAGATCAAGCACATGAAACCAAAATCCTAACGGCCCGCCCCTCTCTATAGTCCAGCAAAACCTCGTCCTGTCCATATTCATCCTCGCCTACGCCCTAGGACCCCTTTTGTAAGTCTCCGACCTACCAACCACCCTTCTCACGAACAACCCGCTGACCCGCCATCCTTGCCGGAAACCCAGTTGGGCCCCCCTCTCCGAGCTCCACGGTCGCGTCCCGGTGCTCCAGATATCGAACGTCGTCTTCTTCCTCTTCAACCTCGGCTGCGGCTTCGCGCGCACCAAGGCGCAGATGATGGCCTTCCGCTTCCTCGCCGGCCTCGGCGGGTCCGCCTCCCTGACTATCGGCGGCGGCGTCCTAGCTGACGTCTTCGTCCCTGAGCAGCGCGGCTGCGCCATGTCCATCTATAGCCTGGCGCCCCTGCTCGGCCCGGCCCTGGGCCCTATCGTCGGCGCCTTTGTCGCTGAGAACACGACTGTAAGCGATTTAACCCCCCCCCTTACCCGTCCTCATTTTAAAAACAAAAAAAAATTACGCGAGAATTCAATGGCTAACCCCTTGATTGGAAAAGTGGCGTTGGACCTTCTGGGCCACGAGCATAGCCGACGCCGCCATCCTATGCGCCGGCGTGCTCTTCTTGCGGGAGACCTACGCCCCCGTGCTCCTATCCCGCAAGCGCAAGCGCCTGGCGGCGCAGACGAGCAATGCCTCGCTGCGAACGCCGTACGAGGACGCGGGCGCGGGCGCGGGCGCGGGCGCGGACGGCGCCGTGCGGAAGACCTTCCTCCGCGCCATGACGCGGCCCTTCCGCCTGCTCGCCACCCAGCCGATCGTGCAGTGCATCTCGCTGTACATGATGTACGTGTACGGGCTCATGTACCTCATGCTCGCCTCCTTCGAGAGGCTCTTCGCCGCCGCACCGCCCGCCGGCTACGGCGAGCGCGTCTCCGTCGCGGGCCTCAACTACGTCGCCCTCGGCGTCGGCTTCTTCCTCGGCGCCCAGGCGTGCGCGCGCCTGCAGGACCGCGTCTACGCCTCGCTCAAGACGCGCCTCGGCAACGGCCGCGGGAGACCCGAGTTCCGCGTCCCCACGATGCTGCCCGGCGCCGTCCTCATGCCCCTCGGCCTGCTCGTCTACGGCTGGACGGCCGAGGCCAAGACGCACTGGGCGGGGCCGGACGTCGGCGCCGCGCTCTTCGCCGTCGGCGCCATCGTCGCCTGGCACTGCCTCCAGACCTTCCTCGTCGACGCCTACCCCCTCTACGCGGCGAGCGCCGTCGGCGCCGCCGCCATACTGCGCTCCGTCGCCGGCTTCGCCTTCCCGCTCTTCGCCCCCTCCATGTACGCCCGCCTCGGCTACGGCTGGGGCTCTACCCTCCTCGCTGCCGTCAGCGTCGTCGTCGGCTGGCCTGCCCCCGTGCTGCTCTGGATATAGTATGTACTGATCACCCTTGCTCTTTTCGTTTCCTGGTCCCCTTTTTTTTCGCGCCCTCTTTCTCCCTTTCGTTTCTTTTCATGCCATCCTTGATATATCCTTAGGGCTTCTGATACTATGTCCCTAGACAACCTTGCTAACCTCAACTTATAGTGGCGAGAGATTGCGCAATAAGAGCCCGTTTGCAGCGAGAGGCTAGGTGCAGGTGATTCTGTAAAATTAGACGCTAGAACCGGAAAAAAAGAACAGAAAAAAGAAAGACGAAAATGTAACGTTATGAATTAGAATATATGATAGACGAAAGATTAGATGGCGTTTGTCAATTGGCGGGACGTGTGTATTTAGCTATGTAGAGGTACGGTACATACCAACATCGTTGGCTGATTTTGCTCTGTAGCGGGTATAATACATGCGAAGCACGTGAAGAGCCAGAGTTTCCGTATTAGACACCTGCTGGTTTGCCTGATGCCTACAAAGTACCTAGAGAAGCCATAAACGCCCTGTTCAGAAACCCTATCAACCAGTCCCACTGCTAACAGACCCAGCCTCGAAGTGCAGAATATACGGAGACAGCAGCAGCGCGAAACACAGGAAAAAAAATGCACGTCAAGTAAAGACGTGAGGGGGTATGTGGTTGCTGTACTGGCTGGTTGCTAGGGGCTGTCTTATCGCTCAAGCAACATCGAGAACAACAGTCTTGCTGTCGACTTTCTTTGCCGGGGGTGCGTCTGCGTTAGGCTCTTCATCTCTAGCACGCTTTCCATTGGTCTGCACTTCCGTCTTCTCCTTAGACATCTCCTTCATGAGCTTCTCACTCTCCTTGCTCATATGAATCTTGGGTTTTCCATGATCATGCGAACGGGATTGCTGTTGTTCTGTGCTTTCATGGCTGTTTTGAGTACGATCTCTACCACCACGTCCACGGTGGTTACCGCGTCCTCGGCCTCTGCCACGATTATCGTGACGGCCACGGCGGTCCTTGAAGCCATTCTGTTGGTCGTCCTCACGACGCTTCTTCCAATCATCGGCATCAGAATCTCGGTTACCTCGACCAAAGTTACCTCTGCCACCTCCGCGGTGGCCACGGTGGGAGCGTTCACGCTTAGGATAATCTTTCATCTGAATCTTGCCGTCACGGATATCCTGTGCCTTCTGAGCTTTATACTGGCCCTTGCTAAGTATTTGCAACGGGTGATCTTTCCACTGAGGCTGAGGATCAAGAGAGAGAAATTTGTCTGCAGTCTCCTTGTCGGCCCATTCGACGAATACTGAGCCTTTGAACACTCTTCCTGGAAGTTCCGCACGTCGTAGGCGTACAGAGTTGAACTCCCCATACTGAGAGAAGAACGCCTCGATGTCGAACTGCGTAGATGATGATTCCTCGCCGAATCCCTTCACATAAGTGCTGCGTTCATCAATTTGGCGCATCTTATCCTCTCCTGCCTTATACGGGTGCTTTCGGCACACCGTCTCTTCGCCTTCGGGGCCTTCTATGACAAGTTGTTTGCTGTCCTTGAGTGCATCGATAACGGCTGAGTAAGGTTTGAATCGGCGCATTCGAGAGAAGCTACAGATGACGGAGAGCGGGACAGGCTTGTTATTTTCACCGTCGGTTTGACTCCATAAGAATTTATCGACAGGTAAATTACTGTCACTGAAGTAGAATTCGACCTAGACCATGGTAGTTAGTAGATTGCTAGGATAGGTACCTAATGAAGAGAAAGAAACATAGCATTACCTGTTTGCGAATGGCCCCGGGGTCATTAGTGTCTGGAAGAATAGAGGCATTGGATCTCTCTCTAGTATCACAGCCCTTTCTGTTGACTTTCAACATTCCCTCAAGAGACTTAGAGATCGAGGCGATGGTTTTGTTAGGGCTGGCCTCGGTCGCATCAGCCTTGTCTTGAGCTTGATCCTTGGAAGAGTCCTGACTAGCATCCTGGATATCATTACTCGTATCCTCATGGTCCTTAGGGTTTACATCGGCACTTTCCTTGCCCACGACATCGGAGGTATCAGAGGTGGTTAGAGATTCATCCTGGACAGCCTCGAGGATAGCCTCGGCGGGGTTAATATCTTGATCACTCATATTGCTGGTCGAAAGAGCTTTGATATGAATGGGGAATGATTTTTGAGACGAGGTGGTGCTTTTAAATGAAGGATTGAGGATGCAGGTCGTTAAACGTGGATTGAATGATTGCTATTGTAGTTTGTGTGTCTGTGTAATACTGCAAACGAAGAACGCGAGTAGAGGACGGAGGGTAGGTGTGAAGAGGTAGTGAGTCCTGAGTAAACCGAAATAAAAGAAATAAATTTATCGCCGCGGGGCACGAGAAAAGTCGCGACAGGCAAAGAAAGATGCCGCGAAGCCTGCGACGGAATATGATTAAATTAGAAAATCGCAATTCCACGGATAGTTATTTTTTTTGTTTCTGAAAGATGAGAAAATTTTGACGAGGATATTGGTGGATTGATCGAGTAGTAAATCTCAATCGAGTGTGTTTGGTAAAAGAATTGAAAGAAGAAATTCTTGGTAAGGAAAAATCTTGGTACGGAAAAAAAAAAAAAAAAAAAACTAAAGCTTTGGTGGAGGCGTAGAACAGGAAGTACCGTAGACTAAGAAGGGACCCCACTAATTCTTTTTTTTTCTTTTTCTTTTTTTCAAATGCACCAATCGAGCAAACTGTCGAACCTTCAAAAATTGTACTTTAGCTCTCTAAGCTGCCCCACCTATCTGCAGCTGTCCGAGGTGCGGGAGCTGTCCTAAACGCACTTACTACAGGTATAGATGTATGTATGTATCTATAGAGGTATATAGACAGGTACGTCTACTTTAAGTACCGTACTTACATCAAAGGTATGTATTTTCACTGCTTAAGTTTAAAGTTGGTACCTGTAATACACGTACATATGTACCTCCTAAGTATAGTGTAACCGGTCAGTAACATTAAATATGCCGGTATCGAGAATGTTCATGACTTCGGGAATAGTCACTATATTTCTCGTTTCTTGAAAGCAATATATTCATTCCGTTACGTACCTATCAATCGATAACTACTACATAATATGGGAATTATCAAATTCTAGAGTCTAGACTATCGAGGTAAGGTAGGATTATGTACTATGGTCACATTTATTCCACATGCTGAACAGATAAGACCTGCAACACGATAAGAATCCTTGAGAGCTAACGGACGTCACAAATGTCAGTAGCATTCAAATGACATCTTAGCTTCGTATGTACTGTTACTTCAAGGTATAAGAAGGTTTGAAGAAAAATACCTTCAACGTTACAACAGTACTACTGTATATGTACCTACATATACCCTGTACTACTTACATAATATAATCATTAGGTTTATACCTTACCAGTACCTACGTACCCTGTATTATTAGTACATAAGCCCCTTTAGAAACATCGACATTCTAAATCCTGATTCCTGATTCTCGACATTGACATTAATAGACAATGTAACATCAACACAATCGTTTATTATCATTTTTAAACCCGAAACTACGGTCTTTAACATACCTATATACCAAGTTCCGCAAATATCACAATTGATTATTAATGAGAATCTCCAAATAAGATTTTGTTATCAACCACTTTATTCATAGATCTCGAACTGGATCTGGCTACTTTTTTTCTTATTTACACGATGAATACATCGGCTTATAATCCAAAAGGCTCAATCCAAAAAAAATAACCCAGAGAGAATCAGATATGTGAAGTCGATATTTTTTACTTTCTTTTTTTCATTCAGATGCAAGGAATGTTCGTCAATACTTCAAAATTCCGAGGTTAAGGAGCGTCTGTTCATCGATACCATCATAATTCATTCGAATGTTCTCAAGGCTCAAGTCACGGTGTAGCGTGGCTGAAGGGGTGCGATCCCGAGCGCTTCTCGGCGCGACTTCGAGCTCGGGTCGAAGAATGGCTTCTCGCCAATCGACACGACCCTATTTGCCTGGCGGTCTCCGGCATAGTCCCTAATTAATTCATGGTTAACTTCGCACATTACACTCGTCACGATGTGGTGTATCACTCACTCTGTAGCTGCGTGGAACACGGAGCGGCTAAGTAACATCGGTTAGATTACTTCGTCTCAAGTCGAAGGTAAGAATGAAACTCACTTGTCCCAGATGGCGAGATCGTTCTTGTTCCATCTGAACCGGACCTGGAGGTCATGGTTCTCGGCGATCAGTTGAAGGACTTTCGATGTTGTTAGTATTACTTCACTGAAAATATGGCAGAATTGGGGGACTATACAGTATGCTTTCAATATCTCGCTCTCCCTCTCGGTGACACCGTTAATACTTCCTGCTTCGACCAGGTTGGCTGCTCCGAACAGGCTCTTCCATCCTGTCACTGGGTTGGTGCGGACAACGGGACTAGGATAATGTGTCAATATTCGAACCCTACTTCATAAGTGAGATATCAGGTATACTTACTGCTCTGCCTTAAAGTCGAGGCCGCTGTTCTGAGGGGAGCCCCGGTTTTGCTCGATCAGGTCTGCGCCAAAGTCATTCTTGACCTTCATGATACCCGGCTGGTAGTGTGTCGCGGTTAGGCTCTCCGCCAACTTCTGGAGAGGCGGCGATAGACGGTCGTAAGCTTCGTATCCTGATGCCCAGAGCGTGTCGCCGCCAACATCGCTGGGTGCCTTGACGACCTTCAGGAGGGCATAGTCCGAGGGGATGTTCTCAAATGTGGTGCTGTCATCACTGTCAGCTTCAGAGATTCTCCAAGAAATCGACTTCTTGTACGTACTCGGCGTGCCAGCCCTGACTCGCAATCTTCTTGGAGTAAGCCGTAACGCGGTCGTTGTAGTAGTTGCGGCTTTGCTGAGCAGAGACGACTGACACTTCGTCATCGAGATGGCCATCCTCGTCGACTGGAATGCCACGCCTACTGTTCGAAAGAGCGTGACGGTGGAGCTTGGACGTTTCCGGCTTGCCAGTGAGTTCGCCGAGTCGCTGACCCAGGATTTTCTGCTCCTCGACGCTGATGTCCTGGTCCCGGAAGAATACGACTCCCCGCTCGGACACTCCTCGCAGTTAGATTCTGGGGATAACCGAAACCTGACGCTCTTTTGCTTACCTAGAATCGCCAAGTCACGGATCTTGGCATCGTCGTGAAGGATGTCGCTTAGCTGAAGGTTGGGGAATTCCCGACCAATGACTGGGGTGGCATCGAACTGCTCATAGCGGTCGAGACTTCCGGAGTACTTCAGAGGTCCATCAAGTCGAGAGCTGGTCGAGGTCTTGTTGCGCCCAGCACTGCTGATGATCTTCTTGGTGATCAGCTGGACTGGCTCAAAGGCTTGGATGTCGATGTCTGCAGCAGGAGGAGCCATGGTTGAAATAAGTAATTTTGATGTGAGTTAGTATCACTGAGAATGTATTTTGTGTTGATGTGTGTTGTGCGTGTGTGTGTGTGTGTGTGGTCGAGAAGATTTCGAACTTTACGCGGAGGTTCTATCTCATTATATACTCGAAATATGTCCTAGTCAAGCTCGTTTCACATGACAAGAACAGTCGCTGTCTTACAAATCCTCACGAAGATCCGCATCAAGAGCGTCGTTATCTTGGACGAATCGTCATGTCGCTATCATCACATCATCCGAGATTAACTACTCCGCGTCTAACACCAGTTTCAATAGGGCAGGTCCGGAGTTCGTTCAAGGGTTATTACTCTACCGTTAGTTCTCAAAAAGGGAGGTTTCCATGGTTTGAGGGCGAGATATGTTTAAGAACCAGCTACCTACGATGCAACGTCTACGCGATGTTGACTTACGTATATGGGTCAATATTTGTGTATCCATACCTAGTTGATAGATCAGTCGGCTATCTCAACTCCTATGCATCGTCGATGAATTCGGCAAGGGGTTAGCGTCACGAGGCGAAGTATGCAGTATGGTTAACTTCTTACGACATTGTCGAGACAGAAACCTTCAGCCAACTGCTTTCGTAGATCAGGATATATATGCATAGAAACATCCTGAAATCGTCTACTCTGGCTCAGGTGGATCCTTCCCCAAGGATATTCATGAGACCAGACATAACAGACATATAACATCAAAACAACGTACAATACCTGGTGTCAAAATTACCTAATATGAGATACCTAGTCTATTACAATCTATAGTTCACTTAAGATTTGACGATGTAGTCTTGAGTATAGTTGTATACCTTGAATTTGTGAATGGAACGACAACTATATTAATATAAGTAGGGAAAGAATAAATAGAAGGGTGAAGGTAAACTAAGACTTGAGAAGAAAAGAAATAGAAACTCTGAACTTCCGCCAATCAGTTGGATTTGACTAACGGGATGTGTACTATAAATTAAGCTTAATTGAACGAAAGCGGGAGTGAAAAAAGGGGCCAATCGGGGAAGGGTCCCCATGCCGGGAGAGGATCCCGGTCCGCTAAAACAGGGCCAATGAGCGTGGATCCTAACGGGTATGCTAAGTCCTATCGAGACTAGCTCGAGATTATCCTGTATTCTCCGTGCATAATGGGCGTTGGTTTGTCCTGGCAGGAGACCGCGAGCCCATGCTGAACCATGAACCCTCTACCAGGTTATGGGCAGCCCCCCTCCCTTGTCAGCGTCGCTTAAGTTCTTCAGCCCAGATTCCCCATCTTTTAAACGAGGTAAGGGTCGTAGCAGTGTTAAGAATGGTGGCAGTAAGACATGGAGGACACCAGGCAACCGTTTCGTACCTCATACAAGGTATTCGTAGATAGGTAGGTTGACTTACAACTCTGCAAACTGTGGGATAAATATAGTATCAAGATGTAGGTAGTCATTGCTTAAGTAAAAGTTAGTAAGCCTTCTCTACCTATAGTAACATCCAGAGGGTTTACTGGTAACTATGGATTAGTTATATTCTGGTATTAAGCTTGTAATCTGTTCCTAACTCTACAAGTCTCATCTTCAACGTCTAACTAGTAAATAGGCATATACATAGGTAGGCTATTAGATTAAGCTGTACGATGGCAGCACGATATCATGCTAGGTAGGTAGGTAAGTTTCAAAACCTTGCTTTCACCATGCATCGTGTTGGTGCCGTTAGTAAAGGTTTAGTCTGCCGACGGTATATCGGGGCCAGTTACCCGGGGGGGGCCGCGGGGAGCGATATAGACCTGAGACAGAGAGGTAGACAAAGGATATTCCTGTATGTTGACCTGAAGCAGTTTGACCAAGGCTCTCCTTCTCACGACACCATCGTTGTTATCCGTCCTGCATGGCCTGCCTCGTGACACACGTAAACGAATGCAATGTGTCTTATCACGTAGATCAAGCGAGGGAAGACGTCAGTCTCTTGCCCTCCCCTCCCCCCCTTAGGCACTGCGGCCGTGTAAATCGTCTGTCTAGGTACTCGACCTATTCGAGCAATGGTAGTATCGTCTCCGCCGTCCGCGCGACCTGGTAGTGATAGTAGTCCTCCCTCAAGACGCCGTTGGCGGAGTCTTTCAAGAACTTCAAGGTTGCCGGGTCCACGTCCTCCCACGGCTCGGGCTCTATCTGCTTCAACCCGAAATCGCCCCCTGGGGTCCAGTTGAAGGGTGGCATGGCCTCGTGTGCCAGCGCGCCGTCGTATCCGATCTCTCGCAGCGTCTGGACGATGAGGGGCCAGTTCAGATATCCGTCCCCCGCGGAGAGGCGGTTGTTGTCGCTGACGTGGAAGTCGAACACCCTGGCGCCACATTGACGCAACGCGGCGATCATGTCGGGCTCTTCTATGTTGAGGTGAAACGTGTCGAATGCGATCCCGAGGTTAGGCACGTTCGCTTCTTCAATCAGCTGCAGCGCCTCGGACGTGTTGGTGATCATGTATGCCTGGAATCGGTTGAGAGGCTCCAAGGCGATACGAACCCCTTTCTCTGCTGCGTACAGAGCGACCGTCCGCACTCCATCCACCACCCATTCCCACTCGTCTCTCAAGTCGGAGGTCGGACGCAGCTTTCCTATCGCGCAGGGGACTAGGGATACTATCTCCCCTCCCAGCCCAGCCGTTAAGTCGATGACGCTTTTGACATACTCGATCGTGTCTGCTCGCTGGGCCGGTTCCGGCGCGGCCAGATCTCGGGATCCGTACATGACGGTCACTGCGCCCCAGCATTTTACTCCATATTTGTCCAAGATGGCTTGGGTCTCATGGACGGTATATCGTGTTGGTTCGCCGGCAAGCTCGATCGATGTGTAGCCGAGAGACGCCGCTCTCTTGACCGTGATTTCAAGGGGCTCAGGCCGCATCCAGGTATGAGTTGACAGATGCATTGTAGGGTGTTTTTCGAATCTTAAAATATCAAATATTTCTTTATAGCTTTCTAACTTAGCTGAATCTATGAAATCAGTGTAACACATTCATACGGTTCGACAACTCGCCTCCCTTTATATATATATATATATATATATATATAAGGTATATATACCTCTTAACGGTCCGACAGGTCATTTTCTCACCTAAAGGGTATTGAAAACACACAGACGCCACCGGTATTAAGGCCCGTACGGAACTATAACCTCCCTTTCACCTATGGTATAATATGTCAGTCGTATATGGTACCGTTGTATGCTCCCGCTGGATCGATAGACTTACCGCCTCGAAAGTGCCCGCACGCACACCCCCCCCTTCCACCCCCCCGGGAGTCTGCAGACCTGCTTATTGATAAGCGCTATCATCGAATCCTTCAAGTATCCTAGCAAGGTGAAATGAAGCGAAGCGCGCCCATCGGGCGTCACAGCGACGGGAGCTCGCCAAAACTTGTGTCCCAGTCCGCCGAGCGTGAGATCTGTGTAGGAAGGCTGACCGAGCCCTTTTCGTTATCATCTTGATGACGAAAGGATATCGGTGTAGCGGAGGGGAGGGGGAGGGGGGGTTCGATGCGGCTGAGCTTACCGCGTGAACCGCAAACTTGATCTGACCCGTAAGGTGCAACGAACGGCCGAGATAAAAAATTTTTGCTGTCCAGGTTAGGAAATCCTTCCTGGTTTGACAGGTATCTTATTTACCGCTTCGTCGAGGTACTCCCTTCTCGTCACCCTTTACATGACCCCTAGCATAACATCACCGATCCTTATGCGGGAATAAGCGCTGTGTACCGACTCCCCGCCGGCCCATATCCGTTTCCTATATCTTTTATCTCGTGGTTTAAGAAGGTCGTGGTTTTGGAAGGCGATCAAGTTAAGGGTAATCTGAAGTTGGCAGTCAGTCTATTTTTGTATTGATATTTTCCCGTGACTGCAGCACTTCTGTACCAGGTAGAAAGGGGATACCTTCGAGCTCTTAATGTCGGTTACGACGTCATACGAGTTTCAAGTATGAGTTCCATTCTGTTCTCCTGATCGTCGTATACTTGAGCATATGAGCTCGTTGAGCCTGTAAGATTATACGATGCTATCACTATCGTCCTGAATATTGACGAGCTGTCCGCTAAGCTCTAACGGTAAGACTTGAAGCCTTACATGTCTGTCAAGCCTCGGGAATTGGACGGCTTGTGTGGCATTCTGGAAGAATTCCATGATGTTCATCTAGTAATAGATAGGACGGAGCAAATCTAAGTCCGAGCGCTGATGCTATTCACTTTTAGGTCTCCAATGTCGAGGTAATTAAAAGAATGATGAAGCCTAGCCCTATCAACAATATTGCTTACCTATTATGCCGGCATATATCACTCTCTTTCGACAGTCGGAGTTGAAAGATTAGTCAAGGTGGGAACTGTAAGGCTGAGGCTGTGTGTTGCATACATAGCCCCTAATACTGACTTATATGGGGTATCTCTATCATATTGTAAGTGTCGTATCCCTCCGTCCGTTCCAAGTTTCAATAATGGAAGATCATATCTCGTCCCCGCAAGTGCAACTACCGTATTCGGGGTTAAAGTTATATTAATGTGCTTAGAATATGGTATGCTTGACAGATATTTAACAGCGTTTCTATCAAATGACAGCATCGTCTTTCTAATAACAACTACTTTAGTACGTATACGATTTGTGCCAAATATGATAGAAAACATGAAGAGAGTACAAGAGGCTGAGTAGGAAATAGTTTTATTAATCTCACCTATGAACTGGTAAATGTACATAGCTTAGTCTTAGATTTCATCAGTCTCGTCTGATTAGAAGACACTTAACCTAAATTACTTCTGTAGTAGGTAGGTACCTTATTCGAATTCGTTGTCTTGTTTCCCACATTTGAATTACGTGGAACTTCATTCGACGGCTGTATACCTATATTCTAGGGAGTCTGGGACTACGCCCATAATGTGCAGAGCATGCCAACAGAAAATATAAGCCTCGAAAAAGTTCTTCGGATATATCTTGGCGATGCAAAGAGATGCCCACGTGTTGACCTTGTTGTTGATGAAGTTAACGTAAGCTCTATATCTACCGAAATAGGCATCAAGTATTCGTCTGCCACGCAGCGTCAGCATAAGGCTACATATTATAATACTATTATATGCTGCGGTCATTCTTTAGAGTACTATGTATAACTTGTTGTGTTACATAGTATAGTTGACGAATAGAGTCAGACCTATTGTTACCAGTCTCGTCGAGTCAGACAAACCATGTGACAAGGGGGCAAGGGGCTTTCTCTATCCAATCGATGATTGTACCAAGACTCCAACTCGCATGATAGTTACCAAGCTCGGTAGTCCCGTATTAGGCCCGGAAAGCAGAGATATAGTTCATATGGAGGCTGATGAGAAGTCATAGATAGACCACTCTATAGTAGAGGAGCGTGAGGATTTTACAAGAAACCGTAGGTCTACCTGTTATGGGTGATATGGTTATGGGTGGACGTGGGGGTACAAGCTATAAGTCCAACAGGTCTTGGTGTAGATCGGGCGATCGTCTTCGTTGGGAATATCACCGTACATTAATTCAGCTTCGTTAAACATACAGATTATCACTTATCAGTCCTGACAAAGCAAAGGAGCGGCTTGCTGGCGCTTTGTAATACTAGACGATCGGTACACGAAGAATCGCTAAGGCTCATGTGTCGAGATATCCATGCTATGGCTCTCTCCGTGTAAAGGCCGGTATTTCCAAGGAAATTGTCTCCTACAAATTTCGGGAGGATGAGCTAGATACACGTCATGACGCGGGTTGAGGTTTGCCTTATTCAACCAGCAACATGTCAGTTGAATGTCCTTCTCCTGATGAGACGGACTTTGTCATTGATGATTCTCCAATCAGACGACATAAGTTAGGTAGGCATGGAAAGCGGCTGAACGACGTACATAATCCATAGAAAGGGCGCTTGATGAATAGAAGATTTTTATGATAAGTCAGATCTAAGCGACTATAAAGATATTTTTTTTCGTTGATGTTTCACTAAATAGCGGTCAGTTGATATTGGGTATGACCTATGATTTATATATTGAATTAAAAGTTGACGGCATGATTGACAGAGTGTAAGATATTTGTGTAAGTTAGAATGTTACTTGAGGAAAAGTTGAGAGTTACGATCATGTCAACTTACAATGTATAACCATTGATTATATAATGTAGTATACTCGGACACTATCACGTGCAGGTGTCCGAATAGATTATGTAGGTTGTATTGATAAAGCATAATCTTATTGAAGTGACAAGATGTGTCACCACAAAAAAAACGTCTACATTAAATTTTAATAGACGTTCGTACTTTCTAGAGCGAGCAAAAAGAGTTGCCGATATGGTCTACAACGTATGTACATATAGGTATACCGTAGGTAATACGCTTTTACTAGCGCGTGCGTAATTAATAACCAATAACCTTAATCTAGTTAATATAGTTAGGGCTTTCTGGGAAGCTAACGTACTATGTACTACGGGTACCAAGGTTCAAATCTCCAGAACACGAGACAAAGCGGTCTTGGCATTCTTTTCGTCGGCCGGAAAATCTCCGTATATCGTAGCAATAGAATTATCGATTATTTTATCTTACTGCATGAGGTTGAAAGACGCGACAGCCTAGCTGAACCTTGCATGGATGAACGTGGTATTCGTAAAGCTGGCCCGTTCTAAAATTACTCACTTATACGCGTATATCGTACTGTGTGTATATGTAAATAGTACGGAGTATCGATGGGAAATATATATAAGGTACCTCTTATGTATTTATCATTTACGTCTGGTGTTAGTTAGGAGAGATTCAGATGGGCTCAAGAGGAATCATGCGAGACGTGGGTACATTCCAGTTTAATGTAGTATTACTTGTAGGTACCCGTTGATGTGTTTACAGTGCATGACAATGTCACCGAGAAAAGGTTAATAAGGGTACCTACCTAGGTACCTACATAAGAATAATGTGCCCAGGAACGACACCTGCTTTTTCATCATACATACATCAATCTACATGTACCTTACATGTAGTACCTAGCTTTATACATTCCTTATCCGTTGCTAGTTGGTATTAGATCATGTAGTTGAGCACATTAGATGCTTCAAGTATATATATGTACCCAGGTAAGTACCTGTATATATCGTCAATGTTCATTAGGAATACCTATTTCAAGGCAGGTAACTTCAAATATTTCCTAGTTGTGTAGATCTGGATACGATTTAAGAAGTTGCTAATATATTACGGGTATCATGTTGACTCGCATCAACCAAACGCATTTCTTGGATGTCCGAGTCAAGGAATGATGCAACATCAAAGTGCCAGCATTGGCGCCTATGTGCACGGCCCGGGGCACGTAGTCAGATGTACATGCCATGAAGCATACCATAGTAAATAATGGAAGTAAACCTCTAGATTAATATACTGGTATGTTTACCGTACTTATCACCAACTAATCCGACTCATTATTAGACATTACTTACTACGTAATAAATACTAAGAAGTAGTACTAAGAACATGAAGTAGTATACAATGCTACTATAGATACTAGGTAAGATACTACTAAGTTTAGTTTATACTCGTGTAATCCTAAAGCTACTGTAAGGTACAGCGAGAATAATACGTAAGATGTATCGCGTACCTAAATATACGCTAATACAGGTTGAGCTGATTATTCAGTCTTATCTAACCTAAATTAGCTAGCGAGTCCGTTCTTCTTCTTCCTTTCTTTTCTGGTGTAACAACGGCAGCGGCAGCCACAGATTTGAATAGGCCGAGGTGCCGATTCTAGACGGTACATTCAAACATGACGACATGTACTTCGTACATACAAATATTAGGTACTAGATACATGTATTGATGTAACTCTCTTTGTTAGTGGGATTTCCTGTTTTATTTTTTTTTTTCCTACTTCTTCTTTTCCCACTTCGTCTACTTCGCCCACTTCGCCCAGTCGCCCACTTTCTACTCGCTCGCTTCTATCGCTCGATCACTCAATCTGGCACGATCTAATCCATTTCAGCCAGTCTCCGTTCCTCTTGGCTGATAGATTCCAAACTCTCATTTGTCCTTCCTTTCCTTCCTTTCCCCGTTCTTCCGTTCTTGACTGAATTTGATAGGTCACACACCATTTGGACTTTTCCTCTCATTTGTCCATCTGCCCATCTACCCATCTAGTTCATTCATTGCCTTGTTTTTGCTTTGCTTTATTCGCTTTATTCTACCTTGCCTTGTCTAATCATTGTCCCTACTTCCACTCTCTCCTCTCCTCCTGAATAATCTTCTCCTCTTGTACCCGGTACTACGAATTCTGACATCGTCGTCGACCACATTCGTTTTGATCTAGTTCAGAGGGAGGGAAGAAGGAACGAAGACTGAAATCGCATGAACATGTCGTCGAATTGAACGAATAATAGTAAAAAAAAAAAAGACATCAGTAAATTAAGAAAAAAAAGGAGGACAGCGACCAAGACACGGGTTTTCCCCCTCGTTCTTTTCCCCTTCCGAATTCCGTAACGTCAAATCAATACGATAAATACGATAGACCTTCTCCATTTATCGAATCGAGCTTCTAATTCTCTGATCTGCTTTATTTCTAAAGTCTTTCACTTGACAACAAACCGCGCGATCGTCATAACCAACATCCGACGGGTCCGCCATATCCGGATATTGAATAGCTAGAAGCGTAATTGGAAACAGACGCTTGATACTAGTTAACACCCTTTTACTAGGTGGTTGGCTTGGACCGAGGAATTCTACCTACATTATTTCCAACTATTCCGACTGTCGTGATATTGCAGTAGCAGATCTGCTTGCCTAGATCCATCACCAGCGTTGCTAATATTCATCATCCACGTTTAAAATAATCAAACATTACCTCACTATGGGTATGCTCCTTTTTCTCAATGCGTCTGCTGAGATGCGGGAGGTTCTCTTAAACTGATAAAATTCTTAAGCTCAACAAACACCCCCGGTTACAACTATTGTACCGTTCTCGTCACTGCCTTCTTGTGCTGTCCAGTGTGGCCCTCTTTACGATGCAAACGGCGCTTGTGTACCACCGGCGGCCGCTGCGGCTGACGAGACCACCTACGACAAGTGTTTCTGCTCCTATAGCAAACTTCAACCCTTTTCGACCGCTGCATCCGGTGTTTGTGATAGCGCGTGTACGGCTGATAGTGCTGGCTTGACGAGTATACAAGGCTGGTTTACAAGTTTCTGCAATGAGAAAGCTGCGGCCACGTCAACATCGTCCTCGGCAACGAGCTCGAGCACGAGTGGTGCGAATTCAGGAAGTAGCCAGGGTGGTGATTGGTAAATTGTCCCCTAAATCGTCTAACTTACATCTAAAACTAAATATTTCCATTTGCAGGATCTCGACGCATTGGCAATGGGTTATCATGATAGTCATCGTTGTTGTCGGCATCGTCGGTATCTGGATTGGGGCATGCATATGGCGCCGCAAATATCTAAAGAAGAAGGATCGGATGTACGAACTCGGCAAAGGTCTCCCAAGTAACGTCGCGATTAACACGCAAGGCAACCTGGTCGGCCCTGGGGCGAGGGATAGCAATTACTCCAACAACAATCAGGGCATGTTTATGTCGGGTCCCGGAGCGGCCGGCTACATCGAAAAGCCAAAGAAGGAACGTAAGAAGTGGACTGTCACCCAACGAACGTGATCGGCGCAACGTTAGCGGAATATCGTATCACGGCCATCGAAGTATCGTTTACTACACGTATCCATCCTGCTATCGAAGAATTCCCAGTATATCATACCATCATCGTCATCATCATCGGTTTCAAATTCCACAAAACAGGCGTTAAAGGACGGACGGGTATGGTGTTCGGTACAAATACTAAACCGATGCGGAGTCCTCTTTCTATCTTACTATTTATTCTCGTCCGTTTCTTGAATAACCAGGCGTATTGCGGTCTGAATTTGGATAGACCAAGGAAATAGGGCAGAAATAGGGCTTGGTAGCATTGGATGGGTTAGTTGGTTTGGTTCATCATCAAAATATCCTCCTTCCTTTTTCTCCCATCAAATTCATAGCGGCTGAAGGGGAACAGGATAGGGGGGGAGTATAGGAGAAGGGCGACGCTATGTGCTTCGGATGAAGGAAAGTATAAGTTGTAGCCTAGATGGTTCATGGCTTTTTTTTTTCTTCTAAAAGAGGAGAAAAAGAAAACCTCGACATAGGCTATATATATCAAATAAGGTCTGAAGGTCTGCTAGTCAATGCTGATACTGTGTACTGGCTGTTGGGTATATATGACTTGTCTACTTACCTAGCCACAGGGTCTTCCTAGGGAAATATACCTTGTATAAGGTAGCTGCCGCGCAGTATATATACCTCCTTATATATATATATGAATATATATATACATATATTCCCCAGCCCTCGAAGAGAAAGCCCTCGAACTACACTGATCAAAAAGAATTAATCCTACTCCTCGAAGAGGTAATCAATGGTTGCTACGGCTGTTTCACAAGTATAGGCACCTAGGCACAGTGGGTTAGTATGTGTGTTGATACCTTAGGTACCTACGTATAGGAGGTAGTGAATAAGGGGCAACACAACATCACTACATCTCTTATTTTCATCCCAACTTACCCCCTACCTAGGTAGGTATAGCGTCAAGCATTCTATACCACGTAGGGTACATACCTACCTACCTACCTACCAGGTAAGGTATCTCACATATATCGTACCAAACCATAGCGTTCGTAGGCGCAGGCGAAAAACAAAATATAGGTACTTCGTTATTCAAAATTCTCGTGTATCTACGTATATGAGGTATTTTATTGTCCAAGCCGTATAGACATCGTAATATGTTATAGTATCTTTCCTGGTCCTCTCCCGTCGACCATCCCGTCACACGTATGCGAGCGAACACCCCCCTCCCACAGCCAACCTTTGCTAGAAGCTATTTTTTCGGAAGCGATTGAAATGGGAGAACCAAAAAAAAAAAAAAAAAGAAAGGCATGATACTTTTCCCCTACGCCATCGCCTTTATTACTTACGATGACAGACCCGCCCCCTTTATTTCTCCAACTCAAAAAACGCAGCTATGCCATGTATATCTCGGTAGCAGTCGTTATTCATCAACGTACCTCCTAGGTGCCATAATCTGCGGCATCCATGTACAAGTCGATGAGGCACCCGGAGCTCCATGCTTGCGTGGGGCTAGAGTCGCCGCAGAATTGACCGTCCTTCTGCGTGAGTTCCGCCAGACCTGCCCACGGGCTACTCTTTATCATCTCCTTACAGGCACCTAGGCGCCTCGTGACTTGTTGGAACGCCTCCACGCGACCCTCGGGGGTCTTGCGTCTCATGAGGTCGAATTTGAGGAGAGCGCGCAGAAAGAAGCCCGTAGGCCAGAGCCACTCGGGACCCTGGTGATAATTCCGACCTTTAGACGTTGCGAAGTCGTCAGAGTCTTCGCTGTTGATGTAGTAAGGACGATAGTTCAAGTCTGAGGGGTCCAGCGTCGCCATCCCGGTCGGGCCGCGAAGAACTTTGTCTGCAAGTACGAGAGCGCCCATGGCATGCTCAGGGTCGAAAAGGTCGGGAGCGACTGTCATGGCGATGGGGTAATTAGCTCGCAGTTGGTAGTCTTCATATTCTTTTCCGGATCGGAAGAGGTCCTTGTAAATACCGCGCCGATTAACAATACTCGAATTAACAGCGTAATGAGCATCGTCAGCTTGGTTCACTGGTATGTAGTAACAGTGCTCGAATTTTGACTTAATTAGGCCAGCCCAAGCCGAAAAGGTGATTTCAGATCCATCAGCCTTTTTCACGCCCTTGTATGGATATTTGCCTTCGGAGCTGAGCTTAGCCAGCCATTTGAGGGTACTGTAAAGTAAGCCTGTAATCTCGACGGATGCACCATCACGGGGAGTACCCGGGATGCCCTTAGAGCCAGCACGCTCGCTCTCGCCCATCTTGTCCTGCCATGTACCGCAATTGAACTGATTACCGCCAAAAATGATGCCATTGGACCAGTCAACATGTATTTCAATATTGAAGCCCTCATCGCGCATCTGTGAGTCGATGCCCGGACCTGCATTGGCTTCGCGGAAGTTTAATCCGGATGCATGACGCTGCATCGCTTCCTGGACAACGTCTTGAATCAGGCTCTCTTTTGAATACGCTCTCGGATCTTCTGTAGGAAACCAAGTGTCGTCATATGGTAAGAAACGTCGGCTAACTTTCTTCGTTAAAAGACTTAACCCATCTGGCGCGTACTGAGTGTAATCTTGAACACACTGCAAATAGAACCAAATCGAATCTCGGCTGTTATATCGCGGGATGTTACCGCTGCCGAGAAGGTTAGGAATCATACCATGCTTAAGGACGCTGGCAAATGCGAAGATGTGCTCCGCAGCCTCACTGAACCGCCCAGTCCCAAGATAAAGACCACGGAGAGAGATAAATACGTCACGGCCCCAACATCTCGCCCATTCCACTGCGAAGTGAGGTAAGCCAGCAGCCAGCGAGGGAACAAACTTCTTCGGCCAGAGAGATCCAGATTTGACCAACCCCGTCATCTGCACACTAGTCATGGCCAAGCTTTGGAAGAACCACTGTCCACTCTGCACTTTCTCGTTCATGAGCTCCAGACCCCTTTCCCAGGCAGCCCTATAGGCAGTTCGCACGATGAGAGCAAAATAGCGCGGCAAGAGGAAACTGGGAATGCTACGAACCGCGTTGAAACGCTCCTTGAGCCATGCGGCGGGCTCTGCAAGACGGGCAAATTCAGACTCCTGACTCATTCTCTCAAGACGTCCGACAGTGTAATCTAAAGCCCATTGACCATCACGAAGGTTTTGGCAAAGAGGATGAGCCAGATTATTTTCCTTGATGATGTTTTTTAGGAGACTCCACCAGCCCTGGAGCCCTGCGTATACGATCTTGCCGGAGCCTGGAATGTCGTAGGTACCATCCTTGCCACCGCTGCCATCCAATTCTTCGGCTTCGCAGCGATACAGCAAAAAGTTGAGGTCAACCAAGTCTAGTTCAGCCATGGCTTCCTTAGCTCCAGATGTAACATAGGTGTCCAGTCCTGATGAGTGCTCCGCAGCCGGGATCCAAGTTTCGAACAAGGCGATACTCCCAGGCGGGAATTTATCACGTACCGTGATAACTGTCTCGTCGGAATTAACCTCCATTCGGATACCAGGCACATCAACAACACGACTAGGGAGTCCCCGCAAGAATTTCTTATCACTTTCAACATCTTGCTTCGCTCCTTCGCTGACGTCAACATCCAGCATCCAGCTTCCAAGATGCCGTGCTTTTGTACCGCCCAAGTGTACAGCATTAAAGGAACCAACGCCATCTCCATAACCAGGATAGGCAGTATGAGCTATGAGGAAATATCCCTTTCTTGATTCCGGGTGTACTCTATGAACCGTGACGTACTGATCCTCGTGATGAATATGCGTCTCGTCGTACCCATCTAAACCCATTAACGTATGGATCTGGTTGAGCAGCTTCTTGATTCCACCGATGCCGCCCTTACCACCGCCGATTCTGACTTCATCGACAGACGACGACTGTGACGTATAGAGCCTAGTTTCATTTACAAGATCGACAAGTTTCGGATATATCTCATCGTATCCCATCACGCTTCCCGTCGCACTGGAGCACATGCACACCAAAGCAGCGTTTGGCAAGGTGTCTCGAGCATCTCTTTTCTGCGCGGGAACTTCGTTATCATGAGTGCAATCCATAAATAAAGCTTGAACCGGATTAAATCTGATTTTACGGATGACCTCTCGAGTCGGATAGCCGTTCGCTCCGTTGCTCGTGGGGGCACTCTTATGCTGCCCCCTCGAAATTTCATCAACCTCAAAGCTGCCGATTGGACGTCCACCGTGGCGATGTACCAATCTGCTAAGTTCTGCCGTGCTCCAAGCCTGCATGGCCTCTCTTATTAACGAGCTCAGACCCAGTCTCTTCACGAAAACGTAATCCATCTCCTCCGAGCCCGAGAAAAGTTCTGCTACGACGTATAAGTTAGGCCGAACGCGGCGGGCCTCATCGAGGATATGCTCCGCGACGTGAAGGGGGGTGGAATGGCAATTGTCGATTCGGAAGCCTGCGAAGTACTTTGCTAACATTCGCGCATACTTCGTCATGTACTCCCACAGCCATGGGCTGTCTTGGGGACCGCTTCCGTAGCGGAGCTTGACACAGTCGCCCCAGACGATGACTTCCCGTCGCAGGTATACGCGAGAGTTGGGTCCAGCGTTGTCGACCAGGGCATTTCCAGCCCAAACCCAACCATTGTTGACAAGAGCCAAGTCTTCAGCCTTGAGTTTATCGGATGCCTTTGCCTTATCCAGGCGAGTGAAATACGATTCAATCAAGGGGTTAGCTTGGTCGATGGGACCAAGCTTTGGGCCGTGATCATCGATACGGACATACTTGATCCTGTTGAACAATTGCTGAAGAATTTCTCCGATTTCCTTGTCGTACTCCTCGTAGAATGGAACATTGACCACATCCAAAATTTGAGTGAGTTTAGAGCGAATATTTGATTCATCCGCTCCACCCCTATATTTCCCAAATAGAGAAACGATCAGCCCAGCGGCCACTTTCGGATCAACACGCCGACGAAAGCGTTCACCAAGTCTGTCGTTCCCGAGAAGACCATTTCGGACTAAAAACATAGCTTGGTCCTCAATTTTGAGCTCCCCTAGGTCACCGTTCGCAGTTCCGTCCGGAGCGCCTGAGTGCCCAGAAGCCCAGGATTCAATCGCAGCGTCTACATCTCTATCGACATCAAGTGTATAGTATTCCCACAAGCGGATCTCAGCAATCACATGTTTCTTCATGCCGTTCATAACTTTGATAAGGTCATCTGTGGATTGGAGGTCTTTCGGGTATCCTAACTTTTCCAGCTTGGACCCAAAATCCAGGAGTTTGGTGTCGAGAACGTAGGCTGACTCTAACCAGGGAGCTGTAGTCAGGTTATACCCAGCTTCAGGATGTTCCAGCAGCCACTTGCTATTATGTGCAGTATGGTTGAGGACTATGTCAGTCAAGCTGAGGAGAGAATGTTTCTGTTCCAAACTGTTCACCATCTGCTGCACATCCTTTTCCCCGTGTGGGAAGCATTCCGGATCCCATCCGAGCTGGTCATACAAGCTATATGGTGAGTTTGAGGCTCCACGTACTTGAAGGGGAGTGAAGTGTATCATGTTGTAGCCGCGGCCAGCAATTCCTCGCAGATGTTTCTCCCAGTCCGTGGGGTACTTGCCCATGAATTTGCTAATGACGGAGAATATCGACAACGCCGGCAGCGGCAATGGCCGGCCTTCCAACGATAGGCGAGGTGCAACATCTATATAGTATAGCGAGGTCTTCTTAGATTCAACAGAAGTTGTTTGTTTGTCGGAGTTGGAACTGGAGCTGAGAGCAGAAGAAAGCTCGGGTAACTCGGCGTATGTAGTATAGAAAGAGAAGGCTCCAGCTTCATAGATGGGAACGGAAATTTCTATCGTTCGATTGAAGTCGGGTTTCAGTCTGATTGAGGTGTTGTCAACATGGGCAGTCCATGGTCTTGGAATAGAAGCCAGGGTTTTCCTGGTTTGCCTACTTGAACTCTCGGAACTGATCTCTGTGGAATTCAGATCCTTGTTCCGGAATATTAACCCATAAACTGCCTTGCCTACATATGGACGAAGTACCCTCGATCGTGAACCGTATAGTAACTGGATCATTCGACTTCGGAGCTATATATATATATTCGCCAGGGACATCGGGAGCACCATCATCTTTAAGAGGTAGGATATAGACCTCCCTTGAGGTGACGGTTCGGGGAGCCATGCTGTTTAGCTCACTCTGCACTGCTAGAGTTCCGTGATGGTAGGGAAAGAAGAATATACGTAGAACTATGGCGTAGAGCTTACAAGGTCGAAGGGATCAGTTGAGGGGACGAAGAAGACGGAGAGGTGGTTGGGCATGAGAAGCCCGACAAGAGGTATAAGTCTTAAAAGATCGATCTAGAAGATCTAGAGACTAGGATTCTAGGAGATGCAGGAAGCTCAAATCTCAAGAGGAGAAGTAGAAGTGGGACATGAGAATAATACCCACGTCTTAGGTGTAGTTATCGATCAGTTCATGACACGATGCAGAGATGCAGAGTGATTGTAACAGAAGAAAAGATTTAAGAGAGTAAAAAAGCATGACACATGTAGATGCCCTAGAGCTATAAGGTATAAGAGATGTACTTTTGTATATTTGTACTAATCGTTTCGACGTAACTACATATTTACATATTTACAATTACTTGTGATATGTTTCAATGCGGGGCTAGCTACTAGTAGCCGTTAGCGGACCCTATCTGCCCTATCGATCGATGTATGTATGTTTTGTACATACTCCATGTATGTTGCAAATAACTCCATACGTGCATGTGCATGTACTTATAAGTATGTAGGTACAAACATCTTACATGATGTTAGGTATTAATCGATCGAGGCACATGTAAAATAGAAGCTCAGGTTGGGCCTACTCATTAAAACACCGGTGACGTAATGACTGCCCGCAGTTCAGACTTTGACCCGCTGTAGCTTGTCAGACAGTATAGTATGTATGTACAAGTACCACATGGGATGGCGGGGGCTACCGGAGGTGGCCGGGGATGGCCTTGTAAAGTCCAGTACATATGCCCAGGCGCTAGAGAATACATTTATTAATATTCGTATAAACGTTACTTTACCAGCTATTAGGTTCCCCTAGCTTGCTATATTTCTTCCCTCCATTAGCGCGCCAACCTGTTTCCTGGACATGATTTCCATTTTTTGACATAATCCCAAGACGCTGTTAAAGGTTTTGAGACGCTCTCCAGAGATCATTTTTTTACAGTGACTGTCAGGAGACGATGTCCAGGGCACGGCCTGGCGCGCTAATGTCTCTCGAATATATAGAAGACACAGAAACCAGGTGAAAATGTTTGACTTACACTATGTAATATACTACCTACCGATACTTACAAATCTGTTCCAAACAAGGACGTGTAAGAATATAAGTTTTATATACTAAAGAGAACTCGCCTCTCGCAGATCTCGGACTAGCTTTATTCTTCTCTTATATTTTATTCAAGACCATCTCTTCATTATCGACGGTCAGTAACATAACTACGTAGTATCAGTTTCCTAGGAGTCTACCTACATGTAGCTATAGCAGATATACATCTCTCACTAACATCGAAAGAAAGTCTGAAGCTTAGCTAATGCGGCACCAATCCTAAGGAGACAGGCAATATAACATGGTGCAATATATCTTTAATAGGGGGTAGGACCGGTAGGTGCCTAAACAGCGTCTAGCTATAAACACAGCTTAACCCCCAAATCAATATCCCACCATCTATGTGCCTTGTACTCCGTTAACCTGCGAATCTCTACGATATATCCTACATAATAGGTTAGGTACCTGAGAGATGTTAAGAGAGAATCACTAAGAACTGAAACATCCCGTCTGTTTATTATTACTCTATAGTCCGTACACCTCAGAACACCCCCAGCACCATGAACGAACCCTTGAAATCATGCTCGATTCGAGCACACAAAGGTAGGTACCTGAGCCAGTTGCCATGGAAAGCACGCGGGTCCATAAACGGACTATAAGATGCCACCCCCTTAAACAGAGAACTTATTTGAAGCTGTCCCTGTCCCTTTTATCCAGAGCACCATCCATATGAATATCTGCCACGCCCCCCGCCACGACGTCCTCTTAAAACTTACTACTTCTTTTCAGAGCCCTGTGTTGCGATGGTCAGGCTTGGATACCCGGGCCCATCCTTGGGAGGATGATTCCCCTGCGTAGCGCCGACCAGACCAAGGGCATGGTACGGGCCATCCTGGCTCTGGTTCCGCAGCCACGCCTCAGTGGCGGTATAGCTGCCGGAAGTGAAGTACTTCTGTGTCCGGCTAGTCTGCTGTGTCCACTGGCCCCGAGACACGGGAATGGCTGGCATGACATTGGTGGGCCCTGGAGAGCTTGAGGCTTCTTGCGTGTCGTCAGTCTAAGTCTTCAAAGTAGGGAGCTGGGATAGGTAATTTACGCTTAGGCTCGCTCAGGCCCTTCGTAAGCTTGACTGTCTTTGAGCTGTCTTTCGATGACATTCTGGGGGTGTAGATGAGGTCTTTTTTTTAGAAATATGATGACAGAGTTATGATACAGCAGTGATGCTATATGTTATTTCAGTGTCTTTTCGAAGAATACCCACGCTCGACTAGTCTTTATAATGTTGCTTCTCGCTATTCGAGGGCTAGGAAGACTGGAAAGCCGCAACTACTTATATATTCGATCCTCGGGGCTTCTCAATTCAACAGTATATGCAACTTAGTATCCCCCCCGTGCCTTCATGAAAAATAGAAGTTTCACGAGGAAGTCGTTTGGAATATTCACTACCACACCTTCGTCTCTTGTCTAGGTTGGCTGATACAAGTTCATCGTCAGATGGGGTCGTTGTTAGACCCGAACGGGGCGTTACAAGCCCATTCTGCTTTACCATGCATACGAAGACATTCTCATCGGCTTATGACTGACTACCTCGATGTTAAGATACTGAGCGATGTTATGCTTCGAGGCTCCGAAGAAGTATCACCCGACCATCACATCGTAGTCACACAATGCCTTTCCGATGTTCGGCGTAGTATGAATTAACAGGCGGTGAATATAATAACCTACGCACGCATATGCTATGAATCAGAACATGGAGTACGGCGCCTATGGATAGGACAAGGAACGAACCATGATCAGGGATATGTAATCGTTAGCATGCCTACACGGAGAATACTTGAGACAGCATTACGTTTATCCAGCATCATTAGATTGACGTAGTCGCTCAAGTTGGACAAGGGCGTTGCCGTACGAGATGAGATTATGCAAGCTGTCTTAGCAGGCTGACTTGACAACTCTCGCTGACGATCGTCTTAGGTAGGTACTTTCCAAATTACCGTGACATAATATTACCTTGGAATAGAGGGGATAGTATTGCTTCTGTTGCCTACCTGTACTCGCCTCGTCGCGGATAGCTACGTTTTCTCATCCTTGATTGAGTAATTCCGATAATACCGAGCGCCAATATCCTACAACCTCGCCCAGAACCGAGCATGAAGCCCCGGGACCATGGCAATTTCTGAATATGTGTTTCACAGGAATACTATAAATCAGAGCTCATCTGGACTTATGTGACATGGAGGTTAAATCCAAATGCTAAGGAAACATACCGATCATTTTACCCTTAGCGTCTTTCTTCGAGTCGTTCCTGTCTAAGACTCTATCGAATTCCAATACGTGTAATTATGAAATGGGGCTTTATCAGAGGTAATCATAGAGAGGTTACCCGTTGCTATTATCAACTTTCTGGGTCAATTCGTAAATACTCCTTGAATCGTGAATTTTTGGTAACAGCGACGGTTTTTAGTCCTACGTAGTTCAGCTTTACCCGCTGTTGTTACGACAATACTAATCATATCCTCCTAGGAGATAGGGGTTATTGAGGCTTCGTTACATAAGTTACAGCTGAGCCCTGGGCGCGTTGTCAAGGCTAACGAGCCCGCGTCCCCGAGCTTTAGTTCGACCGGCGAGAAGCTGTAGAAACACACTATTCAAGATATATTAGTCTAACCCTACCGAGACATCGCTGTGTCTAGAGGCGATCTGTCAACCGATAGCTGGAACCTCACAATACCATACCACGTGGAAGCCGAGTGTTTCGGAATTGTGACAGGAGAGGGGGGGTAAAGAGGTAGCAGAAGCAGACTAGAACATCTTTATTCATATTTGTCAGCTACCCATCAGCCTTGAATCGAGAGTGAAACGTGAAAAGGTTGTTTTCTGTGTCTTCTAATGACGTGCCCTGTTCGCACGAGACGCAAGCTTCTTGTCGTACTGCCGAGGTTTTGGTTTATCGTTACCTTGAGACGCGAAGACGCGATGGGACTGAACATTCGATCTCATCGGAAGAATCATTGATTTTCATCGTCGAGCTACGGAATGAATCCTTTGAGACATTTTCGTGACTCTAGCTGATGATTCTACCCGTAAAAAAAAACCTAAACAAGGCAGTTAGGCTCGCCAAGGTAGGCAGTAGACTATCTGATAGTATAGATATATGCCGATTCCTCATACCATCGCGTAATTAAGACCATATGTATTATTCTTTTAGTAGATTCCTAGCTTCAGGGTGGTATCTCGTTCTGGAATATCGGGTATGAATAACCGAGCGTCGTATTACCTATTCCTTCTTATCGAATGTTTCCCGGGCTAGAGAAGGTTCTTCACTATCCAATGCATCTGTTTGAAATTCCACGGGAATTATTCCTAACCTCTCCGCTTCTTTGGCTGTGAAAGTGCCGTACGTGTCTACCGCATCGTACTCGCCCATTCCCGAGACAGGAAATGCTCTGTTGAGGACGAAGAAAATAACGGCACTTATGAAGAAGCCTAAGCGATAGTGTAAGAGGTCATGAATTAGCGATCGCCGTTTGTTAAGGGGCTCATCTGACGTACCTATGAAGAATGCCATATAGTACATCTCATACAAGCCCCTAGAGCCATTTTCATCCTCTTTGACGGCGACTACAAGGCCGCCGATGGTTGGGATCCAAGCGCAAATCCACGAAACGACTGCCCGCCAATTGATGCCATTCCAATACCAGTAGGAAGAGTTTGCCCTGGAATATAAGTGGGACAGCCGGATTCGCTGTCCACGCAAGAGGTAATAGTCGGTCGCCATGAGGCCGATCATCGGTGACAGGAAGACAGAGAATGAGCTGAGAACTTGGATAAATGTGGTCGCCTTGTTGACAAGCTGCCAGGGTTGGACGATCCAAGCAGCGACAAAAGTTATAATGGCGCCTCTACGTATGTTGATGTAGCGAGGCCACAACCCAGCAAGGTCGATACCACCAGCTACTGCGTTTCCGCAGATGTTCTCGAACATGCTAGTTAACCCGAACCCAAAAGAAAGAAAGAAGACGCCGGCCCTAGACGCTGAAGAGCCATCTCCGTTGTTCATCATCGTCATTAGAAGATCCGGAGGATTCCAATATACCTCGCCATAAATCTTCTGGGCGGCCGAGGTGGTCACTAAGCCGACAAGGCACACGAGAACACCGGTAATCCATCCTGATGTAATTGTTCCGATCACGTAGGCTGACCGGTTTCTTGCGTAGCGTGAGAAGTCGGAGCCGTTAGTTATTCCCGCGGCGACGCCTCCGACTGTTTGGTTGATTCCAGCCATGATAAGCCAAGATATATTCCACAGCGAACCCTGCGGAAGAGCTACCCCGGTATTCATAAGGGGGCCGACGCCATGTGCCGTGGACAATGCCCATATCATCATGGCTAGCATACCTAGCGCGCTATAGATAGATGTGAATAGAAAAGGTATCTTGAACTTCTCGGGTGGGATACATAAGAGAGGGGTGGACAAGACCCAAAAGACGATGAAGCCGACAAATTGATCACCGGTAGTTGGCAAACTCGCAGGCAAGAAATTCGACATCTTGGCATAGGAAGGCCAGATGGCGGTCAAGCAGACAGCAGCAAGTCGCCCGCCATTCCAACACTGTATAGCATTCCAGATGAAGTTAAGGAGAATTCTCTGTAATAAGGGGATATAACTAGCTCGTAGTCCCCACGTATACCGATTTTGAACTGTGAAGCCGATATGCCATCGCAGACCGCACCAAGCAATAAGAGTAGCGAAGGCAGCGATTAGAAAACGGCCAACAACGATGATTACCATGGACTGGGAAACAGATAGTCCCTCAGCTGTATAGGCCGGTCAGCAAGGGCAAGCCGGAGGTTAGAACAGCCAACCGGAGCGAGGAAGCTTACTCAAGAAACTACTTGGACTCTGCCAATTGGTGATATTCAAGGATGACAAGGTCCAAAAACCGTAATAATGGAACCACCCTAATGGTATTATGAGCAATGGTCTGATGGTGAGGTTCAAGGTACGACGAGATTAACAATTGACGGATCAAGACATACCCCATGTTCTTCGACTTGGAGGCAAAGGAATTAAATCGCGATTACTCCATTGATCTGTTTGCTCATGCAAGGCCTCATCGCCATGTAGACGAACCTTCTCCTTGACATTCTCTAAGCGAGATCTTAAACCAATGACCATTGCTGACGCTACCTATTTAATACAGGTTTGTGATAGCCGAGAATGAAGAGTCGAAAGCGAAGATATATATATATATATATATATATATATATATTTAATTCAGATTTGAATTGGACTTAGAGAAGATAACTTATATACGTACATTCTATATCCTAAGACTTTAGATCGAGGATAAAATAGAGCGACGGTCGTTAATATTCGGCGTCCAATGTTCCAGCCAAGCTGAATGCATCATTGCAGAATCATCTGCACACGTACGTATATAGTACATATGATATCGTCATACTATGTATATCATCTCCCGAGAACTCGTCTCCACTTAATCGGAGAGAGGCACTTAATTCGTCCATAATCGTCCAGAGATCCGGGGGAGAAGAACAAGAAGAAGAAGAAGAAGGGGGGGGTGGAAGCTGGAGATAACATGTAAGACAATAGCGTGTTGATCGGCTGAGAATGAGTACCTAGGTCCTAGGCGTCGTATTAGCATATCAGTATATCAGCATATCAGCATATCTTTATCTTTTATCTTATCTGATTCAAGGATCTTATAGCTTACCATGCTAGCCCTACATATGTAGAGATCGCGCCGCCAAAATAGGCAAGTATTAATGCATAAAATTGTAGCTTATGACATGTGACTTCAATCTTTTCCCGTACAGTACCCTGTATGGTGTCCGGTTTATACTACTGTGCCAAAATCAGAATCCTGAGCTGCTAATCCTAATTGGGTAATGCTACTAGACTTAGAGGTTGGTAGGACGGTACGTTGTGCGGTCTTATGGTATAGATGAATAGAATCCTGCATTCTGATTTGTTGAAATCTACCTAGATAACCTGGTCACTTCATATAATTACCTTACAACTCAAATAACTCTCCCAAAATACATACAAAATCTTCATAATTTGATCTATTTCTTAATTAGATTCTGAAGAATAGAATGACCTTTGTTGCATTTGAATAGCTCCAAAAGTGAATGTTGTAGGTCGGGTTAGAGAAAAGGTATTTAAGTATTATTTTTTTAGGTGTACTAAGTAAGAATAAAATATAAGTCATCCAAAAGAGCCTCATCCAATAGGTATTAGGTGTAATAGATTCAACTTCAACCCTCGATTTCTCAACGTTTAAACGGTCGCATACAGTTGATTTTGAATGAGCTAAATGTTTTAATTGAAGAAGACCAAATATAAGTTTTTTTTTTTTTTTTTTGCAAAAAAAGGACAAGATCTAATTTCAAAGAGGTAGGACTGTTACGTATGGCTGTTGACGTACGGTTGTTGCGCACGGGTCATATAAATCTCGATACTTGCATAATGTATACTAGCATAACCCTATAAAAGGTTATTTTAGTACTTATATAAGGATATCCCGACAGACGTATGCATTTATCCTATTAGAAATGTACTATCTCATCTCATATGAAGTGTACGGCTTGTGCGCAAACAGCTACACTTTACCTATTTAGGAAATTTACAACCCAAAAATCTGATTTTGGCACAGTGGTATAAACCGGACACCATACCCTGCCTAGGTACTTGAAAGTCTAGATACCTCCGAGAAGTTGCCTCGATTATCTAAGCCAAGAACAAGAAATTCATTAATCCGTAAGGGATATGATTTATTTTTATGAACTCATCTTGAATATCAAGTTTATGATATTAAGGTAACTTTAAGGATCGTGTCGACTTATAGGGCAGGGGGTTGTAACCGTTGCACTAAAAAAATACGGAATAGTTACTATATCACAAATCACATATAGAAGTTTTATTTAAAGTCCCAGTTGGACTTTCTGTGAATCACCTCTCATTATATCTTACATGCTTTCCAGCATAACAGGGAAATATCTCTTCTCGTGTCTAATTGTGAGTTCCTATGCGACATAGGATCTACGTTAGCGGCTCGCAACCAGCTTCTCGCGCGGTACTTGTATCTTAGAAAGGTACATATCGTTATACTAAAAAATACCTAATCATATCAAACTGCATGTGTGTAATGGTTTATAGTCGAGCATAGCTTCGATTTCTACGGTCGCTAATAACTTCTCGTCATTAAGCTCGTTATCTATGTGATACCTCACAGTACACGATGCTAACGAAGTTTGACCTGGTTAAGGACTAAGGTTAATGTTATATGGATATCCGGCGCCGGCAGTGAAACCGGTGCTATAAAACTACTACCCCAGAAGCACCTTATGCAAGAGCTGCATGGTACTGTACTAGAGGTAGGGGTACAGCATGCACCTAAAGTTACATGTAATCAACCTCTACGAGTGGAGCACCGGCGAGTGACGGACTATGTAGGTATTAAAGGTCGAACCCGGGAAGCTGCCGAAGCTAAGTTTAAGCTAGGACAACGCCGATAATAATAATAATTACACAGTAATACATTTATACATTTATACACATACCTAAGGTAAATATTTCATCTTGTTTTTTTATTTATAAACGAAGCGTAAGTTACATCAATAAATTATATTCATAATCTTTGTGGACCCCGAGAATTATTACTCCAACTACGAATAGAATCGGCTTTACTTCCCATTCCCATTCATTTCTCCCTTTTTATGATAGTTAAACTCTCTCTCAAATCAAAAGATGAATGAAGATTATCTCTGGTCTTGTGATAGTAGACAAACTACTACTTACACACTACACAACATACATTGCGTGCTACAAACTCGAAGTAGAGATACATAAGTTAGGGCCGACACCAAGGCCGATTTCGGTATATTAGACCGAGCAGGCGATGAGGTTAGCATCAAGAATCTCTCCCTGGACCCTACTGCTCTTACAAAGGTACCCATGGTGTGGTACATGTAGATATCTACTACTACCTACCTCTAAAACCCCCCTTCTTGTCGGATATACAGAGCAAGATTTAAGAACGTATGCTTAACCTACGCCCAGAACAATCTAGATCATCATCCTCGAAGCCATCACATCCGCTAGCCAAATAATAATAATAATAATAATAATAATACAATACAACATTGCTATCAAGATGGCTTCTACTCTAGATTTAAGTAAAGTGCTGCGCATCGGTGTCGATGTTGGCGGCACTAACACCGACGGCGTTGTCCTTGATCCCTCTCGGGCCCTGGACCCGGACAAAGGCATTCTCGCCTGGCACAAGGCCCCGACCACCACAAACCCGAGTCTCGGCATTAACGATGCCATCACCACCATGTTTAACACGGCCGGCATCAGCCCGGATCAGGTTGCCAGCGTCACTATCGGAACTACTCATTTCGTCAACGCCGTTGTCGAGAGAGACGCTGCGCGCTTGTCCAAGGTAGCTGTCCTGCGCTTTTGTGGCCCGTTCTCTAAATATGCGCCGCCTTGTGTCGATTGGCCCGACGACATGCGCGAGCTCATCCTCGGTTATCACGCCTTCCTGAAAGGCGGCTTAGAAGTCGATGGGTATCTCATCTCTGATATCGACGAAGACGAGATCAGGAAGCAGTGCGCTATCATTAGGGAGAAGGGTATTAAGAGTATAGTTGTAAATGGAGTCTTTAGTCCCATTGATACGATCGAGCAGCAAGAAGAGCGTGCGGCCGCTATTGTTGCATCTGAGATCCCTGGGTGTGATATCGTCTGTTCCAAAGAAGTCGCCAATCTCGGCTTTCTCGAGCGTGAAAATGCCGCCATCTTAAACGCCTCTATCCTTGCATTCGCCCGCAAGACGATTCGTTCATTCCAAGAACCCATCAAACGCCTAGGCCTAGATTGCCCCGTGTTCGTCACCCAAAATGATGGCACAATCCTATCTGGCGATATGGCCGCAAAACTACCCATCCGAACTTTCTCGAGTGGGCCGACAAACAGCATGCGCGGTGCTGCTTTTCTCGTGCAGGATGAGCTGGATGAGGCAATGATGGTGGTTGATATTGGTGGCACAACTACCGACGTTGGTCTTTTACTCGCAAACGGCTTTCCACGCCAGCAAGCTGCATATAGCGATCTAGCAGGTGTTCGGATGAACTTCTCATGCCCGGACGTGAAGAGCATTGGTCTCGGTGGCGGGTCCATCGTCCGAAATGGCGAGGCGTTCACTGTAGGCCCAGACAGCGTCGGCTACAAAATCACTGAAGAAGCTCTGGTTTTTGGTGGCCACACTCTTACTACGACTGACTGTACTGTGCTTGCCAATAACACGATCGATATCGGGAATCGGGAATTAGCGAAAGGCTCGTTAGACGACGAAGGGATTGCAAAATTCAAGGCCCTCGTTAAGAATAAACTTGAGAAGATCATTGACACGATGAAGACGTCACCGGAAGACCTCCCCGTACTCCTCGTCGGAGGTGGAGCGGTAATTGCGCCAGATGAACTAAAAGGGGCGAAAAAGGTGTTAAAACCGAAGTGGTCAGGGGTCGCGAACGCCATTGGCGCGGCCATTGCGAGAGTCAGCGCCGTGGTAGATACAGTAAAATCTACAGAATCAAAGACCATAAAACAGCTGTTAGATGAAATATCCCAGGCCACGATTGAAAAAGCCGTGGCAAATGGCGCGTCAAGGTCAACCGTCAAGGTTGTAGAGATGGATGTTCTACCTTTACCGGTACATTTTCGTCCAAAGCCCATTCATACGAATATCTGCTAATGATCATGTCTAGTATATAGCTAATAAGTCACGGTTCACCGTACGAGCCGCGGGAGATCTTGACTTCTCGCGCACTGACTTTACGATACTTCACTTTGAAGGGGATTCCGTAGAAACGGAGGTCCAAATGGATGAATACGAAAAGGCGCCTAAGATTTCGGAGAAGAAAGCGAAGTTGGAATCTAAAGACGACGTAGATATTGACAGTTATAAGCCTACAGTACAGAATCGCGTGTGGTACATCAACGAGACGGACCTCGCTTGGATTACGACCGGTTGCTATATCCTCGGCACTGGAGGCGGCGGCAGCCCCTACGCAACTATGCTCCGCCTAAGACAAATGCTGCGCAGGGGCGACGTGGTCCGCGTCGTAAGCCCGGACGATTTACCGGATGACGCAGCAGTGGCAACAGGCGGCCATGCGGGCTCACCCACGGTCGGGATAGAGAAGTTGGCTGGAGACGAGATGACCCAAGCCCAGGAAGAGCTGTACAAGATCATCGACGATAAGCCGACACACATAATCTCCGTAGAGATTGGCGGCGGGAACGGGCTGCAAAGTATGGTCATTGGCGCAAGTACAAACATGAACTTGCCAGCCGTGGACGGCGACTGGATGGGCAGAGCCTATCCCACAAAGTGGCAGGTGAGTGTCAACCCTCATTCCATCCATATCACCCCCTTCCCCCCTTTACCCAAGTTTGCGAACATAATATTCTCCGATACACCTTCAACGCCCGGAAGAATCACTTATTAGAACCCCCCCTGAGAAAATATTAACTCGCGATTATGAACCAGACCACCCCGGTCGTCTTCAACGAGCGAACCCCGATCTGGTCTCCCATCTCAATGACAGACGGCAACGGCAACGTCGTCATAGTACCCAAGTCCACCTCGGATCTGCAAACGGAGCGCATGCTCCGCGCAGCATTGAGCCAGATGGGCTCGGCCGTCGGATGCGCCGACCCGCCCGTCACGGGTGCCGAGTGCAAGCGGTGGGCCGTCGAGCACACCATCTCGCAATCGTGGCGCATCGGGCGCGCGGTCGCGAGGGCGCGCCGGTCGAACCGCGTCGACAACGTCGCCGAGACCATCCTCGCCGAGTGCGGCGGGCCCGGGGCCGGCAAGGTCCTGTGGAAGGGCAAGATCGTCGGCGTGGAGCGCACGCTGCGCCTCGGCCACATCTACGGCGAGTGCGTCATCGAGGGCGCCGACGTCGTCGACGACGACAACAACAACATGAGCGCCCAGATCCTCTCGGACCCGGCCCTCCTCGGCGCGCGGGAGCCCCGGTTCCGCGGCCGGGTCAAGATCCCCTTCAAGAACGAAAACGTGGCCGCGATCAAGATCTCGCCCTCGCCCTCGCCCTCGCCCGCGGACGGGGGGCAGGCCGGGACGGAGGAGGAGGCCGAGGAGGTCCTCGGCCTCGTGCCCGACCTCATCACCGTCGTCGACGCGCAGAACGGCGAGGCCATCGGCACCCCCGAGTACCGCTACGGCCTGCTCGTCGTCGTCCTCGGCATCGCCGCCAGCGACCGCTGGACCTCCGACCGCGGCATCCTCATCGGCGGGCCCAAGAGCTTCGGCATGGACCACCTGACCTACAGGCCCCTCGGCAAGTTCGTCAAGCCCCGGAGCGTGATCGACGAGTTCGACGTCGCCGTCGTAGGCAGGACCTAGCTGCCGGCTGAGGTCACGCGTGAGGTACCTGTAGGTAAGATACAGGTGTCAGGGGTAGGCAACCCGGCGCTTTCGTGCTGAGATGGAGGGCAAGCAATATGAGGTAGTAGCTGTACCTAGCATACTCCTATTCATAATCTCAAATGTATCATTAGGGAAATTTCCACTCTCCTCTTTCTAACACGTAGGACTCGTATCCCCCCGGATCGCTAGTCGTTTCTTCAAGTATCTATCCCTACCTACTAGGTAATCGACTTGGGCGCGTCTACCAAACCTAAGGTACCTACCTACCTTATAGTCAGGTCATCTGATGCTTCTCTATTACTTTAGCGTTAGGACAGGTACATCTAAAAGAAAGCAGTCGTGACATTATCGTATAAATATAAAAAGATATTCTTAAGCTAGTCTATCAGCGACATTCATCTCAAAAGCCTCCGCATCGACTCTTCAAATCTTAACACTATAAATCACAACCATCCGACATCTTGAGTTAAGTTCTTTGAAAGGTATGCTCCATATTTTTCTAGCAATCGACAGCCTATTTATATGTCTAGCGAATTGGATAAGTCGATACCTACCTAGGTAGGTATATAGTATGAAATCTTGAGGCCAAGAGTTGGTATAGGAATATCTCTGACTAGAAGTCGAGCACTGCCTAGTTCAAGGTAGCGTCGTCTCTCGCCGCTCGCATTGCTTTCTTAATTTGGGCAGTCTGATGTTGCCAAGCTAAATACGCCTGGCTGCGACGTTCAGATAAGTAGTTAGCACGAAAGTCCTGTATATCCTTAGACAACCCGTTGTAGAGAGTCCCGAGTTCTAGGCATCTCTGTCGGGCTGTAGTCGATGCATCAACCCAGTCTCCTTCTTGGCGTCTGGCCAGCCGTTCTGAAACCTTCGAGCTATTATACTTATATTCATGGACGATTGCGAAGACGCTTTGCTCTCGAGTTCTTAGGTGTTCAAGGAGACTCTAATAGACCGTTAATGAACATGAAGTAAGTGTGTAACTCTAGAGGAGGTACCAACCGTAGAAATAAAGTGAAGAGTATCAGCTACTCCTCCAGATGCTTCATCTACTGCATTCTGCCACTTTGCTTCATACCTAGACTTTGGTCGTGAACTATTCGGTTGACCTTTGGATCGTGTTTGCATATTTCCACCACAAAATTCCACGAATTTACCAATTTTTTGTGGTAATTCAGAATTATTCTTACGCTTTGTTGAGACCCTTTCCCGCGGCCGTGGGCGCAGTTTAGAAGCGTAGTGATTGCTTCTTCTATCCGGACCCTTTGGGTCAACCTCCTCGTAGCACCCCACACGTCTCTGCGCCTGATCGATTCTTGTAGTAAAATCGACAGTTTTAGGATGAAGTCGTGGAGCCTGAGGCACAACATCCTTTATCCAATGTCCGTCACTTGGGCTTGAACTTAGGATCATTTGAGACATGGGCTTAGGGGTAGATTGACAATTCTCTGCATCCTCTCGGATCTTGGATCTCGCTAAGTTTGAAGTTATAAATCGTCCACGACTCTTTGTTGGAAGCATTTCAGCACAGATTGGCTGTGGCTTGACATCTGAGGATATCAGTGAGGGTTTGGATAATTTATGATTTAAATCTGTGTGAGATTGCGCTGAGAGCTTGGCATGCTCTCCATACTTCACCGATTGCTGCTGGAGTTCCTGGCGTGTATTGCGCTCACAGGTTGCTTTACTCCCCACGACTGTAGCCAGAACCTTCGAAGAGTTGTTTGGTTTATTAGTTGTTGAGTGCTTCATTTTTTTCGGGGATATATCAAACTGCTTGCGATCGTCTAATTTCTCAAAAGCGAATTGGCAGCTTGGATCAGTTCGCACGCCTTTCATGTGAGCTTCTTTTTGACTAGAGTTGATGCCTTGGTCAAGTGGCTGTGGGGGAACTCGTTCAGCTGGCATGATTTCCTCGTTGCATTTTACGTCCTTCGAGATCTCGGTACGATCTTTAGTTGGCGGTATCACGAATCCTGGACGAGTCACCGAGTCGTCATCCTCCACGAGTACACTCTCAGAGAACCGGGTTGGCATTTCAGATTGCTTGTCACGAGTTCTGCCGGACTCGTCCTCGATTTTCTCTGCGACGGAAAATGTTTCGGAGGCCACTTCAACATCTATTTCTGGGAGTCCGTGAGACACCGAAGCTGCTTCCACGTTTGGCTGAAATTCTTGGTCGGACATTATGACTTCAGAGATGCTGTCTTCTACAATTATCGGGCTAGTAGGCCTCCTCTTAACTACACCATTCTTCTCTTCGGTGCCAACCGAACCATGTCCTTCATTTGATATAAAATTCGCATTCTGATCAGAAACATCAATGTTTCGGTCATTCGGCTGGCTCGATTTGACTGCCGTAAGTTTGCTCTGTCCGACCACCCGAGTTCTCAATTCATGGAAAGAATTGCTACTACCTGGATTCTGAGTAAGTTTCTGTCCATATGTCCGCGTTGTAGTCGCCCCCATGTTTCTCGACTGTGGTTCAGACTGCATTGGACTACGCTTCCTCTTCGAGTTTGGGCCTACCGTAGCGATGATCCTGCTTGGAGACCCTTCCTTCTCAGCTTGATATTCATATGGTACACTCTGTTTGGGCTTTGCGAGTGGCTTCGGCTGATGATAGACACTGTTGGAGTTATCCATCCTAACTGGCGAAGCAGGACTATTCTGAGACCGACAACTAGTATTCTGCTGGTTTACACCTTTTTTGATATCTGAGTTTGGTTGAGACGTGGTAAAACTATTGTCTTCTCGCGCGCCTTGTGCCGACGGGCCTCCTTTCTCGTTGTAAAATGATTTCTTTGGCAATCTTGCGACTAGCTGCTTCTGTCTCGTCTGCTGCTTGATAGGGGACGATTGAGAATCTTGGATCACCTTTTCCGATAGTTCAGGCTTTTTGTCCTCACTGCTGCCTTGAGTTTTATTTGTCGAAGCGTCGCCCGTAGAGGTGTATACATCTGAAGTATCTGCACCCTTCTTGGTGCATTTTGCTGCTAATTTCGCTGTGCGGATTACCTTCTTTGGTCGACTCTTCGTACTATTTGCTTGTTGCGCTTGTTCGCATACTTTTGCGGCGGCTGTTGATGTGTTCTGCTTGCCATCTTTCATCGTCGCGCGCGGTTTACCTGAGGGTTTGCCGCGGGCCTTTTTACTAGGTCCCTTTTTCCTTCCACGTCTCTGAATCGTCTCTGGTACATAGGAAGTGTCCGACTCTTCCCCATTGCTTTCAGACATCTCGAAATCGTCATCATCTAGATTTGATTTCGTTGCAGCAGTTTTCTTGCAAGAGACGTTCGCGGCGTCGGATTTCGGAGCCTGCATGACTTCGGCTTGGTGGGACGTAATATGATCGTCAATATCAGATGCTAATGAATTATTACAAGAAGAATCTGGGATGAGCATGTCCTCGGCACTGGAAATGCCGTCGTCACGAGGAATAGGCTCTGTTTCGGCTTGCGCTGCCTTGGAAAAGAGACTATCGCCCGTTTGCTGTGTCAAGCCTCCTCGATAGCCTTGCGTCCGTTCAGTTAGTACAGCCGGCGATGAGGAACGTTCATCTGGGTTGGAACTTGTGGAAATTATAGGGTCATTGAGTAGCTCTGAAGGGGGATTGCTCTGTGTCATCTCCCAATTGTCGTGAGATGTATGTCGCCACTGACAAGACATAATCGTCACTATTACTGTGTTCTTAAGTTAGTTCTCACATTAAGGCAATGTGTGCGAGGTCTGATCGTATCGTATAATTACCGGACAATTTTTTCATTCAAGTTATCATTCATAGTTTTTCAAGGAAAGGGAAACCTCACAGGCTCGTAGAGATGGAACTCGAGCACTTTTCTTAGTGCCCGGGTATCTGCTAATTACATTAATATAACATAATAAGAGCTCGAGAAAGCTTGATCGATGTTATATATTCTCTATCAGTGTTTGGAAATTAACAAGTGCTAGACCACGCTAGGCTGGAAGTCGAAGATGATGAGTAGAGATGGGTTGAGGATATATCGTATGTCGACTCCAATAAGTGGCGATTCCAGTAAGTCGAGTAGAGAAACATGAGAGAATAATATTCAGAAGGAAATTTGAATTTTTGGAATTTGGGTTTGGTTTGCGTAATATACTTAACTACTGGTTAGCTTGTGCCTTCATCCTTCCTTCTTTCTTGAAATCTATACGACTGACAATAGTCTGTCTCAGACTTGCACCTTCCCTCATCAATACCTACCTCCTTGGGTACCTACTAATGGAATATACATGTAGGTACAGAGGTCTCTATCAATCGTATAAATTGATACCAGCTTCCCATGGATCAATGTCAGGGCTTGCTTAAAGTTTAATGTCGTATCAAACACCCATGTAAGAGGTACGTAGGTAGGCATACCCACGTTGACTTAAAGGCTCAGGGGCGAACCTTCCAAGCATACATGTAGATTGTAGACACATATTTAATGCAAGAATCCTCATGATAACATCGGTGGATGATATATATGTAAGCAATGTTCGTAATATTTAAATTATATGAGATATCAATACATTACATATGCAATAGGGGCACTCATCCAATCAATACTATAGACTTCATACACTGCATGGTAAGACGTCACTCAAGTATGATTTCCTCTTCTTTTCCTGTCAAAAGTTCGTCTATATGCATGATAGATGAATACATATGTACTGTCATAGACGGCGTCATTGTATAAGATATACACTATTAAAAATCACTAGGGACTACGTTTGGGTACCTGGTAGCATATAGTAAACGACGTGCATGCTCACTTATTCAGCTTACGATCCATTCCAAATTAAAGGAGCAGCCTAGCTTTTAAGATCGATCGCGGGAGATAAGAGGATTGTAATTTGCTATCACGATAATATTCATTAACGCATGGGAAGCCGGCAATGTGCCGGTCGGTCTCTGAGGCCGCAGCTGACTTAATTCAAGTCAAGCTAGAAGAACGAAGTTATTCGCCAGAATTCGGTAGGTACAGATTCACGAATCGTTTTTATTCCCCGCTCCGCCCGAAACCAATGCAACCAGCCAACGCCATGGATTCCTTTCATATTGTCAAACCCCGAGGACTTATCGGACGATGCCATCGAAGCGCTGCTTGAACCACTTGACGGTCTCATCGCGGTTGATGCGGTGGCCGGCACCAATTCTGCTCTTGCATCGTCGGCGGCGAGTAACGCGCTCGCCTGGGCGGGTCATGCAGCAGTAAAAGTCCATGCCGTAAATACCGATAGCCGGGTCGTACTTGATGCCGAGATCGATGTGCTCGCTGATACCAAAGCCGAAATTTCCGGTCTCGCTGAAGTTGCGCTTGCGAAGCTCGTACTCTTTGACCTTAAGGCCACGCTCGAGGATTTCCTCGGCCTTGGGACCGCGAACGGTGACGTGCACAGCGATCTTTTCGTTACGTCGAATGCCGAAAGTTCGGACAGTGTATCGAGCCTTACCTAAGACGAGCACGCTGGTTAGGAGCAATGATATCGTAAGTCAGGGAATGGGGGATATTTGACATACTATAGACAGGAGTTTGACCACTCAGCTGTTCCAAGACCTTCGCAGCTCGAGTCAATCTGTCACCAGATTCTCCAACCGAAATGTTAAGGACGAGTTTCTGGATGCGGAGCTCCCGCATGGGGTTCTGGGCTTTCTCCGACTATTGAAAATGATTATTAGCTACCTCGCATTTCGATGAGCGATTTAGTATTAAACATACCATGGTGACTGGTTGAATGGTTAGTAACGATCGCGAACGTGAAATGTGGAAGTTTAGGTTTGGTGATGGTAAAATTAGAGGGAGAGAAGAAAGCTAAAGTTTTTTTTTTTTTCTTTCGAAAGTTGAAAGGGTTTCCTGCCCTAGGTACCTGCATACAAGTACCTGCCCGTCCAGTAGGTGGGGTAGATGTGGCTAGTGAAAAGGGTGGCTTTTAAGGACAGTTGAGCAATCTTATGTACCTATGTACTTCATGTTGGTCCGAGCTTTACATATGTAGCATTCAGACTTTACAGTCCATTTTGCCGTACTTTATTCAGCCTTGACATCTCTGCCTCGTCCAATTTTCGTCAATTAGCTCCACCTATTAATTCCCATATCAAAGTTAATCCACCAAGCTCCCGCAAACCTACCGTAATCAATCTAAACTTAACATATACAACACCAAAAGTCATCCTCGGCAGCTTTGAACATCCACACAAATACTTCATTTAACTGCTTGCAAAGCTCCGTCGGAGCCAGTCATTACAAAGATGTCGAACAAGCAGGGTAAAATGGTATGTTTACTTCCCTTCACCAGTTCATAGCTTCAACGTTGACATTACAGGCTGACCAAACGGGTATTCTTTAGGCTGGTTACGTACGTATCGCTTTTGTCGTGTTTTTCTTAATACTGTTACTATAAACATCATACTTATCTCTACTAACTCTCTTAGATTAACTACCGTATGAGGGTCACGTTGATGGATGGGCGCCAGATGACAGGGCAGATGCTCGCTTTCGATAAAGTAACATAACCATCACCAATTCAAAGCTTTTAATACACTAGCTAATTATTTATAGCATATGAACCTTGTCCTTGCCGATACCGAAGAGTTTCGACGCGTCAAGCGAAAGCAAGCAAAGCCTGCCGCGCCGGGCGCATCTAGCTCTGCAACTCAGATAATCGAGACGGAGGAGAAGCGAACCTTAGGCCTAACGATCTTACGTGGTGCCCACATCGTGTCTTTATCTGTCGAATCTGCTCCACCGGCTGATCCTAGCACGCGACTTGGAAAGAGTACCCCAAGTGGTCTACCCACCGGCTTAACTTCCGGTCCTGGTGTCTCCCGACCTGCTGGCCGTGGTGCAGCTCCCACGTCTCTCGCTGTAAGTTCTCATGCTGTTATCAGTTCCGTGATTGGTACTAACATATCTTAGGGTCCCGCTGCCGGCGTTGGAGGCGCTGCTCCCCCTCCGTTCCCTCAATTTGGTGGTGCTCCAGGTTTTGGCAGAGGTGGTCGTAAGTATCTCCTTAGCCATTGAGTGATTAAAAGGACTATATACTAACAAATCACAGCTCCGGCACCCGGATTCCCGCCTGGTGGGTTTGCTCCTCCGGGCTTCCCTCAAAACACCCAATTCCCACCTCCCGGCTTCAACCCTTCCGGTGGACCTCCCCCGGGATTCAATCCTCCGCCACGAAGATGATTGCAGAGTGAAGAAAATTTGGTCCAGAGCGAGGGAAAGAAAGGTCCTGCCGAGTGACGAATGGAGATACCATTGGCGTTTGGGTGGTGGCTGAAAACTACATCATAATGGATAGCGTGCCGAGTATAGGTAGATTTGTATTCTATTTCCTACAATAAATCAGATCGAAATGCAGCATCGCATAATCTCGGAAATTGTTAAAGATCACCTTGTTGTTCGTGCAAGTGATGAAGATTAGAAAATGATAATATGAAGCATTGAGGTTGTCTCCGTCTTAGAACCTTTGTAATTATAATCATACATAATCTGGTAACTACATGCTAATGTTATGGTATCCCCTAATGGTATAGTACCGATACATACATACCTAACGCGCCTGGTTGTAATACATCTGTAGTGTCTTAAGTTCCAATGACCAAGGCTGACATTATTCTAGTGTTATCGGTTACCTAATAGGAGTAAGCTAGAGCCGGCTGTCAACAGCTGAAAGTATTGATTATAGGTACAATAAAATATGTAGTACTACTTATAAGGGTACATATCAGAATGGAATAATCCAACAAACTTACTAGGCCCGCCAAAATGTATCAAACTGCAGGCACATTTTTAATTGAGACGCCCCATTAGAAAATTTCTACAGGTTCCGAACAATAAACGTCCCGAATCGGACACCCGATCTTTTTTCGCCGGCGCGCAACTTCAAAACAAGCACATTAAAACTAAAGGCATACATACACACACTCCCTTCCCATTCACCTCGCAATAATTAACACCTTTTTTCTTCTTTAATTCTTTAATTCGATATACCGGAATACCGGTGATAAAATCAAGATGGCCGCCGTATTCAAAGCAATCAATGCTAAGATTCGATCGAATCCAACTGTGAGCTACTTCTGCTCAACACGTACGTGAATCCTCTGAATCCTCCCCCAACTACTATTCCGTCATGCCGCTATTCCGGCACGGACTTTACCCCGTCATGTCCGGTACGAACGATAGCACGAAATTGGGCTTCGTTGTTAGATGGTTTGGCTGTTCTCAAGTAGTGCAGTGTATGATGCTCGAATAAACCAGAGCTTCCACTAGGAACTTCGTCGAACAATGACTAGTAATCCCGATATTGCATTCTTTTGGCAGGATATGCAACCTTGGTCAAGCCTGTGTGCTATGTTGCAATCATAGAAATTAGTCGCTGACCTTGCTACCGCATAGACTTCTGGGGACCTGCTTCAAACTTTGGTATCCCCATCGCCGCTGTGATGGATACGAGAAAATCACCTGAGCTGTATGTTGTCAACCTACCCCCATCCTACCATGTTATAACGGGGCATTCTTGTAATATCCTACGAATCGACGACTTGACCTTTCCTACGTTCGTCCACTGGACATATTTTAGAAATATCTGAAAGCTGAACAATGTTACAACCACAGCATTTCCGGTCAAATGACGCTCGCCCTCTGCATCTACTCGGCGACGTTCATGCGATACGCCCTCGCCGTGACGCCCCAGAACTACCTCCTCTTCCTCTGTCACTTCATCAACGAAGGTGCACAGTTAACGCAAGGATATCGATATCTCCAATGGCAGCAATGGGGTGGTAAGGAGAAAGCGGGTCTTCAAGGCGCTGTTAACGGGGCGAAGGAGACTGCTGCTGCTGCCGGTGATAAGATCCAGGCGGTCACCTCGAAATAAATTACCATCGTAAAATCTCGACTATTTCCGGCGTTAGCCCTGGCCGTTTGTGAAATTTGTCGCCGGCCGTGTTATATAATTCGACTAGAGGAATCGCCGTTTGCGCATAGAGTGTGCTCAACCTTTAGTGGAAGAGTAACGGATTGGATGAGATCATATCGTCACGAAGGACTGCAACGACTCTGTACTTTTATTGCATCGAAGGGTCCCTAGGTTTATTTTCTGTGACACATTCTTCATGTCAGATCTCCGGTGATTCCATTTTCCTCAAAAAGCAAAATCAAAAAAGATCGCAGATATGAGAGAGACTCAGTATTATCGACTTTTCTTTTATTTAAAGATTTGATCGCGTGTTTTGATGTGTGAACATTTATCGTACTCCGATATTCGTGAGTGGTAGTCTATCCGATTTCCTAGTTGTGCAAAGTGAACGTTTTGTTAATATTAGTAGACCATGATGAGCATGACAGGCTAAAAATATTCAGAACCATTGACATAACCGCCATCCGGCTTGGTGGCGTATATATTTATTAATCTGTCAAGGCATAACCTCTCTGGAAGTAAGAGATCTATAAAGGTAAACCCGAAGACGAAGTTGTTTCTTGCACATGTGCAAAATGAAAGGCTCCTCACTCAATTGGCGCCCAGAGTTCGTTTCCATTTTTGGAAAGTATAGCAATGATTATAACTTATTTAGCCTTCTGATCCCTGAAGACATATTACCGGTATGCAGATTAGGAGAAGACCCAGGGGGTCGATGAGTAAAAGAGTTGCATCCGACATTAGAACGAATCAAGGACTTCAGACTCACCATGCTCGTTTTCATCTACCACTCACATCGACGTGACGGGACCGGTCACATGCGCTCCCCGACGACGCATTTCGTAGACATTGGATTGGAGGGTTCCACGTACTATACACACCTCTAATGTAAGACAACCCTCTCGTACAAGCCAAAGTTTCGATAATGCTTTAGCTCTCAACACTATCTTGTCGAGACGGTGTGCTCGACTGTGCTTCACTCTGCAGTAGTAGGAGGATCCCATCCTTCTGATACGAGCTAGAGCAGAAAGTACGCAGTGCCACCGGCTATACTTACCCATTGCGAGGCATCGTTGGAAAAAAAAACCCAAGAAAAAATATGAAATTCGGGGATAACACTGGTATTGGCATTGGTATTGGCATTGAGCATTGGCGTTGAATAGACATCGATAGTCTTACTCAACAACTTGCGGAGTTTCGAATGGAACATCAAATCTAACTAATCCATACAGCTAGCAGCTGTCTATAATTATATTCTCTAGGATTATACTATTACATCGCCAAGTTATATGTTATTTCACAGCTGGAGATGATAGACGCCTTATATAGAAATTGATCAATACTAAACATACGACGGTGAACAGTCGAACGTGGAAATCGTACGATGTATAAGGTTGTTTATGCCTTATTATTATTGTCTTACATAGGAACATAAAGGTCTTGGAATTATAGATACCCTAGGTAGAGAACGGAAAATCGCGCAGGACAACCAAATATTTTCTAGCCAAGGACAACAGTTGAGCTCTGATAGAAAAGAGGTAGGTATGTACAAGCAGAAAAATGCAATGTAGCAGAGGCGGATAGACGCATGGGATCGAATGGCTTGTGCAAATCGGGATAGAAGAAAAACGTACTTATAAGTTCTGGTGATCCACGCCTAGGCTGTAACCTTGGCCTTGCCGCCAAGAGACTGGTGAGCAATTAATAGCGCAATCTAGATAAGTTAGATAGAGACAATACTAGCAATGCGACCCCGTAGCACTAGAATGACATTGGCGAGTTACATATACACCACCATACGGGTTATACTTGCGCATAACATGATCTCTATTGCATCTGAGGTTGGGGATAAGAGCCGAGACGATGGAAGCCTAAGTTTAGGGGGATACCAAAAATGCTAACTACCTGGTAATAGGAACCTCCTAATCATCTGTTAGTTGATAGCAAACATATACCTACCTACATATAGGGTATATATACTCCGTATACCTATCATGATTATTTCTTGTTAGTTAGGTACCTACAACATAAAGTACGAAGTACATACGTAGGTACTTTACTTGTTTATATGTGGATATAAATAAAAATGAGACATTGAGAGAGAGGAACTGCGGCAAGGACTTAAGCGAGGAAGAGGCTTAAAATATCTCTCACCTATTTCCTCTTACACACCGCACTCCTAACCGGAGTATCTCTTTTAGATTCAGGAGCTTGGCCGTCCCAGCCAAGCAACTCAAGCATCTAATCTTAGTAGCATGAGACACACGCGTGGTCATTGAAGCCTGTTGTACGGAGTATAAGAGGTATATTATTAGGACTATGCCGTCGATCTACATATGACGATGTTGTATGAATAGGTGGTTGGAATGATGTAATTAGATTATTTACGTGGAAAGGGTCATGATAGACTATACGGTATACCTTAGGTAAGTACAATTACTTATAACTACATGATATTTCATATGATGTCGGTAAGCTGACAACTATAGATGCATGTATAATATAGAACATCCACCAAATATGCTTAAATATCTCATTTCCAGACATTCGGAAATAATCAAGTACCTAAGTAAGGCGTACATGCCTAATATGAGGTAGCTATAAGTAATATTTTACATCTCGCATCTCCAATTGGTATACGAAAAAAAAAAAAAGAAAGGAAAGAGGGGCAGACGTAAGTGCCCGAATGAGGTAACAAGCCTTCGTGATGATTGGACATTGAGAGAGCAATTGCTTTATCCAACTCATTCAATTGGACGATCTAGAATCTTTAGAGTACATACATAGTAGATATAGCAAGCTATCAATGTACCTCACATCCTTACAGGCCAATAACTACCTACATACGTTGTATGTAAGTATAAAGGTTACTCAACTTATAGGTATCAAGTAAGTTTGCACCAACATCCTAGCCGTAGCTCGAATTATCCTTCCTTTCCGCAGCAACCAGTCCAAATACATGTATATGAGGTACCTAATGTGACAGTGTGACTTTATTCTACAATTGAGGTAAGGAAGGACGTACTCGATGACAGGGATATGGCTGCAATTAATAACTCAAGAGCTCGTGCTCGAGGCGTATTTTCTATGTAGAACTGTTTCATACCAAGGTACTATGTAAATCTCAACCCCGCTAAATCCCCGCCATGCATCTTTTCCCTTGTCATCATGTCATAGGGCAGTTATACGTCGCATATGTTGGAGTTAGTAGGACAAGGACAACATATAAATTGAATACAAAAAACGAACATGGTCGGGATCCGTACCCCGACGGGCTATTCGAATTGGTTGTCAACCTCTTCCTATCTCTGCCGCAACAAAGCGCAGCTTCAAAGTTACCCTTACTTACTAACATCAATGGTAGGTATTTATTGTACAGGTAACTAAGTACTTTCAATTACCCCATCTGGTCAACTCAGCCTAGGCTCGGCTAGCCGTATTGGCTGCTTCATCAAGCTCGGTTTGTTTCCCACGAACGACGCGACTCAGGGTCTATATAAAGTAAAGCAATGATGACTTCATCAGCAAACTGTCCGTCCATCTGCTACTACTAATACCCTTGTAAATAGACTCGGCTTTTTCCTGATACTACGATAATTACATGTACCGTCACTTGGCAGGGGTGATACAAGAAAGATGATCATTCTTTGAGAAAAAGGAAAGAAGGGGGAAAGGTAATCCCCTCAACATCCACCTCAACACCCATCCCGCTTGCCCGTCCGCGGCCTATGCAAGACTACTCACCTCGCAGCCTCCACCACCCTCAAACGTATAGGGTATACAAGCAAATACATTGAAGTACCTTCTTGTTCTATCATGTACTATAAGCTACCTGTACTAACATGAAGCTACATATGTAAGTATATCAAGATTCAAGGATGTATTAGTAGATGTACATATGTGTATATAGTGTATACAAAGGAGTACTAGCTTTACGCACTACATAAACCTTCTGCATGAATCTCTTGGCCCGCAAAATGAGAGAAGCCAGAAAACCTTAAGAAGCCGTCGGTCTTCCTCTCAAGTCATTGACCTTCTCCTTTTCTGCCCTCTGCATCTTTCTACCATTGTTCGCGTAACGTTGTCCAAAGAGACAAAGGTCAGGCATATCATATCTATCCTTTCTGGTGTGTTTGCCTCGCCAATATCTAGACCTATAGTCCTTACCTACATACATACCTTAAACATATATTCATCAGAAGAAAAATAAAGAAGAAGAGAAAAACCTGTGCGGCGTTTTTCTGGTCACGCCCCCGCTATCCCGCTATCCCGGAGCTAACCTAGGAATTCCCTACATACGTCAGCGTAGACGAGAGCGAGAAGACATCGGGCTTTAGCAACAATTGGCTTACGGCCCCCCCAGTTGAAGAGTCAACCCCGCCAAAAATCAGTCTATACAATCAAGCTCAACAAACATCCTTTTCTTACTACGTCACATCAACAAGAGCTTTCTCCTTCACTCATACGTAGTACGACTCGTATATCTTAACCTCTTCAAAACAAAACAGCGTTATTACTTCTTTTAGCCTCTCTGGTTAGTCAACATGGACTTCCAGGACATCCAAGACATGGAGGCTGCCCAGAAGGCCGGCGGCAGTGACAATGAGGATGTCTTCGAACTCGAAGAGGGCACCGAGGCGAAAGAGGCCAAGACGGCGCACCATATCCGTGCAAATAGTTCTATCATGCATCTGAAGAAATTACTGGGTAAGCCGTGCTTCATATCTCACAGCCCCCCCTTTCTGAAATATTTTCCCGTCGTGTTTGCTAACCGCTGCATCTTCTATATAGTGGCCAACAGAGGAGAAATTCGTAAGTATAGTCCTATCTGAGTCAAACGGCTAGACTTATCTTATTTTACTAACCATTGATAGCTATTCGTGTATGCCCTTTCTAATACCATGTTAATAATTTGATGTGTATTAAGACCTATTTTCGACTGACAATAGTTTTCGAGGGATTAGATATTTAGAACGGTATGAGAAGTTTTGTGTTACTTTAACTTGGCTATATTGCTTTGATCAATTTTCAGAAAACTAATATAATGGCTAGGCTCACGAGTTATCACTACACACCGTTGCAATTTTTAGGTTAGTGGAATAACTGGCCTAGACTACCATGATGCCTTCAAAGCTAATCCAAGTAGTTATGAGGATCGACTTAGCATGCATCGGCAAAGTATGCGAATATCCAACCTCAAGAGTATGAGGATAGCCCATTGCTAACCTAGCCAACTCACAGAGGCCGACGAGGCCTACGTTATTGGTAAACGAGGACAATACACCCCTGTCGGTGCTTATCTCGCCGGCGATGAAATCATCAAAATCGCCTTAGAACATGGTGTTCAGATGATCCACCCAGGTACTTCAATCACTTTGGAACCACAGTCAGCTTTCGCTCATAATAAATTCTAGGATATGGGTTCCTTTCAGAAAATGCCGAATTTGCACGAAATGTTGAGAAGGCCGGTCTAATTGTAAGTGATAGACCAACTGCCGTTCATACTCTACCCGGTAGTTCAACTGACACACTAATTCATACAGTTTGTTGGGCCCTCTCCCACTGTCATTGACTCCCTTGGTGACAAAGTATCCGCCCGAAGGCTGGCCATTTCCGCGAAGGTTCCCGTAGTACCCGGAACCGAAGGCGCGGTTGCTTCGTTTGAAGAGGTAAAAAAGTTTACTGACGAATATGGGTTCCCCATCATCATCAAGGCTGCTTACGGTGGTGGCGGCCGAGGTATGAGAGTGGTGCGCGAACAATCAAGTCTGAAAGAATCCTTTGACAGAGCTACTTCCGAGGCTAAGACGGCATTCGGCAATGGTACGGTTTTCGTAGAGCGCTTCCTGGACAGGCCGAAGCATATTGAGGTCCAACTTCTTGGGGACAACCACGGCAATATCGTGCACTTGTACGAGCGTGACTGCTCGGTCCAACGGAGACATCAGAAGGTAGTTGAGATCGCTCCGGCCAAAGATCTTCCGGCGGAGACCCGAGATGCCATATTGGCCGATGCTGTCAAACTGGCCAAATCCGTAAATTACCGAAATGCCGGTACCGCGGAGTTCTTAGTCGACCAACAGAACCGTTACTACTTTATCGAAATCAACCCGCGTATTCAGGTTGAGCATACCATTACCGAGGAAATCACCGGTATTGATATCGTTGCTGCTCAGATTCAAATTGCCGCGGGCGCCTCGCTTCAACAGCTCGGCTTAACCCAAGACCGAATCTCGACACGAGGATTCGCGATCCAATGTCGTATTACTACCGAAGACCCCGCCAAGCAGTTTCAGCCCGATACAGGCAAGATTGAGGTGTACAGATCCGCTGGTGGTAACGGAGTGCGTCTCGACGGTGGTAATGGATTTGCCGGTGCGGTCATCACTCCGTACTATGATTCCATGTTAGTCAAGTGTACATGCCACGGCTCGACCTACGAAATCGCGCGTCGGAAGATCCTTCGAGCCCTTATTGAATTTCGTATCCGCGGCGTCAAGACTAACATCCCATTCCTTGCTTCATTGCTGACCCATCCCACCTTCATCGATGGTAACTGTTGGACTACTTTCATCGACGATACACCTCAGTTGTTCGATCTTATTGGCAGTCAAAACCGTGCGCAAAAACTGTTGGCTTACTTAGGTGACATTGCCGTCAATGGAAGTAGCATCAAGGGCCAGATCGGCGAGCCCAAGTTCAAGGGTGACATAATTCTTCCCGAACTCCTTAACGCAGATGGCTCGAAGCTGGATATTACACAACCCTCTACCAAGGGATGGAGACAAATTATTGTCGAGCAAGGTCCGAAGGCGTTTGCTAAGGCCGTCCGCCAGTACAAGGGCTGTCTGTTGATGGACACGACCTGGCGTGATGCTCATCAATCTTTGCTAGCTACTCGTGTGCGGACAATTGACCTTTTGGGGATCGCTAAGGAGACAAGTCATGCTCTGCACAATCTCTATGCTTTGGAATGCTGGGGAGGTGCTACTTTTGACGTAGCCATGCGCTTCCTCTATGAAGACCCGTGGGATCGTCTTCGGAAGATGAGAAAGGCTGTTCCAAACATTCCCTTCCAAATGCTTCTACGAGGAGCAAACGGTGTAGCATATGCGTCTCTTCCAGATAATGCCATTGATCATTTCGTCGACCAGGCAAAGAAGAACGGCGTTGATATCTTCCGTGTGTTTGATGCCTTGAATGATATTGACCAGCTCGAGGTTGGTATCAAGGCCGTGCAAAAGGCTGGCGGCGTGGCTGAAGGAACCGTCTGTTACAGCGGAGATATGTTAAACCCCAAGAAAAAGTACAACCTCGAGTACTACCTAGGATTGGTCGATAAGCTGGTAGCATTGGACATTGACGTCCTTGGTATCAAGGACATGGCTGGCGTTCTAAAACCTCGTGCCGCTACGCTCTTAATTGGGTCTATTCGAAAGAAGTACCCCGATCTACCGATCCACGTCCACACCCACGACTCTGCCGGTACTGGTGTTGCTTCTATGGTTGCTTGTGCTCAAGCTGGCGCCGATGCTGTTGACGCCGCCACGGACAGCCTCTCCGGGATGACATCGCAGCCCAGCATCAATGCCATCATCGCATCACTTGAAGGTTCTGAATTCGACCCTGGCCTAAACCCCATCCACGTTCGGGCACTCGACACTTACTGGTCGCAACTTCGTCTTCTATACTCGCCATTCGAGGCTCACCTCATTGGACCTGACCCAGAAGTCTACGAACACGAGATTCCTGGCGGTCAACTCACCAACATGATGTTCCAAGCCTCTCAACTTGGTCTCGGTTCTCAATGGGCCGAAACAAAGAAGGCTTACGAACACGCAAATGACCTTCTTGGAGACATCGTCAAGGTCACGCCGACCTCCAAGGTCGTTGGTGACCTGGCGCAGTTTATGGTCTCAAATAAACTTTCTCCTCAAGATGTTGTTGATCGTGCCGGCGAACTCGATTTCCCCGGCTCGGTACTTGAATTCCTCGAAGGTATGATGGGTCAGCCGTACGGTGGATTCCCTGAACCTCTACGCTCCAAGGCTCTCCGAAGCCGTCGAAAGTTCGACAAGCGGCCTGGACTCTACCTCGACCCCGTCGACTTCAAGAGGACGCGCACCGATCTCGTGCAGAAATGGGGACAGACCAACGAGACCGACGTTGCTTCTTATCTTATGTACCCCAAGGTGTTCGATGACTACAAGAAGTTTGTACAGAAATTCGGCGACCTTTCTGTCTTACCGACCAAGTATTTCCTTTCTGCGCCACAGATAGGCGAGGAGTTCCACGTCGAGCTCGAAAAGGGTAAGGTTTTGATTCTGAAGTTGTTGGCCGTCGGTCCATTGTCCGAGAACACCGGCCAGCGAGAGGTTTTCTACGAGATGAATGGAGAAGTTCGTCAAGTTACCGTCGACGATAAGAAGGCCAGCGTCGAAAATGTTAGCCGACCCAAAGCCGACCCCGGCGATTCTAGCCAAGTTGGTGCCCCGATGGCAGGTGTTTTGGTTGAGTTGAGAGTCCACGAGGGTTCCGACGTTAAGAAGGGAGATCCCCTCGCTGTTCTCAGCGCCATGAAAATGGTAAGACTATCTCTACATTCATTATATACTGAAGAAGCAGCAGCTACTAATACACTTGATAGGAAATGGTTATCTCCGCTCCTCATAACGGCAAAGTATCCGGTCTTCAAGTTAGGGAGGGCGATTCAGTTGACGGATCGGACTTGGTGTGCAAAATTTCGAAGTCGTAAGGATTGGTGACTTACCGAAAGGTCGTGCATGGGATTCAGCTGTGGAGTAACGGATTTGATTACTTACGAGGTTTTTGGGTTGGTGTGTTCTAGGACGGAGACGATTGACATGGTTCGGGATGTATTTTCCTTAAGACATTATGCCCCTGCTCCTAGGTTTTCTCCATAACCAGACATACTTTTTTTCCCTCAATGTTACGAACGTGCATTTATATTATTTATCTGTTGATTTACGTGTAAAACATTTTGTAGCTGAGAGAAAGCCAGCCCGGCCTCCCATCAAGTATTGAAGTCTACATCGTCGAGATCAAGGACAGGCAACAAGGCCATGTGCAACTTACTAGACCCGTAAGGCACAAAACGAGCTACGAACGGCTTCCCTATTGGCACCACTTCGAAAGTCCCTGGGTCGGCAGCCGTATCCCTAACAACCGGCCAATCGATCTCGACAGCGGCGACACGCAACTCCACCGGCGGCGCGCCCAGATCCCAGATAGGACTGTCGAGCTCGTCGTCGGCGACGTCCAAGACTCCGTCTCCGTCGCGCTCCTCCACGTCCTCGAACCAAGCGGTGGCGGCGGTGGCGTTGCGGCGCCTGCGCACGACGCGGACCTGGCGGGGGTCGACGGCGACGTTCCAGCGGGCGCCGGGGCGGGGGACGAGGACGTGGTCGCGGGCGCGGGCGCGGGGGTCGGTGGTGGACGGGGGCAGGGGGTCGCCGGCGCGGTAGCGCAGGGGCGGGAAGAGCGAGGTCTCGCGCGGCTCGACGGCGAGGGCGTAGAGGAGCGCGCCGTGGTAGATGGCTGCCGTGGCGTTGGCGCGGCGGACGATGCGTGGGGCGGATGATGATGACGATAAGTGATGATGAGGATGGTGAGGATGATGGTGATGATGAGGTTGTATTAAACGCAGGATCATGATGCTGAGCCAACTGGGACGATGGCGATGGCTGGAGGTTCTGAGTAAGTGAGGAGAGGGGGATGGGGAAAGGGATGAGGAGGAGAGGAGAAAGAGAGAGGGGTTATGCTGATGGTGCTGCGGATGCGCCCACCATCCCGGGACGCGATAAATGGGAAGGGAGGCGCTGAGAGGAGCAGGTGATCATGTAGCCGAAAAGGTAGGTCGTGTTTAGAGACGAGGACGGGTTAGCTTGCGGCCGGTCCCGGCGAGGGTCGTGGCGGCGGCGGCCAGGACGAGGAACAGGCGCGCTAAAGGCCGCCGTCCGGTGGTGAAGGCGAGCAGAGGAACCTTTGGGTACGCCCGTGGGTGTTTTACCGTGCAGCAGGGCTGTTTTAGATGGTGAGCGTTGAGTAGGTAGGTACCAGGCAGGTGTAGGTAGTAAAGGGGGGGGGAGATGGACGGGGGACGGGGGACGGGGGCTTACATAGTTCGGCTCGAGGCCAAAGACGTTGGCGTACGAGTCTACGTCCCACCAGAGATCGTCGGTGCTTAGGTTTCGAGACCACGGCTATGTAGGTCATTGCTATTTAGTTATCCTTGGCTAGACTATTGCTAGAAAGGAGAAATAAGGGGGGATGGCAGATATATATATATATATATATATATATATATATATATGATATAGGTAAGCACTTACCTGGTTCTCCTGCTGGACGTACTGGTGCGACCACCAGTCGGGCGCGACGGAGACGGGGAAGGCGTTGAAGGCGGTCTGCTCCGCCCAGTCGGCGACGTCGTTGTCGCCGAGGTACTGGTAGATGTAGGCGGCGGAGAAGAGGACCTCGGCGGCGATGCAGAGCTCCGCGCCGCGGCTCGGGTTCAGGTCCGCGACGTACTCGTCGGCGATGATCGTGCCCGCGAGCGAGCGGTGGTACGCCGCCAGCAGGTCCACCGCCTTGCGCGTCTGCGCCTTCAGCGCCTCGTCGCCGCTGTTGATGTACAGCGACAGCGGGTACCGCAGTCCTTCGAGAACGCGAGGTTCGCGACTGTTAGCAGCGGCGGCGGCGGCGGCGGCGGTAGTAGGTCTCTTGGATCGCCTCACCTTGGGCCATGTTTACCCCGTGGATGAAAACCCAGCTTAGCTCGAACGGGGTGGTATCGTATAGGACTTTGGGATACGCCTCGTCCGTCCAGAAGGTCCTCCAATCTGCTCCCCACTGTACCGGTGAAGTCAGCAGTCTATTCTTCTTCTTTTTTCTTTCCCCTTTCCTCTTCCTCTCCCTTTTCTCTCATATCACCCTCCTCGTTTTATCGTGTAGCTGTTTCCTGAATGATGTGATGCTGGTAGTCTACTTACCGACACACCTCCCTCGATCATAAGTTCCATGGTCTCCCATATGATCTGGGAATTATTCCGGGGATAGCGCTCGAGGAGCCACTGGAGCGGGATGTGCATCTCGTGCGTGCGGCCGACCCCGAACCCGGCCGTGTCAAAGGTGTCGTTCCCGTGCACGATGAGGCCGGTGAAGTTATTCTTGAGCACTAGGATACATGGCATTAGGTGGTATGACGAGCAACGGCGACTACATATACTTACTATCGTGCGCGAGGACGACGTAGCGGTGCATAGCGTCCACGATGCGCTCCGTCTCCGTCGGATCGGCCTCCGCGTACTGGATGAGGCCTAGCAGGAGCAGGCACCGCGCCCAGAGCCCCCTCGTGGCCTGCGTGGTCTCGAACCCGATCCACCCGTCTTCTTGCTGGTGGTCGAGGATGTAATCTAGGTAGTACTTCACCTGCCCGCGGATCCTCTCGTCGCCTAGTCCAAAGGCGAGCGGCACGAGGCCGTTGAACCAGTACGGCGAAGCTTCACTGCAAGGCAGAAACGAACGTCAGCAGCACGTCCTCCTGAAATCACCCTCCAACACAGCGCTCTCGAGAATTCCAGCCATAGCTATGCTCGAAGCTTTAAGTCCTCTACTCCTTCTACAACTGCAACTCTGACATGGTAGCAAGGAAGGAGAGTTAAACGGATAAACGGTTCATGAGGCAACCTCACTCTAAGCCGGAATACTCCGTAGACCCGCCTATGTACTTGGAGTCGTGCACGAAGCGGTAGAAGTCGAATAAGTTCCCGGACAGCCCCGCCGCCTCGAGCTCGAGCTGGTCCTTGAACCAGCCGAGCGGCTTGATGGAGCCCAAGCCCAACGGCTTGTATACCGGCTGCACCACTAGGTAAGGAGCGCGTCCGCCCGCGAGTCAGCGTCAGTTTCCCCAGACCTCGATCTTCTTCCTCGGCGGCTTACATGTGTTTCCGCCCTCGTACGTCGACCCAGAAACCGCCGCGGCCACCGCGCCGGCTAGAACCGCGATGGCGACAGTAAAGCGAGGGATCGCCATTCCGAGAGGTGCCTATAGGAGTCCGTAGCTAGAGAATAAGGCACAGATTCGACGACTCTCATCTTTGCTCGTGACCTGACGTGACGTTCCCCCTTATATATATATATATATGCCTCCTAAGGCATCACTTATATGCTTCTTTACCCATTCTCACACGAGCAAACCCCCTCTCTCTCCCTATCTGCTATAACGATCAGTTATCATTCGGCGTAACACGGCGCGATAGATAAGGCGAGCGCGTGAAGGGGAAATATATATGCGAGCCTATCGGAATAGGATATGGCTATACCCCTATCCCTCTCCCCCCCCCATTGTCACTCTGCAGCGTTACAGTAGACGGGCGAACATGGCGCGCACCAAGAAGGCTAATATAGAATAAGCTTGATAAGAAGTGGAGAGAGAAGTTAGTATTGCCGTCTCGCCAGGATATAGACAAAGGATATACGAAATGTCCAAAGTTGAGAGGCTCGATGGTACTATGAAGTTCAACTATGAAGATCTCCTTTATCGTACTTAATACTCTCAGACGTCAATCATTAGTAGGTAGTGTTAAGCAGCTATTTAAAGGCAAATAATCTCATTGTACTATCATACAAATACAGCAAAGTGTAGGACCGTTGACCGTAAATCCGACTTACTCGAGACGATCGAATTATCCACCATCGCATTCCGTTTGGTACAAGCAAATTTTCCACTTCATTCCCATGGTCGAGGCCTCGACCAAGATCCTTCGGACAAAGCCACTTTATCGCGAAATCCACGACTTTTTCTATGACGAACTCCCCAGATATCCACCCGCACTCATCATCTCAAGGGGATGATGAATGGTGTCATTAAGTAGAATACTCGTAACGAGATGTCTACGACTTGTTTAAGGTTACAAGTGCCCTTTAGAAATAGCCAGGTTTGGACCTCTGTGTGTGTTGGCAATGGGAGAATGGTTCGGTTCTACTTAGAAGCCGTAGCCTGTAGTTTGAGGCGCAAACCCATTGGTTTGTGCAAATGGAGCCGGAGAAATTCTTCCAGCACTAGAAGCGGGCCCGGCCGTGATCATGAGACGGTTGCCGCCAAGGATTGGCGTCTCATCTTCGTGTTTTTCTTGGGCCGTCTCTTTGGCCTTTCGAGCTTCGTTGTCGGCTTTGAGTGCTGCAAGCTCATTCGTCTGCCGGTAAAGGAGATTGATCATATACGGCATAGTAAAGTCGTTTAGGCCGTGACGCCACGACAGCTCGAGCACGGTGTCAGGGCGAATGAGGTCGTAGCACGAATATAGCATGCCGACATAGCATTCGCGGCTGCCAATATCAACGAACTAGGGAGATGGTTAACACTAACGGTTTACATTAAAGATCAAGGTTCTCATAGTAACTTACGTAGCGGAGAAGCTCCTCCACAACCTCCGACTTGCCAGATATGGCTGCCGTCTCAATGGCATCCTTGTACAGCTTGTCCTGCTTTGACAGGGCGATAGACTTCTCCCATCTCTTCGTCTTGCGGTAGATGTTGGCGGCAATCTGCCTGAAGAAGACGAGATCATGCTTTTCTAAGCGGGAGGCAAGATCGACTGCATCGTAATTGTCATAGTTCTCTACCGAGTCTCGCAGGGTCTTGTAATCTTCTTCCTCGATCAAGAGATCATTGATGGCGTCATTCACGGTTCGTTTGTTTTGAGTCTGAACATTGAGCAAGAAAGGCTTAATCAACGGTAGGTTGTCAGACTTCTGGAACATACGAACAACTCGGTTGACATCAATGCGCGACGTTAAAACCTGGAGAAGATCGGTTAAGAGGGACGGGTGCTGCTCTAGGTAGAAGTTGATAGCACGATAATAGATCTCTAAGTTGGCAACTTTAACGACGATATCCTTGAATTGCTGATGCTCCCACGAATTTTGCGCACGCTCCATAACGGCAAGCGCGGCATTATCAAACTCGTCATAATGGTAATAACAGAAGACCAGTTCGGGCCAAAGGTTAGCATCCTCGCAAGCACGAATCAACTTGGGCAGGTTCATTCGGCTCCAGAATAGCTTAATGTGCTCCATCAGTCTCTCGGGATGGTATTTCGAAAGCGCAATACCCAATTCGGTGAACATCCCCATATGAGCACGTTCGAGACCAAGACCTTGCTCAAGAAGGTCTATGAGCTCGTCAAAGAAGCCCTCATACTCGTACTGCTTAACAAGAGCTTGCAGTTGCTCGGCGTCAACGATTAGGTTGAGACCACAAATCTTCGCAAGTCGGAATTCTTTCTTAGCGACACAAGCTGCATGAACTTGGTTCCAGACTTTGATGTTGTTGGCCTTACGAGCACACTCGACTGCTGCTTGGTAGTCTTCCAGGTGAACAAGAGTTGTAGCAAGCTTAGACCAGTTGGAAATGCTGGTGTAAAAGATCTTCGCGGCTCGATGGAAGCCTTCTTCGGCGGCTTTGTCGCCCGACTCTTCGATGTTCGCCACATTCGTGCCACGGAGAAAATCCTCGAGCTCTCCCAACTGATCAAGCCGAGCATAGCAGAAGGCAAGAGCGGTATCAATAGGAGGTTCACGTAGCGTCTTTCGTGCCATGCGGAGATACTTGACCAACTCCTCGTCTTTTCCAGCATGAGTCGCAACCTCGATAACTTCGCTATAGTTGCGAGGGTCCCCAGCTCGAATATATGACTCGAGAGCATCCGCCACACGGAGACCATCCAGTTGAGCTTTAGCAACACGGCTCCAGACTTCTGGAACATCAACATCCTCGGCGAATGAGTTGGCTCTGTCGATACTGACAACGTGTTCTACTAGGACATCAACAGCCGCAGTCTTATTATCAACCTTTTTATAAACTTCGAATGCCTCTTCGTGAAGGCCGACGTCAATACATAGCTGCGCGCACTCATCCGGGTTGAATTGGTCTAGGCGGTGGATATAGTCCATCACTCTGCTCTTATCTGCTCTCGCGGCGGTGAGGATGAGCAAGTTTTGGAGACTCGGGTTGTCGTTGAATGGAGAAGGTTCCAAAACAATCTTCTCCAAAAGCTCAATCAGTTCACCTGGAAGGTCAGCTGCGAGGAACGATGCAACAGCTTCTGAGACCTTTGCAGGATCACTGCATTCGGGAACGGCCGTTGCAACAACTTGGTCAATAACGGATCGGCGATGAATATTGTTTTCGCTCAGCACAAACGTCCATAGTTCGCGATCAGAGCGGTCTAAGACATAACGGGCCTGAGCACGGTACATAGAATTCTCGTTCGTAATATTAATCAACTCCAAGTCGTTCTGTCCCTTCTGATACGCGATGAATGCTAAGTTAGGGTCTCGTTTTTCGCAATATTTACCGACGCTTAATGTGTCGTACTGGTCATTCTCTTTGAGGAACTTCTCTGGGTTGTTATTCGAGTCGATATAGATCTTGGCGAGAGCATTAAAGACAGCTTGTTGCTGGTTGCCGGCGGCCAGGGTAGCCTCCAAAAATGGAAGCAATAACTTCAGTCGATTGCGTGTCTCTACCTCATGCACTAGGGCATCGATGGGTATTGATGCATGATTTATGGTGGTGAGGAGATTCTTTATTACGGACTCGTCACAGTCCACGTCAAGAAGTCCGCCAATAACTTCGGGGGTCCTGCCAGGATTGACACGCTGCACATAAACCTCGATCGCATTGAACCGCTGGTTTTGGTACAGGTACAAAATGAGGTCGTGGACGAAGTTATGTCTATCACAGACAATAATTAACGGGAGCATTTCTGCAAGTTTTGCTTCTTTGAGGAAGTTCTTCACCTTCTCCGGATTGTAATAGTTGCTGTCTCTGCAAATTCTTTCAACTTCGTTGAATTGGCCCATTCTGGTAGCCGATTCGATGTACTTGAAGTGTACGTCCGGGTCTTGTGACATGTTGACAATGCTGCCTAGGTAGAAGAAGAGACCCTCGTGAGTCTTATACTTTTCGAATAAGTCGATCAAGTTCGTGGGACCAAGGAGTTCGGAGTACTTGGTAGCCACTTGAACGACGGATTGGAGATTCTGGCGGATATTTGACTTCATCATGGCATCAAGGCAGTCGAGCGACTGCTCTACCGAAAGCTGACCAAAATAATTGACCAGCCAGTCTGCATTGAAATTCGGGGTACCGGGGATGCCAACGATGACTCGCTTGATCGCAGCAGGGTCCTCGAAAAGCTCCAATGCTTTCTGGTAAAGGCCACTCTGCTCGCACATGGCGCCAATGCGGGCCTTGTCGAAGTGCGAGAACAGATTGTTGCCCAAGATTGCGTCCGCTACCTGAGGTGCATTCATCAAGTTCATCTCTAGAAGTCTTGTCTGCAAATGGCCCTGTTCTGGTTTGTTCTCTTTCAGGGCCTCGAGTAAAAATGCAGTAGCTTGTTGAACCATGCCTTGTGATTGGAAAACATCGACTACGCGGTCAATGTCAATTAAAGACCCGCCTTGGTGGCTGGCTATTGAAGTTGCGAACTCTGCGCCACGTTCCGGATTCGTGCGAATGATGTGTTGAAGCAAAGTGATCCAGTCAGGCTGGTAGCCGGCTTGTTCGCAATAAGGTAATATCTTCTCGAACTGACCAAGCTCAGCGAAAGAGGCAACTACTTTGTGAGTGACATTCGCTTTGAGGTACACAGCTAAAGCCAAGTTGGCATCATGCTGTCGAATCAGATCGCCAAGCTCCTCAGAAAAATCAAGCTTGCCTTCCTTTGCCCACTTTTCTAGGAGATGCTTTCGGTTTTGAGATAAGACGGGCACGGCAAGTTCAAGAGTCTCAGTCTTGTTCAATGGTGTTGTCTTATCGAGAAGCATGCCAAAATATTGAAGGATATAGGACATCTTACCGGGCGGCGTCGGGATGTTCTTGAACTTGTTAATAGTGTCCGTAGTCCGCAAGAAGCCTCGAGGGGAGTTGGCAGCAACTCTAGCGGCGCCCTCAAAATCGCCCGAGTTGAACAACTGGCTAAATTGGCGCACATAAAGTTGATCCGCACCAGGAAGCCCGGCTCGAGAGGCCATCTTGATAGCGATCTCCGTATTCGCCGGGTTCTGGAGTAGATAATCTATCATGGTTGATTCGTCGATTGTTACGAAGAGCACCTGACCCTTCCTGTTAATGCCAAGGATACCGGTAGACTCCGCATCGGCGCAAGTTGAGAATATCGTCTCACTCGAAATACGATTCACGAAGAGGGCAGAGCCCGTCTCCAAATCATAGAGGTGGATGAATCCATATTTCGTCACCATATAGATAATACCATATTTCTCAGAGATCTGCATGGCAACAGGGAAGTCATTAGTAGCTTCGGGGGGGAAGAATATGTCGACAGCTTTCTTTGAGAACGGTCGGTTGCCTTCGGGGTGGTCGATCTCAACAATATGCAGCTTAGCACCCGTAGCGGTACGGACAGCAAAGGAGAAGACTTTAGTATCAGCCGGCTCGCCTTCTAATCTGAGAGTGCCGAATGTGGCCGCGTGACCCTCGATTGCCTGGCTGATTCCCCTATTCTTCGAATATAGCTGTAGGCTACCGACTATACGACCTGCCTGCTGGGAGATACCGACCACGGCCATCCATTTACCATCGCTATTTGTTCGATAGTTGATAATTTGGCAACCCTTTTACAACAGAAGTTAGCTAATAAGCATCGAGAGGGACATCAAATGTATTGCGTAAGTAGACGCAAGTCAAATACGTACGTTCAAGTTGGCATTGCGCTTAAATACTTCAACAGGGGCAACTTGCGAGGCGTTAGATATGTCCCAGTGGAAGACCGACGTCTCCGTCACCAAACCCAATGTCGTCTCGCTAACCCACTTCCAGAAGACAACATCTTCGCTCATTGTTGCAGCCTTCAGCTTTGCCTTCCGATCTAGGTCGAAGATTTGTAGTGTTCTCGACTGCGCTCGCAGCGCGATAATTTGTTTCGACCAGTGCATAATGGCACTGTCGGCCTTGATTGGCCGTCGCGTCACATTGTTCCCTTGTTTGAGATCAATAATAATGACCTCAGGCTGCGCCGAGTCGCTCTTCTTTTCTCGTACACAGATATAAGAATCGGATTCTAGGGTCTAGTATGATAGAGGTCAGTTTCGCTTCCCCAAACCTAAGGACAATTGACAAGTGCTTACACAGGTGCCAAATCCAATAGCACTAATGTCGATACCGATATTACCGAGCATTAATAGCTCCCGGAACTTGATAGGTAGCGACGAGGCCATGATTCCAGATCACATGGGTCAGTTAGATCAACAATCGTAGGAGCGCAAACGCGGTATCGAAATAAACGGATTGTAGAAGACTGGGCGGTTTCCCAGAAACGTTGAAGGTTCGGTTCGACCTAATGATGATGGTACCTGATGAACGCGATCGGGAATGAACTAGGGCCGAAATGCGTAAAGGAAGTGGATGAAAAAGAAGGTATTAGGTGCTAAATTAGCAGAAGAAGCCTCCAGGGGTTTTTACTTATGTAGGCGAAGAGGGCAAATTGGGAGAAAGAAGGGAGAAATGGACGTGTAAGGCGTTTAATGTAGATGAGAATGATTTACTGTATCAAGTGCGTTGATGAGGTGAAACACATGCGTATGGTAGTGCGTATGGTACAAAAAAAGGTGGATGTAGAAAGTAGAAAAAGTGGTTAAACGATAGTTGTGAGAATTTCCAGGAGGAAATAATATGGCGATCCTTTTTTTTTGCAAGTGCTACCTGGGGTTTACTTGTTCGTAAGGAGGCTACGAACAGGTATGGTACACTTTTGGTGCATAACCTGACGTAACGCACGAGCCACTTTCAAGGTTGCACACGAATTAAATAGAATTAGGCGCGTTTGAAGGTACCTCCTAGGAGGTATTGAGGCAGGAGGTAGGCAGAAAATACATAATACGTATCTTGTACAGCTGTCGACAGCAAGCACCCGATTGCTGACACTACATAAGAGGTACCTATGTACCTCGTACGTACCTACATGTATGTATATTTGATGTATTTACATCATTCAGACTTGGAAACCAAACATCAACAAAAACAAAACATCGACCACTACACAGTAAAAGTTCGTATACAAAAAATATTAAGCTGGGTCATTATATTGATCTTCGCCTGCGTATGTGTGCAATACCTGATCTTCATAGTGGGTCACGGAACTTCTTTCGCACATTGCAAGTCAACCAACATGATTCGAAATAGATCGAGCCTGAGCTCAGCCCGATGCATTTCAATCCCGATATCTTCAGCATCCAAACATCCTAACATCGGAATCTGTTTCCTATACTAATTCTTCCTACACTACTTGGCGTTGACGCTCTCACCTTCACCATCTCCTTATAACAGGCGACCAGGATGAACAGGGTATAGCTTTTGTAATTTTCCGTAGTCAAGATGACCATGCCTTTCTCCATTTGATTGGTAAGTGTTTGCTCTGGCATATCTCTAAACCGACATCGACGGGCTAACCTATCTATAGATTAAAAGTGTTTCTCAGCGTAAAAAGCTAAGCATGCCGAGCACAATAGCTGAAGGAAACAGCTCAGGCTTGTGAGCTGGCCGGAGTTACGAGAATGTCGTTAAGGCTACGGTGGAAGAGGTCGTCAACCTCTTCCATTATATAGAAACTTGAAACGGAGTCTTCATTAGGCTGTGGCATTCAGTTGAGGGCGGTAATGGGATGAGACAGAAGGTAGTTAGATTCCCTCGCCGTTACAGCTATACTACTCTACATAATAATAATAAGTACCTCTTAAATTAGGTAGACATGCGGGTTAAACAAGCACGCGATATCCGAAGGATTAGTTTATGTATATCTGCAAGCCATCATTAGGCAAGCTTCGGGATTCTTATATGCAAAGCTCAAATAGAAATATCCCGATTTCGGTGCACTTTAAGTAAAATATACTGAGCTAAGCTGCTAAATCAACATCAATCCTAAGATCAGCCTTAAACTTGCCTTGATAGATATAACTATATAGGGCCTCATATTGGCTCCCTGTATGATTACGTACCAGGTAGGCTACCTACTCGTCCCCTTTTAAAAGGAGGGCGCACTTTACCCAAAATGTCGAGGTCTTGGTCTATCTAAACGAAGACATGTAAGAAAACGAAGACATGTAAGAAGAGAGAACTACCTACCTATTTCACTGCTATAATAAGACTTAGAAGGTCATCGCTGAACCTATCCTGTTCTTATCCTAGATCATAACACCCTTCAATGTTTCACATGAAAATGCCTCATCATGTATTAGATATTTTTTAAATTGGGTATCTATAATCATCAACAAGAGTTCAGGGTCTCCATATGCATAAACTAAGATTAAAGCAATGAATGGGACTTAAAATAGGGAGATGTTTGATACCGCCAATCATGAAGGTCAGCCTGGTCAGGTTCCACGAATTGCATAGGTATATCTGCAGAGCAGCCTTATCACGAGATCTGGGATCTTAACATCCTCTTAACAAATCCGAGCAAAGTACGAATAATATTCACGAAGTGGCGAAATCATGCAAAGATCCGATAATTCCAGACTGTTGTCAGCTCGACACAAACATTGCCCACGCTAGACTCTAAAGTTAGGCGTTAGGCAGTCAAGATAAGCGAGCTACAAATAAACATCTTAGCAAATACAGACGGGATGAAATCGAGCCAAACATGTATGTACGTTCAATCATTGCGATCCTTCTCATAGTCCTGAAGAAGATAGAGAAGCACCGCACCCAAGATTGTTCGTTGAGAGTTAGTCTCCATTCTATTCGAGAACTTCAGTGGTCGTGGGCCACCGCAAAGAGAGGATACCTCGCACCAAATATCGTGTCTCGGGAATGTGATTTTTTTTGCGTTGTTCATTTTAGATGAAGAAAAAAAGGAAAAGAAAATTTAAATTTCGCAAGTTTGTAAAAATTTTGTATACCACAACTATCTCAGCCACATCATGGATCCTGGTGACTCCACCAATCAAGCCACCTTTCTTTTTCATGTATGTACATACATATGTACATATGGGTAGGTACATTTGTACAAACATTTACCCCTCGACAGTTGTTTCCTCAGCTAGCACTCAATTGGTACGTACTTCGTATTTCTCCACATTAAGAGAAGCACTAGAGTCTTTATTACGTAGAAGCTCCGAGTATCGCCAACTGCTTCAATCATCACCTTGTATTTTATTTCACTCGCCGTATTATAATTTATAGTAACATCAAAAACGGTCAACACCTCAAAAATTCAGTTTTATGGAAGTTTAGAGATATGTCAGGAATTCTTGGAAATGCGATCCAGTCGGTGCCCATGTTTCTACTCCCACGATTAAGCTGGATAGGGTCTACCGGACCTTCACGAGCCTTACGAGCTACAGCTCTTCGCAAAGAGATCCAACAGTCATGGCATGGGCATGGTGGCGGAGCAGCCCCCTTTCACTCTTGTCAGGAGTCATTTAGGAATCCCTTAAGAAATAAACCGACAAGGCCATCTTTAATTCTTCAGAACCCGAGCGTCAGAAGATCATTCCATGCCACGGCACCTCGGGCCAGAGACCATCACTTCGACACTCTGAAGTTCGTCCAACGGCTACAAAGCGAAGGGTTCACGGAAGAGCAGTCAGTCGCGATGATGAAGGTCCTCAACGACGTGATCGAAGAGAGGCGAGCATTGCTTAATACCATAATCTATCAACCATCGCCGCTAATACGCCGTTCAGCATCCAAAACCTGACTCGGACGATGGTCTTGCGCGAGGATGCGGCCAAAGCGACGTATACCCAGAAAGTCGACTTCGCAAAGCTCCGCTCTGAGCTCCTGTCTGCCGATAGTACTGAGTCTAACACGACGCGCGCCGCCCACGAACGGCTCACGAACGATATCACCAAGTTGAATAACAGATTACGCGATGAGATCGGTCGAACACAGGCGTCAGTCCGGCTGGACCTAAACCTAGAGAAAGGCCGGATACGAGAGGAGGCTGTAAGCCAGGAGCTAAAGATCAGAGAGACAGAAACCAAGATAGAACAGGAAGCCGCCTCCTTAAGAGAAAAGTTAGAGCAGGTCAAGTTCCAGACCCTTCAGTGGCTGATGGGTGTCTGTACCGGCTTCGCAGCGCTATTGCTCGGTGCTTGGCGTCTTCTCATGTAAGGCAAGCGACTTGGAACGTTTATAAATATGTTATTGGACACAAACCGCACATATATATCAATATAGCAATATCGCTTTACTCGCCCTGTTTACATATAATACAACATGGATAGTCTATTACGAGCGATATATAACTGCCTAGGTACGCACCCATCTATCCCTTTTCTAGTTTGTGTAAAAAAATATTGGCGACCCGGTATTAGTCACATCTCCTAGCCTCTTGCTATGCCCTTACAGGCTCTTGCTAGATGTTCGAAAAGAAAGGGATAGCAGACTATAGTGAGGAATACATGTTCCCTGTGTTGAAAGGAGTTCGAGCGACATAGTCTAAGCATAAGGACTAACCATGCCTCCCCCTAGTGAAGTATTACGTTAAGAATAGTCATCTCATACATATCTGACATGTCCACGGGTAGCATAAAAGCTTTGATCTCGATACTAACTATCTACAAAGATAATTTTAATTTATAACTATTAACTGAACCTACAGCCATTACACATAGTATTTTCATCAAGAAAAAGTAGGTACCGGTAAGCGATACAACAATACCCACTCCAGTCTCTTAATATAGGTACAAATCCTCAAAAAACCCAGAACTTATCATGTCCTCACGAGTAGCATATGCCTCCTGTACATGACCTCCTGAGCAAGCCTTGTCAAACGATCAGGTTCTAGGGTGTGCATATCATTCATCATGTAATTTCCACAAAGCGATTCTTTGACAAATACGTAATTAAATCGACGATATGCTAATGAAGGGTAATTAGACTCGGTCGTATTTTCCCCCTGGAGCCGGGAGATGACTGCTTTATCGTGAGGCAGTTTATTAGTAGATATAAACTAGAACATCTAAGTCATACCGATAATAGCATTAATGAGAGAACTAGCTAGGTATGGATGTGTATGAAGGGAGCACAAGTCTAAGCTCCGCCTGGTGCTAGATACTATAGTTGTTTCTCTCAGGAAAGTGTCGTTCATACCTTTACACGAGGCATCTCATCATATGGGCTTTCCTTGGGCCTAATATGAGGTAAGTACCAGATACCCCTTTTCAATGACGGATCGATCAAATCTTGCGTACCTTGAGACTGTCATAAAGGTTCCTAAACTCGATCAACTTCAAAAATAGGTAGCTGCTAGGAGTCAAGCTTGCAGTCGATAGATATACCGTAGAGTAAAGACATCAGTGGGTATCTTGCTGTAGGCTTAATTTTAATGGCTACCGGTACCTATACAGAGCCCTCAGTGTCCATGCTTTTAACATCCCATTGGACGTTCAGCACTCCCTTATAATCGGTCAAATGATTGCTATATGGTGAAGACACGATTACTAGAGGTATAGAGGGGAAGAAACAGATCATGTTAATCCAAATCCCGTCCTTTAAAAAACCAATCACCAGATTATTACCACGTCGTCTTGACCTAAAATAGTCATACCGGCTACCTTTATATACTACCATATGATATAAAGATATTGTATTATCGAGTCTTGGGATATAGAAACTAGTGCTATTAGACATTGGTCAACTAAATACCTAGCTGTTTGTTTTATAAGATACCAAGGCCGGCACGCAATGCAAGAACCTGCTCAGCTTGGTTTGGCGAGACTTGAGCTACGTAGGCCCTTATATTTCTATACAGTACCGGCAGGTATGATATGATGGACAGCTACCCCTAGGTAGATAACAGTATATGAGAGAAAGTCAAGGTAGTGATACTGTAGATGTATAGTAGGTAGGCATGACTGTTCGCTCGAAGCAATCAAAAATATACTCCGCTACGTAATACGTGGATTTCTCCGGTGCCTATGAGGGAGGTAAGAGAGTGTCATATGGAATATGGAGTTCACGAAGATTTCATTAATCGTACTCCTATAGGCTCGAGTCATTAGGAATGTAGTTGACTATGAGCACCGGACATGTGGAATGAAGAGTTGAAGAGTTGAAGACTGTGAAGTATTCGAGTACCTACGCTACGATATGGAGATAAAGCTACGAGCTACAAGGATATGCCTGGGTTATCTAGGGTATTACTGTGTACGTAAGTAATGGTCTGAAGCCAAGCCTTTATATGGAATGCTTGAATTGTGGAACCATGTTGCGGTACGTCGAGGTACGATGAGAGGTACACGTGTAGAGTCAACTGGTGTGTGCACAACCTCAAGTTAATTGTATCGTTGTAGGAACTGATGTGGGCATCCCACCGTCAATCCGTTCTGGACCTTTATTTACCGGTACATACCAGGTAAGATGTAGCACTATATGTACATATGTATGTACCTAAGTACTGTGTAGAGATATTTTGTTGTAGGGGTAAGTGCATCTTTACCTCTTGAGTACATGAAACAGCCGATGCATCTCTTGGAGGCCAAAATGATTCTACCAGGGTCCAGGGATGCTCGGCGGGTAAAACAATTGTTCAACTTCCAGTCTTTAGGCATACGTATATTTACATCTATCACGCGTGTAACCTCAAGTCTGGCTTATCTCAAATATACATTGTAGTGTACCTATGTCCTATGATGCAAGTGGCTACTCAGCCCTGCTCAACGATCGTCATCTTATACTAGGTGGCCTTTTTAGACTTGGCGATGAGGGCCATCAGGCGTGGCATTTATATACATTACGTTGTAGGTAGTATATGCGAGTAGAGAATTTGAGAATGCCACAATACTTCACTACCATACACTTCATGTTATGTATTAATTGTAGATACTGGTAGGTACTTGATCGGTATTAACATTAAATTGATTACATGTATGTACCGGTCTGGTATGATATATATCTTCAAAGTTCGTTGTTGCATGTACCCATGACCCGGGGAGCGATCTTGAACGTTACGGAGGGAGCCCGAGAGCCTGGGCCGTTTGGAACGAGAAGGCTTAGAGTCTGTACACTACGAAAAGTGGTAGTCACTCCAGGTACATGGGTACCTATATAGTATGCGTACAACGTATGGGGTAAGAGCAGGTGATTGCCATAGGAGCAATTGACTTCTTGTAGCTGTGTCAGGCGACCTGTAACATTAGAACTGGTAAAGCTAAATTTACTGTCCTATGCCTACCTATACATGTATGTACATATATATGTATTGTACTTCGTTAAGGCGCATAAGTTGTCTCAAGTACAAGGTTCCTATCTCCGCAGTTTAGCTTTCCCATCCCATAACCCGTTTTTCCCGATCCTTATTTTCTTTTTCTTTTCTTTTTATTTTTATTTTTATATTCATATTTATTTATTTTCCAAAACCCTTTCTCTCGGGACTCTTATTAAGATCAAATCACTTGACCAGGTGCATCCAAACCCTCGGACAACAAGCTGACAACGTGCTATCGCATGTTGGGTTGTTTCTTGATTACAACACTTTGGCATCTCTCCCCGGTCCTCGAAGGGAGGGTTCCCTTTAATCCATTTGCTTCCTTAACATATTCATATTCATATTCATCTCTATCACTATCCTCCTCTTATTATTCGCTCTCATTCGCTCTCATTTCCAACACGTTGATATTCGGACTTTACCCTACGCGAACTCATCATCCGGTTCTCGCCTTCGGTCAATTTTGACTAGTTATATATCATCTAGTCAATAGGCCGAATTCGATTGGTAAGGCCAATATATACCAATATCATTCTTTACTATTTACAATCAATCACTAATGTTTATAGAATCGCTCGAGTAAAATAACAAACATCAAGACGTCATTCACTAACGGAACCCTCGATTAGGTGACACCACCAGAGCAACACTTTTTAATATTTAATCATCATCATAGTCATCATCCTGTGACTCTATTCGTCCCAAATAAATTCATCCTTCGACTCGAGTCTCGATCGTCATCGCATACATCCTACTTTGCTTGTCAAACATCGAAAACGCCTTCGACTACCGCCGAATTATCCATAATCATAACCATCGGACGAATTCGGGGTCGAACTTGAGCACTCCTAACTGGTATTTTCCCAGTCGGCTGCATGAGTCGCACGTCTCAAATGACGTTTCGCGATAAGGTCGCGCGACGTCTTGGTGACAGCGTGAGCCCCCATTTGAGATACTGCTGTCAGGATTTACGCTCAGAAATATATCAGTTTTCACCCTCACCTCCGCCCAAACAAGCTATTCTTTCTTGTGAGCACTTGCATTTGCTGCCCCTTGACCTACTTTACTACTAACCGCGGCTGCCGTAGACCATGATATTCTCCGTATGGTTGTCGATCGTATATTTTACTATCCGATATGTAAGGCTAACTTATGATATTTAGTGACCTACGAAGATGTAAAAGCTCTTAAAAACAATGATTGGCTGACGGACAATGTATATTCCTTCCACGAGAACCAATCCCTTTCTTTAATTGTACTAGCATTAACGATCTCTGGCAGAACATTGCTTTCTGGGAAGAACTCTTGGAGCGCAAAGTGCTTGCTAAGTATCCTCAAGCCAACATCGTCCTCCTCCGACCATCGATGGCGTTCCTCCTGATAAAGAACACAAACACTGAGATGGTTCGATCTGCCCTGCCCGATTTTCGACGTGTCACGCACATCTTCCTTCCTATCAATGACAATCGAAACGTCAACCTAGCTGAAGGTGGAACTCATTGGTCGCTGCTCCTTGTGAGCATTATCGACGGCGTTTCTTTTCATTACGATTCTCTCAATGGCAACAATAACAAGGTTGCTTGGGATGCATCGCAACGACTTGCCAACGTTCTTAACAGGCCTCTTCGATTCCACCAACTTAAAGATTGTCCTCAGCAGGAGAATGGAAGCGACTGCGGAATCTTCGTGTGCATATTCATGCGGCACCTTCTCGTCAAGCGTCTTCTAGCAGTCGATGCAGGGGATAAAATTTCGATGAGCATGGCTCATAAAGCGATCGACAGCGTTGGTGCTCGCAAAGAAATGCTCAACATTATTAGCGATCTTCGCAGAGAAGCGCAGCAACGACGTCATACCCCGAGCAACATGCCGCCCCGCATCGAATAAGCGGTCACCGCGTACCTGAGGTTAATTTGCAGATATATCGTTGGGGTGTTTCTGAGCTTGGTACCTTTGCTGCTATCACCTATACTCTAGTAACTGCAATTATCTGCCTGACATGCTTATATATCCCTCGACAAGCATGATTACCTAGGTATCTTCCGAAGCTATATTGTGGTTATGTTCTCCTGCATTAACTGAAATTTGCGAGTCACCGAACTTTCGTCTTCTGGGTACAGGCTGTCAGCTATTTTACCATGGGTTTATGTGAGATGAGAGTTGGCGAAGATTCATAATGGCGTAACATGGGGCCTATCAGCATTGCCACGTCTGCATTATCTGGATCGGAAGGGGTATGGAGTTGATGTTTTGCGGCTCTCTCTGGGATAGACGAATAATGGATACCACTCATACGGCCGTCGTGGTTGCTGCGTAACAGATGTTATTTAGTCTTGGACTTGGGACTAGAAAACGGGCGAGCACGACAGATAGTGTAATGCCTTCATTTTGAAGGATAAACCCCTATTATCTACCATATAGATCAGAAGCCGTGACAAAAAAAAGAGACAGATGTGGATGCTTTATTTTCTACGAAAATCTGATGCATGCGGTGACCACCGTAATACGAATATCAATCATATTCCTATGACCTAACTACTTTTGAGAGTGATGTAGTTAGAAGTCCAGTATCGAAGTGCTTGTTTCCATTGTATTATGTAGTATATCCCGAGGTGTGAGGTTAGTGACCATAAGTGGCCTTATTCAGGTTCTCCAGTGATTGATCAAGCCACACTACATAGGTATCGACCGATCCATCAAGAGAGCCGAGGTCACGCAAAGCTGTTGTTTTGCTAGCGATTGACGAGCCACAAGCGCACCTCTTGGTTCTCTGACATGCTCGAGGAGAAGATGTGAAGAGGTGTGCCAGTAGGAGATATATAGACTCCTCCCTACCGAGGCCGAAGCTCGACAGCAGACCCTCTTCCTTCCTCGTCTCCCGCCTCGAACACACGTTTTATGAAGAGCCTTTGCACCATGTCTCCTTACGATAAACGTACTCTCCCTCCTCCTCCTCCTCCTCACCCTCTCTCCTTAAACGACGGGTTCTGCTCCATGGTAGCCGATATGAAGTCTCTCAAGACAGCCCAGCGACCCGCCGTCTCCGTCTCCATCCCCGTCTCCATCCCCGCCTCCGTCTCCGTCACGTCCATCACCGCCGTCCCGCTCCCCTTCTCCCCCCCTCCCCCCGCGACAGCGCTCAGCGTCGCAAGGCTGCGCGCGAACCGGCCCATCTCGCCCCTCACGAGCTTCTCCCTGCGCCGGCCCGCGCCCCGCCCGGACCTCAGGCTCTTCAGGCGTATCTTCCCGCCGCCCGCCGCCGCCCCCCTTCCTTCTCCTTCCCCGTCGTGGATCCGCGGCAGCGCATCGGCTAGGTCCATCAGGTCGGCGACGAGCGTACGCGCGGGCCGCCGGCGCTGCCGGCGCTGCCGGCGCTGCCGCAGCCGAGATCCGCCGTCGCTGTTGCTCTTGTGGATGCGCGAGACGAAGGAGGCGCGCTTGATGGCGCGCTTGTCGCGCTTCGTGGGGGCGAAGGAGGACGCCGTCGTGTTGACGGCGTCCGGGCGCGGGGCGTAGGGCTCTGGTACGGACGACGACGACGAGGATGCGCGAGAGGCGAGTTTGGCGCGGAGGGCGCGGCGCTTGGTAGGTGCGGTTGGGGCCTGGAAAAAAGGGGGGGGGTTTGTTAGGAGGGATGATTCGGGGAGAGAGAGAGAGAGAGGGAGGGAGGAAAGGAGGACAGGAGGACAGGAGGAAAGGAGGAAAGGTGGTATTACGTACCATTTTGTAGATATGAGTATGGGTATGTGGTTTTGGAGGTTATCACATGCGCTTTTTTGTAAATGGAAAATTGGTAAAATGTTCCTGGGAGAATTATGGTGGGGTTCTACTACAGTACAAGTGACTTGTCAAGGGTACATATTTGCGGAATGATCCGTTGATGTACACTATGCCTTTATATCGATAGATAACCTTTTAATTACATACAAGGATTATGACAACACGGTATTTAGGTACAGGCATACGATTTCGCCTTATTCCTATAACTGAATATTTCGTGATAATACAATGCGACTTAAAGTGAATTACAATTTACACAGGTTCGGTACTATGTAGGTACCGGGTAGTCTATCCTACCCCCTTAACCACCTAGATCAAGTCTCCTGAACGCCGTGCCCGATTCCTGTCTTACAACACACTCTGCTGCCATCATGAAAGTACTTGCAATATAAGAATCTTGCCCTTGAGTGCTGCTTGGAAGTCCATGTAGAGTGAGTATTAATACATCTATTCCTACAGATACTTGAGCCTCCTAGTCGCAAATATGGCTACGAAGGCGCTACATGCTCCTATGAACAGACATATGGAGATCGCGTTGGGCCCGTCGGTACCGTGATGCTCGTCTGGGTGTGCGTTATGCGCCAACTCGGGACTTTTACCCGGTTCCAGTATGCTGAAGATGATAGTACTTAGAATTGTGCCGATAAACTGCGGTATCGTTGTGTATATGTTGAGAATTCCAAAATAGACACCGGACAGCTGGCCAGTCGTGCCTGACCTTGGCCTGGTTCGTGAGTCGTCCGGGTCGAGGATAGAGGGGCTAGATGGAACGTCCATGTCCTCTAACTCTATGTTCGAATCGTGTGATAGGCGGCGGTACGAGCTGGGCCTGGCGGCGCCGCTTAACTTGTTGACTTCGACTCCGAGGAAAGCGGATGGCGCCCACGATGCTATATTCCAAGGCCTGAAGAGAGTTAGCGGAAAGGCGACCCTCCGAGCAGGCCTATACAGAACACTCACAGTCCACATAGGCAGACGAGTATGGTTGCGAATCTAAAACTCGTTGCGAACGGCGCAAAAAACATGGCTCCCGCAAAAGTCGCATGGCCGCACATCCACGCTGTCAGAAGGTCTGGCTTATACTTGTTGATCTTCTCCATAGCACCCCGGAGGCTCTCGGGCGGGCGTTGGGTATAGCTTTCATCGTCTGGGGACTTAATAACCATGGGAAGAATCCACGAGCCCAGAAAGGTGATGACGGAGTAGATGATGAAGGCCTCGCTTCCAACTCGCCCGATTTCTCCCAAAGCATCGCCCGAATCCTTTGCATCGTGCGCAGCGTCGTATCGGAAGTATGTTTCGCCTATCCATGTGGTACTGTAGAAGAGAAAGGGGAACCACCCGATCCATGCCCAGAATTGAGCCATGCAAATGGCTCGTATTCGAGGTGGTAGGTTGACGATTGTTGACCAAATCTGACTGACAACCTTGAACCCTCCTTCTTCCTTACGAGGGTCATGCCTTGTCGCGATCAAGATCCTCTCCGTCACAGCCCAGCAAGTTACTCCACAGGTAAAAACAAGTCCTACCGCAGCAATAACGGTCAATTGTTTGAACTGGGTATCACCTAGAGTGTTTCCGAGGAGCGAGGGCAAGTCAATTGCTCCCGTCGCATAAGCGATTCCGTGGCCGATGGCTGACATTCTGCTACCTATAAATGTAGTTAATATATAAACGATAAGACGGGCACCGCACTCTTCATACCCCAAGCAGACCCCGTCTGTTGCTTGTCGATCGGAAGCGTGTCAACGACAAGACTCCTCCCCGCCGACATCACTGAAATAGTACTGTCAGCACAAGATGATCGAGGACGTATCCAAGCAAGTCGTATTTTACTGACCAGCATTGATCGAAAAATCAACGGCATATATAGCTAAAACGGCAGTGGATATTGTAAGGGCCTGCGCCGCCTCGTGGTCGGGGATGAAGAATGCTATGATCTCCTTCGTGAATCCTAAGGTGAGCAGACAGAGAGCTGATATTATGGACCCGATAATGATGAAGGGTCTACGGCGCCCCCATTTCGATGTCGATTCGTCCGCGAGCGCGCCGACTATAGGTTGCACGATAAGACCGGAGAGCGGGCCAGCGATCCATACCAAGGATGTTTTACTCTTCGTTAAACCGAGGGAAAGGAGATAAGGGGTACAATCTGAAGGGCGATGATATGTTAGCCTGTATTTCATCCCGAAGTCATAGCAATCTAGAAACTTACACGTCTGTTCTACGCCCCAAACAAATCTATAGGCAGCAGTGTGTCAATATCCACCCCCTTAAGTTTGTACATAGATATTAACTAGCTGCGACGAGACATACGTGATACCGATGGTGTTGAGAGTCAACAAAGCCATTCGCATAGCCTCGGTGCTCCCCTTGATAGAGGGTTGCCCCGACCATCTCGACATGGTGTTTAGTTTGTAGGGGCTACGAGCCCGACCGTCGTGGTTCTTGGATTCGCACTGAACGTTCCCAGTCAGCCTTTGCGCTGCGCGACGATGATAAACTTATGCTTCAACCCGTCTGTGAAATTATGAGATTCGTACATATCTAATCCGTAGACCGCAATTTGTCTGATAATCTTATTGGATTATGAATGAAGAGTAATAAGTTTTATTGCTACCCAAGAATTATCACGACTATGATGAACTGGAGGAAAGTTGGCTTTTCTCAAGTTGGTCTCGTGAGATTTTAACGAGGTTTTTTGTAAGATAGATGAATGCATCAGGTACCTCTATATATGGCACGTACGGGTTAAAAGTTAGGAGGTTACGTACATGTAGGTAATATGTCACCGTAGGCACATAAATTAATATTTACGGTTACTACACTACTACGTACATCAGTGACAGGGGTATTGTGGAGTATTTAGTGGCTTGGCATTTATAACGCTAAATCTATACCTAGGTACATAGTATGTATAAGTACCTCCTGTTCTCAACTATGACAGTTCAAGCAAAGTTGAAACGAATGCGTAACTCTTAATAGAAGTGTTACGAGTTGTTGGAGGAGCTGACGTTGTGCAAGCTGCAGGAAACCTGCTCTTATCAAATTATGTTTGATTTTTCTCGAAAGCTCGACATCACTTACATGCACATACGTATAGAATAGTCACTTCGCTTACGTACTTTGTGATAACGCACCTGTAATACCATTTCAACGCCAATAAGAATATTAAAAGAAAGGTCAAATCTGCAATTTAGAAAGAAGTTAACAGTAATAAACATTGTTATATAAAAAGTTTTAAGAAGTAATGACAACTCATATCATGTATGTACATTATATTTAATTTGTATTGATACATGCCCAGATTCTTGGGAGTATTAACTACGGATCACGGCAAGAGTCCCGGCACGTTGGATCGCCTAAAGATGCACTTGGGCAGCGTTATCTTTTGCAGCTAGTAACCGGTACCCATGCACTAGGTACATACATATGTACCTACAACTACCTCGTAGGAGGTATCTTTGCAACCATGTGCCCGGCAGATTCATACGGGTATCTACATAATAATGTACCTACAGTGCGTACAGCATTACTTATGTATAACTGGAATCTACCGATAAAAATATGCGTTAGATGAATAGTATCTACCTGTGTACGTACATTCATTAATAGGTAACCATGCATAGGTACATTCAATGTTCAGGTACTACCATAGCTCCCCTGATGCACTACAAAAGCGACCAAGTGGAAGCTCCGATTTAGGAACGTGGGGTCTTGAATTTTTAACCAAACCCGAGAAAAAAAAATATTACGAGTCTGTCATCTATTTGTTAAACCAAACAAATATCCATTGGGGAAAGAAATATCAGAAACATATAACATTGAAACCAATTAACAATTCAAGTGTATTCGAACATAAATTATATTCAATTTGTTCATATATAGTCCCATAAAACAATACCTAGGAAATATACCTACTCTACCTCTTTCACTCCTTCACATTGGCAAGGCGCCGCCATCATGGATCTCGTCAACCAGTTCGTCCATCCTGAACATCTCTCAATATTCTCCCTAGGGCATAGATAAATGTTTTATTCTGTTGTATGCTATATTTGCTGACTTGGTCCTTTAATTACGAACAGTCTAGAAGGCCGGTTATTATTCGCTGTCCCTAAAAGTAGGTGGTAGTACTATGTCTTAGTTGTATAATAACTCGACTGACTCGACACTGACTCACTCGACAGAGGGCCGGTTAAACCAAGCAACTCTAAACCTCTTAGAAGGTGCAGACATACAATTCAGGCGAGAAAACAGACTTGACATAGCCTTGGTCAAAAATCTACCTATTGCTCTGATATTTCTGCCGGCCGCCGATATACCTACTTTTGTCGGGGAAGGTCAAGTTGATCTGGGAATCACTGGATGGGACCAAGTACAGGAACACGATGCCGGAGTACGAGCCCTTTACAGAAAACAGAGGTTCTCGGGAGAGATCAGCCCAGAAGAGGAAACTAAACAAAATTCCCGAGGATCTGGATGCGAAACCGTGATGGACCTGGGATTCGGGGGCTGCAAATTACAGGTTCAGGTGCCCGAGAAAGGCGAATATACCTCTCCCAGAAGTCTGATTGGGAAGAACATCGGCACGAGTTTTGTTCACTTGGCGCGGAAATATTTTGCCAGTCTAGAAATGGAGGAGGATGCGGCTAACAAGTTGGAAAATGGTACGCCAATCAAAACGACCAGCAAGTTACGGACAAATATTATCGAGTTGAGCGGCAGTGTCGAAGCCGCTTGCGCTCTCGGCGTAGCAGATGGGATCGTCGACCTAGTCGGTAAGTTGACTTACATAAATACCGCGATAATGAGCTATGAAGCTGACGCTTGATCATGTCAGAATCCGGAGAAACAATGAAGGCGGCGGGATTGAAGCCCATCGACACCGTCATCGAGACGACGGCAAAGCTGATAAAGTCGCGGAAACCCTCTAATCCGGCATTGGTTGAACTTATCGCTGCCCGAATCCGCGGCGTCATCACGGCCCAACGATACGTGCTATGCCAATACAACGTCCACAGATCGGGTCTTTCAGCAGCGACAAAGGTAGCGCCAGGAAAACGAGCGCCGACGATCACGTCATTGGAAGAAGACGGATGGGTCGCCGTCAGTGTCATGGTTGAGAAGAAGAGGATCGCGCCGATAATGGACGAGCTATCCAAAGTGGGGGCAGCTGATATTTTGGTATTAGATATTGCGAATACCAGGAGTTAAAAGATATTGTGAAGAGGAGAAGGAATTAGCATTTTACGGGAGAAATTATGAAAGAATAAGACATGATTCATTTCGTTGCGATCTAGGCTTTCGAAGATGCTGACACTATTTCCCGCCAAGCAAAGTACTAAATTGAAGCGTTGATGTAGAAAAAAGACGATAGTATACGAAGTAGTACCTATGGATACCTATACACTAATATAATAGGAGACGTTGTCGATAAAAGGTATTCCGTACCGAGGTTCTAGACTTTGATATGAGTTCTAATTCGCTTCTACCACACTAGGGATGGTCATTATAGTGGTACCGAGGCAGGGTTACGCAAGTGGGAGTGGCGGAGGCCTCGTATAGCGGAAGGGAGAGTTATCGTTCGATGACTTGGTACTTGGAGAAGACGGAGATCCCGGCGGGTCCAGCACCAGTTTAAGCGATTTCTTAAACTTCCTCATCCCACTTCTTCGACACGATAATGGGGTTATTATGAGTGATTTTACTCATTATTTTATTCAAAATAGAATAAGAACAATAATCATCATCATAACTCCTTCATTCATACAAACTTTATCATCGCTTACCTATTCGAGTCTCGGGTACTACTTAAGCCGGGTATGGAGTCTAAAACAATGTCTCGTGCGGGAGGGTGTAGAGAGAGGCAGTCGGGCATATATCAGGTGAGTGCACACAGTTTAGTCAATTAATAAAACGTCCTCCGACGAGAACATGAAGAATGGTACACTTGACTACCGGCACCTATACCATACCATATCATATCATATCACATCACGTCACCCAAGTCCCAAAGTCCTTTCATATTTAATAAACGTAGCTTCGACTCGATTAGGTATCGAATAGGAACTGACAAGCGAGTGAAATGATAAAAAAAAACAGACCATTATGACCCCGATTCACTTCCTATCCTTCCTCCTGTCGCTCTACCTCGTCGACTGCCACTACCACGACAAGCGCATCCAAGAGCACTCGGAGCGCTACAGCCACCTGCCGTCCTGGCTGCTGCCCGCGTGGCTGGACCGTCGGCTGTTCCCCCCGCAGCCGTACGCGTGGGTGGACGGGGCCAGGCGGGAGGTCGGGCAAAGTCCCGGGTCCGGGGCCGGAGCCGGAGCCGGAGCCGGAGCCGGAGCCGGGAACGCGGGCCAGAGGCGCTGGTACTTCCACACGAAGCAGAAGAAGCTCATGAAGATGGAGGCGGCGGACGCCTTCGAGATGCAGCGCGCCGTCCTGCTCGGCCTGTGCGCCGCCGTGTTCTGCGCGGCGTGGGCGACGTGGCGTCTTGGTGCCGGCTTCAGGGCTTGGTACGTGGGATCGATTCAGGCGTGAAGCTGGAGAGGAGGCGAGTTGTCGAAGAAGATACCTACCCTAGGTACCTAGTCCTACCTACCTACCTATCTTATACCTGTTATTGAGGAGTATGGCATTTCCACGGGTGTCGGAGGAGGAGGTCATTGCTATTTTTACTTGTTGGACTGGCAGCGTGCATTCTGGAAGCGGGTTGCCTTATGGGCATATTTATATTTGATGTGTTTATTGATGACACTGAGATTTCAAAGTTGATACCTTTACGTCGGACGTCTTTTATATGTTGCCGGTATATATCGAGGGTGAAAAGCATATTTATATACCTAGTTATCTCTTACCTGTAAATTGATGCTTGACATGACTTTTACTTACACAGTAGAACGATCATGAACCAGTGCAGAGTACCATATTGTGTACTAGCTATGTACGTAGTATTACTTGAGGTATCACAAATTATTAGGTACCTCATAGTAATATACACACACCCCCACGCTTGACATGGACACCGTCTCTGGATCGAGCTTCAGCGTTGTAATGCATCGATTCGCAAGGGTGGCTTATAGATCGAGCATGGATTCATAAGGATACATCCCGATGCGTGAGATCAGGAACGGCTACATGCGGTCAATGGGGGGGGGGGGGAGGAAAGGAAAAGATACGATTCCGTACATCTGGGATTTGACGTCACCATTGTCGGGAGCTTAACTTTTAGTCCGCGGTGGAGACCTCGCGTGCTGAGCGCCTGCCGTACATCAGCAGTAGTAGCATCAATTAACACTCTCCACGCTAAGAATTATAGGATGTAAGGTTTAACTTTTTGTAACCGACACCCGACTTCTTATAAAAAACGTAAATCTTCTTTTTCGGGAAGTCGGCTTAGTCAGGAGATGATCTGAAGGAAATCACCTTCAAGTGGTGCTTTAGAGGAACGATTATAAGATCGTTTTTTCTTCCTTTTTTCTTTTTTTTTCTTATCTTTTTTGCCTTTTTTTCTTCTCGGATATTGCTGATGCCGAATTTCATGTAACCTACCACAAAAAACTTATCATCGTCATCATTCTCTTGATTAATTCGAAACATCCCCCTCTTCATGTATATAGACAACTAATCAGTTCAGCTGTTGGTTTTTGGATACTACGGTTTTATATTCATACCTGCAGTGATGTGTGTTGCCGAGAAGAAGCAGAACATCGAAGAAGATCTTATTTCGCCAGCTCGTTGAGACATGGATGACCATAATCCACCTGATATGGCATCTGCATACCGAGGATTCTATGAGGCCAAGTTCTGGGACGATGTTCTAGCAGGCACGAAAAAGCCTTTCTTGCTCCCTCTACACTTGCTCGGTTATTGGGTCATACCAACTCTCTATCTTTCCATCCCGCACAAGAACAGGCCGTGGTTGTACCGGGCAAGGTGGCTTGTCCTTGCTTTTGATGTCGCTTTCAACCTTGACATCATACTCAATGTCTCGAGCCGTAACCCTGGTATTTCTTACGGTGCCGGGCTCATCGGTGCGTGGGCCATTATTTGGAATTTCGCCTTGCTGGTTTGGACGAGGCCGCAGTGGGAAGCTAAGCGGGTGGAAATACGGAGGAAGAAGTCCCATACCTCTACAAATTTACTATCAAAAAAGAATGACGATAGTAAGATAGCTAGTGGGAAACAGAGCAATGATGTTCTTGAAAAGGGCTCGAAAGGAGAACTAGGTCATGCCGTGACAACTGGCTCGGATTTAAATGGACATAATATTGACGGCCGTATGCTGTCTTCCATTAAGGAGGAGGAAGAGGAGGGAAGAAAACAACCGGATACTATTGCAACGAACGAGTCTCGGAGAAAACCCGAATTATCAGAGGAAGAGAAGAAAATGTTACTAGATGCGGTGCCATCGCTACGGCAAAGTCAGCACAGTGACCATCTAGAAATTGACCTCGACCAGCTCGCGGCCGACCAGGAATTCGAGTATTACTGGCAGGAATACCCGGAAGACGCCTCCTTTTGGACCCGTTTGGATTGGGCCTTCGACCTCGTAAGCACCTTTCGGATGACAGGTAAGTTAACCTTCGTTGCTCACTCGAGAAAGAGCGGAATTCCAGCTGACACCCTGACAACAGGCTGGAATTGGGCAATACCATGTTTGCCGCCTTACGCACCACCGCCCAAGATTGGTGAGTACCAGCTACCGCTAGACGCTGCCGGCCCGCACCGCAGTAAGCAGGGGTACGATAGGCAGATGACACGCTGGAAGCTGTTCCTGAGGCGCTTCTTCTACGACTTTGTCCCGGGGTATCTACTGATCGACTTCTGCGCTGTCCATATAACCGTGGACCCGTACTTCGTGCTGGGTCCTGAGCATGCGTTACCGCTGCCGTCGTTCCTCGCATCCCTTCCGGCCCTCATCCTCTCCGCGCGCCGCGCCGCCCTCGCTTTCTTAGGAATCGCTGCTGCCTTACGCAGTAAGTAAACCGAGACTTCCCCCCTGGGCCCGCTTCAGGAGATGCGCTTTTCTTGACCGAGCCCGATCTAAGACTTCCCTAAAGATACAAAAACTAACTCTAGCTATCAAAGTGGTCCTCGGCGCGGGCGCCATAGCTCTCGCCCTGCTCCCCCCGTCACCACAGATCCTGCGCCTCCGCGCGCACCCCTGGCACCTGCCCAGCATGTCGGGATCCTTCGCCTCTGTCCTCGACCGCGGGCTCGCCGGCTTCTGGGCCGAGTGGTGGCACCAGACCTTCCGCTTCGGCCTCGCCGCCCCCGCACGCTGGCTACACCACCACGGATTTTTCTCGTCTCGCAGCCGTGCCGGCGCCATTGCGGGGTCCTTCATCGCCTTCGCCCAGTCGGGCTTCCTGCACGCGTCGGGCAGCTACAGTGCCGTATCGTCCCGCACGCAGTGGTGGCTTCCCCCCGTCTTCTTCCTGCTCGCGGGCGCGGGGACGCTCCTGCAGCAGGCGTTCACGTCGTCGTCGCTTGTCTCGGAGCGGGCGGCGCGTTTGCCCCGACTCGTCCGGCGCGCGGGAAACCTGGCCTTCGTACTCGCGTGGATGTGGGCCACGTGCCGGCCGCTCGTGGACGACTTCGGACGCTGCGGGATCTGGCTGCACGAGCCCGTGCCCGTCTCCGTCTTCCGCGCCCTCGGCTACGGACACCCCGACGACCGCCGCGTCTGGCGGTACGGCTGGACCTATTGGCCGACATGGTATCGGGGCGGGAGGTGGTGGGAGTGGGGGGTTGCTGTTTGACTTTTTTTCTTCTTTTTTCTCGATATTGATTATACACGTAAGGTATAGGATAATAAACGGGATTGGCTAAGGGTATATTAATAGAAAGGGCCATGTGTGCGTATATTTGTTATAGAGCGTTTACTAGGTATACTTATTTGCTACTACCCGCTCTTACCTAACCTCACCTCCTAGATGACTACCCTGAGAGATTGCTTGTTTTTTGGGTAAATAGGGGGGTGTTCAGGATAGAAGGATTTGATAGGACTGGATATACATACGTACATACATACGTACATACGTACATCCTAAATTAATTATCGCATACTTCACTATCTAAATATACCTCCTATACACACATGCACGCATACTTAGGTAGGTACTCTGTATGTATTGTATATCACGGCTAGTCGCAGACAACGTGCACCACCCGGCCGCGCCGAACGTCCCTGTGCACGCTCAACTTGTCGACCTCGGCCCGGAGCCAGGTGATGACGGCGCCGTACCGGGACTGCTTCTGCGCCAGGACTTTGCCGAAGGCGTTGTACGCGAGCCTGGTTGGGTTTGGGATATCGTAGAAGCCGGACCCAAAAAAAAGAGGGGGGGGGGGGGGAAGGAATAGAAAAAAAAAGGAAGGGAAGGGAAGGACTACTACTGACCAGGCGACTTCGGGCTTCTTGACGTCGCAGACGTAGCCCGGGTACCGGAGCTTGCGCGCCTTGCTCACGAGGAGGAGGTAGGCCGTGTCGACCAGCGTCTCTATCGTTTCTAGCCAGGGGGGTAGGGGTTAGTTAGTTCCTGTGCCCGTCTCGTGAGGAAGAAAGAAAAGAAAAGAAAAAGGGATGGGCCCCCCGGAAGGGGGGGGGGGGAGTAAACGTATATAAAAAGTTAAAAGTTGAAAAAAAAAGAAAAAAAAAAGAACGCACTGATGACGAGCGCGGCGGAGGGCTGTCTCCGCGCGGGCAGGCAGCGCGCGTAGGCCCACGTCTTCGTGGCCGTCTCGCGGAAGGCGGCGTGGAGGTTGCCCAGCATCGTCTTGGCCGCGTTGAGCTCCGAGTCGAAGAACATCAGGTGGCTCTGGATCTTGAAGGCGTCTACGTAGAAAGTAAACAGACGGGGTTAGCACGTACGCGCGGGGAAGAGGCGGGGAAGAGGAAGGGGGGGGGATTTGGGTACCGCTGCTTGGTTAGGAAGAAAGAAGACGAAGACGAAGAGAAGAGAAGAGAGGCTTACTGAGGACTTTTCGCTGGAACGTCCGTCCTGGCATGCGCGAGAACTCGACCGTGAGGGAGTTGTATATGCCTAGATGGTGTCAGTCGCAATCCGAGCCCGAGAATGACCGGGGGGGGCGGGGGGTTCGGCGGCTTACTCGTCTCCCGCTCCTTTTCGCGGCTGCGGGATATGTCCAAGGTTTTGGTGTCGATGGCGGTGCCGCAGTAAGGGAACTTCTGGCCGGGGCTCAGCTTCGCGACTGGCTTGTCGTCGATCGCCAGGTCGAAGTTGACGAGGGTCTTCCGGGGATTGACGGTCACCCCGTATTCGGGGACGCCGCGGTGCATCGTCTTCACGAACCGGACGGCCTTCCGCTTGTTTGTCGTGATGAGGAGGAAGTCGTCGATGAGCCGCAGGAGCAGGCAATCCTCCGAGTCGAGGAACGGCAGGACGTGAATCTCGAGGTCGGCGTAGAAGTAGTTACAGAGGGTGGAGGATAATATGGATCCTTGGGGAATGCCCTCCTTCTGCCTATAGAACTTCTTCCCTATCTTGACCAGGTTCTGTTGGATATGAGACGCCACGAGTTGGAGCAGCTCGTTCGTTTCGTAGTATTTGTCCCATCCGTTAACGAACACGGAATTCCTCTTCGCGGGCGCCCGTCCAGATTCAAGCAGTTGAATGAGCGTAGAGTTGTCGCCGTTACCCGTCGCCGCCGAAGGCCATCTCTTCACCGGCTTCGCCCTGGACGTGTCCCCTGCCTGGCCCAACTGATTGGTTGTGACTTCGACGTATGTTGATACTCGGTACTTGCGTTGTTGCGGTATGGAATTGAGCAAGCTGACGATAGCAGCTTGAGGGATCGTGTCGAAAGCAGACTGTACATCTAGCTTCGCGAAATAAAACTCTGTACCAGGTTTTCCCATCTTTGATTTAAAGGGCTTGACGCGCTTGTAGATGTCCCCTACTGAAAACATGGCAGATCCCAACCTTTCCGGGTTGGTGGCCTACTCAAGTTAAAAACTACATTCTTAGAACGGATGGGAGCATCGTACCTTTTCTAGCTGAAGGACTGTGTGTGCTGGTGCTAGAATCCTATTGATTCCTTGCCCTAGCACCTTCGGTTTTCCTTGTACAGCTATCCTTTTACGTAGATTCATGATCGGCCGCATGCCAGTCTCTTTCGGTAGCAGTCGAAGCTGACTAAATCCAAGAGTCCGAGAATCGAGGATTTGGCGGGCACGAGAGAGATTTACCTCGGAAAACATCTTGCATTTCAAGGAGGTCATCGCTGGCTCTGCTACGTAACGCCAAATATCATGGCGGAAAAAGAAGAGACGGTACTTGTGAGTGTTCGATTCGGTAACGTAGAAGTTACTGCGAATAAGGGGTATCAAGAGAGAATCGAATAAGAAATAGAGGAACTCTGTAAAGAGCTCTCGACGTTTTTGCACATCCGTCTGAGATGTGCTGTTCGCCATGAGCCGAGGTGGCGCAAGCCAATCTATCTCGGTCAACTTTTCATCGTCAGACCCATCGATTCCCCAAGCCGAAAATAGGTTGCAAAACTGACCTTCATGCCCTGCATCACCTCGTGAAGTGACATGCTTTCAAAACGTCTCATAAGGATGAAGTGGTTTACTTTCCCGAGAAACATATCCTCGTTATGTTCGGCCACGGCTCCGCGGCCCCAAAACTCCCTGGGCACGATCTTTTTTAAGATAGCTTGACAGAAGGCGGATACCTTCCCAGGCGGAGTTGCCAACTCAAAGATGGACGACGCCGGGTCTTCTCGCGATGGAGACGGCTGCTCCCCAGACCGTGGTGCTATCTTTCTACGTAGCGGGCCTCCTGTATCTAAACCTTTATGAACGCTGTTGATTTCGTCTGACACAAGTTCCCGATGATCAAGGGAGGAATGAACCTTTGAAGAGTTAGTAGTGTTAGCGCTTTCACGCATGTATATACTTACCGGACAGTGATGTTGGAGGAGCTTTGAATAAGAGCAGCGTTGATGTAAGATCTGGACTCTTCGGACTAACTCGGTGGCAGTGCCTCTCAGTCTTCGAGGTATCTTCACTCGGGTGGTCTGCTCATTAAGTCGGCCAAACCTTTCGAAGATTTCCTCTTCTCTCAGAGTATAGTCTTTAAGTCGTTGCGATGTTTCCTTGAAATTGATTTTTGAGGTAAAGGCGTTATGAAGCCCGAATTGACGAGGGAACATGTACATCATGACTCTTAAGGTGTGGGCTTTGTTCTGCAACGACTGCTCTTCCTCATTCTCAACATGACTGTAGGGAGACCGGTTCAACACATCTACGGGAATCAGTTTTCTGATGACCAGGGGCCACGGATGCCTTACGGATATGTCTAAGACCGAAATGTACGAGTCCCCGTGCATTAAGAGCAGCTCTCGCGTAGAGCATGCGGTTCCGAACGAAGATAATCTCAGATGGCGTTTTCACCGCATCACTAACCGGTCCTTCTCCGGGTTTCTCTTGCTTAAGCGCCTCAACAACCGACAGCGACTTTCCTGATTTATCATGAACACGGCAACTTCGTCTACAGTTTGGAGTTAAAGCACCTACCGCTAATTTGACAGAGGTTATTTGCTCCCGCTTTCACGGGCACAAAAATGGCACAGTCTAGGAGTAGATCTATCATAATGCTTTCTCCCGACTCGCCCATGAGGGCGAGAAGCTGTGGCCATGGCGCCTGTTTTAACGTCTCGACATGAGGGTTTCGTCGAATTAGACGTAGGCCTAGGCCACGATTCCTGCTATAGCCGTCGCAGAGTAGATGTTTCGGCCACGCGTTGCCCTTCTCCCTGGAGAATAATGTCTTTACGACGTATTCTATTATCTTATTTATGTTAGCTCGTCTAGATAAGCATACCTCACCATGATGAGGGTCAAGTTAGGTCCTACAAATGCCTGTGTTTCAATAGAACCAGCGATGCCATTAGACAGTGTAACGTATGATTCGTTGCCCTTTTGAGAGAAGTTCTTCCACCCCTCTAAGCGATCATCTTCTGCATTCTGCAGTGCACCTTGTACGCCGATGAGCGTACTATCGAGCAATGATCCTAGAGACCGTTCCACATCTGATAGAATTGAGCCTGGCGTCTTATTACTTATACCAATAGCAGCCACTTTTTTTCTTCTAAGCCGAGAAGAAGAAGGCAGTTTTGTGAGGACATAGTTGCGTAGAGTTAATACCTGAGAATAGAATTGGTTAAGCACGGCATGATGAACTTGAATGTGTTCCGGCCGCTGGATTCTCTCGGTACGGGCTCCTCCTTTCTTCATTGGCGGTTCGTTCGCTAAAGGGTTAAGGGAACCACTTCGCTTCCGTTTCCTTGGGCGAGGCATGGTATAAGTCACATAGCGTCTTTATAGCAGCCAATAGTTCGAGTTTCCAATTTTCTAGATGATGGGAGAGATATAATCTAATCCACCAACAGGGAAGAGGAAGAAATAGGAATAGCCTTAAATTTGACTCCGGTTTCGTTAATAGTACTGTATGTAGGGTGTATGTTGTTGATTGGTAGTAAGTCTTATCAAAAAGATTAAAAAAAAAAGGTGATATGAGGCGCGTTATGTATATTGATAATCACATGCGTCGACGCGTTCAATTAGTGCGTTATAGTGTACTATGTAAGCACCATCTAGTACCGGTAGGTAGATAAACTTTAGGTTAGATACAGGTAGTACATACATAGTGAAAGCCTAAGCTCCCCGTACCGTTCGCCGCGGTTCTGAGCAACGCTAAGGTTTAGGTTTAATGCTGCGCGTTCAGACATTTGAATTGATACAAGGTATTTGTACCTACGGCAAGTGCCTGTTGACTAGAGGTATGTACTTATATACAGTAATTATGTATGTATTAAATAGTACCTATGCAATACAGTGTACACCTTCGGGACCCTACATAATGTTGAATATTACTTCATATGTACCTGGTATCTAGGGGTACATAGGTGTAAGTACGTAAAATGTTCAAGTTATGAGGTACATTTTTCATACTTCGTTCTTCATTCTTCATTCTTCAAAAGCACGTTGATAACTCGACAATAAGAATAAATGTCAACATTGCTGTTTTTATTATCGATTCTTTTTCACGCTAGAAAATGACGTTACTAATTTTAACTCTGGTTATCATAAGATTCGACAGAAAGTAACAACCGGTCTATAGCAAGAGGTCGGGTTCCTTGTTAGGCTCTGTCCGACTCATTTTAGACATCGAGATTGATGCGTTTGACCTATAGCATAAGTGTACCCGCCCAACTGCTAACTATGACTTGTAATTTAATTCACATGTTCTGTTGAACCAGATTGGTTCGCTAAACCACACCGAGAGTCGAAGTCACGCCTAAGACGTGCATATATACCAGAAATATTCCCTGTACAGCGTAGGAATCACGCGGAGGGAAGGAGGAAAAAAAAAAGAAAGAGAAAGAGAAGGAGAAAGAAAAAAAGAGGTACAGGGGCGTGAGGGCATCGCAGCAGAGCCACTTCATAATATCCACTGGATTGTTCCGAGAGGCAGATACTCATGCGAGATGAGAACGTCAGGGACGAATAAGGTCCATCAATTCCAGCTGTGGTAGTAGTTAGGGGTTCGTCATGGAGTTCTAGGTCCGACATGATCGATCTGGCTGTTTTTAATAGGGGTTTCTCCTTAACCTTGTCTTGTCTTTACCCTTCACTTAGGAATCCTTTGGAAGTTGGGATTAGAACTTGATACACTTGATCATATGATTTCTATCTACCTATCCTCTCAACTGAAGTCTGACACATGTTAGCATTCAAAATATCTAGGTATCTACCGTCAAAAAACGAGGCTTCTCATACTGACAGGCTTATAAGTGGTTAAGGATGACGGAAGAGTCTGGGATAGATTGTGGCTTCTGCTTTGTTGATTAAAAGTCTCCGAGAGGGTGGGAGGGCGTGTAGGAGGGCGAGTGGTGGAGATGGAGTCATGCATGAATTTATGCCGGATTCCATCGCCAGCTGGTCAATGTCAATTTCATCTTCCAGAGTTGTCTTCCGTCTAACGCGGTCATCAGCCGAGACCGGTACAACGTATCAGATGCCGTCAGTAAAGGAGAATGTATTAGAAGTTTGATCTATGTGAAAGCTATTATTTTTTTCTGTTGTTTTTTATTTATTGGTTAATTTTGTTAATTTTATGTTTTATTTATTTTACTTGTAAGACAATCTGAATGATGTAGATATCTACATGTATGTAGGTAGAGCGCGGCGACATGAGGAGGTATGTGTGTACATACAGGTAAAAGATAAGATTTGTGGCTTAGCTTGGGTACTTCTTAAAGGCTACTGACGTGTTGACTAATACCAGACATAACAGAGGTACCTAGGTATTCTTGAACTTAAAGAGATTCGTTTCTAGGATGTAATTGTTTAACTATAGATTACGGAGTACATTGTAGATAGTAAAATCAAGTACGAAGGTAGGAGACTACATACTTCGTATACTTGGAAAAAAAGAAAGAGAAAAAATATGAGGCCCAGCTTCTGAAACGGTGCATCCCATGCAAGTTCTCGCTTATACACTAGCTGCCGACGGTTAGATAAGTACAGTACGACAAAACTATACTATGTACGATTACACAAACAGGTACGAGGGTAATATACCTTAAAGTAGGTATTGATGTTTGTTACCTAATGGGTATTATTCCTGTTCCTGTTTCCCCAACAGACAACTTAAGTTCATATGTAATATTAAAGCTTGCAAATCATGTATTTCGTAATATACCTAATAAAATAACTGGTGTCCCTCGCTTTTATTTAATACTTACCTACTCACTATGTACTCTTTGTGGGGTCTATAATCGTTAGGGCTTATTAGATCTTTTACATATCCATGGATTGCTAGTTAATGTAGATGGATCTACCAGCCTCGGCAGCCTTTGGGATGTTCTCCGACGCTTCGATCGTCATACATTTGAACGACAGATCTACGGCACATGATCTTTTCCACCACTTAAACACATAGTAGGATCCATCATCAAAATTGAACCCGCATCTATGAACAGTCCCATGGCGGTGTTCCAGGTAGAAATTTGGTTTCCGCCTCTTTCAACTCACAATTGTTATGTATTTCTTTCCTTCCATGGCCTTTTAGGTTCATGATTTATTAACACAGGTACGGATTACGCAGCATTTACGTATATGTACTGTACATGCAAGGTATATAATATAACATTGATCCATGATCCTAGACGGGGTGCCTGCCCTAGATCCTACCTACTACACTACCCACTACTTACCTGGGAAGCTGGGAGTCTATCAACCAAGGTCCTGGACATGGAACCTTGGAACTAATAAAGATACGAGATACTTGAGATACTTGAGATACTTGCTCGGACAGCGATCTTCTCATACTAACTCAAGTATACATACGTAAGCATCGGCCGGTAGCCTCAGCTTGTTCCGGCTTAGAACCTTGGAAATCGTAAACCTGGGATAATCTACTTGGGAGACTAGACACAGGCACAGGTGGGCACTACCTAGACTTAAGTACGGTATTTGATGAGTACACACATACATAGTATGTATGTATACTAAATTATACTCATACTACCTAAGTACATGTAGGTAATTATTGAAGTAACTTCATATAAAGTATAGGAGTAGAGGTTACCTTCAATTTTACGTATACATATACTTATACTTATTGTACTTTATACCTCATACATTACATAGTACGATGTACATATCTATTATGTACATTCGACTAGCATATTATGTATTTTATATTACCTCAAGCTCTCCATGGCTACTGCTACATACCTAACTTACTACAGTACATTGATTACACTATCAAGAACCTTAGAAGCATTTGGATCCGTACCACTTCAATGTTCTCCTTCTCATCTTTTCTTCCCTTCCCCCCCCCTCCTAAAAAAATACGACTTTCACCAAATCATCTTGCATGCCAGGCTGCCAGCGCATCACCTCGGGAGACATCCCACACGACCAAACAGCTTGCGACCTTAACCAGGGGCGGGTCATCTCATCCTATCTAAGTAGTAGTAGAATTTATCGAATGGCTCTTGTGAAATCGCCTGCAACGTCCGCACGCCTGTACTCCCGCTGTACGCCCGCCCTCTCCTCAACCCCCCCACACTTATCGCTGCTACCTCACGATCGTCCATTAACATCCAATTGCTTGTGAGCTCCAGAAAAAAAACCTAAGTCGCCTAACCTTGGCTAGAATCAGTTCAGGACGACCCAAGGTTATTCGACAACGTAGCCAAAACAATACCGTCAGGGTCAGAACCCTTGCTCGGCTTGACCTACCTACTCCTTCCATTTGTCTTGTACATACTTACACACACACACACATACACGGTATTGTATCGACGCCTAAACATTAGGGTGATGTCCAGAAGATGCAGGAAGAGGAGGAACCCCTTGGTGCGACGTTGGCAACCCATCATTTCGAATCCCAGTCCAGTCCAAGTCCAACGAGACACCAGCAACATGGCTATTACCACCATTACACCCTCCACCAGCAACACCACCAACCGCAGCACCAACAGCAACAATATCGTGCTCATCTAGATTACAATCCAGTAACGTTTGACCCTTCCGATTATCACGACTCCCACGATTACGAACCCGATCTTGATCAAGCCCACTTATCTTCTTCGTCGGAATTTGCGTCCTATGCCTCGAGCAACTTCCACGCCGCTCGTGCGAACGCGACGAGTGTCGAATCCGTGGCCGTCGTAGATCCCGACGATTTCTACAGAACGTACCGCGGTGTCCGCACCTCCTTGCCAGATTCGGCTCACGACCCATTCATGGCGTCAACCTTACCTGTCTCGAGGCAAGACCAGAGTCTTTCGTTGAGATCAAACGGGAATGGCACAGCCCCGAAGCACCCCGCTGCATCTTCGACACGGCCTGGGGTGAGATCTACTGTGCGCTCGGTGTCTGCACCTGTCGATGATAAGCAGCTTGGTGGTGCTTCAAAACCGAAGATTGCTGTGAATACTGCATATGGCGCTCGTGGTGGTCGTCAACCTAGCGTAAAGGATCTGAAGAGAAGGTTTGACCAAAATGCGGCGAAGTCGAGTACTCCCACCGTTCCCCGGATCCCAGTAAGAGAAACATCGTCGTCCTCGAGGTATCGAAAAGTAAGTAATGCTTCTCCAACAAGTGGTCAGTCATCGTACACGGCGTTGCAATCTACGACGCGTGATCCAGAGTCTGGAGCAACAGCATCAACGGCACGAACTGGTCAGGGGAAAAAATTAAACTCTGAAGACCAATTATCAAATAGCCCCCAGTCTTTTGCAAGCCGCATAGGAAAACCTCGAATCCCGACCACTTCTCATGGCCAAGCATCGAAGTCTATGAGTAGCATCTCTCCAGTCGCGCCGCCTAGTTCGATCCCTTCAGTCCCTCAGTCCCGTGGCCTCCTGTTCGGGGAGATAGGGCCTGGAGAAGTGAACACTGGGGCAGCGGGCTACGGAATTGGAAATTCTCGAGTGCGGCGAACTTCTGACTCGAACCTTCATAATCCTAATGGTCTGCGTCAACGAAGTTTTTCGCATACCGACGTCGAACCGCCTTCTCCGAGCGATTGGTACCGTGATGCAAATGGAAGCTCTGCAACGCATGACGATGTTGATTTGAAGGATGCGAAGTCAACTAAGGCGCATAGTCGGTCGCAGAGCGACGCGGCTGGAACTAGACCAGCTACGACGCCTTCGAAAAAACCTCCAGGCTCACGATCAGGTCCACGCGTAGAACGGGGTTCATCATCAGCGAGCTCGAAGTTGCCTGTTTCGGTGCGGAAACTTAACAGCCCCTCGGGATCCTCCAGTCCAACGTCGACACGATCAAATTCGCCATCAACGCTGAGGCGGCCTCCGGCTCAGGGGAAAACCTCGAAATCGATCCCACCTACCCGAGCGAAGACACCTAGCAATAGCTCCACTTCTTCAACAACAAGAAGACCAAGCAACCTAGGCTCCGTGACACCAAATGGCGGCACGAGACTCAACGCATACATTTCATCGCCGGCGCCAAAGCTCTCACCCCAGCTACGAAGTTCGCGGCCTCGTCAACCGGTTTCTTCGGCGACCACTGCAAGCTCAAGAATGAAGGCCGTCGAAAGGGGACGATCGCCATCCCATTTTGACTCACGTACAGGTACGAGGGCCAATGAGCAAGGAACACGCAGACGAAAAATATCGATGGGCCCAATCGACTTTGAATCTCGCCGAGAGCAGATTAAGTTGTCATACACAAAATCTATCCGTGAAAATGAGGCTCGGGCCGCAGCTAGAAGAGCTGCCGAGGAGAAAAGGCGCAAGGAAAAGGTCGAAGCTGCGGCGGCAGCTGCGCAAGAATTAGCCCTCGATGAACACCAAGAAGAAGAGGCCCAGGAAGAAACGAAAACCGAAAACGATCAAGGACTAGCCAATACTGAGATATCGTCTGTAGAACAAGCGACGTTGACAATTACGACGACGAATCCTGCACACCCTAGTCTAGATAATGTTACGGCTATCTCGGGGACTCAAAAAGATTCACCGACACTTGGTATACCTGGAAGTTTTCCATCTGTAGGGAGCATACAGGACCAAGATGAAGCACCCCCTTCAGCCATCTCCAACACTACTGAATTTGATGTCGAGCCACAGACAGATCCCCTTGTCCAAGAAATACCCGTGCGGCTAACAGTGGATAAGATCCATGACGATTATTCTATGCCGGCATCCTCAAAGATAGAGTATCGATCTCCGTTCGAAGATGAGTGTGCTAATGATGATGACTGCTCTATCAACATCTCATTAGATCCAACTGCGGAATCAAAACCAGAGCCCACAGATGTCTCACTCGTTACAAACGAACCACGTGCGAATCATATTGTTCCAGGTTCGTATCAGGACGACGACAATGAATATTCCCCGCAACCGCTTCCAGCCCAGCCGTACCACACAAAAGTGACGATAATCGGCCGTGATGCAGACTTCCCACTCTCTTGTTGTGAGATTGAGGAATCGACACAGGTGACGGCGTCCAATAGCGAGGATATCAAAGATGATAGTTCAAAACTTAACTCTCTTGAATTGGTTCGCAATATTTCTCATGATAGCGGACTTGGTCCCAATGATGAGCTCGGCGGCCCAACCGCCGATCTGGATGAGGTGGAAGGATTCCTCGTTGGGCCAATTATCAAAGACTCCGCGATAGCTGTCCCTAAAGACACCAATCCTCAACTATCAGAAGTTGCAGGTATGACTAGCCCCATGCAACAGGTGACGGAGGATTCCCGTTTCTCGACGGAGTCCAGGAGGACGATGGGCACAGCTCCTAGTCTAACTGTGCCGAGAACCTCCGATTCGATGAATAGGACAAGTCAGACTACGGTTTGGACAGATTACTCAATAAACACCCAAGATGCGTACTCCGAATATGAGTTGAAGAATCAGGCCCTGCAAAATCGTGATTCAACCTATCATGACAATGGCTCGATATCAGACTCCAGTTCTATGTCACAATCATATCAGTACGAGTTAGATCCTCGAGAGGCACACTATAATCCCGAGGTATCATCCATCAAACTCCGCGTTCAAAAATCGTTGGATCACACCCCGCACCAGCTCCCCGAGCTCAATACTGGTGGCGGCTTCGTCGTAGACTACGCCGAAAATAAGGATAGCTCCATCCCAGTTCTACCAGATCACGCTCCACCCCCGCCTCCTACGGAAGGGTCGCTACGCGATGCGGGTAGCTCTAGACCACAAAGTGATTACTTCGATGATACAAGACCTAACAGCTACGTACAAGTTGAAAAAGATGACCGAAGTCTATTTTCAATGGATCCTTCGAGAAGGCAGAGTGAAGATTTTGATCAGTCTGAGTCTGGCTCGCGTACAATATATCAGGGGTCTCTAGAGCTCACCGAAGGGCTTCCGGCTCAGTCGATTATGTTAGATAGCCAGCAAACTCTAGCGGAAAGTATTAACCAAAGTGAAGACCCGGCAGGACTCACGCCGAAAGAGAGAAAACGATTATTTACGCGCCTCGAAACCATAAAAGAGCTTGTTGACACTGAGGCATTTTTCGTCAGGGACATGAATATCGTGGAGGAAATATACAAAGGAACGGCTGAAGCTTGCCCGCAACTTGACGACAAGACCATAAAATTAATTTTCCGCAACACCGATCAAATAATCAAATTTCATTCTAATTTCTTAGTGGAGCTTAGATCCGGAGTCTCGAGTGTCTATACCCCCAAAGTACATCGGACACACATGCCAAAGGAATCGTCGTCTGCTTCCGATGGTACACCTTCGTCAACGATGTCTACAAACGCTACAGGTCACCTAAGTGACGACAAAGACCGGCAAACATCGATTGGACCGATATTCTCGCGGAACATAGAAAGGATGAAGGTGGTACACGAATCCTTCCTTAAAAACAGCGATCATGCGGCAAAGCGACTTATCCAGATTCAAGATGATCCAACGGTGAAGGTGTGGCTGAATGAATGCAATGAGGTTGCAAGAGATTTGACAAAGGCGTGGAACTTGGATTCTCTACTCATTAAACCAATGCAGAGAATTACAAAGTACCCAAATCTCTTAATTCAACTTCTCCATGAGACTCCCACAGACCACCCGGATCGCCCGTTCCTCGAATCTGCAAAGGCCAGTCTCGAGAGTGCGATAGAAGAAATTAACAAGACGAAGAAAAACTTCGAGTTGGTTGGGCAGATAGTTGGTAGGAAACGTAAGGAATCGGATGTCAGGGCCGGCTTTGCCAGGGCGTTTGGCAAAAGAGTGCAAGTTACCCACAAACCGGCGGAAGACCCAGAGTATCTCAAGCTCCACGAGAGGTTCGGCGATGATTATCTTCGACTCCAGGTTGTTCTTAGGGATGTCGAGTTCTATACAAGGCAGGTTACTGAATACGTGCATGAATTTCTGCAGTACTTGTCATCGATGGAGCTCGTTATGCGACTTCAGCCCTCACCTCACCCAGAGATCGAAAGCAAATGGGTCCGCTTCAATGTATCCATGAGAGACATCGAGAAAGTTGCATTGGAGTTGCATGTTGGTTGCCATTTTAACATGAAATTGTCGTTATTATAAGCTAATTGAACCGTCCAGCTCTCTCAAGTACGGAAGCAAGTTATTGAGCCCTTCGAATTCGTCATCAAGTCGTATGGTAACCCGTCGCTTGCCATGAAGAAACGCGCCAAACGACGACTAGATTACGAGAAATCGGTCCAACTAAAGAAAAGTGGCAAGAAAATTGACAAACAGCTTTCGGACTTCATCGAACAGTACGAGGCTCTGAACGAGACTCTGAAAAAAGAACTTCCCAAGCTTTCTACGCTAACAGAGAAGGTTGGTAAGATATGTCTCGGAAATTTTGTCAATATACAAGCTCAATGGTATGCCATTTGGAAAGAGAAAGTCAAAGTAGTACTCGAAAATCCCGAGGTGCCGGAGATTGTTGATATTGTCTCCACGTTCCAGCGCGACTACAAATTACAAGATGAGCAGATCAACGCAATTGGCATCGTAAATCCTGCTTGCAGAGGCCGTCCTTCCCAGTCGACTAGCATTGACGAGTCTATGTCAAGAATCCGTACTAGACCTGTTGACCTGGCACCTCGTGGCCGGGGACTGTCTCTAAGCAGCGATGCAGCTCCGACTCTGCCTACACCTGACTTCATGAAGCGTCATAGCGGCCAATTCACCGTCTCACCTACGGCCGCTTCTATTCCAAGCCCTCATCAATATTACTATCGTGACTACTATGGAGGAGTTAACGCCCAGGGTCGTCCGGGATCTGGCTCACTCCATGCTCCCGATTTATCTACCGTCTCTCGCCCTATAGGACCGGCATCTGCGCGACCTGGGACTGGCCAGAGCCACGACTCAACCGGCGCCCCAAGGCAGAGCACGGAGTCGAGTGTAAATGCAAGACGGCATTCTAATTCGACGTTTGCCTCTCCACTTCAACCTACCGACAATCAACGCTATTCTGGCCTGTTCCACTCCGCACTACCTCCATCTGATAGTCAGGAACGTCTACCACGACCATCCCAAGCATCATCCCGTGCATCATCTCGAGAGCGGCAGCCTATCAATGGCTACAGAGTTCTATGGCTGGCAGCATCCCTTTTCGAATTTAACATTGCAACCACTAAGCATGAAGCCGGGTACCCTTACTTGACGTACCAGGCAGGAGAGGTATGTAAAAGCCAATCTAGCAGACCAGGGAAAGTCGTTACTAAAAAAAGAAACCTTTGATAGATATTCGATGTGATAGCTGAAAAAGGCGAGTTGTGGCTTGCCAAAAACCAGGACGATCCCAACAACCTCGTTGGGTGGCTATGGTCTAAACACTTCGCCAAGTTAGCAGACGACTAGGCTACGTAACCCCGTTTACATCCGAAATTCCCGGCACCCTGATCGGACTCCGGTTATAGCATCTCTAGCGAGATTATGAGTACTAAGAAATCGCCTGCCACCTCATCATTCAACGCAGCTTGAAATGTAGTCGAAACCGCGCGAGGCGGGCTTTAGCAGGATGGGCCGAACGAGCTCGTCGAATCTGCAATTTTTTATGTGTAACAAAAGTCGGGCAAGAAGTCAGCGGTACCATGCCGCTCTACCGACGAGGCGTGGGCGAGCGTGGCGTTGATTCATTTTGGTTGGGCATCATCTACGGTACGACGCGATGGGATACGATATCATTCAGAGTACAGATGAGTGAAGAACGGGATCTCAGCAATGAAAATGGCAGAAAATATTTCGTTCTCTTTTTTTTTCTTTTTTTTTACCTTCTTCTCTTCTCTTGCACTTTATTATTAATTTCTGGGGTGCTTACTTAGACTTTAGCGTCTACGCGAGGGCGTATATCCCTTGATCCGCCACGGCCAGGTGAAGGGCTCTGCGCTCTAGATCCCCGCCCCCCCCTACATGTATTTTTTGTTAGAACTGGGAATTCGGCAGTGAATGGGAAAGCGGGTGTGCTGGCGGGTTGAGTGCTGGGTGTTGATATCGACCCTAATGTCAAAACGGATATTTCTCGTCCGGGATCCGAGGAAGTTATAACAAATTTTATAACAAGTTCATCAGCGTCGTCCTAGCGCGACTGCAGTATCGCTGTTAATTAACTAATCATATCTATTTGATCGTGGGGGTTAATACGAATGGGTGCGGGAATATGTCAAGACCGAATCATTCTGGGAATAACTTAAGTCGACGACCAATTCCTACGACTTGAGAAGAGGATATTTTGTAGGTGGTACGTGGTAGGTGGTACGTAGTTGGATAGAACCCCCTTTTTTTTTTTCTCTCAACCCGCTCACTTCAAGTTTTTCTCTGCCTACCTACCGGCCCCTCCTCCGTCCATACGATTAGAGGTAAAGCACGGCGTCGGGACGAATTAGGTTAGAGTGTAGTTATCACCGTAACTACCTCCTATCAACACATAGAAGATGCTTGCTTACCTACCTACCTACCTCCTACCCCTATCTAATAATATAACAATCACGTACCTGGTACCCTACCTACCTAGCGTGGTTCAATTCTCCAGACCAACAAGACGATTCCTTTATCCCTCCTCTACTATTGATTGATTCTGCTCTCTTTTTTCTTAAGTAGGTAAGGTAAGAGGCAATATTGTTTTTTCTATTTTTTTATAAATATCTACATGTAGGTTATCTTGAACGGTACGAGGTGCTCAGATGTTACCCTATCCCCAGGCACCCACGCAATTAACTACCACTAACCTACCTCATACATGCCTACCTACTTACCTACCTAGGTACATAGTTTGTTTGCCTCTTTTCCTCGTGTGAAGTAAAGGGATGACAGGAGGTAGATAGGTAGGTAGGCAGACAGACAGACAGACAGACAGATAGTAAGGTAGGCAGGAGGTAGGTACGGACGGGTATCCCCTAGGAGATACATACATACATACATACATACTATACCTGCCTTACCTGATTACCTTACCTGATTACCTTACCTTACCTACCTACCTACCTACCTACCTACCTACCTACCTACCTACCTACCTACCTACCTACCTACCTACCTACCTACTGTTTGCTTACCTTACCTCGACTGCGCCGCCGCGACGCACCAAGGTCCACATATATACACATATACACATACACACATATATCCTCCCCTCCCTCCCACCGCCGCCGCCGCCAGCGGACCAACAAGAAAGGGGAGGGCAAAAAAAGGAGGATAAGAGAGATACAAGGGAGTAAGGAGGGGGGGAACGAAAAAAAAAAATAAAATAAAAAAATAAGAAGTCCCAAAGAGACGGATCTCCCAATTATTAGAAAGGAAGGGGGAAAAAGGTTAGTGACAAGTAAGGTAGGTAGGTATGGTATGGTAATGGTAAATATCCCACCCTTCTCTCCACGCCCTTTATTCCTCCCCTTCCTCCCCTTCCATCCCCCCCAATGGGACCAATCCTTTTGCCGAGAGGTTCCACAGAGTTGGGAACATTTATTCCTTGCGTTCATATGTCTACCTACCTACCTACCTACCTACCTACCTAATCCTTGGGGGGAACTATGGGCTAGGTAGGTAGGTAGGTAGGTAGGTGTATGTATGTAAGAAGAGAAAGTTCCTGTTTTCTCTTATTCCTACCTAGGTACATATAGTGTCTTATCCTGGGTACCTACTTAAGGAGGTACTTGCTAGTATCTCATATAGTCCTAAAGGTTAAAAGAGTATACTGTGATAGTATATGAAAAGTAGAGAATAAGACATGAGAGAGAGGAGAGATAGAAGGAAAGAAAATGAGAGAGAGAAAGAAAGAAAGAAGAGACGTCGCATAGGTACGTTCGTGCAACCCTCGACACTCTCGAGCCCAGGCCGGCTGCTAGTGCTACTCCAAGAAGTGCCTTGACGTTACCGAACGGGCGGAGCCCCCTTCTACCTATGTATGAGGTATGTGGTATGTAGCATGTAGTATGTGTATGTACGTATGGGTATGTATGGACAGGTCATGTAGGAAGTAACCTATGTAGGTACCTAACCCGTCTTCCCGGGCGCTTCTTGTCGATCACCTTGGTGGGAATGGTTCTACACCATGTAGTCTTTCCCCCCCTCCCCCCTTTTTTTTTCGTGACACCCACTGTACCGCCGGGCCGGAGCTTCGACTCTGGCGGTTCTTACTATACCGGTACATGTGCCTGCTACTTAGACACATGTATCATCGTGTAATGTTGTGTTATACAACGTATATTGGATATATCCAGATGAGACCTAGGAAAGGGCAAGTATAATCTAACGGGGGATATTTTTCCTGACGTGGGACATCGTTTACCTAACCCTGACAAACGGGCCCTGACAAACCAATGGCAGTATAAAAAGTGCCATGTATGGATGTATGATGTGTGTGAGTAGTGTACGTAGTGTACGTAGTAGTAGTGCATAGATGCCTGGTCGGACTGTCGGGTCATTCAAGCATGTAGATTATGTCCTGTCCATGATCGTTGATTTGATTTGATTTAATTTGTGGACTACACTTCTCTCCTTCTCGCCCCCCTTTTTGCCCTGCGTTTGAACAGCTCGGCGCCCTAAGGTTAGGTAGGTAAGGTAAGATGCCAATGAAAAAAGCAGAAGAAGAAAAGGACAGAAGAACTTGATCACCCTTGCAGGACGGAATAGTTCCCGTCCAAAGTCCTAGTTAGTAGTACTAAATAAGAAAGGGGAGAAAGACCCGCAAAGAACTTGAAATGTAAGTGAGATGAGATGAGGAACACGTTGGTACTGCAACTTGCGGGTTAGTCTATAGAATTACCTTTCTTCCTCTTCTTATCCTCCTCTCCTCTCCTTTTTTCATTCTCTTTCTAAAGGAAGGTTATACGAGTTTTCATTTATCAAGTATATAAAATGTAGTAATAAGGATGCGCTAACCTTTCATCCCTTCACTCATCACCAAGTAAGTAGGTATAAATAATACGACGGTGAAGAGGAAGAAATAAAAGAAGCAGCAGCAGCAGCAGCAGCAGAATGAGCTAACATGGTTGAGGACTAGCAGGAAGAGTGTTGGTGTAGGGCCAATGTTGGAGCTATCGGAGCTTGGGGGGAAGAGGAAAAGATGCAGGTTGTTTGAATAAATCACTATATATCCAAGCTATCAAGTTACCATATTCAGGTTCGGTAAAAAAGATTGAAGTATTGAAAATATGTGTGATCGTTGGGTCAAATTCATAGGTATGTGTTCATACGCCGTAAGAGATAAGTTCATTCAATCCTTTACACAGCATCTTACACAACATTTTGACATTGATGTATAGTTGCGCCAGACCTTTTTGGGGGTAGAGGGAAGAGGGGAGAAGGGGGAAAAATAGATGAGCGGTAAAGGAATATGGGAGAATGAGAAGATTAGGTGAAAAAGATAGAAATTGAAAGGGAAAAAAAAACAGTTCGAGGCTGTTCATTAGGTACTAACTTTAGAAGAATGGGTATGTACCTACCTAATGTACATAATATTTAGGTACTGTTGTACTATAAATCGGTAGTACCACAATTGGTCTTACCGCTCGCATTTTTTTTAGTCAAAGTACGAGAATACCTGGCGTGACAACGTGTACGATAACAAACATCAATACCTACATGTAGTGTATACTTGTAGTACATGATTACCAGGTATATATCTACCTCATAGTAGACTGGAGTAGGTAGCACCTGCACCATCTGCTGGGGATCATACTATGTACTTGATAGGTAATGTATATACTTGAATACCTACATACATAATGTACATTAGTGGTATGTGCATGCTACATACATACATACATACATGTACATACAAGTAGCGAAATGCCTTCAAGGTTTGAATCCAACGGCACGGCACGGCTGAGCATCATTATCGTTTAGTTGACTAGTTCTTGAACATACAATCGTTATTCACTTGAATACCTCTTACAGTTACAGGACTTGTCACTGGAACGTAACGTAAAAAGTCAGCGGTCGAAACAGATTGGTAGATTGGTTCGAAATTCCTGACTCGTGAAATCACAGATCTCCGCGGGAATGAACAAGGCGGAGATAAAAAGCTATTTATTCTTAAGTATCGACTACAGCTGCATATGTAAGTATATTAACTTGAAGTATTCGTAGGTAGTTACTTGTTTTAATTATCAAGATATACAAATACTACTACGAATATGTACTACATATAACTGATCACGCCTTATGGGTACGTTACCAAGTAGTATAGTTTTAATGGGTCTTGTCGAGTCGTGGTATGAGGTAGATATGTATATGCTGGTACATCTATCTGTACCTAGAGTAGTAGCGTGGTAGCATTATAGCATTTAACATATTAGTGGTACTTTAAACGTGGTAAGGGAGTGGATACATTGAATAAAAGGGGACAAAAGATCGAAGCTGTCTTCATATTTAAATTCATTCAAATTCATTCATAACATTAATCCTCTCCACCTAAGAATAAATATTCAAGATATTATTCGTACTCCGTACATAAGAATTAACAGATAAAAAGTCGTTCCCTATCCTCACTTCTAGATACGTACGTATATAGGTACATTATAGACCCTTGATTTATATTATTACCTACAACGTACATGTAGGTATTATTATGTTTATTTTTTTAGTATTTTAAGTACCTGTCTAGTGTAAATAGACCCAAGCTTGGAGATCGTCATTAGATCTCATATTCGATTGTTAGAGGGACGGGACGCTCGACGCTATGTAAGTAAGGACAAGCTTGATCCCCGATGTGAGCGTGAGCATGAGCTGAGCCATAAGCGGGAAATAGTGGAGTATGAGAAACAGAAGAGGAATGAAGAAGAAGAAGAAGAAGAAGAAGAAGAAGAAGAGGTCAGAGTCAAGAGTACCTAGATTATCACTACACCAAGATAATCCGTATTATGAAGAGATCACCGATGAAATGCGATCAACCCAAAGGTTTCGTGGTTATGTCAAGTCATTGAACAATATCCCTAACTCATAGGTACCCTTTCTCTTGAGCTTTTGATCTCCAGACTCCCGCCCCGTCTACCCAATCACGGGCCGCGACCCTTCGAGCTTCGGCCCTGGTCCGGGATGCGATGCGATGCTACAGTACTACGGAGCTATCCTACGTAGCCTAACCCTTCACACATACAAAGTACATATACGGAGATCTACCTAACATGGTCACTACAATTTATAGTATGTGGTGTATGGGTATGTCATCCAATCTATATTGCGGAAATCCTTTTAGTAAGATATGACATCTGATTGTCAACTTTTCTCCCCCCTTAACCGCAAGCCCTTGACCTTCATGTGACAACGGTTACGCAACTAGGTGATGGGAGACCCTTATGATCCAAGAAAAAAAAAGAGATTCATCATCTTCTAGCATCAGCAGGGAAGGAGAAACGAAGACGAATGACTAGGCGAAGAGGAAGAACGATACCCGGTAGGCATGACCCGAGATAGTACGGTGACATCGACGCAACGGTAAGATGTTCCGGAGCCGATCTGAAATGTCGTGCCCAGATAAAAAAACCCTTGGCCATCCGTCACTCGGAAGGGGGATGGGAGATCCAGATTCCAACCCGTAGGTCCTCTCACGTCAGTGAATGTTAGCGTTCCAGGAGGTCGGGCAGCCTCGAGACGATGTTGCCATGCTGTCAACGAGCCGATGTTAACGTTGGTGGTCGAGGTATGGTCAATGGAAAGAGAAGGAGAAGGGGGGGGTTTAGAGTAGAAAGGGGAGGAATAAGAGAAGAGAGGCTGCGTATGATGGCACACTGCATGTACTATGCCATGCAATGCATGCGGGGCTCAAGCGAACCAAGGGATAGGATCACTATTATTAAGTAGGACTCCCCGGCTCTTACGTGGATGGATCTGGCAAGCCGAATCCCGGGGAAGGGAGGAGAGATAGTGGGAAGTCGGAGAAATTTTTATTAGAGAAAACGACGATGATACTACCCAATGCTTATATGGTATCGTAACTAATGACGAGATGGTAGATGAAAAAAAAAAAAAAAAAAAAAAGAGAGTAGAAGCTAGAGGGTGCCCGTCACAACTTGTCTCCACGATCCTCTAGATGTGCATACGGAACCAAGATATGAAGAAGAAATAAAATTTAGAGTATGTTCCTATATGAGTAAATGATAATCTATCTAAAAAAGAGTAGTTCGTTATAGAGCCTGGGATTCTGGGTCGGGCTTTGCTTTGATCAAGGATGAGCAGGATTATCGTACGAGGTTCGTCTACTTAGAGCATTAGAAGGGCCAACGATCAACAAATGACACAATCAACACATGAGATGAAAATGATCATTCTCGACCATGTTGATTATATTATATTATAGCTTTCGAGTTAGTTAGTTATTATACTCTTACCTGGTCTTTAGATCAGATGTCTACTTAAGTAACATACTTACAATCTTACACTCATACTTCTACGCACTTATACGCTTACACGCTCACATACCATAAGGCGAGGCTCTTCTCTTCTTAACCAACACTTTCATAATCTATTTCTAATAACTCGTGTGATCACTTGCTTACTCTCCCCCTTTTTCTTTTTCGCTCTCTTCTTCTACTTTATTATACGGTCTTGTTTCCGCATGCAACCTTCGAAATCAAGTATACGTAGTTCGTTCAACAGGGACCCGCATAAAATGACAGGATACCCGACATCATCGCCGGTTTCTTCGAGTCCACGAAGCCCGGCGGGGCTATTATACTGCCAGTCAGTCTGCCAAGTGTCTACCTGCTATTATATAAACTAGGTTATATCTACCTAGTGCGTATAATTATATATACTACGTGTACAGTACAGATCGAGGGTAGACCTTGGCCTAATTCGTACCTAATTCGTAATTCGGCGCTTATCCGGACAAGAAGCTGAAATCGTCTTCATCCTGTATCATACCTGGTAATTCTAGTTGACCTAGGCCTCTATGGGTCACGATGCAGGCCTCTTTTTTTTTTTTTTTTTTTTTTTTTTTTTTTACCTTCACGCGCATCATCCTCAGCCACGGGTCAAGGTCTCGTCGGCCATCATTTCAACCAATTCAGCCATTCAACCGACAAACTAACATCTCGTGTTGGCAATACGGGCAATGCCAAGTTGTCAACATTTGAAATATCTGACACTTCTGAGATATTTCTAATAATTGGCTATTTTTCTTCATTTTCTTAAGCATGAAGTGGAGAAGAAGAAGAAGAAGGAGGAAGAGGAGGAGGAAAAGAAAAGAAATAAAAGAAGCGGTGATTTAAAAGGAATAAGACGATGATAATACGATAATACGATGATACATTCATTGTCGGCTCCGATTGTATGGCACCCAATCACCCCGCGTTCTTCCTTTCCTCTGCTGTGCCGTCGGCATTTGCATATAGTTAGTTGTCATGGTGTATATCATAACAGAGATACAGAAAGATAGTTGGGAACGTTTAACCAATCCTGCTTTAAACAAGAATAGTTAAGGCTTTTGAAAGTTTTTTTTGTCTATCAAATGACATGAGAATATTATGTAGATACCTCTTATATGTACCTAGAAAGATCATCTCTATACTTATGTATATACATACATGTAATTGTTAACATGTCATAAAGAGTATAATACGGCATAGTAGAAAGAAAATATATCCATGCATATAGACTAAACAAACCCATGAACGTCCTAACTATATGTAGGTAGCTAAATGTTCCGATGCATAGCCGTCGTTAGAATATCCACTAACCTACTACGGGTACCACCTCTCATATGTACCTACAACGGTAGGTGTATGTATGTACGAGGTATGCATGTGGATATATCTTATGAGAATACTGGAGTTTAGGTATCCGTTTGAAGGGTACCTATCTTGATGTACCAAGGTACCACCTATCATGCTAGACACGCAGACTTACACTAAAAACTCGAAGCTCCCACAGCTCACAAGCCTACGGTGCCCGTCCCCCACCTCACGTACTCCCCACCCCCTCTCCCTCCTTCCCCCCCCAAAACGCTTGACAAGCTTCGAGGAACGAAAGGAACCTAATCCGTAAGGAAGCTAGTAAGGTAGTACTAGGTACAAGGTACATCAACTGACATAAGTACGAAGTACTTAATTGTCTTTACATTTGATGCACAAGTGTACATAGACGACCCTTGTCTTCCAATCGGCTCTGATGGTGCTTTCATGTTCTACTTAATACGTAGAGTTTGCGCCTCCTCCAGCGTTCCTAGTATTTTCAGTGTCCCAGCATCCCCTAGTTGATCACACAGCAGGTGTCCCTTAAGAAACTGGGCGGGACTTTGTCTTACATGTCTCATTAATTTTTTATTTTTTATTTTTTTTTTTTCAATTTTCAATATTCAAAATTTTTTAAAAATTCTCCAACCACGTTTCTCCATGTTAGACCGTTTAAAAAATCATCCCACCTTATTTCTACGGCATAGTAAACAAACTTTGACAGCATATATACAGCTTAACATACATATTTCTAGCATAACCATAAACTATAACCATCTGATCTAATTCGCCTCCCCCTCTCCGCCGTCCCGATTCTCTATTTTATTTCGTTGGAAAAAAAAGGTGGAAACGAAATAAAAAAACAACAACAATAACAACAACAACAACAGAAGGAAAAAAAAAAAAAAGGTACATACGATTAAGTAGAAAATCTGCGCACGTCCACCGCCGTGGAAGAAATAGAGACGCAAGAGAAAGCAAAGAAACAAAAAGGACCCTGGGTCGCATGAACCATAACCTACCATCTTACCGCTCGCCATACATCTACGCCTACATCTACGCCTACGTCTACATCTGCGTCTGCGTTTACGTCCACGTCTGCATCTACGTTCACGTATACTTACAACCTACCACTCCCATTCTTAATATAGTGCTCGAATCCTTATTAGAGGATTAAAGAGACCCTTTTACATTACACCTTTTTCGAGTACGGCATATTCTATTTCACGTCCCAACTTTCCCGCCGAACGTGAACGTCCCACTCCTACAACCGACCGCTTTCGACCGACACCCCTCCCCCCCTTCCTTCGTCTTCGGTCCTCGGTCTTTGGTCTTTGGTCTTTCGTCCCTTGGTCCTTGGTTCTTCCTTCTCCTATCCAAAGTTTCATACTTTACGTCTACTACCCTTCGGGAGCAAAGAAGACCTGCCCCGAGGTCGACCCGCGGGTGTCACGTCAACGGTCACGTAGAGTTGGAGAAGTATATTTTGTGCAGCAAATCGTGTTAACGGAAGAGAAGAAGAAGCTGAGAGAGGAAAGACGAGAGACGAGTCAAGATGAGTTCAGGATACCCAGCTCCGCCTGTTCATCACTCCCAAGCTTTCCCACCCGAGATGTCGGGCCCTTCTGCGCATCACCCGGGCTATGCCCAACTCCCTCCTCCCATGTCCTATAATTATCAACAAGACCCCATTTCCAACCCTCACCGCGCCAACATGCCTCCCCCTCGAACGAACATGGCCCCGCCCACTATGCCCGGCCCTAGAGATCGCACCAGCGAACTTGCCACGGCGGAAAACGGAGTCAGCGGGCCTGGTTCCAACCCGCTTACCTCCAAACCCGGAGCGGACGAAAAGGATAAACCTGCTCCGCAACCGATCGAGGGCACCGACGCAACTAGAAAATACAGGTAATTTTTATTCTCGATACCTACTCCCTTGCAATTTGTGATCTTTTTCTCTTTCTTTTTGGGAGTATGAAGTTAACAAATACCTCAGGCTAGAAGTTGTCCAACAACCCCTAAGAGCGAGAATGTGCGGATTTGGTGATAAGGTGGGCGCGTCTCGTCTGTCCCGTTCGTTTGGGTCGGGTGGGTGCTAATACCGAGCAGGATCGGCGGCCTATAACTCCTCCGCCTTGCATTAGATTAGTAGTCATGGACAAGAACACGGGGAAAGAGGTAGATTGCAAGTGTGTGGAGCGCGGTCTCGTCACTTTTTTAGAATATCGCTAACCGTACACTAGCGAGGTTGAGCATCAGCACTATGTCTTACACGTTGATCTCTGGTCCGAAAACGGGGATAAAGAAGTGAACTTGGTCAAACACTCGCAGCAATCCCCGTCTATATCGTCTACCCAGGCATCTTCTTTCCGAGAAGTGATCGAAGGGAGCCAGACCGGAGGCTACGGGTATCAATCTATCGTCCCGTCGAATCGCGAATATGCGCCGCCACCTAACGCAGGCTATCCTCACCCGATACCCGCCTATCAACCAGATCCGTACGGTCAAGGTACAGAGATCCCGGCTCTTTTGCACATATGATTTTTCGATTGCTCACGTGTTCTCTAGGATATGGCTATCCTCCACAAGCCCAGCCGTACGGCTATCCTGGTGGAGGCTACCGGAACGACATGGTGCCGGGAGTGCCTCAGTTGCCGTCGCAGCCTATGTTTGGTCCTCGGTTTTCCCAAGAAATGCCCGGGCACCAGATGACGCAGCACCGTCTGATGGGACCCCAGTCACCGAATGGGATGTACACGAGAAATCTTATCGGCAGTCTCGCTGCCAGCGCATCACGTCTCACGGACCCTACAGATAAGATCGGGATCTGGTTTATCTTACAAGATCTGAGCGTCAGGACGGAAGGATGGTTTAGGTAAGTGGCTTAACATGAAAAAGAAAAAAGAAAAAACGCATGGTTGATCACACGCTTACGCGATACGCAGATTACGGTTTTCGTTTATCAACCTACGACGGCCGGATGCGACTACTAATGGCGGCAGCGATGCCGAACTCTTAAATAGAGGCAGGGCGCCAGTCCTCGCGCAGGTTTTCAGCGAAAAGTTTCAAGTGTACTCGGCAAAGAAATTCCCAGGTGTGTGCGAGAGCACGGCGTTGAGCAAATGCTTCGCCGTGCAGGGAGTTAAGATTCCTATTAGAAAGGACGGTCAGGACGGAAAGGGAAGTAAGGGTAGAGGGTCGGACGATGATGATGAAAATTAAAGGTGCTCATCCACCGTCGTCGCTCAAATGTGAATATGACTGGCGGGGTGATAGGGTACGGACAGGTCAGAAATCGATTACGGCGAATTTGGGGCAAGGCGAGCTGCCTCCCCACGAGCCCTCCCACGAGGCGCCTTTCACACCACGTGCGCTCACGTTCATATATCATATGACTAAATATATGATGGACAGGGGCTTGGTTTACAGCTACAGGATAGAACGGCTTATTCGAAGCCGACGGAAAACAAGGTAAAAAAAGGCAGAGACGGAACAGCCAGGCAGTCAAAGGGGACAGATTCTAAAGTTAACCCAGCTTGGCCGAGCCATATGATTGACTACCATTTACATCTACCTAAGGTTTCTATGTTTACCTCGTTTATAACCGATGGATTGATTCCGCAATATACCCGCCATAGGTACAGCACAGATATATGGAAGAAGTGAACTAGAAGAAGATATGTGTGCGTCATGGATGTGGTTGTTTTTTTTTCTATTTCTTCTTTTTTTTTTTGGTATATTGATAGTAACTCTCGAGGCAAACTGACAAACACCTTAATTTATGCCGTATCGTGACTAACAGAGATATGAACAGGCTTGTTCATTTTCATTTTATTAGGTATGTTACATCTCTTGAGACGATGAGGCTTGTCGTTGATGATTTGATATATTCAGGGTTTAGGATGGTTATAGTAGTGAAGGAGTTGGTGTCTTTGCCCCCTTTTTTTTTCTATTTTCAAATTATATATTATGTTGTTATTGTAGATTGTAGATGGCGCCTAACTCGATGACCAGTTCTGATCTAAGGGAGGTACTGTATACATACTACATAATGTTGCTGCTGCTGCGAACAGTCAGTCAACTTTGAAAGGTAACCTTATTTCATATGCCTCGTTCGGACGACAGGGGCAGGGGGGGGGGCGAATAGTGTATGTGCTCTCATTAGCGACTCGAGGCCGTTTGAGAAAACGCGGAGAAAGGAGGGAGGTACTATAGGTAGGTACGTTATGTTGTAAATCGGGGGAGCTGATAAGGTTAGTTGGATCGACATGTGTTAAATGTATGTACGTATGAGGTATGTAGGTACATGTATGAGGTAGGTATGTAGGTACATGAACCACATGTCAAGTGTTAACCATCAAGCTCAGAACTTCCACTTTCCATTTGAAGGTTGTGGTATATTACATATAGGGGTACATAGACACTTACACCGTTCGGTACCCCCGTACGAGGTAGGTATGTCGAACATCGAAGTTAGGTTAAGGACCTGAACGGTAAATTGACGCGAGCTCGGGACGAGAGGTGTACTGGCTACTTCATCTACGTAGGCGAGTAAGTACATATGTACATACTGCATGCTTAGGTACAGGTATGTATATAGTAGGTATGTAGGTAGGTATGTGTATAAGTTACGCAAGTGTAACGATGGCGAGTCCGATTGATCACATTAACGGTGACTGTCCAACGAGGCTTTTAGAAAAGAGAGCTAAAAAATATATATATACGCTCGAGCTTTTTTTTTTTTTTTCTGTTTCAAGGTTACTGTTAAAAATAGTAGAGCGTGGCTTGCTTCGGATGGACTAATTAATGGATGTACTGTTGGTACCAATGTACACTGGTAACTATGTATCTAGTCAAAGATCACGTGACTGGGGCACAGACCAGTCACGTGATATGGAGGGGCATAAATGGATTCTAATCCTGCCCTCCATCAGATAGAGATTCCTCTTTTTTTCATCATCGAGGATTTTAATAGTATTGTGTTTTATCTGATTTTATTGTTCCACCTTGTCCAACCAACATGTACATATGTGATCGACGGGAGGGGAATTGACATCTTTTTGCCTCTTTTTTTTAAAAAAAAAATATTAAACAAGAAAAAAGTAGGAAATGGGAAACAGAAGATAGAAAAGAATTAATCGAGATCTGATCTGGGGAAACGATAGCGTAGGAAGGGGCGGAAAGGCGGAAGAGCGGAAGGAAGAGGGAGGATGATTACGCTAGTCGATCCCGTCTGCTAGAGCTTATTATGTACATACATACATACGTACATACATACATGTAGGTAGTAATTACATATGTATGTGTGTATGTATATATGTATAGTCTCGCCTTGTTCTTTTTCCTTTGTTCCAAATTACGTGCGATAAGGCTTGGGCTGAACGGCACGTTCTTGGCTTCCGTCAAGAATAGTAAAGTGAAGGGTACATGATATCAGTTGATGTACGGAGAGGGAAAGAGAGAGAGGGGGTACTCGTGGCGCTGCGTATCAATGTACGTCAGTGATCTACCTACGATATTAAAAATATATGTGGTAGGAGGTATTTAATACATTTTTATTGTTTTTTATCTAGTTGATGGTCACGTTGATGAAATAACATATACCTACTTTTCTATGTCATGAGGTAAGTAAAAAGGTATATATAAGTAACGGCCCAGTCTAACATGAAGATTCGAAGGGAGATACTCCGTACACATGCAGCTTAACGTGCGATGCTGTTAGTCAGAGGTACCGGATACAAAAACCTAAGCTAAGAACGGGGAACTGAGGTATGTACATAATTCGAGTATTACGGAAGACGAGCCGGCTTGGAACTAAGAAGGTACAAGGTATGACACCATCGACGAAGCGCTGGCGCCGCCGGTTTCCGAGGATTTCTATTACGTCTTAGTTACCTCATTCCATCCCGGGTTTGTTACAAGGTACCTCAGAATGTAATAGAAAAAGTCGGCGCGACTTCTTCTTGCGGTCGACTTTTCCTCTTCTTCTTCTTCAGGCGTGACTAAGAAAATTCTAAAGCGTCCCGTGACAGGAAGTAGAGGCCCCCCCGTTTAGTTCGTGATGACTTACAAGTATCTCGTGCTTCATTATTCTACTACATATCTACTGTACCTAGTTATACATATGTATTATATAACTATAAGTCTATAACACCACCTGTAACGCATCATCGCAGCAAAAATTATCGGGAACTAAGGAGGTTTAGGGTAGTTATCATTACGTTATTTATTTAAGCCTACTCAGGGAACTTCTTTCTCTCATCATCTTTTGTCGTCTTGTTCTTATATTCGGTGATTTCTCTTAATTTTACTTCAATGTTATTGTACTATCACTTACACCCGACTATCCAACAACATACACCTACAAGACGTATAATTCAGATCTTTACTACTCCCTAAAAGTACTTAACAATAATAATAATTAATAACTTTCCAACTCTTGCGCTACCCAAGGTAGACAGCCCTCGTATCTATTTTATCATTCTTCTCGAACTAGTCGATCTCCTCTTTATAAGGACCCAAGTGACGGAAAAAAAAAGAAATAGAAAAAGAAAAATGTCTGGACACATGACGTCGACCGGCCGAGGCGGCGCGGGTAACATCGCCGACTCCTCCAAGTCCCCCCGCGTCCAGCCCGCCGACCTCGAGACCCCGACCCTGAAAGCCTCCGTCGTCACCACCGGCCGCGGCGGCTCCGGGAACATGGCCCCGAACAAGGATCCCGTCGAGACGAGGGCGCGCCAGGACGTAGCCCCGTGAGTTTCCTTCTCTCCTTTTTCTCTCCTACCCGAGCACATGTGTCTCGAATGAATAGATGGAATCAGTTAGAATATATATCTAAAAGCTCTGCGCGGGATGGAAAGGGGGAAAAGGGGGTTGGTTACGCGGCCGAGGAATATAACATACATACCCCTACCTAACACATCCTATATCCCGTACCAAACTTATCAGACTTACACCAGCTAATCTACCTCTCCTCCCCAGCATCGAGCGCCAGCCAGCCCGCGGCGCAACGCACGTCGGGCGCGGCGGCGCGGCCAACGTAGCCCGGGCGGGCAGCGACCGGGGCGGCGCCGGCGCCGAGGACGACGCCGACGCCGACGCCGACGCCTACGGCTCGGCCACGGCCGTCACGGACGAGTACGCGACCTCGACCACGCCCCTGCACGGCAGGACACACGCCGGCGAGGCCACGGGCGGGCTCGCCGCGCGGGCGAAGGAGTTCTTCAAGAAGGTCTAGGCGGCCTTGAGCGGGAAGAGGAGGAGGAGGGGAAGGGGGGTGTATTATGGGAATGGGGTGAGGAGGTGAACGGCTTTTTTTCCTTCTCTCTTTTTTTATTTTTATTTTTTTTTCATATTCGTTTCCGCCGCTTTTATTCTTTTGGAGTGCTTATTCCTGGCAATATGTGTCGTTAATATTTTATGTCGAGCATGGAGTTATGGTGTGCCCCTTTTTTTTTTACCGTCAGAGAGAGAGGGGTGATTCGGGGAGGGGGTTGCTTGCATTCTATAAAAGCGTGGGGATGAGTTGTTTGTTTGTTTGTTTTTGTCTAGGTAGGAGACTGGTTTTCAAGTCTCTTCTAGCGGCGGTGGGGGGAGAGGTGTGGTGATACCCGGTTTACATATTACATAGAAGCTCTGGAATCGTGTATAAAAGTAATAGTTATCTACCTATAAATGGGAGAATTGCGAGTTATTAACTTTTATACTGTTATCCTTCGATGATACCTATTCATGTTGGCTTCTGCGATCTCGGTTGTGCCTCACGGGGTGGTATATTTGCTTGTCGGATTGCTAGGTCTTTTAAAGGTCGCTGAAAACCCAAGCGACTAAGATATAACTTCTGTGACGCATCTCTCTTCTCCTTTTCCTTGACTTGGGCCGTTTGAACGTGTTGTATTTTACGTTACCTAGATACCGACAAGACTAAACCCGTACGAAAAGTTGCCTAAAGGTTAAGCTTGACTGTAAAAATTTTTACTTTACAGGATATACGCGAGTTGGTTGAAAACGAAGGGAAAAGAAGATGTTGATGGCATACTGTGTAGGGTAAACGTTGCCTCGATCCCGCCCCCTGTTCCGCGGTCGGACGGTCATGAGTCAGAGAGCGACGTAACCCGCGATGCCGGGGGATTTCGTCGGACGGTGGCCGTCGACGCCGGCGTTATAGCATGTTTTTTTTTTCTTTTTTTTCTTTATTATAGAATTATTTTTTCACACTGACAAGAAGATCTCGTTTCCATGCTTCTGCGCAGTGGTTGGCCACTTTCCTCTTTTATGGTAGACATTCGCTGTCAATAATTCGATAGGTTAGCTAGGTAGGTAGGTAGGTAACTGCTAGACTACCTACCTCCTACCAGCCCAAAGTCACACACAGCTTTAACTCACTGAAGTCTGAAGAGGGCTAGCTCGGCGAGCGAGCGAGCGAGCGCGACCAATTAAATACCTAAGTAGCTCTCCCGAAAATAGGAGTTTTTTTTTTGCTTCCTTTTTTTTTCTTATTTCCTGGGGGAAAAAGCAAGGAGGGCAGAAAAGAAAATACCTAGAGGACGAGAGAGAGAAGAAAAACAAAAGTGGAAGAAAGAAAAAAAAGACGGAAGAAATGCCCGCAGAGGTAGGCGTCACGGTGACCGAGCACGCGCGCGCGCCGGCCTTCCTGCCCGAGCTCCTGCGCGCGCGACACCTGCCGCGCGCGCTGCCGCTGCTGCGGCGCCTGCGCTTCACGCGCTTCGCCGGGGGCGTTACCGAGTACTCGCGCGTGCTCTTCGCCTTCCCATCTGCCTCTTCTTCTTCTTCTTCTCTTTCTGATGATGACGATGATACCGCTGCTGCTACTGCCGCTGCTGCTGCTGCTGCTGCTGCGATGCGGGGCGAGACACCCTTCGCGGCGGCGTATTTCGACTTCTCTCGTGGCCCGGAGACGCAGCTGTGGCTGTATGCGTCGCTAGGCGTCGCGGGCGAGGAGGAGGGCGAGGAAAAAGAAGAAGAAGGGGGAGAGCGGGGCCGCGCGGTCGAGTGTGCGGTACGGATCCTGCGCCGGGTCAGGGACCTGCGAGACGGGTACCTGCTCGAAGCCGAAAGAAGAGAAGAAGAAGAAGGAGGAGGAGGAGGAGGGGGAGGAGACGGGCGACAGCAGGAGGGGCTAGAGCGGACGGTGCTGGCGGGCTCGCTGAGCGAGCGCCTGCGGCGGGCGCTGGTGCGCCGCGGCGTGGTCTTCGGCCACGTCGGCGTCTACGACAAGTGGATGTTCCGCGCCGCGGCGCTGCCCGACGTGCCCAGCCCGCTGGCCGCCGGCATGGCGTGGGCGCCGCTCCGGCGGGCGGACATCCCGCTGCTGCTTTCGCGCACGGAGGTCGTGAGGAAGGAGTGGGTTGTTTCCCTTTTTTTCCTTCCCTTTTTTCCTTCCCTTTTTTCCTTTCTACCTTTTTTTTACGGGGAATTTTACGTGGGGGGGTTTTTTTTAAAAAAAGGATTTCATATGTTATCGATGCTTCTATCGTATACTCGAACGAGCAGGCTGACGGGAGACGCGCAGACGAACGATCGTCCTGCTTCCCAGCATGGCCGTGTACAAGGACGACGGCACGCCGGTGGCCTGGGCCCTGCTCGGGCCGGACTCCTCGCTGAGCAGCCTGCACTGCGAGGAGGAGTGGCGCGGGAGGGGGTTTGCGAAGGCGGTCGCCGTCAAGCTGTTCCGCGAGCGCCTGGCGGACTTCGACGACGAGGGGCTCTGCTGGGCGGACGTCGCGCCGGATAACCTCATGAGCCAGAGGGTTTGCAGGAGTTTGGGCGGAAGAGTGGCTTGGTCTATATCATGGTGAGTGGCAACGTTTATCATGCATGCTCTTTTACTCCCCCTTTTGTTTTTTTTTCTTAACTAGATGCTAATAGTAATCAGGAGTAGAATAGATCTAGACAGGACGTTCCCAGACCAATAGATGGTATTTGGCAATCCAAATTCGTTAGCTACATGGTATAATAGACTTCTTAGGAGTCTCGTTCATCTACTAGTCAATCGCTGGATTTCTTCAAGATAAAACTTCAGGTCGTCCGGCTTCACAAATGGTGTAATGCCGTGACCGAGGTTGGCAATCCACCCTTTCTTACCGCCCCCAAACCCCTCAACCATACCCTTCACTGTCTCCGATATGGATGTTCTCGAGCCGTATAAAACCCCCGGATCTGCGTTCCCTTGGAAAACGACTGGTCGGCTTCCTCGGGCTCTGACGGCCTCCGCCGGGTCAACAAGCCAATCCAAGCCCACGACGTCGTAGCCTAGATTGCAAATCGAATCTAGCGCGTAGTTAGCCCCTTTAGGGAAAACAATCATCGGCACGGGTTCTAAGCCAAGCTCGTTCAGCCTTTTAGGCAAATTCTTCGAAATATAAGCTAGATAGGGTTCGCTGAACGTCTTAAACGTAGAGGGCGAGAGCTCCCCGGCCCATGAGTCGAAGACTTGGATCAGCTGAGCCCCCGCTTGGACTTGCAGTGCTAGATACTCCACACAGACCTCGGATATCTTCTGTAGCAGGGCCTTCGTCTCATCCGGATGGCGGTATATCCACTTCTTGCTCTCGATGAAGAGCTTCGTGCCGCCACCTTCGACCATGTAGCAGAAGAGGGTCCAAGGAGCGCCGCAGAAGCCGATCAAGGGTACGCGACCTTTCAGCTTCTTCCTCGTCAACGTTATGGCCTTATACACGTAATCAAGCTCGGCGGCAACATCCACGTGCTTGCCGAGGACCTTAGCGTATTGGCCATCGTCGGGCGACTTCAGGGGGTCAGGGAAATGGGGACCTTTTTTATCCACCATCTCGACAACCATACCCATGGCCTGGGGTATCACGAGGATATCGGAGAAGATGATGGAAGCGTCCAATAGGCCAGCAAAGCGCTCAATGGGCTGCAGCGTCAAGGTTGAGGCAATCTCGGGATCTCGACAGCATTCGAAGAAGTCGTGATTTCCCTTGGCTTCGTGGTATTCAGGTAGATACCGGCCAGCTGAAGAGGTGCTCAGCTATGAACGGTAGATGATGGTATTTATGTATGAGCTGACGGCGCATTTGGTTTACCTACCTTGACGCATGATCCATACCGGAGCGCGTTCTACATCTTCACCTGTATTATATGACAAGTGAAATCAGTATAGTGTAGTAGAGTATACTATAATAGTATATGATAGTATAGTTGTTAAGGCAAAAGTTGTAATAATAGAAGGACACACACCTCGTGCCGTCCTTAAGATGAGGTCATTCTTTAACGGCTCGAAATTGTGAGCCATTGTAGATGTATGATGAATGATGAGTGGTGTAAAATAAAGCGCTCAGGGTTCGATTGGGTGATTAGATGAATGGACGAATGGTCAGTTGAAGACTTGAGGTATACAAGTTCAAGTTGTAAATAAATAAAAAAGAACACTTTGTTTGACCCCTGTTTAACCTTCCGAGTTTGATATCCCTTAGTCTGTCCTAATCGGGCATCAGGTACACATTGATGCGACTACTTGTGCATGTACAGACGTACCTCTTAGCTACATACATACATACACATAATACCTTGTATATAAATCTGTTTAAACTTGAATAAATCAAAAACTTAGGGTAGTTTAATAACTAACAATCATTTTACTATGCTAAACAGGCTACTTTTATACATTTAATATCTCTTATCTACTTATCTGCCAGAGATATCTTCTCAAGGTAGGAAAATGCTGCTTTAGATAGAGCAGGTTCGTAGTCTTTCGATATGTCTTTATTATTCCCTATCTTGTTAGGGAGCACGAAGAAGTCGAGGTCCGTCATACGCGCCACTCGCTACTCGACCGTTTCTTTCTATTCAGTCCTCCGTCGTACGTCTATAATCTTATTGTAAATTTTTTTTCTTCTTCTCTGTCTTTTTTAATAATGCAGGTTACAAGGTTAGAATTGAAATAAGAGGTGTTAGATAAAGAAGCCTTCACCAGTCAAGCCTAGGACCTAGATACAGATAAGAGGTATACTATGCATGTACAAGGTGGTATGTATGTTGTAGATTCAATTGATGTTATCAGATACCCCGCGGTCTACGTTGTGGGCTACATCCCTGTAACGCGCATAGTAAAAAAGGGGGAGCTGGCATTTATCCAATAGGAGTTCTGTAATAATGCTTGTAGGTACCTACCTAGTAGTTACCTAATACATACATACAGCAAAAATATTTTAATACATGTAGGTACGGAGTAGGTACGAATATTCCCCCCACAATCTTAGGAGATATTTCGAACCTTGAATAATTCCAACTTTTAATCTCATTTCTATCATCATTATAAAGTCACCTATATTATGGGAAGTCTACACCTCGTCTAACATATTGCCTCTAATTGTACAAAGCCTACCCTCTAGCATTGACCCATAAGATTGTTTATAGGTCTAAACCTATGTTTATATTTGTATAGATGTACTTCAATCACATCTGCTGAGCTCGCTCCTATTCGAAAACAGGGCACTCGTGCCTTTTTCCTCCTATCCCTTCCTCTTCTTATGCCACCCATCCTGGCCGTGCCATGTCGCGAGGCAGCTTGCCGCCGCCTCGTCCCACAGAATTCTAGCGTGTGGATATCGGACACCCTCCTCTCAGCAGCCTTTGTCCGTTTCTGTGTGGTATCGAGAACGTTCACTCGATATGGCTCCTCTGTCCCCGGCCCGATGGAAAATAGGAAACGGATGGGGAAAAGACGCATGGGCGATCTCAATTTCGGGCATATGAACTCCCCTTCGCCGCTGTGGGCGCTCGAAAATTTGGCGGATCTTACCCAATGGAAATGGAAACCTCCCTCACCGAACGTGAGACTCAGGCAGCGCCAGGCCGAGGACACGGAAGGGCGGGGTCTGATGCGAACGGTGCGGAATTGGTTCGACGGGCCCGTCCCTGAGCATCCGGACACCCCAAATTTTGGTCTGGCTCCGGGTGTAGACATGGGTGGAGTAGCAGAAGATAGCATAACGTTCTCACTTGAAGAATTTGCGGACCAGCCGTCAGCGGAAACGACCTACGATAGTCAAAGCATCACTTCGGGTGTCATCGACCGAGCACTCCGTCTCTTTTCCGCAGACCTGGAATCCGATACGGACAGTACGGCAGTATCAAGACTTACAGAATTCGGTGATAGTTGGAGACATTCTTTAGCTAGCGTTCATTTCTCTGGCGAGGCTGTCTGCTTTGTATTAGACGGCATCTTTAGTGGACTCGATATGCTACAGACGGAAAATGACGAGCTTGTGAAACTTTACAAGGTCGTAAATGCCAAGATACATATACTTGATGCGACTATTGTAGGATTATCTACTCGTAAAGTCCACGAGCACGACTGTTCTGACTGTCTTGCTTGGGACTTTGTCCTACATAAAATTTCGGAGTTGGACGTGAATGGCCTCCGTATTTTTGAAAAGGCTATGAGCTACATACCGGACTGCCACTTGAGCGAGATGTCTGTGGGCGTGCTAGCAAACCTACGCGTTTATTTGACGGCCTCGGGATACAGTGAGGATCGTTCATCCCTGATACGACAAGCAGGAAAGATGGCCCATTCTCTCAAGAGACTGGACGTAATCAACCATCTCGATATATTTGAAAGTGGTACTCAGCACGTGTTGACGCATAGAGAATCGAAAGATTCGGATTACCCCGGAATGCGTTTAGGTTGGCTGCAACTTTTAGCTAGACTACCAATCTTGGACGAAACTTACCTCGCCAAATCATGTTTTGTTCTCGAAGCCGGCTTACAAACTCAGCCGCTTTCGAACAGAGACATCTGCCAAATATATTTTGTTCAGCATCGCGAGTCGATCAAGTGTGCGGAAGCAGTGCTTGCCGTGCTTCAAGTGGAGGATGATTCAAGGTGCTACGGGTTTGTCAGCCTTCTTTTGTGGCGGATGGGACAGTTCGACCTGATCCAAGGCCTTCGTAGATTCCTCGAGAAACTCGGTCGGGAGCAGGATGTTATGCGCCTCGCGAAAGCAGTTCGGAATCTTATAAAGAACAGCGGACATGGTCTGGTACACTCTGCGATCGCGGCGAAAGCCCCTACGCTAGCTCTAGATATCTTGACGGGCTACGAAAAAAGTAGAACTAACGTATCGAAGTCCTGGCAAACTAAGTTTTCACTTAGAGCTTTGAAATCTCTTACACAACATGCGATTTTCAAGCATAGCAGGCTTATGGGTGCATTGCGTCTGAAGCGTTTCCACCGGAAGCGAATGCGGGTTCTCCCCGAGCAGAAAATTATCAGGGCGGTCGTGGCAGCAATGGCATTTGCCACCTCGCCGAGTATCTCATCTAGGACCTCTTTTCGGCTCGTCTCGCAATGCATTAGTTATTTTCTACAGACTAAACGTAATATACCGATACCAAGTATGGCGTTGAAATCGCTGCTCCATGTCGTCACGAGGGATCTCGCGAATGGGCAACTAGGCAGGACAACACGGCTGCGATGGGTTTTGCGGTTGTTCTACAGGCACGGCAGCTATGAAAAGGCAGCGCAGATAGAGGCGAGTATTACGAAATGGCGAGAAATTAATAGGCAGCATCACCTTGAGAATGTCGGACGAAGCGCGGGTCAAGGCTGGGAAGGTTGAAAAACCTAAGACTTCAGGCCGAGTTAACAGCTGTCAGGTGCCCAGACTTATCATACTCATACTCATGAGGCGAGGACCGGCTACTACTCAGAATAGGTAGCAATTTATGACCCGTCGATTTTATGGATACGGCGGTGTCATGGGCGCACGCCAGGGTATAGGAGCGAAATACATATGTACGAAGAATGCAGCGCATCACATATCAGCGTTAAGAAGAAGGAGGAGGAGGAGGAGAAGGAGAAGAAAAAGAAGACGAAGAAGAAGAATTTGGCGGTATTACAAGCTTGAGGATGCACATAGCACAATAACAAGCTTGAGGATGCACATAGCACAATAGAGAGTCGGCTGATCCTGACTGACCGGCTTCGCTTGCTAAAACATGGAGAGAGGAGGGTGGTGATTGGTGGTGATTAGCATATAGGAGGTAGGCAGCTTAAAGTTTCTGTTGAAAAGAGTTGAGCTTATTATTACATCGCCATCGGTCGCACGACAGCTGGCGTGTCTTAGGTGGGCACGATGTTGGGTTTAACTTGGTGTTAGCCATTCCGGTTCTCACGTACTCACGCTCTCACGTCCTCGAATGGCCTTGACGCCGAGATGGAGATGACCAAAAAAAAAGGGGGTTCGATTATAGCCGGGGCTACCCAGTAGCTAAGCGCGGCCACATCCGTCTCTGGTATCTATCAGGTATCCATCTCATTTGCTCTCCTTACTTATTGAAGGTTAAATAAGCGACACATACTAAATTTGTGACAGACTGGACGAGCAAGATGAGAAAGGAGAGGGCATAAAAAGGTTCGAGGTCTAGATCGGCGGCTTATAAATGGGCTACACGATGTACAATATACCACCACACCTAATAATATTGATTGTATGCACGTAATACACAGGCGTATTAGGTTACATAAAGGTATAAAATAAGAGCATCTGAACTTTACTTTCGTTTATTGTAGTATTATTAGTATACCTTACCTGGGAATATGTATCTGACAGTAGGGGGGGGGGGAGCTATTCACGTCGGGTACATTACCCGTACCCGAGGCATTGGGTAAGCCACCACCAGCACACATGCATGCAGGTCGACCCACCGTCTACCCTGTACGAAATACTACCTGGGCACGTTAGTTCGTCTCCGACTGTCTCACCACTTACCTAATTCCAATCATGTGTGTAATATCTATTATATGTATTGTGTGTCACATTACTCTTATATACATATATGAATACCTCATATTAATATTCATACTCATATCCATATTTATATGTATTCACTTGATGATGTATACGATCAAAGTCTGTCTAGGTACATATAGGTACAGTTACTTCGTGAGAGAATTATGTATTGAAAACACGGCCATCTTCCCCGTTGCACATGCCTTCTTCTCTATGTATGTCTATATATGTAAGTGTATATTGTATATTGTATCTTGGATAGCAGGTAGGTATTCTATTACACGAGATGTATACATAAATGTATATACGTAAAACAAACATTCAAGTACATAGCACCTAGGTACCTAGATATCTCTTCCCTTACGTACCTATAACCCATAACTACATCTTCTATTATATGCCTTATAACTGAAAGGTACAATCAATTCTCACCATCTTTCTACATAATTCATTCACCTAATCGTCGGCGGCTACGCAGCCCGCCTCATCTTTTCTCCTATTTTCTTTTCTCTTCTCCGGACAATACGGTATTACTTTCCCCTCCCTTTCCTCTTATCCATTCCGGCTCGCTTGATACCCTACGACTATTCGTGGGCATTTCGCTATGCAGCATCTGCAACATCGACACCGGAGGAATATATAGCGCCGTCGCTTCGACTCACAGGCCTCGATGCAAATTGCATGCAAGGGAGACACGCGGTATTGATAATTTGATATATCACCACACCCTCAATATATATTCTTGTACTTAACATGACAACATCAGTACGGCGTCGTTCTAACCGTCGGAGCTTGTAGGTCTAGGGTTCTAGATACCGACACTGATCAGAATCCGATCAGATTTATCAGATCCATCCGATCCCAGATTCCATATAATAAGACCTCGCTCGCCGCACCTAATGACCTATTGCTTTCCATTACGTCCGTATCCTACCGCATTCTTTTACCTGATGCTACCAAAGTGAACGAGCTCTCGAATAATTCCTTAAGCCAAAGAGCCAAATTCGTTCCGACACCCGATTAACCAATACTAAAATCCCCGGCTTGTTGGGTGAGATCTGACATGAAATCTGGGGAGGTCTAGATGGACCTATGAGATCGAGGCGACGATCCACCCCGGCTACTTCGTATTAGCAGGGCTTGTGCGTGTAGTTCTTCGCCCAAATTCCTATTAACTCTCGCCGCTCTCCCCTTCATAATACCTACGCAGTCGGCGGTACTTCGACTATGGAACAGACTGATCATATGGCCGGCTACGATCCGGATCCTCACTCGCACTCTTCCTGGCAGACGAAGCCTATTCGTAGGCGAAATCGTATGATCAATAGGTAAGTTGAACTTCTATGCTCATATATTTGACAAGAGAGCAATAGAAAAGGAAAAAAAAATTTTAGCAACAATAAAATCACTGGGATTCTGGAATATATATTTACACATATATATATATATATATGGGTTATATACCCTATTTATATCAAGCCAGCCCTCTCATTTCATTCTACTTGCTCTTATAAACTACATATGCTAATCCCCGGGCACGGAGTCTCCTAGAAACAAAGCTTGATTTCCCGGTCTATATTTTCTTAGATTTAGCTGGGAAATCAACGTTTTGTTTCTTGCGCTCCGTCTGCAAAAAGCTGTTTAGAATGCCGAAGAAGAAAGTTAAAGTGTTCCAAGACAAGTCCGTCTTGTACAAACTGCATCAAGGCCGGTCGAGATTGTCTGTATATAGGACCACGATTGGACGAAGCCAGTCAGATGCGTCTGGCTGAAATAAAGGAGAAACAAGGAACCCTTGAGCGGGAGCTCGAGCGAGATGTCGCAAAATCTACGACGTCTAAGAGTACGCTTCAACAGCGCATTTTGGCTGACGATATCGTGTGTGGCGATGACGGTGAGCGCGACTTGGAAGCTACACCTCTCGCTGCTTTAGACGTTACATACGAGGATGATGTTGATGGGGCGAGTGATATGATAGACCTAGGGATTCAGATTGGGAAAATGCGTATTACTGAAAGAATAGGTGGCCTTTCACGACCAAGGATATCTGAAGAGGTATGAGTCGCGAATCGCAGTCGTGAGGTAACTTACTCACAAGGTAGATTTAGATATCAGCTGGCATATGTGGCTCACAGCCCCCAGGTACACAGCCTTCGCAACCGTCACAACCGTCGCAACACGGAACACATACACCCGGGATTGACGATCTACCGGACTTCTTAAAACCAGGAGGGCAGTACATGGTACCATCTAGCGGCTTTTTCTTTGGTCATATAGAAGAGCCACCGTCCATTCTCCAATTCTTGCCCTATAAGACCGCTGCAGATCGCTTGATGAAGCATTATTTCGTAAACGTTCATCCTATCGCTCCTTGTACTCATCGACCGACGTTGGAGGCAAGTTACGCAACTTTCTGGGAGGAAATTAACGCCGGTTTCGAGCCCCGGCCTTCGATGCAAGCCGTCGTTTTCGGTGCCCTATTCAGCGGCGCCGTCAGCATGGGCGAAGATACATCATTCCCCGAGTTAGCAGGGTATCCCAAGGCTATTTGGGTTTCTAATCTCAAGTTGGGCACTGAGGCGGCTTTGAGCAAGGCAAACTTTCTACGGACTACTAAGGTAGAAACGATGCAAGCGTTTATTATGTACATGGTTAGTATACTCACGCTCGAGTAAGTCGCCACTCTAACTTGACGAAAGCTCCCGCTATGCAGAGGCGAAGTGTCGAGAGCCCATTCAGTCCTCGTCGGTGCTGCTGTGCGAATGGCCGAGTGTATGGGTTTACACCGTGACGGGGAAGCATACGGTCTCACCCCTCTCGAAACGCACATTCGACGTCTGATATGGCATCAATTATGCTTCCTCGATATTCGAACTTGTGAAGCTCAGGGACCGAAGCCGGTCATTAGACGCGATGATTATGACACGAAATTACCCTTGAATTGCAACGAAGAAGATCTCACACTTGCAGTGAGGCCCCCGGAGTCATCAGACATGTGGACTACTAATACTCTAGCTTTGATACGGTTTGAGATCAATGAGATGATGCGCATTATATGGATTGACAGACGAAGACTCGAGACTCGGCGAACCACGTTAACGGCAGTGCTCACTAAGATCGAGAACTTCCGTCGGCGGATGTCGGAAAAATATGATCACCTCTTAGACGTTACCCAACCAATTCAAAGATACGCTAAATATGTGATGTATCTCTTGACCTACCGCTTACACGTCATGACCCTACATCCATATCATTCCAATGCCGCTAATCCGATGCCTCCTCGGCTAAACCAACTTCTTATCACGTCCGGTATCATGATCGTCGAGTTCGCGATCCGGCTTGAGACTAATCCCATTTTCCGAGGTTGGGCGTGGTATCTAGGTGCCTATTTCCAATATCAGATTGCACTGTTGTTAGCAACTGAGGTTTATTTCCGTCCTCAATCATGCGAGGCAGATCGTATATGGGCATGTTTAGACTACGTGTTTGGTATGGACCGGAGGCTTCCACCAGAAACCAAAGCCGTACAGCTCCTTGCTGAAATACAGGGCAAGACGGCGATATACATGCAGATGCGCAAAATGCGCGGACCCACGACCCTCTCACGAGCCGTCCCTGGACAGAATGTCGTAGCGGGAACCACTAAACCGTCACCACCTGTGCAGAGCCATACTCGGCAAGCTCGTTTGGGATTGCCTCGGGATGTGCCAAAGGTCGAGCCGGGATATTCTCCACCAATGGCCGATGCCCCGGTACCGCAGTCACAGATGGTGTTCGCCGGAGTCTCGGACGGCCAGGCACTATGGAGCTTACCGCCAAATCACACCAGTCCGAGCAGCGATTCGTCGGGGGTAGAGCCAGGGGGACATGGGGCTCCCGCGCCAGGGTTAAGGGGGGGAGGAACGGGGTTGACACAAGGTAGTATCATGGATACTATTGATTGGGTACGCATTCTGGAACTCCCTCTCTGATTTTCTCTCTCTTTTCCATGTCCCGCCTAATCAAATTGTTAGGAAACAATAAACTCACTTTTTCCCAACGACCCGCAGACGGGTGGGCTAAGCATACAAGGCTTTCACGATCCTAACTTCAGCGTCACGGGGTGGAGCGCATGACGATATGAGATTGCCCCCCTTTTCTTTTTTTTTATCCTCTTAAAACTCTTTCTATTTCACTTGAAAATTTAGACGACGGTATGAAGCAATTCGGAGCGAGTAAACTCTCTTACTCTCTTTTCCCCCTTTTCTTCTTCTCTTATCTTCCATCTTTGTACATTTGTACCTAATGAACCATTTAAATCACGCGAGACATAAGGAGAATGGGATAATGGATATGGGGACGGGTGTGGGTTTTACGGAGATGGGAGATGGATGATAAGATATATCAATATCACTTTATTAACTTACCCAACGTACTTGTGTTTCCCGGTTTGGGTCTTAACTACCTCTTATTATATTACTTCCTGTCTCTTGTTAACTTGGTGGAGGTATCCAACTAGGTAATCTGCTCTCTTCGGCGGGGAGCTATGTAGATGGGTTCTGGACGATGTGCACTTTAGGTACCTAACATATCTGATCTGATATTTGGGGCGCATATCTGGCATTGGTTAGGGGGAGGTAAGGCTTTGGCAAAGACGACATCTCTCGTTGAACTAAAGTGGTAGGGCTTAACTTAAGCCTTAAGTAGGTACTGCTAGGTATGTACGTAGGTAGTAGATGGTACGGTACTTTGTTAGTTGTATGACCTGACCTGACCTATCATATACATAACCTGTAATCGCTCTCCAAGGCTGAAAGGAAACGAGACTATCATCAGTCAGCCATTAGCAAGCAAGTAAGCAGCACAGAGACAAAAGAAAAGTTTTCTTGAAATTTGGTTCCCCCCCCCCCCTTCCCTTTGGCAACGGGTTTCTTGCAGGTTCTCGCCTATTTCTATTTATCTACCTACCTACCTACGTACCTACCTATATATATATATATAGAGAGAGAGAGAGAGAAAGAGGGAGGGAGATACTTGTAGTATTTACTCCGTACGTCTATATACTCGCTACAGACTACGGCGCGCAGGTGCGCAGGAATGGCACATAGAACAAACAGAGCACCGAAGCAGACGGGATGGATGAGATTTCGTTTTGTTTGTTTGTTTGAAGGAAAAGAAATTCGTAAACGTTTCAATTCCTGATAATATATAAAAATAAAACTACACTTATCATTCCGAAGAAGAGTTATTGTTATCTGGAGCCGAGAAGGAAGAAGGAGACGTGTGAAAAGGCGTAAGGAAAAAAATGAAATAAAATAAAATAGAAGAAACAAGTAGCTGAGAAACCCAGGGTCATGACTTCGTTATAAACGTCCCGCGTAAAAAACCCCGAACCATATATGTACCATGTATCTCATATGGGCGGAGGAAGAGGGAGGGGAGGGGAATCCGTGATGAGAAGGAAGAGGAGGAAAAAGAAAAATAACAACATAAAAGTAGCATCCGAGGTATGGTCGATCGATCATGAGGCATGTAATGTATGGTATGAAGACAAGAGATGAGAAGTGAAAAAAAAAAACAGAAAATAAAATAAAAAGTCGAGCCCCGGATCATGCAACCAGGGAAGTCGAAGTTCGTAACGCCAGTCAAGGTATCGCCGATCCTTGAGACCAGAACCCCGTGATTTTTTTTTTCTCTGATAACAACAATGATTTGAAAACAACACTCTTCGATGATGTAGACCCTCCCCCCCTTCCATTAATGCGTATCATGGTATTCGTCATGCGACGGGCCCCTTGCCCCTCAACCTAACCATCCCGCCTTCTATTATGATTATCGTTTTTGTGATCCTGCCTTGGATTTTTATGCCTGTGCAGCGGCGACATCGTCTAAATGCCACCTTCGATGTAACCGGGTTCATGCGGGGGAGTGGGCATGGGGAGAGGAGCGTCCTGCATCTGCAAGCTGACAGTGCTAGGGACAGCTACCGAGGGCGTGGCGCCTCTCGACAAAGGAACGCCGCCCGCATCGGACGACGGCGTCACCATGCGGGCCTGGCGGTGAGGCTTCGCTACGAGCACCTGGGCGGGACATATGACGACCTCATCTTCTCCGACGCCGTTGTCGTCGCCCTTCTTGATCACGAGCGGGAAGAGCACGGTGCGGACGATGGCGCCTTGGGCCTCATATTCTTCATTGGTGGTGGAATCACCCGACCTCTCGTTCATGAGCGCCGCGTTAAAGGTAATGCTGCGTACTAGGTCGCCATTGGCGTCATATTCAGGCTGCAACGGTGGCAGCATCATGTATTCGGCACGTTGTGTGCGCATCTCGATCGAGAGATCGACTGCTTCGCGCATGACGCGGCGCAGCTGTGACTGAATTTGGCCCTCCAAGTCAGAGGGAGGCGGGAGGATGACGCACAACATCTGGAAGACGGCCTGAACAACGGCCTCGGTGTCCTGATTACGTTGGTCACCGAAGGCCGGCCGCTTGGAGAGCAGGGTCAGCGTGACGGCGCGCCACTGGCGGACGGCCTGCGGCGGCCCGACCTCTGATAAAAGTTTCTCAAGAGATTTGAGCTTCTGCCGCTGTTCACGGTCCATGCCGAAGAGATAACGTGTGAAGACGTACTCCCATATTATGGTCATGGTCATGGACGTGAATATGTCCCGGCGCCGTACACGGTCGCCAAGGTATTCGTCGACTTCAGAACCATCTAAGACGGCATTATCCAATCGATCGATGATCTTCTCGTCATTAATTTCCTTGGTTAATCGACATGCGCGCATATCGGAGAATTTGGAGAAGCGAAGAACCCATTGCTGCACGTGGGAGCATAGTTGTTGACAGCGATGGTCAAAGTGATCCTCATCTTTAAGACGGAGGAAATCAGAGTCGGGAGGCTTCGTAGCAAGTATATGTCGTTGCATCTCCTTGACTTGCTCCTTCATAGCTTGTAGTTGATCACGCAATTGTTTGATCTCCACGTCTTTCTCTTGTACCGTCCTGGCAAACTGGTCACGGGCGGACCGATGTTCACTGAGTTCTCTAGCCACTGATGCGTGCTGTGATTCAAGATGACCGTATTTTTCACTATGTTTAAGAGCGAGGACGCTGTTGGCGCTATGAAGGCCGTCATTGATTTCGGTCAATCGTGTGACTTCTTTCCGTAACCATTCGAGTGAAGCCTTGAGACTCTCGATTTCGGCATCACGCTCAGTGATGGCGGAGATGGCTTGGTGGTTCAGACTTTGTTCGGAGTGGGACTTTGCATCGGAAAGTGCGCGATTTTCCGCTATTAGCTGTTCGACCCTAGATTCGAGCTCGAGGACCTGCATGCTCTGTCGGCGACGCATGCTTTGTGGTCTGGTTGGTGACCGTGGGGATCCAATGCGGCCCTCGCCGTAGCCATCCTGCCGAACCGGGTTAGTAAATAGAAGAGCGGTGGCCATGAGTCGGATGATGATTTGATCAGAGGAGGGGACGTGCGTGAGTAAGTAGTTTGAATAAAAATGAATCAATCAATCAATCAATAGACAGATGAATAAATAAAATAAATAAATCGTGCGTGCGTGGATACGTGTTATGCGTATGCGTGTGCGTGTGCAGTGTGCAGTATGTGCGGGTGCAGGTATGTGCTATTTGATATACTTACATATACGTCGGCCATGTCCTTGGCTCGGACACGACCTTCGTTTGCTACGGGGGTGTCGCTGCCCTGAGATAGGTTCTGATGGTGACGATGGTGGAGAAATTCTCGTGATGACGGACTGATATTGGGATTGGTATCGACATTAGAATTGGGGTTGGAGTTGGGTCGTGAATGAGAAGGGGAAGAATCGGAGAGGTTGGAGCTAAGAGATCTTAGGTCACCGCTCATTCGTTTCCCCATTCGTCTTAGTGCAAGCGGTGGAGTATTATTGCCTGATCTTCCCCCTGTTCTACCCGATCTAAGGGTATAGTTGCCTGGACTATCAGGCCGAAATCGAACTGGTCCGGATTCCGGTGATCTTAACCGCGATATACTCGTGTTAGATGCAGACCGCCTAAGTTGACCCTGACTTTCCTTCTCCCGCTCCGTTCGCGTTGTTGATCCACGGTTCATGTTCTCAGATACGCTCCTTTGTCCCACTCGGCCCATCTGTCCCATCTGTCCCGCTCGTTCTATCTGTTCCTTCTGTCCCATCGGTTCTTCATCATGATATTTCGATGGTTGTGTCTTCTTAGGATCTGTCGTCCTTTGCCTCTCTTCTTCTCCATTTCCCCCAATTGGGATCGGTGTGCCTAGATTTGGCGTCTCGTTTCCCAGCCCCAGTCTTTTGCTTCGCTTTTCGTTTGGTTCAGGCGTCTGACTTATATCCACTACCCCCTCCTCTGTCATCCCATCTTTTTTATTCGTACTCTCCGGCCAATCCTGCAGATGCACACCGCTATCCCGCAGGCCCGGGTCTTCTACAAGACTCCGTCGCACTACTTTAGGCGTAACCGCAACAACCCCACTATCCCTGTCTCTGTCTCTGGTCCGTTCTGAAGGGCTTAAGACCTTATTTGGCGAGTTCCTGCTTCGATCACGGTCCTCCATTTCCAGTTCTTCATGTGTCTCCTCTTCCACCGGCGGAAGTACGCGAGGAGAATTACGCCCCGAACCCAGGTAATCTTGGATTAAAGGCCTTGGAGTCGAAAGCGTATCACTGAAGTCACCGAGACCATGCTCACTTGGCGGCGCTGAAGGTTCATTCGTACGTTCCGACGTGTCCAAGTTATCCAGTTCCCCAATAATTTCCGTATTTGATGACTTTATTGGTGTCCGACTCTCATGGCTCGCACTTCGAGGTTCTGGTAGGTCATGCTGTACTTCTCTTCCCACCACCGGACTCTCAATAGTCTCCGCGGTGCCACCTTGCGCCGGCACATCACTTTCTGGCCCTACCTCCGTAGGGCCGGAGGAGGGCGCTTCCGCATGTTTATCGGACTCCGTGCTAAGCCCGGTTCGGATAGTATCGGCATCTAGCTGGCCGTCTGCTAACGGTGTAGGTTCGGAGATCTCCCGTAGCAGGGGACTATTGGGACCATCTTCATCACCTAATGCTCTCTCAATATCTCTTTCGCTACCCTCTTCCGTCCCTTCAATTTTAGAACCATCAGGCTTCTCGATTAAAGATGTCGCCTCTTCAACTTGGGGTGAAAAAGGCACAACATCAATAGTCTTAGAATCAACGTCTTTAATTGCGCCCCTTTCCGTCCCCGATAGCTTGGAGCGAGATTCTAGAATAGTTGCTGCGATCTCACGGGCGGATGGCATCGCAGCCTGGGCGGGGTTTAGTTGTCTAGCTTCTTCGGGCAGATCTGAAGATATTTCTTCTACGTGTCTGGGATCTGGCTGATTAGACTGCGACTCTGGATGTAGGGGATAAATATCCCCAGGGGATGGCATAAGTGTCTCGCCCGCTGCATCTAGAGTATTCTCTGGCTCGTTATCATCAACGCCAACCTGCGCAAGTCTTGATGAGTGTCCTTCAAAGTAAGAAGCAGCAAGTTCTCTTTGCGGCGTGAGCAGAGGAAGGAGACCAGATGTACTAATTTGATTGACATCATGGTCGACTCCGTCAATAGTTTGCGTCTCGCTTGCTGGTATTTTCTGAGATTCAAGGTACGAGACTGCAATCTCTCGGGTAGGTGTGATACTAGAAAAGATATTGCCCTCTTGGACTCCCGTAAAATATGATTTGATAGGTAACAATCCTGGGGTTTCGTAGTCAGAGCTTTCCGCGGTTTGGGGAGGGAGGTCAGCCTGGGCTGAACGAGATTCGGGCATTACGGCGTCGTCGTTGGACAAACGTGTCTTGATTTTTTTGCCTGGAACAGGGGACTGGTCGAATGGACGTTCGTGTTCCACGTGACTACTGAGTTGGGCCGGTGAGAGATCGACATTGACTATAGGTAGCGTAGTTGTTGGGCTTTGAGGGGATCTGAGTACTGGTAACTCGACACGGTCTAGACTGTCTTGTTTGGCTTCGTCGGGTAGTGCGCGATCGTAGGCTTCTTGTGCGGGTAAGGTTAATTCATCGTGTTCTAGAAGCGGTACGATTTCCCCCGTAGGGTGACTGATATTGAAATCCTCAGCATTTTCATCTTGGTTTTTCGGGTTGGGAGTCATTTCCTCTTCCTGGACGTCCTTTGCTATAGAACTTTGCCCTTCGACTTCTGAGATGTCTTCTAGAGTCAGTCTTCCAGGGGCGTTCTCTTTGGTCGCTGTCTCCGGAGGTGCGCTTGCTGGTACATCTTCCATGGACTCCATAGGAGTAGAAGTGCCCGAAGCTTTGCGGCGTTCCTTGTCTTTTGGGGATTTCATCAGGGATTTCATAAACTCACCCTCACTCGCCACGTTCCTTTCCGCCTCTTGAGTTACATGTTCAATTGTCGTGACCTCGCCTATAACATCGCGTTGGCTTGCATCTCTATTTGTTGGCGTTTGAGTCCCCGAAGCCGGTCCTGATTCGGCTTGGAGACTCGCCTTTTTCTTCTTCTTTTTGTCTTTCTTCGATTTCTTGCGACTTACTGGAGAAGAAGGTTGAGATTCCGACTTTGACAATGAAGCGTCAGGGTCGACTGGCTCATCAGAAGGCAGAGGTTCTTGCTGCATGGCGTTTTCTAGGATAGGTATCTTGCTGGACACTAGAGGATCGTTAGATTTAAATGGTAATTGGTCGTCTGTTGTCATAGGTCCTCCGCTGGTCACTATCTCATCTTGCTTCCCAGCATTTGATAAGTCCTTGGATTCAGATTGCAAATCGATGTGCGGGATCTCGGTAGTTGCTTTAGAAGTACTAAGAGTACTCGTCTCCCTTTCACCAATCTCGGGGTGCCTGGCTAGGAGCTCGGGTGACTCGACCGCTGGCCCCGGCCTGGCCTCGGCAGCGGTACCCGCGATAGTATCTTCGATTATATATTTCGTCGCAAGTCCCTCTAGAGGAACAACTTGGTCTTGTTTAGAGCTAGGAAATATTTGGTCTTGATCAACGGACATGCCCGAGTCAACATCATCCTTTTTAGCGGGGTTGAGTTGTTTATCCAAGTCAGACTGGGCGGAAACATCAGCTTCCGCTATGGGCAGTTTCGAACTCTCTTCTTGAAAATCAGCTTGTGTCTTGTCCGCTAAGGGGAGAGCTTCCACTTCTGGGATGGAGTTCACTGGCTTTGTAGGTGATTCGACGTTACTTGGTAATGCTGCAATGGCCGTAGGACTTTTCTCGGGTTCGAAATCATGTTCAAGCTCCAGTTCAGGTGTAGAAGTAGCTAGTCCTTCCATTTTCTGTTCATTGTTCTCGGGGTTCTTCCTGCTTGGAGATTCTGGAAGGTTTCCAAGGTTCTTTTCTTCTGCGATAGTCGACTCTGCTGGTTTTGCTTGATCTTCTGAGCTCTCTGCTGGCACCTGTATGGGAGAGATTGTGCGCAGCTCTTTTTGCGTCTGGTGTTCTAGAGGGAATGTGAGTTCTGGCTCGAGTTCGGCGCCGATCTGGCTATCTTGCTTCTTCTTTTTCCCGGACTTGCTTATAGTAATGGCTTCTGGGGCGGCAACGTTTTCAGCGCTCACTGAAGGGTCCTCCTGAGCTGGCTGGTTATCATCATGTTGAGAATCCTGAGGTTTCTTGGACAATAATGATTTCTCGACCAAGTCTGATTCAAGCTGATCGGCACTCTTCTCTTTTTTGGAGGCATCCATGGGTTTCTTGTCATTTGAGGCTGCAACCCCCTTGCCCATTAGAATGCTAAATGGACTTGAAAGACCGGACGAAAAATACTTCAAGAAATTTTGTTTGGGAGGCTGTTCCAAGTTTATCTGTGCTTGAGGTTCATCAACTAGCTGCGTGTTCCCTGGCTCAGGTTCGGCTTGACTGATACTCTCCTTGTCTTTGCCCTCATTAGGCTCTTTCGCCAGCACAATCTCAGACCCATCTGGATTAATATCGGGGTCCACCACTGGCTCTGGAGAATTTTCTTGCTGAACGGGTTCTACTTGCGCGAGCTCCCCCAGCTTCGAAGAAGATTCTATCGCCAATTCTGGTTCTGTGAGCGATGATTGAAATTGTGCTTCGTCTGAAAGCTCCCCTGATGTGGATTGTAGTCGTAAAAATTCTTTCGGTTCAGAAGACTTGCCTAAAGGCTGCAGTTTCTCCATGCTGGAAACTTCCTGTGACTGTATAGAATCTTTCTGCTGTGAGGGATCTAGCTGAATAGCTTCTGCAGGTTGTAAAGGCTCCTCCAGGCGGGGAGAATCGTGCGGATGTATCGGCTCAGCTTGTGTTTCGGAAGAGATGAATTGAGCAGCGTCATCATGCCTCTCGCCTAGTTGAGGCCCTTGTATCGGCGAGCGAGATAGAGTAAAGTCTTTGGCCCACTCCTCTAGGATCTGACTGGGGATCTCTGACTGGACGATCTTATCGACGTTAGGAGCGTCAATACTGGGTGTGGCGACCGAGGCCTCTAGACGGATTAAGTCGGCTACATTATCATGAGACTCTATTAATGGTTCTCCGACAACGAGTTCTTCAGAGACGTTCGCCGGCTGCGTTGGAACATCCTCTTCGGTAAGAGAAGCACTATTATGCGGATTCGAAGCTAGCGTTTCGTCGCCCCTCGTAGACACCTGCGATGGATTCATTGGAAGTTTCTCTTCAGCAAGAACCTCGTCATCTTTGCTTACGGGTGTCGTATCAATAGGTCCGATATCTGTAGATGATGCCGTCGGCTCAGGTGCGACATCTGATTCTAAGTTGGTAGGCACCTCAGCTGGTATCTTGGGTTCGGCTTCTAAGGTACTTGTTTGCTTTTTCTTCCTGTCCTTCTTGCTCTTCTTACTAGGCGTGACAATTGTGGTATCTTGAGCATCTGGACTTTCTACCGCGGGCTTCTCTTCCGAGTCTACCTGAGCTGACTCTATAAGGACAGTCTCATTTGCGCTAGGATTCCCAAGTTCCTCCTTGTGTTCTTTCTCTTGTGTGGGAGTTGTCGGTTCGTCGACTTTCACATCGTTGGAGCCTTTAGGCGCTAAATTTTCAGTCTCAATACCCAAGGTTTCGTTTACATCCGGAACGGCTGAAAATTCCGTTTCGAACGGACTCAGTTCTTGAGGTTGTATATCATCTAGGCCACTGGACTTCTTGACTTCCTTGTTCTCCTTGCTTGCAACGGGGCCAAGATTAGCTATGTCTTTATCTTCTGGATTTTGCGGAGAGGTAGATGTGCTCGTCTCCTTCTGATCGGTGCTGCTCGTAGCTTCTTCAAGTACTTGACCCTGGTCGACCTGTGATACATCCACATTGTGAGTGCTATTTCGCTTAGCCTTCTTACTCTTTTTCTTCTTTTTCGAGACGGGACTAGGGGGGCTTTCTTCTTTTGAAGTCTCAGTAGAGTCTAGTTTGTCCACCTTTGCATGGCTATCCGCACCGGGCGCGATTAGAAATTCTTCAGTCTGCTGCTGTAAAACTTGCTCAGGAAGCTTGTCATCTCGTAAGCTTGCCTGTTCGTTATCCTCATATTCCTTGCTTGTAAGAACTCTCTCGGATGACTGAATCTTCAATTCTGCGGGGTCCTCGATGTCTACGGCTGGCTGATTGGCCGTCATGGACTCAGCCTTGTCTTGTTCGGCTGCAGTGGCTGCGATTTGCGCAGGCTCGCTTACTTTGTCTAAGGCTTGAAGAGAAGGGTTGTCATTAAATGTAGACACAACACCTGCTGTAGAATTCGTCTCTTCAATGACCTGTGCCTGTGTGCTTGGGGCTGACTCGGAGATACCCTGGCTCGGTGCGGACGTCTCATCGTCTAGGGAGATCTGGCTTCCGAGCTTCTCCTTCTGCTTTTTGGGCCTTGACGCGACCAGAGTTTCCAAGCTTTCGTTGTCGAGTATAGGCTCAGCCACATATTTTTGCTCTGGTATTGCGTTTTTAGTTAGATCATCGGCTTGTCGAACATCCTCCTGGCCATGGGAATCTATGACTTCTCCACTTGGGGCGATCTCAGGCTTTGCTTCTACTATCAGCACATCGTCACCTGCCTTTTCAGTCTGGCCTGCTGGCTGCTGCCCAGCATCTTGAGGCTGGACGGTCACATCCGCAGCACCTGATGATTGTGACTCAAGCTCATGCGGCCCCGGAAGAGGCGTATCTAATGTCTCTGTCATGGTCTCGGTCGCTTCAGGGGTAAATAAATCGCGTTGAGCAGTAAATTCTTTCTCTGCTGCAGATGATTGCATATCGGTCTCTTGAGCTGGGGGTAAATCTGATGCGTTTACGTTCTGGGGCTGGCCGTAACCACGAGTGGGCGACTGTGGCCGCTCGATAGGCAAATCTTCTGCTGGTACGGGGGAAGACACTGGGTCTTGTACTTTGCTGTCCCTTTCCTTTTCCTTGCCCTTGCCCTTCTCGGGTGTAGAGCGTTGCAATCCATCATCTTGTTGTTGGGACGCCAACTCTTCCGGCTCAGTAACTACTGGTATGTCTGTTATGATCTGGCCCGGCTTGCTCTGGTCCTCCGATACGGTCAAGGTAGGCTTAATGTGCTCCGAAGAGACTTCACTACCTGATTCTTCTAGTAGGGCCGTTGCTATTCCTGTTCTTGTTATGGACTCAAGCATCTCTTGGCCTTTACTCTTGCGTTTCTTTTTGCCTTTCTTGCTTTCTTTGACAGCAACTGGAGTCTCCTCTGGAGCGAGAGGACCTGCATCACGGACTGATGGAATGGAGTCAACTTGTGAGCCGCTTTGGGTGAGACCCTTCGTAGGGTCTATTGGCTGGTCATTTCTAGGACTTGAAGGTACGGCTAATATTGATTGATCAGATTGCAGCACTGTCGATGCATCACCTTCTATCTTATCTTGCGTAACTTTCTCAACTTCGTCATGTCGTTGGGGGGGTTCTGCGACACTGGCCTCCGTCTGAAGACCTTCTCGGATAACTGGCGCGACAGGTAATTCAGCCTGAATAATGAGCTCTGCCTCAGGAATGCTGTGGTCTGTGTCTGACTGTTTAGCTGGAACAGCCTCATCCGAAGCTTGCTGCATGTTGTCAAAATCATCTCTTGACGCTTTCTCCGTAAGAGGTCGATCTTTAGATTCAGTAATGTCAGTAGCCACTAATTCTTGGTCGTCTTTCTGTACATCTGCCTCTTCGACGTTCGTGGGCACATTGACACCTTTCGATTCTAGTTGGTCTTGTTTCTTGAGAACATCCGATTCTTTCTTGAGCTCGATTTGCTGAATGAGCTGATCTAACGGATCAATTGGCTGATTAAGAGAAGCCTCGAACTGCTTCTCCGGCGCATCGCCAGGCTGATCCTCAGACTTCGTCCAGGAATCTGGTGGGGGAGGTATCTCAGCAGCTGTCCAGTCAGTATTGAAAGTCATGTCAGACGAAGGAAACTCGCCAGCTAGTTGTGCTGGGGTTTCCATTGGGCTCTGCTCAGTTGGTTCAGCGAGCTGAACAATTTGATGCTTTTCCTTGTCTATTTTAGCCGTAGATGGCGTCGAACCCGAGTCAGAATCTTCCTTCGCAACTTGGGAGACTTCCCCAGGAACAGCGCTCGGTTTGGGGAGTATTTCTGGGGCAGTGATGGGAGCTGTTACAAGAATATTTTCAACATCAGTACGAGCATAGGTCTGGCTACTTTCGCCTGCCTCTAATTCCCCAGCAGTCAATTTATTTTCTTCTGTCTCTCCGCGCGCTTGGTTCACAGATGTGTCAATGCTCGTTTTGTCAAGGACAGGATCGGTACGTGGAATTTCTTTGTTATTCGTATCATCCTGTACACCTAAGATTCCCGATGTTTCTCGAGGAGGGTTAGTAATTGGCTCGACTTGGGTAGAACCACGCTTCTTCTTCTTCTTCCCTCTCTTCTTGCTAGGAGACGAGGTCTCAGGCTCAAGAGTTGGAGTCTTGCCAGTTTCATGCGCAAGAACATGGGAATCGTCAATCAGTTGCTTGTTGTCAGCATCCGTTTTCATGATTAAGGACTCGTCCACAGGTTTTGAAGCACCTGGTTCGTCGTCCAATACAAGTGCATCGGTAATTTGAAGGATTCCCTTCTCCTTTTCAGATGTCTCGACTAGAATATCCGCTTCAGGCAAGACAGGCGAAATATTATCTCCAGCAGGTTCAGCTTGCTCTAAAATTGACTTTGACACAGGCTCTACATCAGATCGAGGACCAGCCGAGGGCTCCTCTGATTTTGACGCTTCTAATGCATCATCATGGCCGAGATTAGAACTTTGGCGCTTCTTTTTGCTTTTTTTAGATTTTTTAGCAGGACTTGCTGGCTCGTGCAGCGAGCTATGGCTGTGCACATCGGTTGGCTCTTGGGATAACTTCTCTGGAACGCCAGCAACGGCTGAAAGCTCTTTTACATCAGCTTCAACAGGTATCGCCAGAGACGTAGGTTCTTGGCTTGATTCAGCCATTATTGAAGTATCAACGGCCTCAAATGAATCCTGGCGATTCTCGCTCTCCTGCTTGTTACCAGACTCTTCTCGCGACAGAGCTATTTCCGGTACCTCGTCAGCGACGATTTCGTTGGGAGGGCTTGTTGACTGGACAATGTCGGTCACCACATTTAGGGCGGCTGGTTCCTCTGCTACTCCAATTTGTGCAGCTGAGTTGTCTTCCAAATTCTCAATTATTCTAGGAAGTGGGGACTCGAGTGGATCGGTTGACGCAGGTTCTTGCTGGCCCCTGACTTCTTCACCGCCTGGTACGTTGGACTGCAGCAATGATTCATCCACGTTGGCGTGTTCCAATAGTGTCGGACCACTTACGTCCTCTCCGGCCGCGTCTCGCAAGCTAGCATCTGCTAAAGTGGGCTGCCCCTCGTGTTGTTTATTTTCGGTACTCGTGTTCCTATGCATAAGACGTACTTCTGCCGACTGTTGAGGATTTATAGCCAACTGTTCCTCTCTTGAAACCGGCTTCGACATATCGGACGACTTTTTGTCTTGTCCGAGATCAGCAACGGGAGCAAACTGAGCATCGCCGAATCCATCAGCTCGGGGTTCAATTGATGGCAATCCAACCGGCTCGTTTGGAGAGGCATTTTCTGGAGGCGCTTCCCCGCTGTCGTGTTTAGTTTCGCTACCAAGTATCACGGGCTCTTCTGTGGACACCTCTTTGATAATTGGCTGATCTTCAAGAGGTGGGTTGAGCTGAGCATCGGCTTCATTGGGGCCCCTCGAAGATTCTACAAGATCGTCTGGAACGGTATCAACTCTTTGATTGTCAACCTGCGCCGCTGATTCAATCTTTTGCACTGCCGAAGAAGATGGCACATAATCGGAAAGATGTTTATTCTCTTGTTGAGTAGGTACCTTTTCGTCAGCCATTTGAGCTCCTAGCTCAGGTTCCGCTTGTGCCTTTTTCCCTTTCTTCCTCTTCTTCTTGGACTTCTTTGGAGTGGAAGGAGACGTCGGAACATCGTCGACCAAGACAGGCTGTACATCATACGACTCCTGTGGAATGGCAGCTTTTGGTTGATCTTGATCATGCATCTGCAACTCGACAGACGGCACGTCAGACCTTTCTACATTGGTTTCTTGTGCTACCTCAGTTGATTTTGCTGCCTCTTCTAAGCTAATAAGCTTCGTCCGGTCCTTGTCTGATGAGTTCCGCCTACTCTGATTCCCCTTCTCCTCTCTAGTGACGTTGGCGGAGTCCTCATGGGCGAGCGCGGCTTGCTTAGCTTCTTCATTGGTAGTAGTAAGTTCCTGTATAGGAGCGAATTCAGGTTCAGCGATGGGGATATCTTTCGCGGCCATGGTTGGATCTCCCTGACTGGTGGTTGACTTTGATTCGGAAACTAGGTTAGGCCCAGCAGTAAGTATTTCTAATTCCATGGGATCAGGATGCGATACGGAAGTAGAAACACCTTGGAAAGCGGAATTCTCAGGCTCTTCAACAGAAGCTTCTCCCGCTCCTAACTTAGATTTAATTGCCTCTACTTCCACGGCTGGCATAATTGGCTCAGTGGTAGTTAGTTCTGGCTCGGTAGATTCAATAGCGGAGGTTCCTAATTCGGCAACAATGTCATCTGATTCAACTGGCCTAGTCATCGGCTGATCTGTGTGTACCATGGGCTGACTGGAGATCTCGGTGGTGATAGGAGATTCTTCTTGTTGGACGGCGTTTTCTTCTGTAGCGGACTGTTCTGTGTCAACGGTAGCTAGCTCGGGCTCTAGGTTAGTCACAGGTATCTCCGGCTCAAACTCCTCAATAGTTATTTCTTCTTGTTCAGAGATAGCAGGCTCTTCGCTAAAACTAGACTCTTTTTTAAACGAAGGCACGGGCTCAATAAATGCGGAGACACTATTGGCTGGAGTCTGGTTTTCAGCTAATTGCGTTGAGTCTTCATCCAAATCGACAATCTCAGTGTCTGCAACATCTTGCTGGCCTTCTAAACTAAGATTTGTACTTGGAGACTTGAGGTCCTCGGATGTCTTGTCCATGTCCTCATGGACATTCCAAGCTTCAGGTTCTAATATATGAGCAGTTCTCTCTGACGCTCCCGTAAAAGCTGACTCCCTGCCTGTTTCAAGACTGGAGAGCACAGGTCGTGGCTGTTTGACGGCTTGGCTATTGTCTGGACTCTCTTTTGACAATGTTCGGGCGTATATTGGAGAGTTTTCGTCAGAGGCTAACATTTTGACGTGGTCAGTGACGGGATCATGTCGATGCACGTTGTCATTAGGGGAAACGTCCTCCCTAAGTAGATGAGCTTCGATATTGGTCGGGGCCATTACCGGCTCTTCAAAAACGCTCGATTTCCCTTCATATATGTCGTCACTTTTAGCCTTTTCTAGTAAAGAGTCTAGCTCGGAAGCTCCGGTATCATACGCATTGCTTTGGGCCGTGTCAAAAGTCTCAACAGACCCAGGCGTTATGCTTTCAGGTAAGACATCAAGAACATCCAAATTCTTCAATTGAACTTTTGAAGATCCTGTGGCTTCATTATCTCGGCCAGAATCATGATCAAGTATCATCGCGGTTTCTGGCTCTTTCGCAGTGGACGAAGTTGTTTCCACTAAGGTAGAAGTAATCCGTGGGTGATCGTTAGGATAACTCTTGATGGGCTCGATGAGGTCTGCACTACCCAAAGCTGGTGGACCAGTTGACAAGCTAGGATTTTCTGACATTGACTTGGCAGGTTGACTCTTAGGCGATGGCAATTCAGCATCTTCCATTAATTTTGAATTCGACTGTTCCGTAAGTGGTGTTGAAGGTGATATGTCTCCTTCGATACTGCGTTGTCGGGAAGACTTGGGTGATCGGTTATTTGCGTCATCAGCAAGAGGTTGAGACATTTTCCCTCTTGGGTGTGCCCCTTCCGATCCCTCAATAGGACCACGAGTAACGGACTCCGGTGACATGGTGAAAATATTTTCACGCAATCGTGGATAGCGGTCGGGAGACTCAGCGGACAATTGACCAGGTGAAGGCAATCCATGTTCGCGGCCATCGAGTTCAGAAGGTGAGGATTCTCTTTCAGGAGAACTTGTTGTATCGATTGATCCTCGCAGCGCCCTTTGAAGGAGGAGTAAGGGTCGGAATTCTCGAGAGCCCTCCCAGGATGTCGGTCGAGAGCGGTTTTTTGATTCGCTTCCGAATTCTGAGGTTCCAGTAATCGGTGACGCTGTTGGAGAGGATTTACCATTGCTAGGCGTATTTCTGTTGCCTAAGCGGAAGAACTGGATGGGTATTGCGCTCTGACTAGGGGTTTTTGGTCGGGTAGGGGTTTCGTAAACGCTGCGACGGCGAGCATGAGTAGGTACTTCGCGCATGTGCCGTTCATGCTCAGGTGTCCCGGGGCGGCTATCCGGCAGAGGCGGGAAGTCGTCACCAAGCTTGGAAACAGGAGACCCAGGGAGACTTGGAGGTAGAGGTAAAAGGTCGCCATGTTTGGGGTCAATGGCTGGTCGGATTTCCCTTGGGACAATCTCAGGGTCAATAATTTCTACATCTTGTGATACTGTCGATTGTCTCTGGGGAGTGAAGGGGGTAGCTTGGGCTTCCTCTTTCGAAGGAGCATTGGTGGCATTCGAGCGGAACTCCTGAGATGCGAGAGTAACTGCATCGCCCGTCCAGCCGACACCCGCGCCAAGGGTGCCGGCATTACCTAAAAAAGAATTCTTCTTGTCCTCTTCCAGCTTGCGTAGACGTTCCTTATCGTCTACTATCCCCATTGAAGTTTTTAGGCGATTAAAGAAACCTGAGTTCTCGCCGCTCTTTCTATCTTTTTCCGATTTAGAGCCTTTACGATCCCTCTTCTCAGCGCTGCTCGTAGCGGAGAGAACAGGTTTTGTATCATCGATGCTGCCACCTCTCGATTGACTGCTACTTCGTTTTGGAGTGACATCGCCCGTAGGTTCTGGAAGCGCGAAACTAACATCGCGATCTGATGCTTTGAGATGATCTCTGTCGGCAAGCTCCGTCTCACCAACAGCGTTATCACTCGGGACGCCGTCCGGAACACTTCTCCGTTTCTTCTTCTTACCCTTCCTCCGAGAATCATCAGCGCCCGTGTCCGAGGCCAGAGTTGATCTTGAAGGCGAACCGGAATACGAATCCTGTTTTGATTTCCGCGAGCTTGAGATAGAGATATCAGATGGAGCTACAGACTGGGGCGTCGAAGGTAGGTCATCGTAGGTAGCTGTTGATCCTCTCTTGGATTTCTTCTTTGATTTTCTCGGCGTGTCTAATCCTTCCGCGGCGAATATATTCTCGTTGCGCCAATCACTAAACGATTCAGGGGCATCCTTAGGACTCTCTACAGTAACCTCGGCAACAGGCTCCATGTGTGAAAGGGAGTCAGGATCGCGCGCAGACTTCTCTTTTGATTTTTTGAAAGCGTCCCACTCGTTGAGGTTCTGGATAGCTGGGTATGCGAATTCGTCGTCAACGGAACCGCGCTTGCCTTTCTTGCTCCTTCTCACCATACCTTGCTCGTTGTCAGGCAAAGAAGAGGTCTCGGGATCGGTAATTGTTGTAGCCATATCGAGAGATGCTTCCGAGGTCGGTGCAGACCTAGATGGTGAGTCGTACATTCCAGAGTCACGTCTCAATTTCTCATCTTTCTTTGGCGTATCCCAGTCTTCTTCGGTTGCTGGAATGCTATCGGTATCAACCATCCTGTATGAGCTCTCGGTCGACAGCTGCGATGCCGGAGCAAAGTATGGGCCAGAGTCTCGTCTAGCCCTCCGACCTGTCTTTCCTGAAAAATTCCACTCATCCGTTGGAGTAGTAAACACATCGGCTCCAAGGGATTTCCACGGGCTGCTTCCGGAAATCTCGGGTGTTAATAATGATATCGGAGATGGACCAAGGAGTGTTGGATCGCGTCTAGACCCACGTCTGCTTTCTTTCGAATGATCTCGTGTGTCCTGTCGGGATATAGTCTTATCGTCCTGTATATTTTGGGAGGCATCAGCCGAAATCGTAGCCTTGGAGCTCTCTATGACGCTAGGCTTTCCTGAATCCTCTTGTACAATGATAGCCTTCATCGATTTCTTAGACTTCTTCTTAGTAGAAGTGTCGTCTCCCTCGCTGGTAGTAGTGGTCCCAACGAATTCGGTCTCAATATCTTGCTCTTTTAGAGATGTGTCTTCCGTGGTTATGTCACCAGCTTGACTTTCACCTTCCGCTGCTTTTTCGCCTCCGCTTGTCTCCTTCTTAGCAAATTTCTTTGAGTCATCTTCAGCGGTTAGTCGCGAGGTATCTGCGTGGTTAGTATCGTCAACAATAGCCCGGAGCTTTTCAGCGCTACCCTGCTTATTAGTCTTATTCTCTTCGCGCTTATCTTTACTGAGCTCAGCAAGGATTCGCGAATCATCACTAGAGATGTCCCTCTCATCAGAAGGCGTCTCGGCAACTTCACCAATGACAAACCCATGATCGGGACCATGCCGCGGCATAGCAGTTCCCGAAGCATCGATTACTCCTAGATCGGTTACTGACTCCACAAATGGGGATCTGTATATGCCAGGGTCGTTCGAACTCGGTGGCGAGTCGCGCCTGTAGAAATTTTCATCATTAATGACGATGTTGGGATCGAAACCACTGCCTTCAAGCGCTGCAGCTATATTTGCTGTAAAACCTGGGTCCTCAACAAAGCTACCTGGCATCTGGACACTCCTCAGACTAGGCGGTTTCGGCCCAGGAATAGGCGGGCTATTATACGAGCTCCCGAATTGAGAAATAGATCTACGACTTGTAGTTTTCTCCTGGTCTGGAAAAGTGCGGTTAGGTTCCCTCGGTTTGGCATTTATAGGGGCGTCCGAGACATTGGAGGACGTTCCATCCTTAGCACCGCCGACGGCTGCCACAAAAGTTCCCCAGGAACTCTTCTTGCTAGGTTGCGCTTTCGGCGTCTTGGCAGGTGTCACAATTTTGGTTCCCGAATAAGGGTCATCTTCCCTCTCCGGGCTCTCCACCACGTAGTGCTTCGTCTGGTTTTGTCCCCAGCTAACAGCCTTCGGAGTTGGGAGCGCAGGAATTGTGTCGCTTCGTGACACGCTAGCCACCTCAGAGATGGCCTTGGAGGTAGGAGCATCAGCCCTCTTCTCAGGTTCGAGAGGAGTTGCTTCAGCGGACAGTTGGTCTTCCGGGATTGGTGTGGGAATGGGCGTAGGCCGTACAACATTAAGCATCGGTCGTTCGCGCTCCGCGGAAGGGTCTCTTGTTATGAAAATAGGAGCATCCGAGGAACCCTTAACATCGCGCGTTTGGAAACGAGAAAGCTCCTTAGGATGTTCTAGCACATTGTCAATGCGAACATCGGCGTCGGGTCCGTCGTAGGGACCCTTCTTTTTCGGGTGGTCCGTTCCCGGAGGCGGCATAATCTCAACGGTTGGCAAATCCTGACCCTCTTTCCACTTCTCCACGACCGAAGGCTCAGTGTTCCGTTTCTCTTCTTCCCTAATTCTGCGTGCAAGCTCTGCCTCCCGGTAGTAACGGTTAGCATCTTCTTGGACGGCATCCTTTTCACGCTTTGGAGATTCGTTTCGCCCCGATCGGTTCCTCGAAGTAGCATCGCTACCTCTGCTACGACTACGTCCACGATGCTCTTCAGCCATTACTGCTGCCGCAGCAGCAGCAAATGCAGCTCCACTAACAGGCGCGGTCGCGTGTTCCGTAGCTTCGTACACATCACGTGCATCACGAAGCTCCCTCTCATAGGAATCCTTCCGACTAAGCCTTTCTAGAACACGTGCATCATCGTCATGATGGTCGAATCGTGAGAAATCCGGTTCTCGATCCACAGTAATCACATTTGGCGTTAGAGGTCGTTTCGGTGTCGTGTAAAGGGGAGTTTGGAAGGCATCATCAGATACTTGAAATTGGAATGGGTCAATCGGGCCTCCCTGCGACGAAAATCCTGGGTCTTCTAAGCGCTTATAGTTTTCGGAATCAGGACGACGAGCACGATCCCCGGCGCTATGATCTTCGCGGTTTTTTTCATGGTCAATCCTCCGCTCGTTTTGTCGAACATCTTCGCGTCTATCACGCATATCATCATAATCATAATTATTATCACCATGAGTCTTATCGCGACGCCGCCTCCCCTTCTCTGACTCCTGTTCTAATTCAGGCATTATCCTTTCTCGGAAGTATCTTTCCCTTTCAAAGTCTCGGTTATATTCATAACGTCTTTCAGGGCGCTTTTCTTGGTAATCTTCGCGAGCCCCCCGAGATTCGTCATAACCTGAGCGTTTTTCACCCCTCTCGTCCGGGATACCGGTAACCGAGGGCCTTTGCCGTCTTTTACCATCATGATCACGTTTTCCGTTCTGCTTTCCGCGAACTGCAGCATTATCAGAACTCAACGCCGCACCTCCTATGACGCTTGCGCTTAAACCAGCAACATCATCTGTTCCAATCCCTCTTTTCGACGATGTACGGTCAGAGTACCTAGAATCTGTTTCTACCGAATCTAGAACTTTTCTTGACACTGGCGCTATCGGCCTCGGCTGCTGTAAAGGGACTGGCCCGGGCCGGAACTGGGTCGACAAGTCCCGTTGGCTGGATACGGTGGAACTTCGGGCAACATCAAAACGGTCTGGATCAGACGTTGGAACAGGATATACCCGTTGCAGCGGACGATTCTCGGACGCAGCTTCATTAGGAGGAATAGGAGGCTTATGCTGCTGGCGAGGACTATGAAGCGTGGACCGATCCACTGTCTCGAAGCCACAAGGAGCCTCAACAATACCCCGGAGCGAGTTCACTGGTCCGAAAAGGGTTGGGTCAACCACTGACCGTTTCCGGTGGAGAGGGGGTGAGCGGGTAGATGCCTGCGGTGATCGAGGTGATCGAGGCGAGCTTTGACGCTGTATAGATTTGCTAGAAGTGTTCGGTAAGCTAAGTCCCGAGCCATAGGCGAGACCAGAATCAAACTCCTCGCTAGACGAGTCATCATCGGAAGCGGACTCCCACTCAGAATCATCCGGGGAATCATGGCGAATTTTAGAGCTTCCAATCCCTCTATTAGATGTTCCACTACCCGTCCGGCGAAACTGACTCAAGGCCGTGGCCGCACCAATTAGCGTCGATGGCCGGGACCTCCCAGCTGCCTTCAGGTCCTCGGCATTCTGTTGTCTAGCAATCTCAGCAAAACGTCTCCCTAACTCTAGTATTTCTTCATCCGTCCGGCCGTCACCCTGTCGCAAACGTGCAGGTTTCCCTGAGGGGCTCGAGGGGCTCGAGGGGCTAAATTCACGACTCCGACGTCGTTCAATGTATCCTCTTCCGTAAGCCAAGTCCGAATTTACCGATGATGAAGACGAGTTCCCAAATCGGAAAAAGCGACTACGTCTCTTTCTTACGCGATGCTGTTTCCGCGCGGCACTTCCACTACTACCACTACCACCGCCTGAGAAAAACGCGCTAAAGCCAAATCTTCGTGAAGGTCGAGAGATGTTTACTAGGGAAGAGGAAGTAGAAGAAGAGGATGAGAGGGGTGAGAGGGCACGCGATCGTAGGTCTGTAGGTTCGGGTTGTTCTTCGTAATGCGCGACAGGAACTATGGCTTGCTGACTCTGAAGTTGCTCTCTAGAGTCCCGCCACTCCTTGCGCCGACGGCGAGAGGCCTCGGGACTCCGCCGGCGATGATGCTCTCGGGTCATCATCTTATAGAGTTGGACTTAAAAAAAAGTATGATCGAGTCCATTCAGAAACACACTCTATTAATTTGATATCAGAGAGTAAGTAAGTGGTAACTATTAGAGTAGAGTATATTAGGTAAGAGTAGTATAATAGTATATCATCGCGATGTAGGGTTTGAATCCCGAGTAGGTATACAAACGTTGTTTTTGTTTAGATCCCGTATAGAGTTGTGGAGACTTCTTTTTTTTTTTTTTTTTACTATGTATACCTGTAGGGGGGAGAGGGGAGGGAAGGGAACATTAGGAAAATGACATCCTACGGTGATAGAGAGGTAAGTAGGTAGTAAGAGGTAGTATGTAGGAATAATAGGAAATAAAATGAAAATAACCGAACTGGATTAGTTACATAAACTTACTGCGCTCTGATAGACAGCCCCACATAACGCGACTTATACTTCAAATTAGATGGCTGGGGACTTCCTTTTCTCGCCGCTTCCCGATTTCTTGTTTCAAATAGTAAGTTGATTTAATTAAAAAGTAAAAGTTCAAAAAAATAAAACTAAAATAAAAATATAAAAAAAGTTGGAAGCGAACTTCAGCTTCAGCTACCCAAAGTTCAAGCCAGGACTTGGCGATCATACTATCACGTGTGCTGCATGATAACCCCATCCCGCCCCCCCCCATACGTCCTCTTACTGGCTACTATCGATCCAATTATCATCACCTTTCGTTCAATCGATCTACATACCAGTACAAGATTAATATGTACTGCCACGTCAATCTAACCGACGGTTAACCACTCTTCTTCCCCCACACCAGAGCACAAGGCAACGAACATTTATGCATTCGAATCTCAAACAACCTGTTAGCCGAAGAGCTCACTGGTACTCAACTAGGTACACTACACCACATATAATAAGTACTACATACGTACGTAACTAGCACCAAAGACATCTCGACCTAACTACATGAAATATTTTCTGTAGCACTCGAGAGATGATCGTATGTCTTCGAGACTTACACCACCGATGCCACATGGACGCAGATTAGTGACACGGAGACTTCAGCCGAGACATCACCGATTACTTAGCTAGGTCGTATCATTTCTCTATTACACTGATATGTTTCAAGTCGGCTTGTAAAACAGAAGTCAGAGTTACGATACACATGTGCTAGAGGCCTCAATATTGTCATCATGATGTTAAAGGATCGTTGTGGCAAGTGGTGGCGATGTAGTTATTGGAAAGGGATTTGTCTTTTTCGGAGGAGAGACCGATGATTCGAAAGTCGTAGGCAGAACGTATATAACTTAGGCGCATTATAAAGTACCTAGGTAAGGTATTTTTTCAAGATCAGCCTTCGATATTTATACACGTCTGTCGAACTCCTAGTGGTAGGGAAAAAACACTTGGCTCACCCAGTAGTCATCTAAGATAAGAAGAAAGCTCGCCATCTCCAAAAGTATGGCCGTAGATTTCTATGATATATCAAGTAAGATGTCGCCATGTCAATCTACCTACCGAGGTAAGAGAGATGATTTCGTATTCCCATCCTTGTAACTTAAAAAGATAAAGGTGAGAGCTAGTTATAGTAGCCAACTAACGCCATCGTGATTAAACGAGAAATTTTAGATGATGAAGTTGTCAGCAGCTGAAAACCGGTCTTATTTACGTGGCTTTATTGCATAGGGAGATTATATTATATCGTATTCGAAGCACGCTTATAACGAGAAAGCATCTGTTAGGCTACTACAGAATATGAATGTACTGTACTTTCTTTTACCTATTTAAGAGGTAGCCTTGCACTGGAAGTCTCAATACTACCGACTTACCATATGTAAATTTTTACCATATTCTCGTATATGTAAATACATTTCATTCCGTATAGGTGCTCGTTACGATACAACCCTCCATCAAAAGATCTAGAACCAACCATGAAGCCTTATTAGGCTAGATGGCCCGATCTCGTTGTATTAGTAGACTTCAGATAATCAGCTTAATTCGTCGGATTCCAATATTCTACTTTTAGGTATAGACCTGGGACTTGACGCTATTATAAACATTAGTTAGTTACTGTAACTTAGTCTGTAAGTTCCAGCATTATCTGATATTAACTTTTACGTACCTCGAAACCCTGACGATCTTAAAAAGATAAAGTTTGGCTTCTGAGTTTATGGTGGACCGGGTCCCGACCTGAGTCGAAATTCCAAGGGTACTGAATTAAGGGTTCTAGCTTAAATTCCCAGGTACGTCATAGGCGTTGTATCACGACTGAGCTGAGATTCTTAAGAATGATACCTGGGTATTTATCAGGTGCGCCCGAGATCCGTACTTTGTAAGTAGATGCTTCAGATGAGATACTTGTTTGCTTATCTTTTTTTTTTTTTTTAATAACGTACTATGTATCCTTGGTTGGCGATACGTTAGATACGTTAGTACAAATATCGTACTACATGTCAAATTTATGCGATTGAATCCACCAATGAGACACTATTTGTCCCGTTTGACATGCCTGAATAATATTAGGGATAAAGACAATAAACTTGACGGCAACTCGTGGGGGTCCACAGTTCCACCCTACGAATTTAATATCCTCTTGGCTACATTGATAGGGCCATGTCGCGCAGGAAGGAAAGAATTAGTGTAGTGCATGTACATAGTATACCTAGGTAGTGTATGAGGTATAGGGTTAATGTGAATACCTATTTACATGGTACCCTAAAAGAGCATCTAACGGTGTTTATATAGAAACTAGCTTATATGTACATCCAATTATAAGATAGGCACACGCTTATATACCTCTTATGTACCTAGGTAGGTATGTATTTATGCAGGTATGCTACATTATGGATAGGTACATGATGTACATGCCTCAGATAGGTAGGAGGTAAGGAAGGAAGGAAGGGGGGAAAAAAAAAAAGAGATGAATCTGGCCCATTCATTAAAGTCTCTTACTATAGTACTACCAAGTAAAGTACCTAGAGGTAGTAACAGTTAACCATCCTTCAATTCAATCCTTGCACATAAGAGAAAGAAGTATAGAACGATAACATTGAACACATTTATTTTCTTAATTTCATATACTAATATTTTCATCACGTCGATCATATCGTCCCGTATTGTCAGCTTTATCTGATTTATCTGATTTATCTAATTTATCTCGACACGGATAAACATTCTACATTACATAGTAATTGCGACAGAAGCCCAATCACATTTGTGACTGATATTAAAAATTATTTTTTTTTATTCGTCGTGTTCGTGTTGTCATCCCTGAGACAATTTGACATTTTGCCATTTTCCGTCTTGCATTTTGCATAACATACAACAACGAAATCCTTGAATGTGGCTTCAGCCACTTCGGCCTTCTACACACAGTAGACCAATACCTACTTGAACTTATTATTCCTTGTCTGTCTTCGAATGTCGACAGTCTCTCGGTCGAGGACTGTGACAGAAGAGACAACAAATCTGGCGCCCGTCGACTCCGATAACGAAGTTGCTTCCTCTTCATTCAACGATTCTTCTCCTGCACTCGCCCACCGCCGAAGACGATCTTCTGCATCCGGCGATTCGGTTCTCACGTCTGGTAGTCGCGTCACAACTCTGCGTCTGGGCCATCAGGCCCAGTACTTGCAGCCAACTCTAAGTCCAATCCCTGGTATGTTGTAATTGGTATTCTTACCTTTATTGCTATTGTCATTGTTGTCATTGGGCTCTACCTCTGCGTACTGGCGCATCATATCACTCCATTGCCTCCCTCCCTACCTTCAGGTTTACTAACACTGGCTGCATCTCAGGCACACCTAACATCCCAATGTCCTTAAGCAGAAGCCCCTCTCCCGTTCCTGGTGGAGGTTGGTCTTCTCCGGGCCTCAACATTAACACCAGCGGCAGATCGAGCCCGGCAAAATCATCTTTTGCAGGTCCTAACGGCGGTACAGTAACATGGGAGTCTGCAAGGCTAAAGAGCCAGGGTGTCACCGGTTACCCGTCATTCTCGACACAAAACCAGGGCTTCTTCACTCGACATATGCGTCGCATCTCGAGTAGTCTACCGTCCTTTACCACATCAGCAGATGACCGATACGCGGAGAAGGAGAAGCTTGGACGGGGCAGATGGAACGTTCCCCTCCTTGGAAGGCTTAGAACCATTGTCACACGAACGAGTAGGAAATGGAAGATACGGGCACTTATAGCGATACTGCTGGTCGTTTGCTACATACTCTTCTATATTACCCGTAAGTCTGGACATCAAATTGCTCCAATCACACGGCTAACCGTTAATTCAGCCCTATGGTATTACTGGAGAAGAACGGGCTGGTTAGGAGGCGGTGAGAAGTTTGTCATCATACTGGCCGCGAACGTTGGCGGCGGCGTAATGGAGTGGAAAGGGGCCCGAGAGTGGGCTATCGAAAGAGACAGTGTCAGGAACAAACGCAAGTACGTCGCGAGATGGGGTTATGACCTCGAAATTGTTGACATGAGCACCAAAAAACGATATGCGCATGAGTGGCGAGAAAGTTGGGAGAAGGTAGATAGCATCAGGAATAGTTTTAGGAAATACCCCAAGGCTGAGTGGTAAGTCGCCGAGCACTTTGACAGTGTCTGTTAGAAGCTAACGGGTTGCAGGATCTGGTGGCTGGACCTTAACACGTTCGTCATGGAGCCTTCTTATTCGCTTCAGCACCATCTATTCAACAGGTTGGAAAAGCATATATATCGCGACATTAACGAGTACAACCCCCTCAATATCACACACCCCCTGCAAGCCAACTATCTCGACCCGGAGTCGCAGAGTGCGGTAGGGGATGGCAGTGTCGACTCAGTGAACCTCATCCTATCCCAGGACTGTTCGGGGTTTAATCTCGGGTCGTTCTTCATCAGGAGGAGCGAGTGGGCCGACCGTTTGCTGGATATATGGTGGGACCCAGTAGCGTACGAGCAGAAGCACATGGAGTGGGAACATAAGGAGCAAGATGCGCTTGAACAACTATACACGTCTCAGCCGTGGATACGAAGTCATACTGCTTTTTTCCCACAACGACTTATTAACAGCTTCCCGACCGGCGCGTGCTCGGATAACGGAAACGACACCCGCATTCATTATAATCAGGATGACCGGGATTTTGTCGTCAATATGGCGGGTTGTGAGTGGGGCCGTGATTGTTGGGGAGAGATGTACAACTTCCGAGAGCTCAGCTACTATCTGAACCGAAATCCTTGGGAGCGGTTTAAGGAGGACCTTGTTGCTGTCATCTGGTTCAAGTTGACCGGCCAGAAAGTCAAGTGTGAGTATATATTCCTCCTATGGTCCCCCTGCATATTGTCATTCGACTCAATACGTAAACAATTTTCAACCCATATTCGGGGTCTCATCTCATGTGCACTCCATTATGGCCAGTCAATCGTCGAGAGTTTCTGAAGATGCCAATTACTAACTATAAGCACCTACAGTATAGGATAACTACCTTCCGGACCCGTCAATAATACCTTGACCTCAACAAAGTTCCTGACTTAGATCGTTGGACCATGTGAAGATGACATTTGTCTCTCGGTTCAATGTCAGAATATTTATCCCACCTTACGATATATTGATTCGTTTCTCTCTGCTCCTCGCGGCGCAATTCACTTCCCTTACCTGTCACTCAGTATACCCATTTTGCGTTACGATCAAAATTAACATGTCGAGGTCTTTGGGCTTGCCTGGTGGGCAGTCATGTCTACCATCAGCTCATCAGTTTTGACTGTTCAGATAACAGCTCTTGTCAGATCTTTTGAGATTATGAATCAGCTTGGAATAAAACGAAGAAGACTGATATCCATGTGCACCTGTACTGATACATGTAAATTATGTCATCCCTTGACATTCTACATCATATGTTCTACGAGAGGGTTCGATGGCATTGGAGATTTAGCTACAACCTAGCTCTAATGAGCTCTGCTTTATTAGCAACGATGTACCTACCTCTTAGTCTTTCAAGAATGATTCACGCCGCAAGGCTTTAGCATTCTCCTGTTCAACGCAATCAAGAATATTGCCTGACTTAAGCACCAGGTCGTTCCCAAACTTGACAACAGTCGTCTAACTGGTGCGTACGTACGTGTAATGGGCAGACATGATCCAAATACCACATCCGAACCACTATCTCGAGCTTTCAAACAAGCCAGTCACATTAGGGGTATCTTTGTTGACTCACACGTGTGCTGTACTCGATCCGATATTCTCTATTCTCGAGAGGTTCAGCTATTTGGAAGGCACCGCACAAGAGAAGATGGAGGTGAAAAAGAATTTGTGCCATCCAAGACAATCTCTCCCCATCTTTCTTTTCATTCCCTTCTTCACTACCCACTTCCCTCCCGTCCACCCCCCATTTTCATCAACCCTAATCCATCTATCTCAATCTTCCTTGTAGAACAGCCAATATGTCCATCCCTTGGGGGCGAGGTCTCCTTCAGTCAAGGGACGACTACCGTATCGCCAACGAGCTCTCCGCGAGCTTCGGCCACCAACTTCTCGTCATCCCGGGCAGAGAGGAGAACAGCAGGATGATCGTGCAGAAGTTGAACGACGGAGCGCTGTCGGCGATGTTCGACTGGGTCTCCGCCAGGTACCGACCGGATAGGCCGTACGTGGAGCGCGTGCGCGTGCTTAGCATCCTCGCCATGCTCGCCATGCAGCGCGGCGCCATCATCGAGGACCGCCACCTGGGCCTCCTCCGCGCCATCCGCAACCACCTGCCCACGCTCGAGCAGCAGCTCCAGATCATCACCGCCGTGACCGAGTACAAGAACGACGGCACCCGTTGGGTCCCGGGCTCGAAGGACTTTGGGTACTGCCTGGTGGCAAAGACCGGAATCGCACAACTGGACTACGACCTCACCGACGAGTTCTGGTACAACGGCCTAGGGTAAGTCTTTTCCTCTTTTCGCATCTCACTCGCTAGCGTTCTCGAATGTTTTTCTTATTACAGTCTATCTGATAAACCCCCACCCTCCCCCCCCGGTAATGAAGTCGCTGATAGCGGATTCCGCATATTCCCGTCAGTAGATATTCCTCTGATGAACATCCGACCGGGATCACGATCTCCAAGGTCTGTCTTCGCTGCGGAAAGAACAACCCAATTTTCGTCTGCTCTAAGTGCAAGATGGCTTCCTACTGCGACAACGAGTGTCTGTTTCATGACCGGTACCTCCACCACAGGGTCTGCTATTACCGTAGCCACATTCGTGTCTGCGTAAGTTATCCTCAGCCCCTACAGGGCATTCTCATGCTACTTAGGACTCTGAGCTTATTCCTTCGACAGCCTGTCCCCCCTCGAAACAATAACAACGGCGAGAACCACTAAGTTTATCCCTTCTTGCACGCGCTGGAGTTAATATGTGAATAGTTTTCTGTAGGTGTTTTTATGAAGGCATGATACTAGCCGTTTTCGTTTCGGTTCCTGTCTTCCCGGCCGGACCTGGTGGAAGTTGGACCGAACGTCACACAATCTAGGCTCAGTATGCGACTGTAGGATCATAGCATCCGCAAATTATACATTCACATATGATAGCTCGATGTTGCAGTAGCCCAGCGAGAACATTACGACTCGTGTAGATGAATACAAGATAAATTAATCATATTGACGCCTCGAGCCGTATATGTAAACTACGAAATAAAAGGCTATTTATGTCGTTCTCGTGATACCTTATTCTTCAGCTTCTCGGCTTAGACGTCTACAGGGCTCATATCAGTAAGGTACCTCCTACTTAGAGATTCGAAAGTACCTAGGTAAGCAAACTCAACGACGGCTAAATATAGGCAAGGCTCAGCTTAGTTTGATCTTACTACCTAGGTACAGAAGGTAAGCATGTCGTGGAACAGTGATCTGCATTCGGGATCGAGTCCAGTACTCGACTTGGATCTACCGATATGATATGTAGGTCCTGGTAATGAGCAGATCTATCATCCTCTATTCTCTCTAATTCGGACGATAACGAGAGTATTTAATATGATACGTGCGCATACCTACCTCCTAACAGCCACTGAACATTATAACCGATATAGAAAATCAACAATAACAAGCACCTAAACATAGAAATCACTTATAGAAACAGCCTCGACAGAGATCAGGATTATCCCGTCTTATTAAAAAGGTACTCAAGACAAATCTCGGTAGATATAAATGTACTTATGTTATATCCAGTTATCTTATTTTATAATAATATTGAAGGTACTACATTATATTCTGTACGCCCCGAATTTAATATTCAACACGGAGATTTCGTGTTCTCAGCTCATTCTTGTGGATGATGATCACAAGTATTTATTTATTTTATTCGTAGTAAACAAGAGTCTAGCATTTATATGTACCTAAGATAAGTACCTCAAGTCCTACATATGATTCGGTTGCGCAATGATTATATAAGGACGTACAATGCAGGTGTTCTAATTTCAGGGTCTTGTACCTACTCTTGTAGGCCCCTGGCTACATGGACCGACACTTGGAGAGCAGTATAGGTAGCAGCTGCCGTCAGCTTAAGATTTCGACATCCAACGAAGCAGGTGGAGAGAAGCAGGACATTTCAAGCGATTTGTTTCGCTTCGCTGTTTCAGATGCGGGTCAGCCACCAATCAACGGTTGTGGCGCGTAGGAGCGGTAACTGGCCTAGCTTTCGAAGTAACGTTCCGCAGTTCGCTGCTAGATCTAGTACGACCCGATGTGAGCAGGGTACAACGCATGTACTATGTACCTATAACGGGTCCGTAATGCAAAACATAAGGGGCTGGAAGTTGCCAAGAATTGTGGCGGTCATTTTGGCGCATTTTTCCCAGTTTCGATAGTATCCATACCATCTATTGGCTGAGAAAGCTTTCTACGTACTTGAACCCTTGTCCATGATTCTCATAATTATGGGTCGTGGGGGATATTCATACCCATGTTAACTTAAAAGATGCGCATTTATAAACCAACCTTTTACATCGATATATTCAAACATAGTACATTCTTCCTACCTCGAAACTTCCATATCTTCAGCTTAAGCTACGTAGATACCAATGTCTTACCCCAGCCAGAGTCTCTACTATTGATTAGATACATGATTGCGTGCGTTTCTACAACGTAATATAAAGAACTTGGGGGCATACCCGCCAACCAGCGTCATTCTAATTCACCTAACCGCGATATGAATCCAAGTTACCCCTTGTCTCCATGCTAGCTTCATGATAACTTCCAATATACCTAATATACATATATCTGTTTGCCGCGTACCCAAACAAGTACATACCTGTATTTCGTTTGAGTAAAGGTTAAGAGTAGAAGGTATACATACATGTAATGTATATGTGCACTGTATAATAATAGATATGATACATAAGGTTAGATACGGCTAAAGCACCATGTCACTTACATACATATAAGATTTCTGTATCAAATCGCCTGGTGTAACATACATACTAGTATATACAGTTCTTAACGCGATTACTCCATATGCTTGTGACCTTGGGAAAGACCAACCGGTAGGTAATTACTGTGTACATACGAAGGTATTATTAAGAGGTACTTGATTTAATGTATCCTAAATCTTTTTTTCATTTTTTTCATTTTTCTCATCTTCTCTTCTAAACCATCTTCTCTCATTATAACCTTCCTCTGGAACTCTACGATTCATTATACAATCTATTCGGCTGGTCCTGCTATTATCATTCTACCATCTTCTCATTTTCAACAGCCGTCCTTCCTTATGCGACTTTAGAAGAATAACGAATACTAAAAAAAACTAGTTACTAGACTTTTATCGTGTCTCTTGTTATACGTACCTTAGGCATGTATGCCTAGCCTCCGCGATATTTCGCACATATTCCTTTTAACGCTACGTCTATTGTTCTCAATAAACGGAATTTCCAGCCTTACAATTGTTCGACAACAATAGACCATCATTTCGAGGCTGGAACGATTTCTTTCAAACCCAAGCCTCCTATTGTCACTTATTTAAATTTGAAAGGACAGTCACTATATTACGCAGTCGCTGCTCCATACTCGTTTCCATTCAATCCTGAATTCAAATACATTCACCACGTACTTACTCACTCGCGACAAGTTTTGCCCGGCGCAAGTTATTCCTTAAAAGCCCTTCCATTCTCGGCCTTCCTTTTTCTTCCTTTTACATTCTAGACTTCCAATATTTCACTTCATTCTCTACATCAACTACTACATCCCTCACCATGATATTTACGAAGCATCTTTTACGCCTAGGTGGCGCGTTAGCCCTTACTATCGCAGCCGCGCAAGGCGCTTATACGATTCAAGACAACTATGACCAGACAAACTTTTTCGAGGGATTCGAGTTCTTTAGTACCGCGGATCCGACAAATGGGTTTGTCAAATACCAGACCGCCATCCAGGCCAACGCCAGATCACTTGCGGGTTACGCGAACAATGCCGTATATCTTGGTGTTGATTATACCACGAAGAATCCTGCCGGTGGTCGCGGATCTATTCGTGTAAGCTCCAAGAAGACGTACAATGAGGGGCTTATCATCGCCGACATTGCCCATCAGCCAGCTGCCCAATGTGGAACAGTATGTATATTACTTTCTTTGTATAACCCTTTTCTTTTCTCTTTCCCTTCCCTGTTCCCCTTCAGTCCCTTAACGCCTGGTAGAAATGTGAGGTCGCTAACTCATAAATTTAGTGGCCAGCCTTTTGGACTGTCGGTCCCAACTGGCCAGCTGATGGGGAAATTGACATTATTGAGGGCGTGAATCTCGACACCAACACTACTTACACTTTACACACGTCTGCTGGATGCACGTTTTCGCAAGGTAACTGCAACGCGCCGGGAACTGGCAACATCGGGTGTGGGACCCCAAGCCATAACACGAAGACTCTAGCCGACGGTTTCAACGAGATTGGCGGAGGCGTTTTCGCTCTGGAGTGGACATCATCCGCGATTAGCATCTTCTTTTTCCCACGGGGCAGTATTCCACAAGACATTGCGACAGGAACGCCTGACCCGAGAACTTGGGGCACGCCCTCTACCTCGTTCTCGGGCTCCGGCTGCAATATACCCAGCCACTTTAAGGATCATCAAATTGTCTTCGATACGACGATGTGTGGCGACTGGGCTGGCAAAGTATTTAGCTCTGACCCGACCTGCGCCTCCAAGGCTGCCACTTGCCAGGAGTACGTCGCGGCCAACCCCAGCGCTTTCCAGAACTCGTACTGGCTCATCAACTCCGTCAAGGTGTACTCTGACGGCGCTGCGACAAAGCGCAGTACGGGGACTCCGAAACGGTTCGCGGCGTGACAGGAACACGTCTCATAACAACCGGGGGGCAAGCCCAATCTTCCGGTGATCTATTCTTTTATTTGGGCAGGTAGGTCGGACAGGCGACGGCGTTTAGGGGAGATGGAAAGGTCTATACCCAAGATTATGACGGAGGTTTTCATTTATTGTGATTTCTTTTTTCTTCTTCTTTCACGACACTAGGGGCTTGGATGGGGTTACGCTGCGTTCACGGACGACATAGTTTATCCGAAAGAACAAAGGGGTAAAAGCAGAACACCATCGAGATCTTCTATTCTTAACTTGTACATATTTATCCGGATTTATGTCCCTATCCTTTGAGATTATCTGCCTTCTACCTACCTACCCGAGTAGGTAGGTACATTAGCTACCCTTTTTAGGTGCGTGACGATTATGAGCACGAGCAAATTGACAGTTGCATTTATCATGACATCGCGCATCTTTTACCAGATCATTAGGTACACTGAATGTTTCCGTAACGTGATGGTAATTACGTAAATCATAGCGCGCATAGGAGGTACGGCGTGATCTCGATTCTACTGATACTTGGCTTTCAAGGCTATTGGTATTGGTATTGGTATTGGTATTGGCCAAGTATGACGGACCTCACTCAGTCTGCACCTTAGGTACCCTACCTCATAGACACCATAGGAATATAGGTAACTAAAGTACCTACCTAGGGTAGGTATATATCGTGCACTTAGTTGGTACGGCGTAAACGGTATACGGTAAGTGATGATATAACCGTACCATCTACCTCCTATACCTAGTAGGGTACCTGGTACCTACCTAGGTAGGTATGGTATAGGTAAAATGCCATATACACTTACCCTATACTTACCATGGCGTCGTGGACATTTAGGTAGGTAGGTAGGTAGGTAGGTAGGTAAGAAAAAAAAAAAAAACAGAAAAGGATCTTGCTGTATTACGTTCTCGAATTTTTTTTTTTTTTAGATACACATACCTAGGTAGGTAAGTTATTGCTCCTATGTCTCTCTTTCACAGGACCTACTTACCCTAACCCCTAGTACATCTCTCTCTCTCTCTCTCTCTCTCTCTCTCTCTCTTATGGTGACTTGTAATGACGAGGTTGGAAACGCGATGGTGCTTAGGTACCTACTTATTTACCTACCCATACTACTACGTAGGTACTAGTACTTGTAGGCGACGGAGATTGACGTAGGTGTCGTTGAATTTACCTACCTACCTACCTACCGTACCTAGATAAGACGGGGAGCGCTTTAGGTGGGCTGTAAAGAGATTTCTATGAGGTATTGTCTGTGTGTACCTATGCTATGATGTACTAGATGTCGTAGGACGGGGAAGAAGGTTGAGCAGGAGAAGGAGGATGGGGCGATGGGTACCTAAGGGCAAGTAAGTAAGTAAGCAAGTAAGTAAGTAGAAGACGTAACCGGTATGTAAAATGTTTCAAGTCCCTTACGGTATTGATTTCTCATCATCGTTCCCAAACTTCTACTATGACTACATCTGCTATAAAGCCTTCGAGACAATCTCCCAAGGTTGATATATATGCACATGCAAAACGTCTCGGGCTCCCCATCCGGCAAAGCGCGGAGTTTCCGACCAGCGACGGCGTACAACTCACGTCTAACTCCATTGACCTCAATAATAGATCTTCGTGGTTCAGGATTCCAGATGGACAAAGGCAAGATCGCCTTGACTTTGGGTGGGAGGAGAAGAACGGGGCGCCCTCAGTTCACCACCTGGACGCTGTCTTGGGCTGGGGTGAGAGGGAGGGCGAAGGCAGATTCAGCGAGGTAAAGACGGTCCTATCGCATTAGGAAACCAGTAGCTGCGATGTGCGAGACGTACATGAACCCACCAAAGGGCCGTGCAAACGTGTGCTTCGGGATCTTGCGTCTAACAATGCGCCAGCATCGAAAAGGCGGTCACGGTTGTCTAAGTTGCGTCTTCCATCTCGGCCTGGAATAGAAGCAGACGGATTTAATGATTGCCCCTAAAGAGCGTAATGTCATGGAGGCGATCTCAAGATATGGAGCGCTGCTGTTCGATTATAAAGTAAGAGCAAAGTAGCCTTCCATGGACTCAACCTCATCCGACCCAACTTAGTCTTCAGTGATGTGTTTCTTTGATCACCCACCTCCCAAGTCAAAGAAGGGCAAGGCAAGGAAATCCGCGACGAGAAAGGTAACTAGCAAGCGGGGAATCCAAGTATTTGAAAACAGCGTGGTAGACGAAGGGCTATATCAAGAACTCTCCAGAATGAACCCAACCGCGATGAATCACCCACATCACTGCTGGTTTCCTTGCAGCATGGAGCAGCAGGTTAAATACGAGCCCGTACACGTCACAACCAGCCAATGGACTTCGTACGACGATATGTTCAAGGGAACCCTCGGTGCGGTGAAAGAGAACGGGAAAAAGATAGATGACTTTAAAGCGTTGTTCTCTGGTGAAATCGCAGAGTCCCGGGATGCAGCCGAGAAAACTCAAGGGGCCATTAAGGGCACTCATGATATGGCTGAGAATACCTATAAAACGGTCAAGGACGTGCATGGCACCCTTGCAAAAGCCTATGATGCGATCAATAAGAACCACATCGAACATATCAGCAAGCAAGACGGCTGCGCTGCTGATATTAGCAAGGTCCGAGCATTATTAGAAGAGGAGGCGAAGACCCGAGAGCAGGCACGCCAGCGCCAACACAACATGCAGGAAGCTTGGAACTATTACCAATGGTTCCGACAGGCGGAACAAGAGACGGAGTCCAAATCGCCGAAGAATGGTACTCAGCCCCCAGGAAATGGCGGCGAGACAAAGAACAACGATGGTTCGTCTGAGCTAGAGAAGCGGCAGCGACAGGAGCGGGAGATTAAGCGGACAGTCATGGAATGTCTAGGTCAGGTGCTCAATGAGCCACGGGGCAATCGTGAGAGCCACGGCCACCCCTATACCCAAGGACTATGGTGGGATGGCCCGTTCTTCGTGGATCCGCGCTGTGGTTGGAGACATCCTTACCCGCGCTTTACGGGCTGCAGCGGATTCGACAGCAATATCGATGATGGTCTCAGAGGCCAGAAGCCTCCACCTCCGTACGATCAGGGAGGTCGTACTTATTTTTAGACCAGATACATTTAAAGATGTCTGCTTAGTTAAATACCGTTCTAGTATGTTCAACAGAACATTGAACGTTAGTCATCTCTTTGTATGAAGTCGGAAATTTCACGTGTTAGTTGTTTGTAAGTGATGGCACGCGTCGTGAGTTTCCGCGATGCTGCACAGGATTTGGGGCTCTCAGGTTCCCCTTGCAATTCATGTGAAGTCAAACAGTGACATTTCGAGGAGTTCTCAGTTCTCAGAACCCGGACCTCCTTTCATCTCGGGGTGACGAGCACGGTGGAGACGAGCTCATCTTAGTTGATAAGGAGGAGTCAGGCGTTTGAATTGAGTGGATTATACAGACAAGTCGAGACCCGGGACTCCTTAGAATAGTAAACCATAATAGATATCGAGCCATCTTGGTTCGATCTTTTTTTATATGAAGTAGTTAGGTACTTACTTCGTACTTGAGTATTAATAAATTACCAGTATGAAATGTCTGGTATGTGGCATGTGTTAGAACTGGTACTGGTAATATGTAAGTCGTACTTTCGTACTCCGTACCGCGGAATCATATCACAGACGCGTGTAATTTCGGGAAATAAGGGAGCAATGCATCGATGCGCCCATTGAAGAGCGCGTTAAACATGTAGATAAACCACCCGTGTTTGCACCTTGTTATTAATAATCTGCTAATAATGGTAGTAGGTACTAGGTAAGGTATGTAGTGTATGAGTGTCACGAAAATTGTAGATATCATAGATGTAGTTATCTTTTCCTTATAACTTGTGCAATGGGAAAAAAATTGATGATGTAGAAAACTTCGAGTTCGAACCATTGAAGAGGTTGACGTACAAGTACCTAAGTACCAGCATACCGGATATTAGGCTCAATTGCATTTATGCAGGTACGCCTACGTATCTAAGTACCTGACTTAAGAAAGTACATATCCATGTCCGTATCTCCTTTATTTTACGTGCATGTCTTTAGCCCAGAGATATCAATTGATATATGTACATACTATTATCAATGTACTATGTAAGTCCTGGGTTCAATACTTCTCATTCTCTATTGGTCACCGACAGTAATAGTATAAAATATGATTGGTCAACTAGTTCGGACAAGTACTTGGCGATCTCTTCCGGATTAGCGTAGCCGATCTAATTCCAGAAAGGGGATCAACAGCGGCGACGCTAAGATCATTTTTTGACTAAAAGTTTGTTTGGTTTGATTCTCATACTACATTTGTAGGTACATACGTCCGGTATACAGTACAGTACACTACGTAACAGAAATAAAGGTCCTAACTCTGATTTGCTCCCCACTTCGCTTCTTTCTCTCATCTATCTTTCTTTCATGCAGGAACAAACGACGATAAAGGATCCCTGTCAACGTACATATGCGCTACTGTAGGAACACGCTGCTCGCTCACTTATCATGGGTCATGATGGGTCCCGATCAGTCGTCTCATATGATTTATACTTTTTATATTCTCACTATTTTACATAAACATGTACATAGTTACGGGTAGGTAGTTTACTTTTCTTAATAGAATTAGATACATGTACGAAAGTACTCATCTTTTAAAGGTGGACGATATCACGTCAAGGGGCTTTGATTTGAGCTTTTACTACTACGCGAAGCTACTTCCTCTTTGAGCCTTTTGTCGTAATCAAAATGGGGGTTTTCTTCATTGTCCGCGCAGTAAGAAGTAACCTTTGACAGGGGGACCGTAGTCAATAATCCTTGTCTCTTCCCGGTAGACGTTTGTCGATCCACATTAATCCGCAGGACCATCAAGACCATCAGCACGATTAGCACGATTAGCAGCATTAAGGCGTATGTCCGTGTGTGTGGTGTGCCTTGATTTGATATGTCCCGGTGTTAATCCTGCGGTCTCATTGGCAAAATTGGAAGGGGAGGGGGGGGACCTTTGCGAGAATTTCCCCATGTTCCAATAAAAGATCGCATGTCCCTCCACCGCCCATTCCTTCCTTCTCACTCTCCCTTTTTAAATAGCAGTTGGCTTCAAAATTCCCGTCTCTCGCTCTTTTTTTGTTTTTGCTACTACGCATATTTTGCATTTTGCAACCCACACTCCTTTAGAGAAAAAAACATCATCGTTACGAAGTTACTATCGTTTCTTTAACAAAATACTCCATTAAAGTATTTCGATTTGGTTGAAGATATTAAGAGAATAAGAGAAGATCAACGTATCGTCGTATCACGTTTTTCTTACATCAGTCCTTTACAGTCGATATCATCAGCTTGGACAAGTCGAGTCTCCTGTCGTGGTGACCTCGAGGTAATATTTTATAAAAGAAAAAAAAAAGAAGTGATACCCATTTTTCGATCGACACGATATCCAAGATGCTCGTATCATCTTTGATTATGCTGGCTGCCGGCGCCGTATCCGCCGTTGCGCAGACCACCACTTCCACGTCTTACCTCACGGCTACCGTCACGATCACCAAGTGCAAGCCCGATAACACAGCGTGTCCTCTGTACACCCCTCCCGTTACTTCGACTTTGTTAAATACGTCTACGTCAATTTCGACAACGCAGGCATATCCTACCAGCTCTGTTTTCTCCCTGAACAGTACTAGCTCTGTCCCCTCGTCATCTGTCTTCTACCCGCTGTCGAATTCTACTACATTCGCGGGACCGACTGCTTACCCGACTGCTGGTTCTTCTAGCTTCGCGATTCCTACCTCGTATGCGACTTTCACTTCTGCGGTGGCCACATCAGAGGCCCCGTCAGAGGTCCCTGCCCCGTCGACATCGGCTACCGCAGTGCCGACTGGCGCTGCTGGTTCCGTCTCCGTTCAGTCAGGTCTCCTGATGGGTGTTCTAGCCATTGGTGCTGCTCTTATGGCTTAAATACGGAGCGTCGTGATTTAAAGGAAATGGATGGCTAAGGCGTCTTAAACCGTAATTGTTTATTAGTCATTATACGACCAAGTCGTCTCAGCGGTCGCTTTTAGGTGACGAATGACGATGGCAATCGGAACTTTCTTCACTTCTATCCAACGACGCCGTTAATTCTCTGGGGAAGGATGTTTGGTGAAATTTTGAGGATGGTACTGATTTAAGAGACCTGGTTGGTTTAGACGGATGGCTCTAGGAGTGACAGCTCTTTCTCTATGTACAAGTTGAGGCTCTGATGTGAACGGTATTTAGAGCATGCGGAGGAGTTAGGAGGTTCATGTCGCATACTTGAGAGGTATCGTGTCGGTTGTAAAAGACCGACTCGATCAATGACATATTTTCCGATTTTACCGCTCGATCCCGTGCCATGTGAACGGAGTGAGACCAAGTCCATAGGACGGTTGTAATGTAATGTAGTTTGCTCAGTTACGGAGACGAATATATCCGAAGTCGCCATAAGTAAAATAAAACGGATGGGAATACAAAATCACAGTACCTAGTCAGTGTCAATGCGCGAACGTGGCTAGGTATTATAAGCAATTATGAGAGTGTACCGAATTAAGACATCGGAGAAAAGTCGCTGTTTCATGAAGTCTGATCTTACATAGTATAACGGTGCTGTGTTTAAATATTTTTTTGAAAATAAACATTTTTTTTGAGATGATAATTGACGGTAGGGCTGGGATTCGTCCTGATCTCCATATAAATTGGGTTCGAGAGTATTGCTAGAATGTAACTACATAGGTTACGTACCTAACCACGTATAACGAGGGTAGGTAATATAAGACATAGATATAGTATCAAATAGGGTAAGTTACTAGGTAGTATAAAACCTAAGGGGATGTGATAGTAACCTTTCCCCACACCGGTGAGAGGGAGGATTCCACGGTTGTAAGCGGGCGCCTCGTCAAGATGGCGGCATATGTGCTTCATCCGGCAACCCGGACAGGCTTCGGAGAGGGTCCGCAGGGTCCGTCCGCTCCACTATGATGAAACCGGGAATCCCTGTCTGGCCACGAGGTAGGGAGGGTTAGGGACGACGTGTAAATCCTCGCGTGCGGAATATGTATGTCATGTTTAGAGTTAACGTTCGAATTTCTATTACTATTACTATTACTTTTACTTTTAAATGTACTTTTACTATTTCTAGCAGGTATATCCATGTTAGCGGTGAGAGTTGTATTACACAGGTAGTAAATAGAGACTAAGAATTAAGTAATAGCTCAAGATGATGCTATATGCCATCATCCTTGGCCCCCTTGCTGCCTCGCCCCTTCACATGCGTACAATTAGGTATAACTACCGTTAGTTATACTAATAGAATATTATTATTATCATTATATTAAAGTTAAGATTAAGTAGTAGTTGTATAAAGAAGAATTAAATTAAATAAAGATAAAAAAAAAGGGACATAGGATACTAGAACCTCAGCTCTATCCCCGTTCCACTCTTTTCATCCCATCTCGGAATATAGACGAAGGACGCGGCCTAGTTATGGATTTTGTGACACAGATCATTCGTACATTGATCGCAAAGGGCCTGGTCTGAGTCGCAGTCGTACGGACAACCTCTGTCTTTATGGGCGCAATATTTTCTCGCTAGATTAACCATGCCAATGTTTTGATGGTTCGTCGTATTCCAAGAAGCATTGAGCCACTCGAGGCCAAGGTATGGTACCCCGTCTTCGTTCGTGAGCTCAACCATTCCGAGAGTAAAATCTTCGGTGTGTCGAGACATAATCTTTTAGGGGGGATGTGTGTGTGATATTGTAGGGTGGTCTTTTCTTTTCTCTCGGGGGTGAGAGAAGTCGTCTTGATGAGAGAAATTATTCGTATTTATACGCAGCCTCCTCTCTTGTGTAGTACGAACACCTGGTCTAAGTGTCAGTTTATGAGTTGTCATAATGGGAATCTCCGGAGGGGAAGACACTGACGGGATTTTAACCCTTGTAACTTCCTACAACCCTTCAAAGGTCAGATTCGCTTGTGTATGTGCGCGCGTAGTGGGTGGGTGGGTGTGGGCGTTGGGTGTGATATAAGTGTACTTCAGTCATAGAGATATGTACGTCTTACACACGGCTCACAACACACATAGTGAAGGGCAACCGAGCGGAAATAAAAACGTACGTTCTCACGTTCCCTTCAGGTAAGGGAAGTAGGAGACTTACGCCGCCTTTTTATAAGCCAGCAGGTAAAAGCTAGGTTGGTATGTAGTGTAGGCGGTAGATAATAATCCACATACCCAAACATTATAAAATGAGAAAACAAGAAAAGGGAAAAGGGAAAAGGGAAAAGAAAAAAAAAGCCCAGCCCATAACCCAAGAGATGAGTTTTCTGTATTCCTTCCGCGGCGCCTTACAGCCCACGGGGTTTCTTTTCTTAGCCATGTCAGACTCCTTTATCCGAGGGGTCGTGTGTCTCGACCAGAACATGGCTCATCCTGGATCAGCGACATCTCGTCATTTCGTGCTGCTATCCGAAAAAAAAAGAAAAGAAAAGAAAAAAGAAACCACACCTATTTTCCTATGAACTGCACACATACATGTTGGTGCGATCACGTCCAAGCGGTGGCTCTCCTCGCTCACCTCCTCACCTCCTCACCTCCTCAATCGTCGTCGAAGTAACATCGTGTTTCAATTTCAAACCACCACAGCCTCGCTGGCCTCGATCGAAATGGACTAAGTAACTCTTCTCCCCCTTCTTCTTCTTCTCCTCTTCCCTTTTTGAACCGGTAGGGTGTCAACCCAGTCTTCCGAGAGCGCGCACGCACGCACACACACACACACCCATACGAGAGGGAAAGTAAAAAAAAAAAAAAAACCCCCCGAAACCAAGAACTGTGAAATCTCGAAGGCCCGATACACTTCATACGATCGTCACCATCCTTTCGGGAGATTTGGGACCCAAGAACTCGGATCTACAACACATCACGGCCGTCCGGTTCGGTGCTGGGCCGGGATGAGGTAGGTTACCCATTTAGAAGAATGATACCCTTGTTCGTCCCAACATTTGTCATGCCGGTCACGTACTGCGTGGTAACACTACGTGCTTAGGTGGGTAACCTAGGTATATAATTCCCACGTACTATGTAAGTACGGTTGGCATGCCCTGGGATGCATGCATGTATACTATCCTGCATTGCAGCTGTCACAGCCCTGTCAGCAACGAATAAGTCGTAATCGTCACCAGAAAGAAAAAAAAGTATATAAATATATATTCACGGTGAAAGGGGAAAGTTGGGACTTCAGTGGCCGGTTGGCCGGCTCCTTGGAATATGCACCTCTACCAGGGATTCGACCCCACGGTGAGGGTGAGGGTGAGGGTTGCTAAAGACCTGCACGCTCGGACGAGATTGGGTAGATCCTTTTTACCGGTTGCCCCAAGTTGTAATACGCTGATTATATCGAGAAAAAAAAAGGTCGTTAATGCCTCTTGTTATGGATCGTCAGTCCCGGTCCCCGGGGCTCACCCCCCTCTCCTCACCTATATTACCTTACCTGCGATGCTACTATGTATGTAGGGTCGTTCTAAGCGAAGTCAGCCATGCATAGTACCCGCATCATGCACATGTTAGCTGTTATGTGCAGTAGTCTGTCCTCTCTTTTCGGCTCCCCCTCCGTACGGAAAACCGCCTCCTCGTAGGTGGCACAGGTTCTCTGCAGCAAAATATCATCATCCTCTCCTGCTTCTAGCCACTTACATATATCCTACATCGCGCACGCCTCGCACTTGTGGGATGGACCCCGAAAGTGCCCGCCAACTTGCGTCCTGCCCGAACGATCGGGACGTCAAATCTGCGTTCTAGTGTCGGCCCTAGTCCGAAAGAATCATAAAAAGACCATGGAGCTCCGGCGGGGGTGACAGGTAAGGATGACCGACCGCCTTCTTTGATTGGTTGCGGAATTACTCCGAGAGCTAGGAATACGGAGTATGTAGAAAGAAGAAGAAGAAGAAGAAGAAGAAGAAGAAAAAATCTTCTACATACCTTGCTAGATATTACAGCGCATGGCTTTGGTATTAGCAAAAGATGTGTTTGTTTGCTCGTGGACTACATCTTAGGTACAAGGACATGGCCAATTCCATACCTGCTACGAAGGTCGAGGGACTCCTTACCTACAAGTGAATGTGATATGCTTCGTGATTTCCACTCCTAGATGATTGTTGTAGCTCGTTGAAGATATGAATAGAACGACGAAGAGATGTTATATCGCTCGTATCAACCCTTACATTATAACGCGAAGATATTCCAAACTAGTTAACAATGTACGACGAGGGGGTTTCGTATAACTGCACCTAGTTAAGCCAACAACAGCAAAAAAAAAAACCCCATTATTGGTATAAGGCTTAAGCTGCCTCTCGATATATCTGTACATTATTCGCGTGGCTATCCAAACCGGTCTAGAAGAACCTATACTTAAACGACTTAAGCAAGGCACGCAACACATACCTTATCCCTTCTCATCCCGGGATTGATCACAATGGGCCGCGGTAGTTCGTAGCTTAGGATGCGTAGAGCGAGATGCAGACACATCTCGGCCCGCGCGGCAGAGGTCCGAGCCATGAGCATAAGTTAATGGGACGACCAATGGTGCACTCGAACCGTTCCTAACACCGAGCAACAGGCTCGCGTTTAATAGCTTTGGCAAACTCGGGCCAGCTGCAACCCCCATGAAGAGCAGGAGCAGAAGCAGGAGCAGGGGTCGTCGTCTGCAGAGACAGACAACTAGGGCACACCCTCGCCCAGGATATATTTCGGCGTTTAACTAGGTGAGCTATAGTGTGGAAGGCAGGGAAGAGGTGTTGGGGGGGGGAGGGAGGGAGGGAGGGTCTATCGTGTAATAAGCTCGTCCGGTTCCGCGTCGCTGACATGTCAACGTACCGGCCTCGGGTCTTAATCACGTTTTAGTAATACGATGCCCATCATCTCGACGATATATAAAGACGCCTGATCGACCAACAAATATGTAGTACCTTATCTCTGGCAAGTGTGGCTACCAGGTTACCTGTGACCAAAAAAAAAAAAAAAAAAAAAGACAACCCGTCGACTCTGCTTCGAGCTCACCCGTCTTCACAGCCGAGCTGTTGGGACAACCAGGTAAGGTGTTCATCGGAGTCGGGTTCGAAGTTCAATGGTGACAACTCCTAGCCATGAACGGTTGGCGGTAGACGACTCAGCTATACCTTTTTCAAGCCACTCAGCAGATGTTCACTTACCTCTTACATATATATAGTATTGTTATTATTAGATGTTGTGTGTGTGTGTGTGTTTTTTAGGTCTGCATATGATAGTCGAATAGGTGTTCAAGAACTGCGTTTGTGTAGGTGCATGCGCCCTCGGGTCCGTATATCGTATGTCGGGCAATACGAGGCCGACTTGGCCCATGACGTGTATATTACTTGGTAGGATACAGGACATACGTAGGACATAAGTAGGTACTTTTGATGGACTTGTAAGCCACAGATATGATTGGAACATGTGGTTGTGAAAAATTTTGGTTGATGGGTGGTTACGACATACGATCTGGTGCTTACAAAAGGGATTCTTCCCATCTAAAACCCCATGCTTATAAGCTCGAGGAAGAAGAGATAACGTCTTCTTACACTGGCTTTTCTCCGACCCCGCAAGTAACGTGTCTAGGTATTTATATTACACCTCCCCCTTTCATTAACTCGGCATGATTAGTGGTAGATGCTCAAATTGTATATAATATATTGTGAGGAGAGGATAGCTGTTGTTGGATTTTGCTTATATACCTTATTATATGCGAATGCTACAAATCAAAAATGGCTAAGAAGTCGAATTTCGATATCTTGTTTAATATATCTCCTAACTTGAGTGGATAGACCTGCTTCTTTCTGTTTTTCTTTTCTTTACTATACACATTATCATTTAACTGTACTATATCTCTTTAATAACCTCTTGAACATGAAGATAATCTTAGTAGAACTTTGTCTAGTTAGAAATATATCTATAATAAACATACATTGTCAATTGTGTAGTATGTATATAAGGCAAAGGTTCGTGATACGGTATTATCCTTATAAAGCTGTTAAATGTCCTGAGCTTCTTGTAAGTCGGAAGTAGTATTATTATGCACTCTTATGATATACTTTAACCAAAGAAATATGAATAAATTGATAACTTTTTTCCATTCTGGCTATAATAGATGAGAAATGTCAGAATTCGAAGTTGGAGAAGGAGTTCCAAGGTTGTAACTTGTAATTGTTGTAATTAGGCGAAGACCCCCTTTTTTGACTCAAGGTTAATCCCGATGTCAAAGACGGCGTTCGGTTATGGAGTACGTACTTGTTATACCTATGAAGTCACAGTTCAGGTACAGGGGGTATATGATTGAACCAATCAAGATGAATTATAACTTTTACACGAATGACAGCTCGTAGCTTCATGTTTTGAAGAGGTACATATTCAAATGTACCTGTCTCGTGCCCAGCAGGCTGGTACATATGTACATTTATGTATCAATAAGTTTGAAGAATGTGGCCAAGAGCATACCTACATATCTCATGTCGCATATCGATTAGTTCTCCTTATCGCTATCTCCAACTTAGACCAAAGGGGCAGGGGGAAGGGGGGGTTTTCGCTTTCCCATTCTTCCGACTTGTAACCAGTAGCAGGTGGCAGTAGCAGGTGGCAGGAACCGGGTTTCAATGTCCCAAGGTTCACCAGCCTCCGAAGACTTTTAGGTAATAATAATCTACAATTACATTTAGAACCTCGGAAATTGAATAATTACCTGGTAACTACCTTGTTAAGCTTTTTTATTTTTATTTTTATTATTATTATTTTCTCCTTCTTCATATTTCTCCTTATTGACTTTCTTTTTTTCTTTCTAAGCCTTACATCTCCCTCATCGTCGATAATTATTTCCGAATAGCGTCATGGCGGAAACTAATAAACCTACCTCCGCTTGGTCTGACCCCGCCCTATACATCTACACGTCTCTCACGGCCGGATCCTCGCACATCGTCACGGCCACGTCGCGGTTGGAAACGATCCTACGAGCTAATAAGGTGCCCTTCAAGGCTATAGATATCGCTACAGATGACAAGGCACGAATGCTATGGGGTCGAAGGGCAGGCAAGGCTGAATCTGGCCGTATACGCAAGCTACCTGGCTTGGTACAGAAGGGTATGGTACTTGGTGTAAGTCATCCATAACCATGAATTCTTTTTTTTTTATCTCATGTGTTGGTTACTAAGAAGACTTCGTAGGACTTAGTAGAAATAGAAGAGTGGAACGAGTATGGCGAGCTGAAACAGCATGTCACCATCTATTACGATGACTTCACCATCCCCAATAAGAGTCAGGCGCCTCCACCAGCAGCTCCTAAACCTAAGATTGTTCCATCGTCGAAGGCAGCCTCTACCTTGGCAGCGTCTAGTTCTGCACCACCGCCTGCAGCGCCTCCAATGCCAGCGAACGACAAGTCGAAAGCAACGACCTCTTCAGCGGCGACGAAGAAACCTGATGCAGCAGCCAACACCGCCAAACCCGTCAGTAGTATTGCCGAGGAGGCGGCGAAGAAGGCGAAGCAAGTCCATCTGGATAGTTTACGGGCTAAGGTACACGGCAAGGGAGGCAAGGATAAGATAGACGACAAGGAGGAGGATAAGAAAGAAGATAAGAAGGAAGTCAAGGAAGATAAGAGGGAAGACAAGAAGGAAGATAAAAAGGAGGTTAAGAAGGAGGTCAAGAAAGAAGTGAAGGAGGTCAAGAAGGAAGTAAAGGAGGTTAAGAAGGAAGTAAAGAAGGACACGAAAGCAACCAAAGACAAGAAGGTGGAGAAGAAAGATGATAAAAAGAAGAGCAAAACAGAGGACAAGAAGGACGTCAAGAAGGTGACGAGCACCAGTAAACCAAGCTCGAAGAAAACCGTCTCATCCTTGTCCAAGGGCACTTCGTCGTCTAAGTCCGTCGACTCGGCGAGCAAGAGTCTGAGCAAGATGTCGATATCATCGTCAGCAGCGAAGAGCAGCAGCGGTAGCAGCAGCAAGAGCAAGACGACTAGCAAGACTGGGTCATCTAAGACTAAGACGGTGCGCGCGGGCGCGTCATCCGATAAGGACTCCCATCCGGTGATGCAGAGCCCGCCGGGCGGGACGGACCCCCCCGTGACCGATCTCCACGGATCCGTCGTCGAGAACGCGCCAGCTGCCGAGATAGCCGCCATCGAGAAGGCGGAAGCTATTCCCGAGGCGACGAGTTCGGAAGAAGAGGACGACGAAGACGAGGACGATGAGTCTGAAGAGGAGGAAGACGATGACGAGGAGGAAGATGAAGACGAAGATGACGATGACGATGACGATGACGATGAGGACGAGGACGAGGAAGAAGAGGAGTCCGAAGAGGAGTTTGTCGTGGTCAAGAAGAAATAATCGGCCTGACAATTAATCACTGACACAGACACTTACATAGTCTACGTCATTCTGTATTTTTTTTTCCCTCTCCTTTCTTACATTGCCTTGCCTTGCCTTGCTTTGCCTTGCCTTTACTGAGGTTCTTGTTCGGTCAATAGGGGGAGGGGCGCGGCTAAGGGGCGGTGGATATACGAAAAGGCGCACTAAGCGCGTAATGTTGCGACTCGGTACTGATTACCGCCTGTAACCTACTTACTTACCTACCCTGCCATGCCTTACCCTACCCTGCCCTACCCTACCCTACATACATAGTGCAGCAGATGACCAAGTTTGCGAAGGAGAAGAAGAACAGGGGTAGGTTAGGGGTAGGTAGGTAGGTAAAGTAGGGTTAAAAAAAAACAGAAAGAGAGGAGTTTTTATCTTTGATGTCGAGTAAGGAGGCATTCATTCGAACGGGTTAATTGTGGTACCCAGCAAGAAAGCAAGAAAGACAGAAAGAAGAAAAACTATATTAAAGCAAATTAAATCAAATCAAATCAAATCAAGCTATATTACCCAAGTAAAAAGACGTATCTCGCTGTATGGTGTGTTGGTGGTTAGTTACCCTACCCTACTACCTACCCTTCACCACTCGTATTCTTTTTGCTGTGGAATAAGGGGCAGTACATATTAGGAATAGGGGATATAAGGTAATTTAGGTATGTACTATATTATACGTACAGGTAGATATCGGGTTTTTTTTAAAATCCATCTCTACTGATCTCACAATAGGTAGTAGGTAAGTTGGCTTAGGTCAAGTTCTCCACAACGAAACCGCCATCGCCATCGCCATCACTATCACAAACAACCACCCTCTCTCGCTCTCCTCCCTCCTCCACCCTCTCAGGAATATACTATAGTATTTTTTCAAGGTTGCGACGTCTATCTATCCAACGGAGCAAGCAAGCGAGCGAGCGAGCGAGGAAACTTGATCCCCCCTCCCTCTCTCAATTCTTCCCACCCCTAAAAGAACTCCTTGCCTTCCATCTACCTCCTATTTTCATTTTTTTCTTGTTCTTCTTAACTCGTCAAAAAGATCCGTTACTCTTTTTTTTTTTTACGACGTAGGATATATGTAAAGTCTTGATGCTAGGACGCTAGGTCTCGGTCAGGTACCTAGTTAGGTAGCTGTTTGATTAAGGGTAATTAATTAAATAAAGAGGAGACCCTATCCTGCGTCTAGTACAGCCCCTCGTCGTCGCTCGCGGTGCCCTCCTTGAACCTCGGGAGAGACTTGCCTTTTCCCTTGAACCGCCCGTTTATGCTGCTGGCCCCGAAGCTTCCGTATATGCCGCCTTCGCCCTCGCTCCCCTCGTCGTTAGCAGAGGTCGTGGTCGTGGTGGTTGTGGAGGCGACAGCCTTCCCTTTCCCTTTCGTCATGCTGATAGGGATGCCCTTGCGGTTGCTCTTCACGCTCGAGATCGATCTTGACTTTGGTCTACCGCTGCGCCCCTCGAACGGGAATATAGGCGACGTTGATATGCTAGAGCTTAACGGTTGCGATTGTGATTGTGGCAATGACTGTGGATGTAATTGTGGCGGTGACTGCGTCAGCGGCAATGGTGGCAACGGTTGTTGTTGCTGCTGCTGCTGGGGTTGTGGCTGTGATTGTGGTTGCTGCAGTTGCTGCAGTTGCTGGAGCTGCTGTAGTTGCCGTAGTTGATGTATTTGATGTGGTTTCTGCGGTGATTGTGACTGTTGTGGTTGCTTCTGCTTGCTATCTTGGTTCTCGAACGTGGACCTGACCTTTTCGTAGTGAGCTAGCTCACCAGCGCTAACACTGGGGATTAATTCCCTATTAGCATCGAGGAAGTCCTGTTCCGTCACCATCACGGCAACATCCTCAGAGGTGGCGTGGTGGTCAAAGAAATTGGCCGTGGAGATTGGCGGGTGTCCTTCCTTTTCTCGGTCCGTGTTGATAACCCGGATCTTGGTATCTACAAGTGTCGCTTGCCGCGTGACGGCCTTAAGCATGGCGTCACTGCATAACGCATAGAAGTCGGCTCCCGTGTATGTAAAGGGCAAATGCTCGGCGACAGCTGACAGTGAGACGGATGGATGGAGTGTAAACCTATTATCAAGTTAGCATATACATATAACCAACTCGCCCACACGCAGGGTAAAGAATCAGAAAAAGAATACAAGACGTACTTTCTTGTTAATGCTTCCATAATTGTAAGCTGCTTTTCGTGCGTATCGGATACGCCGAGATAGAGCATCTTGTCAAACCGGCCAGGACGCAGCAGTGCTTGGTCAAGCAGATCAGGTCGGTTCGTGGCGCCGATAACGAATACACCACCTCCTCCATCGTCTCCCCCGGACATGCCATCCAGTTCCGCGAGGAGCTGCGAGACGATACGATCCATAACGCCGCCGCTATCACCCTGGTTTCCTCGCTTCGGAGCCACCGAATCAAGTTCGTCGAAGAAGACGACGCACGGCCTCGCGTCTCGGGCGCGCTGGAAGACCCGGCGAACATTGGCCTCGGATTCTCCTATATACATATTCAGGAGCTCGGGACCCTTGACGCTGAAAAAGTTCAGACTGTACTCAGTTGCGATCGCCTTTGCTAGGAGCGTCTTGCCGGTACCAGGCGGACCGTAAAACAAGATACCAGAACGCTTTTTCATGCCTTTGGCAAACAACTCGGGCCGTTCTAAAGGAAGTTGTATGGTCTCCATAACTGCGTCCTTGACATTACTGAGACCACCAACATCGTCCCAAGTAACGTTAGGGATCTTCGGCGCGCCAATTGCGTCTGCAAAATTCTTTCGTGCCGCATCCACGGCAATGTCAAAGTCGGCCTTCGTTAGACACCTCGCAGATGAGCCGCCTGCTATTTGTATATCACGAACGGTGACGGTTAAGTTATCAGTTGAAGCTTTCGCCGACAAAAGTTCGAGACGTGAATCACGCGCAACTATCGCACGCTCGACCACGTCTACCAGGTCCCCAGCAACCAGGGCAGCTGTTTTGATGGCAACGCCGCTTAGTTCTACTTCGGGTGCTAAGGTTACCCCTCGACTTTGTATGATGGATCGCAAGATTTCCTCTCGTTCACCTTCGTCGGGGGCACTCATCTCGAGCTCATGCGTGAAAAGCCCTCTAATACCGTCAGGCACCTTATCGACTTCGGTTGTCGTCGCAATCAGCACTCTAGTATCATCCAACACTTCTTTCATTGCGGCTACCATCCTATCCGCAGTGAGAGCTTCGACATGTCGAACAAGAAGAGCGCAGCACGCTGGCCCGCAGCTCATAGCACGATCTGCTCGAGCCTTGAGCAAACCTTCCGTCTTAACATCGCTTCCTCCTGCGCCACTCTCATTTACAATATCATAAGCATCGATAGTAAATGTATGCAGACCGATATCCGCGCAAGCATTAGTTGCTATAGCAGCCTTGCCGATGTTACGCTGGTTCGATACGAGAAGAATAGCTACCGGAGGCATCTTTAGAAAGACGGCCCGCTTACTCGTGGCGGCGGCCATTAACTCTCTTAGTCGTCGTCTTAGAGGCGAGGTAAATCTCGCCTGTTGTTGTGCTACCGAAGAGAGAACATTGGATGTGGGTAAGGGAGCTTCTTCGACGCCGAGATAATACGGCCAGTTGCTGTCTTTGGTGCCTGGGAGAGAGCTAGTGCTACCGCCAGATTGGGCGATCTGAGTAGAAGAGCTGTCGACACAAGCAACACCACCCCATATGTCTTCCTCGTCTTCTTCATCGACGGGCTCCGACTTCTGGCGTTCGATATGGCCAATCTTGAACCAGGCGACAGCATCAGGTTTCGACGTGGCCACCGCGCTAGACTTGTTTGATGCGGTGAGAGCTACAACATCGTCGAGGACAAGGCCATCGTTAGCATTTGTCGACTCTTGGAGGGTTCGCCCGAGTTGTGTGTCGATCGGGATCCCGACTAAGTCCCCGGATTTGACTACACGTAAACTTCTCGCAAAGTGATCCTTTAAGCCGCCAAATATAGCTGTCTGAAGTGCCTTTTCAGAAGAGATCGGCGTTCGTATTTGCTGGAGAGTTACGTCCCGAGCGTAGGGAGGACGGGATGATCCGGTAATCTTTAGCTGGCCTGGCCGTGGAGGATGGATTGTCCTTTTTAAGGGTGATAAACGAACATAAGACGTATTTTCTAAGTTCGCAAGCAGAAGAGGAGACATGTATGCGCCAGGTCCCGTTTGTTTCTCGATTTGTGAATCGAAAAAAGATGGCCCTCGGCTGTTGACGTCGTGTTTCGAGCTTGGGATCCTGGTCATAGGTCTGTGGGAATAGCCCTCCGGTAATCCGTAAACCTTGGCCGGTCGCCACGCCGATTCTTCCACCCCGGCCTGTCCGAAGCTACCTAGGCCGAATAAACCAACTCCGTTCGCAGGAGGCTCCTCTGAAGCCTCGAGCCGTACCCAGTCTCCAGAGAAACAGCCTATCCTAGTCAGGGAATTGATATCCACGTATACCCGAACTTCTCCATCGTCCTCAGCCGTCGGCTTAGGGTGCAGCAACTCTAACGGTATTGGGTTCATCAAGCCATATGCCTTGAAGAGACGACCCTTGGGACGATCTGGACGAGCAGTGGTGGCGGTAAAATTCGAGAAAACCGAGGCGGGGGTATTGACACTATTAGCCTTCCTTCCACGTCCAATCGTCATCGGCGTCCCGGGCTGCATGGTGGAAACGCCGCTAGCATTACTGGATGGCAGCGATGGGAGTTGGAGAGAGATCATATCGTCCATCGAGTCGTCCGAGAGATCGTCTTCGTTTTCAGGTTCTGAAATATCTGTCTCGGTCTCTGTTATCATATCTGAAGTCTCGCCATGCGCATCCGCCTTGGACCGTTCTTCGGTGGCAGAGTAGAACTGGTCGGTTGCTGTATCTTCCTCGTCCTGTTCGACGCTATGCAGGGGTTGGGGCGGAGCGATGGTACCTCGGACCTGCTTCGATTGAGTATGTCCTCTCGTCAAGATGATCTTGGTGCTTGGTGCGAGAATGCCTTGTGATACAGGCTCACATAATGTTACCTTACCCGGCGTAGGAGGGACATGAGTGATGGGATGCGGCGGTAAAGGTAACGGGAATAGATCTCCGTTATGGACGACCTTTAAAGTCCCTAGAGCTACGCGCAACGCGGCAGCGAGCCGATCTGCCGGTGTATCGCGGTCCAGGGCTGCCTTCTGGTGATCAGAGGGGTGATCGGTAAAGAAAGTCCCTTCTCCATTCTCAAGTCTCTTCACTAGATCGCTTTCAAGGTGCACGAACACAAGATCAAGGGGTAGAGTGGTAACATCTAGCACAAGTATCTCAATACCGCTCCTGGTATGGGCAGAGAGCTTCGAGGGCGCAACTTGCTGCAGGGTCGTCGCGAAACCTTGCAGAGCGAGAGACGAAGGGGAGAATTGGAGGGTCGAATGAGCCAATGCGGCGGATTTGACGATAGGAACTATGGTCCAACTTGTTCGCTGGGGACTCGAAGACGGTGTCCAGGGAGCAATGGCAACGTGTTGAACATTAGGGGCTTGGTCAGTCTCATCTTGGGTCGAGTCTAATGATATATTGAAAGATCGCATTAGACACTTAAACATGAAGATGATGATCTATAGATGATTTGAATGGGTTGCTCAAGATACTCACCGTCTTGCAAGTTAGGGAATAAATCAGCGAAAAGATCATCGGATAATATGCCAACGTCCCCTTTCACATGATTATCTAGCACCAATCTTGCTGAGATGGCAGGTTTATCCTGTCTCCTTCTCCTTCTTCTCTTTCGAGGGGCCATAGGATCGCGATTCGTATTATCCATATTGAATATTGTCACCTCTGCACGTACAACTTCTTCTCAGAATCTGGAAAGGTGATGCGCGTTGATGAGAAGCATTAGACGAGTAGATGAAGGCCCCGCAAATCGCGAGCTATCGCGTACCTTAGGTAGGTAGGTATGTATAAAGAACGAAGGGTAGAGGGATTATGTAGTGTTAGAAGAAAAGATCAAGACGGATAATTAACTAATAAAACGAAATGTTAATTTACAAGACCCGATAGCGCATAAAACGATATATACCGCTCAACGGTGAGCTTCGGATTACATAAAGTGCTGAGAGTAGCGGTGGTACCTAGGTAATTAGTTTGTATAAGGTAAGTAATTTAATGATGTAGACATTTTTAACGAAGTCGCGTTATTACATGTATGTACGGATACAAGCCCGTCTCTTATTTCGGTCACCTGAGAAGCTTAGCTTTTGATTGGGCACGTATGTCGTAGGTACCTTATTGGGCCTGATTGGTGCTTGTGGTAGGTACTCCGTACTACAGTATGTACACACATGCAGTACACTACATAATGTACCTGTGGTGATTTTGACCGAGGCATTGTCAGTGCCTGAAGCTCGGGTATGTTAACCTTATCGATAGGACAGGATAGCCGTTGAATGCTATGTCTCCACTTACCAGGAGGTATGTGAGTGGGTACCTCTTAGGTGTAAGCCAGGCCCTACCCCATATAAGGTTAAGGTACACGGCAATACCGACTTCTCAGCTTCTGCGTATACTAGTGTAATTGTTCTTTCCAACTTGAAGATCATACTATTACATATTATAAGGCCAATCCAACTTTTCTATGCTGGAACTGACTCAAGTAGCCTCTTTTCTCCTTCAACATTTTCTACTGTTCTCAAGAATAATCATCAGCAACTCAGATAAGATTACCTCACTTGTTCCATACACACGTATAATACTCTATATTCTAAGATAGTAGTGAATGATTCCGAATGATCAGATTCAGTGTTTTTTTTCTTTTAAAATCACATGTCTTTATATCGAAATGTAGCTATTAGGTAATTTAATCTAGAATATTTCAGGGAAATATTTATATTCCGTCTCCTTTATCATTTTATTTCCTTTCATTCTTAAACTCTATCCTTAGTTTAACCTTCTTAGACGCCGTTAGATCAGGGCCACTTACACCGTTAGCGCATTTTCACCAAGATCATTCGGGCCATAATCTGCAAGCTGACGTAGTATTTCCATTCTCGGGACCGCCTTGGCAAGATTCTACCCTCATTAACCCCTGTGATAGGGGATCGCCTTCCTCTTCTAATCATAGTATACTTGATCGTTCATTCGTTCATCGGTTTCCGCTAGCGACTGAGATTCAGAGTTATACTATTATCATCTTTTTTTTTCTTTTCGTCGGTGGCTGATTCCTTTACAATCAGGCCCAGGTTCGGCATATGATATCAGATCATATTCAAGAAAACTACCTACATCATTGCCTATGACGCGGCTTCATTGCTGACAAGTGAATTGTGATCCAACGGCTTTTATTTACCTAACGCGCCATTGTCCTCTCTCAGCTTCCTATTATTCAAGCTATTCGCAACTTATTTCTCTCCAGCCAATCTATATTAACGAAGCTCTCTCTCACGATATAATAACCATCCGATCATTTGAACAGATCCATGAGCCTGAGTACTAGTCATCGTCAGGCCGGCTCGCAGCCCCCTGGCACTGCTGCTGTTCGAAAGGCCGTCGAGTTTGCGCATCAGTCTGAGAAACTTTCTCTTCAACCAATTAACGACGATACACGCCCGGATGCCATCGCGGTGGAGGCCCAATTTATAACGCCACAAGATCCAGTCATCGTAACCGCTGACGGGAACCGATTACCCGCAGTTCCGCTTGAGCAAGCGCATAAACTCAACTTATTAAAAGAAGAGCTCGACGGCGATGTTCCAAATGAGGAGATGGATCATATCACCAGCTTAGAACCGGCGCTAGGCACTAATAGCGGAACAGCACAGAAATCGTCTGAGGGTTCACTTCACAGGTCACTGCCACCTACTAATACACATCCACTTTTCCCTCCTCTTCCCTTGTACGGGCCTCCGTCTCTGCTTCGAAACATACAATGCTGGACCTTTCGAGTGACGTCATTCTTTCTGAGCGCAGGTTTTCTCGGCGTCATTGTTCTCGGTGCTCTGTTTACTAGCATACCGAGAGTATGCAACAAACTTTGGCTGCGCATGACTTTCAGGAATCCTGACGTCTGCAGGCCATTCTACGAAGAGGAAGTTAAGAGACAAAACTTACGAAAAGAGCAGGCAAAGGCTTGGAAGAGGCGGTCCCTTGGCCAGGAGACACCTGACCAGGAGAGAGCTCAGGAGAACGGCGACTATATTCCGACCGAAGGTGGCCCGGATCCTGTTGTCTGCGACGTCCGTTATTACGCGCGGAGGGTTGGGTTGGACATTGAAGAATTCCAGGTTCAAACTGAGGATGGATTTATCATTGATCTGTGGCACGTTTACGATCCTCAAGAATATGCCAGGTTAGACGACCAAGAGCGAGCCTATCGAGGGCCGGAGTTGTTCACTGGTGATAAGAGGGAAGGTCATAGAGATCCGAAACAGAAGCCCAAATTCCCGGTACTTCTGATGCATGGCCTACTCCAGAGTTCAGGCGCTTATTGTGTCAACGACGACGATTCCTTGGCATTTTACTTATGCAAGTCGGGCTACGACGTATGGCTGGGAAATAATCGATGCGGGTTCCGCCCAAAGCATGTCCTGCTGGATTCCTCGGATCCTCGCATGTGGTGTTGGAACATCCGGCAGATGGGCGTGTTAGATCTAGCCGCGTTGGTCTCACGAGTGTTGTACGAGACCGGATTTGAGAAGATTGGGTTGATCTGCCATTCCCAAGGCACGACACAGACATTCGTAGCACTCGCAAAGGAGCAACGTCCTGAGCTAGGAGAGAAGCTCACCGTGTTCTGCGCTCTTGCGCCAGCGGCCTACGCCGGACCGTTAATTGGCAAGATGTATTTCAAGTTCATGCGCGTGATATCTCCAGATCTCTTCCGGATCATGTTCGGTATCCACGCTTTCATTCCTCTGATGATGACGATGCATTCGTTAGTGCCGCCTAGCGTTTACGGATGGCTGGGCTACAAGGTCTTTTCGTTTCTCTTCAACTGGACGGACACTCGCTGGGACCGTGGCTTGAGAAATCGCATGTTTCAGTTTGCACCCGTCTACGTGAGCGCGGAGTCTATGCGCTGGTGGTTAGGCCGGGAATGCTTCGCTAGACATAAATGCATACTCTCGACGAAAGAGGAATGGCGTAACGAAGAGAAGGAAGACATGGGCGACGGAGGCCTCGCAGAAACGGCCCGCCAGCACAAGGACTCTATTCGATCAAACGGTAGTAGGGAACACCACAGGAAACCTAAGGGGGCTACGGCATGGTATGATGAGCGAGTATGTCCGTTTGCGATCTGGGTGGCTGGAAATGACCACCTCGTGGATGGGAAGAGGTTATTACAACGTTTTGAAAGAGGGAGAGAGCCGCACGTGAAGGTAGTACACAGCAAGGTTCTAGCGGAATATGAGCACCTAGACGTTATCTGGGCTATAGACGTGGTGGAACAGATCTTCCAGGAAATTCGAGAGGTTCTATGGAAGACGTGCGACGTCAGAGATAAGTGTGAAGTACCGAGGGGCTGCGAGAACGTCGCAGCCTGGATACCAACGAATTCCAGGGCGGATAACGAGGATGCCGGGCAGTCAAGCAGCGATTCGACGTGATCGTTAAGTAGAGCGTGATACCCCCTTTAATTTACATGATACGAGGGCATGATGGTACAAGAACCGGTTAACACCAGGCACGGCTAACGAGTATAGTTATTATATGGTATATATGGTTTATGGTTTAATATATAGAGGATATAATAAATAATAATAAGAGGTATAGATGAATTAAAGCAGAGGACATACAAACTAACCTGCGTGGATTTATTATATAAATAGTTTCGGTACAATCAGTTTTTACATAATATTCTCATTGTACAACGTATTTACTCCGTTACGTCACGGTTATGTAATGAAGCGTAGGACCAAAATATATGTATAAGCTACCTCCTATAGTTATACAATTATCACATATAACCGTAACGTCTTATATTTGCATATAAGTCAAGGACTGAGCTTCATTAGAAAACCAAAATAAAAACTTAGAATGAACAACTTTCAAGAACTGTTTGTTTAGTATCACGGCATTAATATTTATTACCTTTCTGATCCTTGAGCTTCACACCGCTTAGTGCCAACTTGAATGCAAAGCTCTCTCCACTGTGTACTCCGTACCCCTAGAGATCCCCACTCGACTATGACGGAAACGGAGTTCGTATTGGCGTCGGAATCCTTATTCCCAAGATCCGGGGGTTCGCGTGATCTAACTTAGCCACATAGCGTTAAGGAATCCCTTCTTTCTTCTCACTTGTGATGTAAGTAAGTACTTACATACCTAGGTAGGTAGGGTATGCATAATAAGCTGACTGGGGGTCGTTGGAGGTAGTTGCGTAACTTAGGACCTTCAGGTTTCGACATGATGGGCTAGGATCGATTCGAGTCTGATCAGCAAAGGTCAAGTAAGACCATGGCCATTCATAATAGACGACGGTCATCCACCAAACTCCACTTACAACCTCGGAACTCTAAATACCAGGTATTTATCGTGGGGAGTACGCACGTATGCCTAAGGAACCGTATCCGGTACTGTATCGCTATCGTCAACTCATCTCACGCTCGACACGTGTTTGAATAGTTCGAGCAAACTCATCTTACATCCCCAGCTTGCAATTTGAGCAATTCGTGTACTTCGAGCTTAGCCACCGATCTCTGTCCTGTTGTTCCCCAGAGGGTTTTACTCGCCTCAGGTACCATAACCTTCCGAGTTTTGTGCTCGTCATTTGTCCGCCACCATGGTCATCAAGTCCCTCCACGCGCCTCTGCGGATCCCGGAGGTCGACCTATGGCAGCTTATATTCGAGAGGGAAGATAGGCCGTTTTCAAATGACAAGGGTACGTAGAATCCCGCCTTTCCCGCCTTTATCAAAAGAGCCCCCTATACAATTCCCACTTAGCGGGACTCATACGAGGCGAAAGAATAAAGCCTGACGTTCATCGACAGAAATATACACGGACTTCGAAACAAAGCGGTCCTACACCTGGGCGGAGGTCAAGAGTGCGGCGGCCGAGTTCGGCAGCGGGTTGCGGTCAGAATGGGGGTTCGGGAAGGGAGACGTACTGGGTTTCTTCTCACCTAACACCGTCGACTATGCGCCTGTCTTTTTCGGCGTGCACTGGGCTGGTGGCGTTGCCTCCACTGCTAACCCCGCCTACACGGCCGAGGAGCTAGCCTTCCAGATGAAGGACGCCGGCGTCTCCGGCATTGTAACCCAGGTGTCCTTGCTGCCCACCGTGCGCGAGGCCGCCAAGGCCATTGACCTGCCCGAGGACCGCATCATCTTACTTGGCGATGCCAAGGACCCGGGCCGTAGGTTTAGGCACTTCACCGAGATCCGTGGTGACCCGTGGGCTCCTCGTACGAAACTCGACCCCAAGAAGGACTTGGCCTTCCTCGTCTATAGCTCCGGGACCACTGGGCTCCCCAAGGGCGTCATGCTTACGCATTACAACATCGTCGCTAACCTCATGCAGCTGGCGCACTGCGATTTCCTCAACGGCCTCTACCACTCCGGTGGGCCTGACGGGAAGGGGGACAAGCAAATAGCGGTGTTGCCCTTCTTCCACGTATACGTAAGTTGACATACACCCACACATACATGTGCATACGCACTTATCGGCCCAGCGAAGGAAAAAGGGGGAAAGGCAACTCTTGGCTCGAAAGCTGACAGCGTAGCTATAGGGCTTAACGTCCATTGCCTTGACAAGCATGTTCATGGGCCTACAGGCGATCGTGCTCGCCAAGTTTGACCTAGGCAAGTTCTGCCAAGCGATCCAAGACTACGGGGTGACGTTTGCGGCGATACCACCTCCGGTGGTGCTAGCGCTAGCCAAACACCCATCGGTGTCGCAATACGATCTGTCAAGCGTGAAGTGGGTGAACTCGGGGGCGGCACCGCTGGGGCGGGAGCTGGTCGAGCTGGTATGGCGGCGGCTCACGATTCCCGTCATGCAAGGGTACGGCCTTTCCGAAACGGCGCCGGCGCTGACCAAGATGAACATCGCCGACTGGGCGCGCCACAACGGCTCCTGCGGCAAGCTGCTGCCCAACATCGACGCCAAGGTCGTCGACGTCGCCTCCGGCCGCGAGCTCGGCCCCGGCCAGGAGGGCGAGCTCCGCTTCCGCGGCCCCAACGTCTTCCCCGGCTACCTCAACCGCCCGGAGCTCCGGGCCGACACCTTCGCCAGCGACGGCTTCTTCAAGACGGGAGACATCGGGTACGTCGACGCCAAGGGCAACTTCTACATCACGGACCGCCTAAAGGAGTTGATCAAGTACAGTACGTCTCGCCTCCCTCCCTCTCTCCCTTCCCTCCCTTCCCTCCCTTCCCTTTAACATACCTCGTATCCACCTTACTAACCTCCACCTCTCCTCCCCCCTTCTCCGTCTTATAGAAGGCTTCCAAGTCGCCCCGGCAGAGCTCGAGGCCGTGCTGCTGGGCCACGCCGAGGTGGCGGACGCGTGCGTGGTGGGGGCGCACGACGGGTCGCGGGAGACGGAGGTGCCGCGGGCCTACGTGGTGCTGCGGGCGGACGCGGGGGGCGCGCGGCACGCGGACCCGAACGCCAAGGCCGCCGAGCTCGCCGACTGGGTCGCCGCCCGCGTCGCCGCCCACAAGCGCCTGCGCGGCGGCGTCCGCTTCGTCTCCCACGTCCCCCGCAACGCCAGCGGCAAGCTCCTCCGCCGCGTCCTCCGCGACGCCGCGCGCGCCGAGGACGACCGCCGCGACCGCCGGCCTAAGCTGTGATGGACACACCCGGCCCGGCCCGTCGTATCTTGTGTGTGTGTGTGTGTGTGTGCGTGCGTAGGTAGGTAGCTATATATACCTATACTCAAATGTATTATATTTTGATCTTGATATAAGGTACGGTACCTTATATATACCGGTGTGTATAAGCATCTATGTCTCATTCGAACCTAGTAGCGGCGAGCAGTCTACAATGTGCGTAGGGTAGGTACCTATAGAGGTAAATAGGAGAAAGTACTTCTTAGATACCTCCTCCTCCTATCAAATAAGACGGTGATTACGCTCGTCGTCATTATCACGATGGTATACCTAACTTACCTACTTACCTACCTACCTACCTAAGGTACCCAGATAAAGTTATAATGGTATAATTCAAACTAGGTACCTAAGGGGTAGGTAATAATCTCAGGTAATATTTCTACCTCCCCGTCTCCGTCTTATTGATAGTAGGATAAACATTTATAATAGTATAGGTAGGTAGGTAGGTAGGTAGGTAGGTATATTTATGCTTAGGTATGTTCGTACGAACGTTCATATAAATGTACATAACCTCTAAGATGTATAGGTAGGTAGGTAGATATATATACAAATATGCTATAAATCATGTAGAAGGGGGAGGAGGAGAGGGAGAGGGGTATTATACCCCCTTTTGCTTTTTGCTTTTTGCTTTTCTTTTTTTTATTCTTTCCCTAGCCCGTATTTGTTACAGATTGCTGCAACGTGACTCGTCGCTTGAATCCGTGGTTGAAAACTTACCACAGTACCGGTAGGTAGGTAGGTAGGTTATACGTACATCCAGTACCCCCAAACTAAACCCCCCGATATCTCCGTGTAGAACCTTCTATTCGTCATGGAGTAGGTATGCGGCGTCGGATGCGCCGTCGTTGGTCTAGCATGACCGGACCTGACCTGACCCAATGTACCCGTTCCCCATGGTATATACCATACCATGCCCGTCCAAGAACGGACGATGCCTCGTCCTTCAAGGTTGACGATTTTCTCCCCCTTTTGAAGAAAAGAAAAAGAAAAAGAAAAAAAACCTTACGCCACCTTTTCGCTCTCCTCCAACAACTTCTGGACGCTAAACGCCCCATCCCCCCTAGCAAACTCCTCCAAAAGCCTTCTCTTCTCCCCGACACCCCGCCCCGTCGCCGTCCCGTCGCCATAGAACCGCTGGAGCAGCATGACGAGCCACCTCGCATCCTGGACGCTCGCGCCGCGGCCCTCGACGACGCTGCCGGCCATGAGCACGACGCCCGGGGCGGCGGCGAGCCCGGGGTCGCGGTAGTGCGTGATGCTCGTGTGCGGCAAGGCCCACTCGCCGCGGGCCTTGTACTCGGCCAGCTGGGTGAAGAGCACAGTCGCCGTGCCCTCCCTCCCTCCCGCCCCCTTCGTTTCCCCTTCCTCCCCTCCTTCCCCTCGTTCCTTATCTTCGAACACCCACTGGAGGTAATGTATTTCCGCCCCTACCCCCTCGCCCCGCGGCACCGGCAGCACGAAGCACGGGTGCCGCCGCGCCGTCGCCTCTAGTGCGTCGTACGTTGCCGCCGGAATTGCCGCGCATAGCGAGTTTGGCGACGACGCGTGGCGTAGCCGCCATATGGCCGAGAGCTCCTTCTCCGGCAGCGCGCGGGCCTTGGGTAGGTCTAGGATCTCGGAGAGCGGTTTTACGGAGGAGGAGGAGGAGTTGCCGCTCGGTGTAGTAGTATTAGGGTGAGTATGGGGTCTTTGCTCGTGCGTCGTAGACGAAGGTGAAGACGTAGTACGCGTGGTAGGGGGAGCGGGCTCGTCGGAGAGCAGGGCGTCGAGGCCCGGAACGGAGACACTATCCTTCTTTCTAACCTCGCGGATGCGATCCTTATAGGCCTCCTTCAGCTCCCCGATGTCGCGCAGGCCTTCCTCGCGGACCTTGCGGTCGAGCTTGTCGCGGTACTTCTCGATGACGCTGCGGGAGGCTTGGGTGGTGGCGACGAAGCGCACGTCGTGGACCTGGGCCCAGCGGCGCTGCTGGATCGATAGGCGCAAGGAATGCTGCCACCGACGTCCCAGGATATTGCGCAGGAATGGGAGATGGGCCGTTGCCATTGGAGGAGAAGGATTTTTATTATTTTTTTTTTTTGGAGAAGCCTGGTAGGAGAAGCCTGGTAGGAGAAGATGGAGGAGGGAAGAAGAAGAGGGGGAAAAGTTGGAGAGGGTAACTATTTAATATTCTTTAGGCTAATAGACTATAACCAGGGTTTCAGGTATGACCTATCAGGTTCCTCATATACATGTAGGAACGAAGATAAAGTTGTAGAAAGCCAAGTTTAGAAACCTTGGAGTAGATTTATCGGAGTAGGTGCAATGTAGAATTGTAGATGCAAGGTAGGTGCAAGGTGTAAGATGGACCGAGACGTGGGGCATGCCTCCAATTACGTACCTGGTATTTGTAGGTACTGTACCGTATATTATTTATAGTCTGGTTATACTTCGTAATATGGGACTATTTACTATTTACTTTTTACAACAGGCACACATCAACACTCTCAAAATATACAACATGATATATAGGTAGGTAGGTAAAGATGGATAAGACGTTCATTCATTTTACACAGCTCTAAGCTTTGCCTGGGAGATTTAACAATTAAGCTAATGAAACGGCATAAATCAGAATTCGACCTGCTCTTACCAACCTGCTTTTAAGCAAGTATCCAGCTTCCTCGATCCTCTTATCCCGCCTTTGTCGACCTTGCCACCTCCTGGCTTCTAAATCTAGGTCTAAGGTTTAGGTATAGATATAGGGCGACACCTACAGGTCTAACCGAGTCTTTCCACGTCCCTTCTAGGAGATTCTTCTAAATCTATATAGCATTGGTATCATCTTATTATCGTTGCCTTCCGTGTATGTCGACTCTAAGCATTGACAGGCTTAAACACGATCTTCTCCGTATCTTGCTTGAAAGGTACGCCGAGTTCGAACAGCTTGGTAACGACGGCGGCGAAGTCCTTGAAGAAGAGGTCGTTGTCCTTAGCGTACTTCTCTACCCAAGACTTCATGGCCTTGTCCTGGATGAGGGCGTAGTCCGCCGGCAGCATCATCAGAGACTTGGTCTTCGCATCTTGGTACTGCTTAGGGCCATCCCACTTGCGGAACTGCCACTTTTCTTCTAGGAGGAGGCGGTAGTAATCGTTGGTCAAGACGGTGGGAGAGAAGGTCCACGGTCCGTCGAACCCACTTCGGTCCGGATGGCATCGGCCGAGAGCGTGAGCACCAGCAAGGGCGACGATCTCTTGATCGTTGAAGCCCATGCGGTAGAAGATATTACGGAGATGGTCCGATCCTTTGGCTCCGTCGGGAAGACGTCCGTCGGGAGTGCAAGCTGCAGCCTCTCCGTCGTTACGACCAGGTCGGAACGGGATAGTCGGGCCCTGCATCTCTTGGACGGCAGCAACACCACCGATGATCCACAGGTCCGAGTAGCTGATCCACGGGAACTTGGCTATACATTATGTTAGTCCAAGGCGACGATAACATCTAATCGCGAAACACCGTTCCCTGGTTAAATAATCATCTTTGAAATGACATACCTTTCACGGGCTCGAGGAAGTCCCGGGCATTCTTCAAGCCAGCGTTTGCGCCGTGGTCGGCCTCGGGGGCGAATCGCATAGTGGCACCATTGCTACCACCGGTACCGGTCTGTAGATCGTATGTTCCACTAGCATGCCATGCGAGACGAAGTAGAACAGGTCCATAACTACCGTCCTCGTACTCGTCGAATTCCTCGAGACGTTTGGCGATCTCGTTGTACACCTTCTGGTAGTCGTCTTTGGTGGGGTTGAAAATCTTGGTGCTGGCCGATGCTCCTTGCGTGTAGAAGTAGAAGCCGGCAACACCAGCTGCGGCGGCACCAGCCAGGTAAACTAGGGTCGACGAACTCGAGGCCTTCGGGGGATCGGACGAATAGAAACGGCGACCATGTTGTCGGAAAGCCTGCCTAGAGGAGGTTGCGAATGTGTTTCTAGCTGTGGTGCGCAGCGTGGCGCGAGCGAGCTGACGAGACACGACCGAGGCCGACATCTGCGGGATCATCGGTTAGATATTACAAAGTACATACGATATTACAAGATATCAATAAGACGGAGAAGAAAAAAAAGGATATGAATATCGTACTTTCAACTTTCTCGTTGCACAGCAAACGCAATTGGATTGACCAAAGGAAGAAAGAGATTGAAGATAAGAAAACTCTAGTAACAATACCCGACAGACACAGACCGAATCTATTGGTGACGAAAAAAAAAAGAAAAAAAAAAGAGGTGAGGAAATATAAGCCAAAAGAAATAAGAAGGCAAAAAAAAAAGGGATTAAAGGATGATAAGGGGAAAAGAAATCCGAGAACCGTAATCGCCTTGTGTCGTTGGGGAAAGGGAATCGCCGAGGGGTTAGTAAGGAAGAATCTGAGCTCTCTCATTGGCGGCGACCCCTTATCGATTTTCTTTCCGCTTCTCTGGAAGGCGGGGCCCGAGAACACTAAACTGGTACCTAATAAGTAGGTACCTAGCACGCCTTTCGGCCTTTCCCTGCGGAGTATATATGTACATAGACTGTGCTTTTATGCCATGTGCGTCTTGATGGCGGGTACCACTACTGTGTTCTTGTACATCTGCATAAAACGTTGACCTAATACATACATGTCATCTGAATCTACAGTACGCTTGAAACTTTGATAAAACGGGGATATACGTCAATGATATTTCTTATCTCGAAGACCTCGACATCGTATAATTGTATCCGTATGCACCACGTATATGTATATACACTACCTAAGGTATACTAGACATGTGGACGTCCCAACACCTCGATTACCAATGCGACGCGGAAGAACTATATGTAGGTAACTCACACATGTGAAAGCCCGCAATAACTTACACCTACCTACTCATAATAATATCCATATATACTAAGAAGTAGGTATGTAATCACACAAGACGTATTTGTCAGGAACCCTACCCCTATACCTACCTCCTATACCTACCTCCTATACCTATACCTAACCGTCTCTACTAAAATAAAAACCCGGCACCAACATACAATGTACCTAATAATACCTTTATCGTCGACCAGAACACACAATCTAGACTCTAATACACTATGGGTACCCATATCTTCATACATAAGTCCCACAGACGCTATCATGTCCAAACAGCTACCTACCTATGTATCTAGAACGTGGTCGAACAGGTTTACACTAGGGTAGTGTGAGTGCAGTGTGTATATGTACCAGATACCCGCACAGGCACCGCACCGCACCACGAATCAGTCTACGATGTACAACTAGGCCATCTGAGATACATAATGTGTAGACGATAGACCCAGGTTAAACGTGCTATTAATTATATTAACGAACACTCTAAAATAGGCAAAGGCTAGGGAAGTCCTTTTATCGCCGACCACCGGCTCTTCATATACGAAATATATTAAGTACAATTACATACATAGTATAGCGTCGGCAGAAGCGATCCCCTAAAGCCCCCCCTTTTTAAAATCATCTCGCCGTCCCCGGATCTCGGCCCTCTCTCTACCTTCCCTTCCCTTCCCTTTCCCTTTCCAAGGCTCTGAACTAACTACTTACTACAACTTAAAATACCTAGATAAGCTAGTACTCGCCGACCTTGGAAACCTACGTGCCTGCCTGGTAACCGTATCTCGTCCGTACTACTTATGTATGACTAACTAACTAACTAACTAACTGACTAACTAACTACACTCCCTAACACAGCAGTGGAAATCCCTATCTAACGGTCACATAACTCACGTATACAAGATCCTTTAGTATAATAAGACTTATCTCTCATAGCTTAACTTTTCTTTTCGTTTTTATCTTATTTTATTTCATCTCTCTCTCCTTCCTCGACCGACTTCGCGTAGAACATGCGCACAAACTATTGAGTACCCCTTTGCCTCTGCTGCTGCTGCTGCTGCTGTTGTCACCATAATCTCGAAGAGTAGTTTAACCACCCACACCGGCCATTTTGCCATTATACACACCAGAGATCCGCCCCTACGCCCCTTCGTGATGACTCATGAGAGACCTCGCATGCTCCGATTACATATAGCTGAGACCCTGTAGAAACGAAAAAATTCATGTATGATACACACAGATCCCGTTTACCTTCCCCTCCCTTGGTACCCTCCCCCTCCCATCATAGCATTTCTTTTAGATCGGAATATCCTGAACCACTTCAACCTGAGCCACTTCAAGGTGCTGTATTCTCCATTCCTCCAAACTCTACTGGAAGGACGCAGTGCCTTGTTGGCTGGGTTCAGGCTCCAAGTAATACTCGTAATAGGCGGGATACTGACTCTCGGCTTTCGCTCTGGTGGCTTCGTCCAACGGCGTCTTCGTCACGCCATTTTCCTTCAAGGCCGGCTTATCGAGAGCCGTCAACGAGGCGGGCCTACACACGTTAATATCACAATGGAGTGCATACGGTCGAGGATCAAGTACATACCCAAAAATTTCACGATCGATGGTCAGGAATTGCTTCATCGCATCCGTCCCACCCCTCTCTTGTAGATAGGTAATGTAGACTAAGAATAATTCCTTCTTGGCGGCTGATGATATGCGACTCTTGGCCAATAATTCATCAAAAATGTGCTTGATGCGCTGGGCGTGCTGAGATTCGATCTCTGAGTTTGTTGGCTGCTCCAGTTCGAAATTGAGCCACTTTTCCCAAAAGTGGCGGCTGTCCGCGTACCACTGCACATTCTTCATGAATACGGTTCGCGCTTCGTCGACGGACCCCTTGATCTTCCACAATAAAAACGCCCATCGAGTAACTAGGACTGCTTTGGTGAAGATGTTCACGTGTGGTGCATCAATCTGGGCCTTGTATACTTGGATGGCGGCATCGAGGCCATTTTGTCGTCTTTCGAGGTTTGCCCATGACACGATAGCCTCCACGCAATCCGGCAGTTGTATGAGCACAGCGTCGTGGATGTCTCGAGCAACGCCGACGCGGCCGCATGACTCTTCGAAATAGGCAAACTGTAGACGGATACCCGGACGGCTAAGAGGGACGAATAAGGTCGCCGCCTTCATGTAGATGTGACGTACTTCCTCCTCTTTGCCGGGCTGTGCCGACATCCACCTAGCATAGCGAAACCAGAACTCGTCATATAAAGCACACGTAACAACGCAGCGTTCATAAAGGAAAGTCGTCCTAACGAAATCGTTCTCCGCTTCCTCGAAATCGAGATATTTTCGCCAATTGGCCAACTGGGAGTTCTCTAGCTCCGTAACGTGGAAGTACGGTCGCTTGACTTCCGACTCGTACGTCCATCGCTTTGTTGTCTCATCCTGCGTCTTTTGGAAGGTCTCGTAGAACAAAGTATCGATCTTCGCGCGGACGTCACGTTCAACCTCGAGTTCGGCTCGCGGTGCCGTGCCGTATGCAGCGCTCTCAGCTTCGACCTCTGCTCGAAGACGCGCCAGCGTGTCAGCTGGTACCAACTCCTTGATGGGACGACTGTGAGCAAGTTGACGGAATCGCTCAAAGTAACGAGCATACTGGTGCATAGGGATATGGATAACGCGCTGTAAAATAGCGAATATCTTATCCTGCGCCTCCTGTCTCTCTTCGTATTCGATGTACTTGTCCCAGAAAGGGTGTGCTAGAAAGTCAAGACCGACGCAATTTGCGGCTCGCTCGAAGAGCCTAAAAATAAAGGTCAGCAAAAACGGAGACGGTGAGGGGAGGATTGGGGAATGAGGGTAGATGGGAGGGCAAATACAGAAGAGGAGGGATTGTGCATGCAACTATTCCGATTCCAAATCAATCCAGCTTAGGCGCAGGGCTGAGAGTACGACGAAGGTGTTCAAGGTCAGACCAGTGACTTTGTAGGAGACCATGGCCTGGCAGAATATGTGAGAAAGTATCCAACATGGCATGGATTCTGTTGGCATCTCTCACCGTCGACGACTGAGTAGTCGTGTGTGAACGCTTCGATAGTGTTGGGGATTCGCTATGGACTTTGTATTTTTTCTTTTTTCTTTGGCTCTGTCGGTGGTAAATGTTATAGGGTAGGAAACACTCAATATTACTTACTCTCTGACCAGATGAGGCGTGTGTGTGGTCTCCATCTTGAATGAACAGTAGGAGGCCCACAGATCAACGCAGTTCGTAATGCTCGCGCATCCGCGCTCATATATCTATCACAGAAGTTAGCTTAGAAGCTATCAAATATTGCTGCAAGGGGGCAAGTACCATCTCAGCGGACTCGGGGCCGGAAATATTGAATTCCAGGTCGGCATATTTCTTCCAGTAACCGAATAGGAGGGGAAATTTAAGAAGAAATCGGTCGTAGACATCACGGAGGGTAGCTAGTGCCTGAGGACTAGAATTTCTATTGAGCCCCCCTTCTTGAGCTTCACAGGCACGGACGAGCTTCTCCCACGACTCGAAGTTGTCGGTATCAGCTTCCTATTAACCATTAGTCAACGTACTCGAAAAGGTTGTCGCGCAAATGCGACAGGGATCAGATGGGAGCCTTAAGGGCCTCAGTCACATACCACTTCCAAAGCTAACTTTTTAATCTCGGCATTTTCCTCATCAGAGGCGCCGAAGTGATTGAAGTCAGCCATGTCCATCAGATAGTTGGACGACTTGTTAGATGACGACGCGATAGTGAAGGTCGAGCAGATGGACAAGAGTTGTCACAGTGCTGCCGGGAAAAAACTGGATAGGGAAATGAAGTATCGAGCTGTCGGTAATAAGTCGAACTCGTAGACGATAAACTGTGAAATTCTTTTAAAGAGAAAGAGAAAGAGAAAAAAAAAAAAGAGGGCGAGGAATATAAATAATTGTATTATTTAAGACCTTAAATTTGTCTTTTTGCCCTTCCTCTTTAATTTAAAAAGGTGGAAGATATGACAATGTAGGAAAGGAATAGGATAGTAGATGACAATGAAGATTCTCGAGGTGCGCGAACAATGATGAATGATGGTCGCGGGAAAGATGGTTGGTAGAAAGGAAAGCACATGCAACATCAATCCTACTAAATTGAGGCTGGGAGCAGCAAAACTTCTTTTCAGAGTGGCCCATGCGTTACCTATGAAGTACCCAGTACCTTTGAAAGATACAGTTTATTCTCTCGCGCACTACGCCAAGATTGGCCTACATAATCTCTTCAATAAAGTTCTTTCTTTTGCGTATCTTGCATACAATCCTCGCTCAATACCATTGATGTGAACTATGTCATTCAAGTTCTTTCCTTGAAAAAGAGTGTCCTACAAACCTTATCGATGGTTTATATTGAATGAAAAAAAAAGTTGATCCAAGTACCCTTTGAAGTTAGGTACTCGGCGAACCTTCATTTGAGCTTCCTGTAGCCTTGTGCTCACGCATGAACCCGGGCGCTAAACATGTCGCTAGTCACAAGGTACTACTATATATGTACCTACTATGTAGAGGTATGTAGGTACATGGATGTACCTACTTTTAATAAAAAACACCGTATAAAAATATTTATCCCACTTCTCTCAATTTTTCTCAAATTTTTTTCTTTCCCAATGCTACCACACACTCAACTTACCCATACCCAAATCCAACTTCACCGCAGCAGTCTCAGTCACAGCGATACCACGTCGCGAGCTACAATATACTTTTATTCTCGTACACCCAGGGAGTTAAGTTCGAGACTTTTTTTTTCTCTTTCTCTCTCTCTTTATTGTCGAATGAAATGAATAATACATGGCGAGACACGCTGCCGAAGAAGGCAAGAAAGACTTGGTTTACTTAGGTTACCCTACCGGTAGACATTTTACCACATGCTATACTTCGTCTCCGAAAAAAAAAAAAAAGAAAGCTCAGATGAGAGAGAGTATGTGTGTGTGAGTACAAAATAAAAATAAAAATCCACCGAGAAACCAGGCCTATGATGATATCCATATGAAAAAAACATGATAGGAAGAGGGATATCCGTTCAAGAGAATTTTTACTCGGAAATGATCTCAAATTATCAGATTCTGAGGCCTGTGTTAGGTACAATCGATTTTTACCCCCTTGCCCCCTTGCCCCCTTTGTGTCTATCTTACGTCTATTCTTTGTTTTCCGGAATGGAGAGGGAGACAGAAAATGGTACCTGTTCCGTAAAGAGAACATGCACCGACTGTGACCTGAGGTCGAGGTAAGAGGATAAAGTAGAGTCGGGTGTAACCTCCCTATATTACAACAGCACAAGCAAAATAAATAAATAAATAAAAATGATGAAAACCCGAGGACGGAAGCATATAGGTAGTATTCCGCCTATTCCCATGTAATTAATTATATCGCCTACTTAAGTGAACGTCTCGAATAACAAGCCAGTCCCCCGAGTCGCTAACTAACGCCAATGGGTATTCCTAACCTTGAATCACAAATGCCGCTGGATCCCATACTTCTTAAGTCGAGCTATGCCTTCTAATAACTCCACCCATTTTTCCTTTGCCTGTTGCTTATTATGATGTGGATGAGGCCACCCGTTCATTATATATGTATATTAGAGGAAATCATCGCTTCAAGGGAGAGTGTCCTCTGTTTCTTAAACGCCAAAGTCCGATGCTCCCTTTTCTCTCTTGATCGTAATTTCAACCAGCCCGTCTTATTAATGATTGGATGTTCAACCCGAACTCCCAGCCACGATGCGGATTCGCGCTCGCGCTTGTGATACTCGAGCATCACTGTAAGAATGTAACGAAGGTTATGGCGTGTTCTGGTGGGATCTTTCTAGAAGACGCTGGGCCCTGCGTAGACGGGCCGTCGTCTCGTCAACGGTCACTCGAGGCTTTTTGCGTCCATCGTCGCTCGGACTATTCTGAGTGGCGACCGAGGCCGCGGACGACGATGCCGCTTCAGCCCGGTAATCTCGATACATTTCCGTAGCGCGAGGGCGAACCTTAGGTCCATCATCTTCTGACGTCGAGGAATCTTTCGATCGTCTAAAAAGCCTCATGAGCGGCCTCAAGATGCGTTTCCTCCCAGACTTCCCATCCCCTGAGGAAGTAACGCTCTTCAGATGTTTAACCGGTTTCGCGACAGCTCTCTTGATGCGCCTCTTCGTGGGCGACCTGTAACCTTTCCACGACGAGGCTTCCGCCAGATTCCTAATGGTGGCCTCGGATCGGGTACTGGCTCTCTCACGAACGAGCCCAGCTTCACCATGCTCTCTAAGCTTCACAAACGACACATCATCCTCCCTTCGTGAGTGGCAAACGGGACAAGTCGACGTTTCTTTTCCTAGCGTCACCGTAAAGGCGCCTGGTAAGGACGTAATGGGATCGGATGTGACAGGTTGGACGTGAGGCTGGGGCGAAGATTCTTGACGACTGTCTGAGCCGACAGCGGTGCTCGACGTAGAGATTACCGGAACGTCTTTGCTCATGCCACCGTCGTCGTCAAATGTAACCATGGTAGGCTTAGAGCATACGCAATAGATAGGAGATGTATTAACTTCGGTTCTCCATATCTCGATCAGTCTCCTCTTCCTCTCAGTCAATTCTCCTTCAGATCCTGCCATCTCGTCGTGGATTTTGCCGTGTTTGATTTTTCGGAACTCGCCTTTTTAATAAAGAGATAAAATCAGGCACACGTTGTATGATCTATCTCAGACGAAGCCGGCAGTCCTGTACAAAATACCGTAGTATCGCCCTCGTAGGTTCTACAGTGTGCTAGCGAAGCCCAGCTCGAAAAGCGGTAAAGAGAAAGAGATATCAGTGATAGTCTGTTAGTATGAAATAGTCGACGGTCGACATTGTAAATATTTTAAGCCGCAAAGATATTTGTCGTCGAGGTCATACGGTCAAGTAACAAGGTAAGGACAGTTATTGGATACATGTAAGTTGAAGATCAACATTAGAAACAAAACATTGAATGGTGGAAGAGGAGATAAATAAGTAAGAACGTTGAAGTAAGAGATGGTGCAGTTACAATGCTAGGTACCCTAAGATTTATAGTTTACCGGTATGTACCATGACACAGTCTTTCTTCCTTCAATCGGTGAAGGAGCTCTCCGAATAACTACCTGCACCTACCAAGTCAGTCGATGTAACGCGTGACCTGGACGCGGTATCCTGGGGTTAAGATTTCAGAGCTTTATCTTATCGATGTGTGACGTCAAGTCTGACGGATAGACTTCCAAGGTTGTTTGGCGTAACTACTCCGTATACAACGTACTTATGTATGTACAGATTTCACATACGGTACCAGAACATCTACATGTATCTAGTAATAGAGCATGAGTTCAATGCTGTTTAAATGCCGCTAAATTGGGTCAGTTGAAGGAATTATACAACGGCAAGCTCCTTGACCAGTTTAAAATTTCTTCACTAACACAAACTTCGACTCTATTGACAAACATATCAAATACCAGTAACCGTAATTGTACAGGTGCAATTCCTTATTTGTACAGGTGCGCCACTTTTATTGCGTTATTTCAACCGTGCGTACCCCACCTAATTTGGCAGCAAAGTACTCTTTTTTCTTAACATTTTTGAAGGGTATTACTTTGTACTGCCTAGCCACTCAGCCACCTAGCCACCTAGCCACATGGTTTAGTCACCTGACCTAGCCACCTCCTGAGCCCGATTACCTGTTTTGCGTACTTGAAGTTATCATCATTTTTTGATGAATACAGGTCTTTTAAACCTACCTTTTTACAACCGTAATCATCCATATCATCAACTAAAATATCATTACCTTACTCGCTGCTATTCAGACTATCTAGCAGTATACCTTTTTCAAAGGATATCGTCTCTTTATAGTTGTAAATCTATTACTGAAATAGATCCTATTCATAACCGCCCGAAAACACCTCTCGGGTCTACGACTCCTATATCTTCAAACCAACGGAATATAACTAACCTGGTTGATTTAGTATCACCTAAATCAAACCGTAGCGATTCTCCTACTGCAACAACAAGTCATATAACCGTATCATCGTCAATCCTTTCAACGCAACAGCTATATACGCCACCAACTGCCAACCTAGCACCTAAAAGCCCTGTTTTTGGCATATACCGCCCTACCTCTATACTCCCATCGCAACTGTCAGGATTAATACAACGGCAGCAGCAGGATAGAACAGGTTGGTTAAATCAACCTAAGGATGATAATTAATACTAGATTTGTCAGTTCATATTATACTTAGGTACTTTTATTATAATACTGGTTGAATTTCTAGTGGTGATAGCTTCAATTAAAACAAGTAATAGGTTAGGCTCAGGTCAGGTGATTATGTCAGGTGATTAAGCCATGTGGCTAGGTGGCTAGGTGGCTAGGCAGTACAAAGCAGTACCCTTTAAAAATGTTAAGAAAAAAGAGTACTTTGCTGCCAAATTAGGTGAGGTACGCACGGTTGAAATAACGCAATAAAAGTGGCGCACCTGTACAAATAAGGAATTGCACCTGTATAATTACGGTTACTGATCAAATACATAGTTATGCTAAATGGCAGATGATATCGTGAGCAGGGGTATCCAAGCGAGATGGTTCTAGGATCGTGGGACACACATATACACAGCAAGTACGGATAGACAGTGATGAATACTATTAATTTAGTCTTCTGATTCTAATCATGAAAATTAAAAAAAAAAATCACTTTTAGTCTTATCTCGTTAAAAAGACTTCGTCGTATATACTCCGTTACCCCATACTCTCGTCTAATTACACTTGAAGACTGCCCGTAAACGCCATGCTGTATCGAGCCCCCAATGTTCGTCTAGATGAAATACGGTAATATCGCCAAGATAACGAGCACGGCTAGCTTGGCTTAAGTGCTTCCCACCCGTTCATATCCACGCCGTCGTCGCCGCCTAAGAGATCGACGTTAGCTTTCTCCATTTCTGGCTTCGGTGGCTGCATGTATTGTTCCTGGGGGCGTGTTGGTAAGGCTGGCCTGCGTTCCACATTCCCGAGACCCGGTAAAGAAACTCGGTTCGGACGAACTGCCGAACCTAGTACTCCCGAAACGGCGTCTGGTCGAGCTGGGGTTGACACCATCTTGTGCATTCCACCCGTAAGCGCTCCAGATCGACTAGCTTCGAGTTTCGATGTCAAATTCGAGACGGCCACCGAGGTTTTACGTGGAATTGGTGGCTTTGGTGTTTGCTGATCTACTAGCGGTCCAAAAGTGCTACTTTCAGGGAGAGTGGGAGTAGTCGGAGAAGTGGACATGAGATGAACCGGCTTTCTAGCGATAGGGGGAGGTGCTTTAGACTTGTTTGATAACTGAGATGAGAAGGATGATGTTCTTTGCTGCTGTTCCTGTTGCGGTATATCGTGTTTCTCGCGCAAAGCCAGCTGTGCACTTAACGAACTGGGTCCTGGTGAAGACTGTATGAAACTTGAAGATGTTTGTCGTCTAGGCGGAGGAGGCGGTGGAGCCTCGCTCCTCTGTAAGGGTGCCTGGTCGTCAAGCAAGCTAACCTGCCCAACTTTGGCTGGTAATGTTGCTGGGTCAAACGGTGGAGGTAATCTCCTAGGTGAGGAGTTAGATGCGGCAGACGTCGAAAGGAGGGTAGAGTGGTTGATATGTTCATATGGCGAGCTCGAGATGCTAGAAAACGACGAGAGTCTTGAATTGGATCTTGGTATTGCAACCCAATCCGGTTCTTCTGTCGGAGAAAACGGATTGGAGGGGCGGTTAGGATTCAATATCATCATAGCATTATCGCGGTTCCCGTTGCTAAGCTTCGGAGGACCGATTGTAGACTTGGCCATCTTGCCGTTCTCAAGCCACCATCTCTGTCGATCTGAACTTGCTGGAGGTAAGCCCGGCTCAATTGGATCATAACCGATGAGATCTTCATCGTCCTCCGAGTCATCGCCGATCAGAGTTGCCGTCGTGTGACCGACTTCGGCTTTACGACGCTCGTACAACTCCCGACTGATTTGTTCTCGAAGAGCTTCGTCGATTATGTTTACGGTGCACTGAAACGTGGAGTATACTGGACGATGATCTGAGAAGCGTAAGGGAGCACAGTTGTATGACAGCTGCCTAATGTTCGTGCCCTTCCGCAAGATACGATCAGTCCAAGCTGGAATCCGCGCTTTTTCCCTGCCAAATTGTGAGCCACCGTTGAAAAGGAACGCACAGAGAACATGACTTACGAAGTATCGTATTTATCTGTACCGACATCGAATTTATAAGTTGGCATGAAAGTAATCCTGGCCTCTGAGTAATATGGAAAAGAAAGACCAGCAACCATTTGAAGATTCAACTGCAGAGTGTTAATATACGCTTCTTTGCTCGATGGGACCGCGTAAACATACCTGGTCATTCTCGTATAACTTTTCTAGGTCCTGTTTCTGAATCAGATCCATAACTCTTTCGTGTGATAGTCCAATGCGATAATTAAAGTCGCCGAGCCAGATGACCGTGTCTGCGCATATGTAAGTAACTTAACGATTGTCTTGGTATAGTGGCCTTCATACCATGATCGTCGATACTCCTATTCCTCTGAAACCGCAGTCCATGATGTATGGTGGCGTAGTCCCTATTCCTTTCGTCGTAGTTGGAAAATCCCGCAGCAAGATGAGCCGTTACAAAACATAGTTGGGTGTTCGCATATTCCATCCTGATGGCGACCGCTCCCTTGTTTCCTGCTATGCCGGACATGCCTGTTTTCTTGACGCTTCCTTCGACATTTTTTATCTTCGGAAGTGAAGATGCTTTTACGAAGATGCATAAGGCCGCGCCAACTAACTGTCCACTCCGAAGCAGGACATATTTCTCCCCTCCCATCTTCTTAGCACGGCTATTCAACGTCCGCTTGATAGCCCTCTCCCACAGCTGCTTTCGAGTAGGGTCGCTGTTCATGATTTGCTGAGCGCTTAATTCAACGATTTCTTGGAAACCAACGGCCACTATCTCTGGCTGCACTGAACCAAGTTCCTGGGGGCAAAGCCAAGGAGACAAATCCTCCTCAACACCATTAGTTCGCCCATTCAAATTAAACGACCCGACGCATCTACATCAGGATTAGTATATGAGAAAAGAGCGCTACATGTGCGTCTATTGTATCTGAAGACTTACATGGAGATATTTTCTGTGGAAGAATATTCGACGCTACGTTTACTGAGCTCGGTGGATATAAAATCGCTGATTGGGTCAAAGAGATGAACAGGAGCTTGGCCGACTAATCGTCCTAAGAGCATATCAATTGTGTTCTGTCTAGCCTTGTCGGCGAAGTTGTTGATGTATAGCCTGGTAGCACTCTTTCGGACATCCGCGAAAGCGCCAGCTATAGACATCTTGCCATGCCTCGTGAAAGAGGACTTGAGAGCACCCGTGCCGGCATATATCCTGGAAAGAGCGTCGCCGTTATCAGCCCATAGAGTAGAATGCCGCATCCAGAAATCCGACGCAGCATACTCCCCACGGTGGTTTAGGAATGCCTCGACAGCCATCTGTGAGATGAGCGTCTGTATAAGATTGGTCCTGTCTAAGCAGTCTAAGCAATTCGTCCGGAAGACACCCTCCTGTTGCAGCACGACAACCATTCTTTGGTGGTTGGTTGATTCATTAGTATCAGCCATATCATCTGTTAACTCGGCAAGATAATAGGCGAAACCATCAGCGGAGTGCTCAATATACCGCCGGATATCTCGAGCAGCCTCATATCCTGCTGCTTTAGTTTCCATGTGGAAATCATAATCAGTCTCTCGCAATAACCCATGATCAGACGACTGCTTCTCATGAGCACGGCTCAGCGTACAATGTTCTAAACCATAATGAAATAGATTTGTTAGTTCCGCCTCGCCTGGCTTTGTTGCACTAAGCAGATTGACAACATGCACGGCGCCGTAAGATTGCTCTAAGTCTTCAAAGTGTTTATCAAAGGCTGGTTGTGTCCCATCAGCCGATCGCGTGATGGTTATCTTCTGTTGACCCGGAATTAGACCCGGCGTTTGCTCCCAGAAGACCGGGACCGAGCCGCGAACTTGTGCATACGAAAACAGAACGCCAGAAGGACTCCAGTATATTGTCTCCGTCTCCACGAAGTTGGCCACGTGCCCATCGTCGTCGATGCCTCGACTATTGAAGCGAGTTCCAGCTCGTTTACACGATAAACGGGAAATAACCGTCAGAAAGGACGGCAAGCCAGACTTTCCATCCCGTAAAGGCGCAGCGCTTTGAGGAATCGTCATGGTTAAACAGAATCCTCGAATAGCGGAGGTTAGAATTCTAGAGGCATCCAGAGCTTCACGCTCGTGACCTAAGAGACGAGATCTAAATCGGACCAAGGGGCTAATCATGAAATAATTCCACAAGAAAGAATCGTCAAAGTTGTCAATATCGAATGTATCCGAGTCTATTGGCCTGTGCAAAAAGAAAAAAAAATAGTCAGCTGTTAAGTGCTGCATTCGGATCATGTGTACCTTGACATCGTCATAAAAAGTATCGTAAGAACGAAACAGTCGAATATAGAAGGTATAGAAAGCACGTGTAGAGAAAACCAGGGACGAACCTATCCTGGAGCCTATTTGTCAGATCGAAGTCTGTACTGTAGTAAAAGCTCCCGTTGCTTAACAACTTTTGCAGCTCCTGATACGGGTATTCTATTTCACCTTCTCTTCGACCAAGATTCTGGTTATAGGGAGGGATAGGATCGGAGAGGTCGTTATCGTACGTGTTCCGCGAGACTATATTATCGTATTCGGCGCTGTTGAGGCAGAAGAAGTCGACGCTGGCAATCTTCTCGACCGTCTCACCAGGTCGTACCGTGGCCACGCGTATCGCCTGTGTGATGACGCATAGGAAGACATCTTGATTTATAGATATGAGTCCCAAGGTCCCGTATATAGGGCGAGGGGTAAGAGGTCTGAATTCGCTAAGGAGCTGGCGGGTCACAGGAGAGAACTCGACCATGCATTTAGACACGGGACCATCACCACCGACGCGGGGCCGTGCTGACGAGACGGAGGTAAGCGAACCATTGGCGATGGCCTCACTCGTCGTAGGACTATAGCGGAATATCAAGGCATAAGTAGGCGTCGCAATGGCGATTGCTCTGTGAGGATATTCGCGGAGAAGTAGTTGGCTAGACTTCTCAACCGACGGGGCCGTAGACATGTTCCGGGTTGCGGAAGGATACTGATCCATGCTGAACTAGCTGAATGACCAGGACAGCAGGACAGTAGGACGATGACGCTTTTTTGAACAAGTAGCACATGCTACCTAAGAACTGAAATGAAATAGGAGAAATGAATTAGTTTGAGTTATCGTGGAATAATTATAAATTTTCATTTCTTTTTTTAATTGGATTATTTTTCTTTTTTTTATTTGCTTCTTCTTAATTGAACATGCACATGTTTTTTTTTTAAGAAGAAGAAGTTGACCCTTGTGACGTTGGGCCTGGTTTAGTTTTTTTTTTTTTTTTTCTTAATTTCTTCTTTTTTTTTCCTGTTCCCTCTTCCGCTCTTTTACTACATCAGCCCTGCGAATTGATTAATTAAATTGGTTAAACTTTAGTCAAATGTGGGGGGGAAAAGCATTAGCCATTAGGTAGGTACTACCCCCTTCCTGAGTTGGACTTTGGTGGGTCTTGGGGGGTATGGATGAGGCTGAGTCTCCAATTCGACGGCCGATATCCGTACTCTCCTTTATTCAGCCTTGAAAATATGTATGTATTTGATATAAGGTCCTAAATATCTACGTTTGATGCATTTCATCAAGTAGTGTACAAAGTCAATATTAAAAGGTACACACCTCATACATAATAAATCAATATCCCATCATGATCATATTCCATGTCCATATATTATTGAGTCCATCTCAACGCTTAAGCAGACTCGTGAGTAATCTACGAAGCATGTAAGATGCAATCTTTATTATCAATCATCGGGGCTGTGTCAGAGCCACGTCGGTGTACGACTGTACGACTGTACGACGCTGATATCTACTACTGTGCACCCATACCTCACTTTTCGTGATAAGTAGTCTAAATTATATGGTGCCTAATGTCCAGATGCCCAACTACATACGTAGGACCGTTAGGTACCTACCTGTAAACAAAAATATTATATTAATTCATACACAACTTATGTATCCGAAGATACCAGGTGGTTGTATTGAAAACGCCTACTAGGACATCGGTTAAATATATGATCATGACATCTACGCATCCTTCCTTAAGTGCCATGAGCACGATATGAATCTCAAAAGCTCGACGACAAGTCTCGTAGATCAGGGTTGAATATTGTCTTTTTTATTTCTGATATCAGGGGATACACACATTGCAGACACGGAGCAAAAATGACGAAGGTAGTAAGTAAACAGGCACCCAAATGTTCCAGTCCCGGGCCTCACAAGTCTGTTAAAAAGGTTAAACCGATGGAGAAATTATTATTTTCTCCGACTGGTGAATCAAGGCATGGATCACTTGCAAACTCCGCCTGAAGCTAACCCGTAGAACAACCTGATCTTGTGTGATACGTAAGGTAAGGTCTGGCGTACAAGGTCGACTCCGGGAGGGTGAATGTGCAATGTGTTGGTGGTCAAAGGAAATGTTGAGATATCACTTCTCAAAACAAAAAGCCACAGAAAACAAACGGGGGAGGGGGAAACATGTATGAAACTTTCCACACGACCATCAACAAGCCCTAGCCGTCCCTATACATGTAGAGGTAGTCGAAATACAGCCATCGTTGGTGGAAATGTGTATCGTATTGCCAAGTAGAGCGCGTACTAGAGCGTAGCCTCCACCGACTTCATCCTCGAGCAAAAATAGACAAGGGAATCCTGCCCGCGTTTTCCACTCCTGCGTCATAACAAACACCTGCACCATCCCTCCGAACCTATGCTATGAATCCTTTCACCAGCTGGGTATCAACGGAACCCTAGCACTTCAGAAATTCTTACAGTGTATGCATATTCAGCTGAGGAAAGGAGGTATCCGTGAGAGGACGTCTAAGACTCGGTGGGTGCGGCGGCAGCAGCAGCGGTGGCATCCTCCTTAGGTTTCTCAGCCTCCTCAGCTGGCTTCTCTTCCTTAGCGGCCTCTTGACCAGAGGTACCCTCGGCTTCGGCGCTCTCTGACGAGGTCCACAGAGTCAAATTGTCACGGAGCAGCTGCATGATGAGGGTGCTATCACGGTACGACTCCTCGGACAATGAGTCAAGCTCGGCAATGGCATCGTCGAAAGCCTGCTTAGCAAGATGGCAGGCTCGGTCGGGCGAGTTAAGGATCTCGTAGTAGAACACTGAGAAGTTCAAGGCAAGGCCAAGACGGATAGGATGCGTTGGGGTGAGCTCAGTCTGGGCAACATCGGTAGCGCTCTATAGAAAGGACATGATAAGTTAGCCTATATAATGCATGTACGCGTGACCTGCAACACTTACCTTGTAAGCCTCATGGGCGGCGGTAGCAGCCGACTTGCGCTTCTCGCCAGACGCGAACTCAGCCAAGTAACGATGGTAATCACCCTTCCTGTAAAACGAGATACGTCAATATACGGTCACAGGAGAGACACATTCTTACGGTGATGGGATGAACTAACATCTTGTGATAAAAGACCTTAGACTCTCCCGTGGCGGCGTTGGGAATCAAACTCTCATCCAGAACGTCCAAAACATCCTGACAGACCTTCTCAAGCTCGGTTTCGATCTTGTTTCGGTAATCACGAATAGTGGAGACGTGCTTGTCGGAGCCCTTGGATTCCTCCTTTTGCTCGATCGAAGAGATGATTCTCCAAGAAGCACGTCGAGTGCCGACGACGTTCTTGTAGGCAACAGACAAAAGGTTGCGCTCGTCAACAGAGAGCTCTCCACCAAGCTTAGCAACCTCCTTCATGTAAGTGACCATCTCATCGTAGCGCTCGGCTTGCTCGCAGAGACGGGCTAAGAAAGTCTTGCTGTTGTAGAATTCTAATTAGTAATTACCCCTTATTTTTACATGCCGGAAAGCTAAATGATGGATGGTTAAGTTGCGGCGGAGGAGGGTATGCGCGGCATGAACGAACCTTTCACGCTACAGAAGATGTCATGTTAGCAGAGTCATCGTACAAAGAACGCGGGATTTGGGGGTGGTGTAGTGCAACTAAGTTTATGCAGCGATGGGCGAGTACGGTGAATGTAAATAAGGTAGAATGGGCCAAGACAAGGCCGGCCTCGAAGGTAGGCCTCGAAGCTGAAGGTGAAGGCGAAGACGAAGGCGTAAAAGGAAGAAAGGAAGAAAAAAAAAAGAAGGGGAAAAGGAGAGTAGGAGGGTTGGTAAAAACTTACTTCAGTAGTCATCTTGGGCTATTTCGTATAGGTGAATGAATTAAACGTAGAGGAGATGGATGACGAAGGAAGCGAGAAGTGATAGTAAGAATCAGCGATAGATTGATTTGGATTGTTGTATGTTGTACGTTGTATGTGTTTATGTGCAGGGTTTGGTGGTTGGAAGAGGAAGAGGAAGAGTGAAGATTGTTTACAGGAATAGATACGTCAAAGTGGGAAGATGTTGAAAATCAACGAGGTTTAAGTTTAGGGTGCGGGAGGAGAAATCAGTAAATGCGGCCAGGGCTGCCAGGTTCCCAAAATTGCGCCTGAGTCTCCAACTTATGGCACCTGGCTTGTGCGGGAAAGAGTACTCAGATACTTATCATGGGTACGTGCACCTTCTTTCCTACAATCCTACTGGACGTTTACGTAGTTTACATGGGTATAGGTAGCAGGTACCTTACACATATATTCAAGTCACCAATCACGATTCACAAGTACATTTCCATGTTCCCATGTTCCCATGTTCTCATGTTCCCATGTTCCCATGTTCCCAAGGCTTCTGCTGCCCCTCATTGCCGTCTTCGGCCTGGAATCTTCTCCCAGTTCCTTCCTCTCTCACCTCTCACCTCTCACTTATCATCGATTGTTGATAGGACGATAAACAACAAACAAACAATGGACTTGCATTGTGTAGAGGTTTATTTATTTACCTCCAGTGTCTATAATTCCCATGTTATTTTTATTTACTTCGGTACCTATAGGTATATGCCAAGTACATATACATACTATAACTATACAGTACTCCGTATCACTTATCGAATTACACAAATTTCTCTTAATACATCTTATATTAAAGAAACATCGATTTCCCTTTCATTTGTTCTTCGTACTCCAGGAATTCAAGAATTCCCATTGCTCGGTGGCCTGCTGCTGTCCCCACCTTCGCCCGCCTCAACTTTGAGCAGATGTCTATGATCCGGGTCCACTCGATAATGTTTGAGAAATTACATCAAATAGTAGAGGAAATAGGGAAATACAATAGCTACATGTAAGTACGGATACGTTCGATGCTACATATAGGTATATGTATAGGTATCATGTAGATGGTAGAGGTATACGATAGTACAGATAAGTCTTGTAGACTTGTACCTAGGTAGTTACCTGATGTCCTTCTATTACATGTATTATAGTTCGGACAGACATGGACGCGGTCTTCATGTACATGCACCTAATGATTTTAATGTTGTTTCATTACCTGGTACAGAGTACCGTACCCTACAACTTCCTGAAGAGAGGCAGGCACCAGTAGGCCAAACTAAATTTGAACGCATCAATGTGAGAGGTTGAAACCTTGAACGTTCTATGTACATACATACAGGGAAGTACCCAATGATTCAGACGCTGACTCGCATGTCCGCTACTGCTGCAGTTGTTGCTTGAGTCGGCTTTTGCTTTTGGAATGAGTCGAAAGGAAGGCAGAGCCGTGGACATCCCACATATCTTCTCGATCAACGAAGCCACTCCCGTGACTTAGGTTTAAACATTGATGGGATGATGCTTGAATCTATTTATTGCTCCTAGATTCTACTACATGTACTTAACATGTGCATATACAAGTACCAAATACAGTACATATAATACATACAATGTATAATACCTAGGACATCAATCATCGATACATAATCAACATCAATGTACATAAGTCTCGACTTCTAGGTTCCAGAACCCCACGGCTGCCTTCAATGTTCTCCACGCAAGTCCTTATCATCATGTACTTCGTCCCTCCATGCGTTGTCATCAAGCTTAGCCGCACCTCATCGGCTGAGCTGGCATCTTTTTTTTTTTCCTCTTCCAGTCACGAGTTCCTCCTATTATCTCTTTCTTTCCAACCAGGAATCTTCTTTCCCACGCGATGGAACGGGCTTAGTCGGATTAGGTTCTCGTCACGAGCCGGTGGCGTCCCCCGTCTGCAGTTTTCGCCGTCCTACCTTATAATAGTAAGGCCAGTATCTAATGTATCGAGATATTATCTACCATCACGCTCACATGGTTGGGTTTCCTCATATTTATTTACTCTATTACATATTGAGGATCAACTTTGGTTACATACGCCTTGGCCATGTCTTATTACAGGTTAGTATAGGTTATGACATCTTTCGTCTTTTTTCATGATATTTCTCCTATGTAGGTCTTGTAATATCTGTATCTTCATGAAATTCAGAGTAGTATTAAGCCGTACCCATAAGTATCTCCACGTCAACTAGGTAATTTTCGTTCATGTACTCCATTATCATTCTTCTTAATTTATATGCACAGCCGTATTAAGCTTATATTGAGCTTTTCCTCGCTCTATCTGACAAAAATATCGATTTGAATTTCTTTTGGCCGAGCAGAACAAACACTAGAATACCACATCCCTATAGAGGACAATTATGGCGGCCCATGAGTTACAGTTCGTCACTGGAAGTAGGAGAATTAGGATATCTGTCTCTACCCCAATCAATAGGGTCACCTCCTGGTACACACAGCCCCAATCTCCAGAAATAGTCGCGATGTGCGAAAAACAGTTGCCATAATTTGAATCGGCTTGGAAAATCCCAGAGCCCTCCGGTCCACATGGGTATATCTTGTGCTCGTTCCTCGGAAAGGGCATGGCCAGTCGTTTCGAGAGGCTCTCCTGCTGAACCGGCAATGCACCGAGGATCGTAGTCTCCCATACACGGCCGGATGTCCGAAGGTTCAGGGGAAAGATCAGGCTTGGTGATGAAGAATTCGCCGGCGTGGGATCTATATCCCCACTCTGACAGTGGAAGAAGTGGCACAGGGTCATCGATGTGTGTCACGCGCCGATATGCTTGTGCCTCAGCCTGCCTTTCTACGCCGCCAAGATCAAACACCGAATCGACATAATTAACAAACCCGTCGTTTCCAACACGCGGTTCGCCAAAGGTTGTCACGACGAGGTTGGACCAGCCAGCAACAACTTTTAATTCCAAGGCCGCAAGGGCAGCAACAGCGCCACCCAGACTGTGACCGACGAGGTAAATTGGATATTCAGGATATTGCTCGCGCAGCGGCTTGAGAGCTGGTAGGACTACGGTCCTAGCTATCTTCCATGACGTCAAGAAACCCATGTGAACTGTGCAATTATAGCACGCGTGACTTGGTTCTTTCGGTGATTCAAAACCTCCATGATCTGGCGAAGGATACGGGACGTACTCTTGAGGAATTGTACTTAGGTCGATGACGGTATTGGTGATGCTATAAGTGCCACGAAAGGCGACAATGATAGCCCCCCGGGTTTTGTTATCCTTGCTACCAGCACCGCCCGTAGACTTGTCTGTATTAAGTACTGCCGAAGATGATTCATGATCGATAGCAATATATCCACAGCTATCGCTCATCAACACGCCAGTATTCCACGTCGTAACGAGATCTAATGTCGGAAACTCCTTACATCGCGATGCGCAAGAAAATGGAGGAGTGATACCAGTAGTGCCAACGCAATAGGTTATATCGACGAGTCGAGAAAGGCGCTCGAGCGACGCGAAAAGATCGTCTGATATATGGTCAGGAGTCGAGGCATCATCCTGTCTAGCGATAGGATATTGACCTAGAGGAGATGCCGATGCGAAAACGTCGACTAGGTATAACAGCAACAAGGAAAAGATTAGCATCGTCACGACAGAGAGAGTTGCGCCCTGAATCCGTGTCTTTAGAAAGAATTGTTTAGGCAATTAAAATCGATAATAGCCATATCCCAAGGATGATGGCCTCGTGGCCTGTCGTAACTGGAGGATCAACGATATAAAAAAAAGAAGAATGTTGTAGAAGCTTTGTTATTTTTGTACATATGCGATTTAATACACCACATGCATGTCCTGGAGAAGAGCAATTAAACCTTATCTTTATTTGAAAATATGCGTCCGATGTTGAATCAGCATTAATGATGTTAAGTATGAAGTCATGTTAATATGGGTGGAAGTAGTGGTCTTTTTACCTATATGGTAGGTCCGAGCTGGAGATGGAACCTAATCTCGAACCTTGGGCCTCTTCTGGTCTTTGGCTACCTCATGACAATATACATAGTATTGGATGGTTGTTTGGAGAGCACTTGCTCAATCTGGAATTTGCCAACTGATTTTTCTGAGGTTTGCCGCTCCATTAGGTAAGAAATGACGAGGATAATCAATGCCGTAGCCAATAAGAAGAAGAGTCAACTGCTAAACAGGCATAGCGACTCCAACGGTAATGCGGGCTCTACAACAGGTGCGCTAGGATATCCATGGACCATACATACACTGTACCTAGTGCAATGGGCAATTACTAGGTAACGAATGCTTTAAGCATTTAACTGAACCCCTAATATCGTATAAACGTATCATATATTCTTCGCATACGTACATACGGACACTGCATAATTAATATACATGATGAGTCTCAAGAGCCTCAATTAAATACTAATAATAACAAGTCGGCATTCAAATGCCGTTATAACATAACTTCATGCAGAGACTTTTGATTAAGGACATCTCCATGCCCCATTCTGTCTTCAAAACAGGTCTGGGTACATTTTGGTGTAGTTAAGGGTGATATTAATGCTTGTAGTACATGATCTTGTCAGTACCAGCCTTCAATATCCCATGGCTCCTTGCCACCATTCAACGACACGATGATTACTCAGGAGTGGGCTCGAGACTGTCAAAGATTGCCTCGATTGGAGACTTCTTGGCCACGCAGGTCGATCCAGTGGTGGAATTTGTGCATGTCAGATCTGGTACGATGCTCCCGGAGGCTTCGAACTGGGGTTTGCTGTTCTTGGTGTTAGCCACTCGATTTCTTTAAACACAACATTGGAAAGGAGGATAGGATCTACGCACGTTCCAGGACACGCGGTCTCGATCAAAGTCAACCCGGCAATTCCGGTCGTTTGATAAATGAATGCGACATCCGGGTTGTCGCAAGGCCATCGGTTGGAGCTCACAGTACTAGGCTTCGAAGTCGAGTTGTGGGTACAACTGGTCTGGATGCCGGTCCCGACATCAGCAAAGGAGAAGGAGGTGACGTTCTTAGCACTGTTGAATCTGTCTGTATAGATTTTGAAGTCGGAGATGGTAAAGTTGGCCGGAGAAGTGCAGCCTGCTACATCCAGACTAGCCGGGACCGAATATTTTACAGGCTTTGAAGCGACTGATGCGCTCAAGAAGGCAAATAAGGTAACGGCACGCATTTTTCTGGTGTGAAATATGAGTGTTCAAGCGAGTGTTCGAACGAAGTGTGAAGCGAGTGTATTAGCGAGTGTAAATATTGAAGCCTTGGGTCTTTGGAATGAGTGTTCGAGTTCACTTTCTTTGTCAAGACTCAAAGCAGATTGTCAACCTTTTACATAGAACTTATGTATAATGGGTAGGCTGTGTAAAAGCACTCTTGGTATGTGCTTCTTCTCGAGGTGGACCCTTACGCGCAAGCGCAGATGCTGGTTTCAAAAGAAAAGAAAAAAAAAGATCAAGCAACAACAGTCAAGGGGGGGCTGAATATTCCCCTGCCAAGACCTTGCCATCTACATAATGTAATGCCCAACTACATCTTACATCCTATGATTAGATTGGTACTACAAAGTACATACCTGGCGTTTGTCTACGTACATCAAAATATTCTTTACCGAGCAGGCCGGTTACATATGGTGTTGTTTTGGTGTTGCAGATCCAACAAAATAAAGAAATGATTTGCTAAGAGTGATAGAAGTTATGGAGTTAGGGAGTTATAAGAGTGAAGGTACGGTATGCTAAAAGTTCTTCCACAACGCTACCCCGTAGTTTCCTGCGAGTAACCGGCACGCTGGACCTGCAGGGATAAGGAGGTAAGTCTTATTACATAGTCCTAGGTATACATAACTACCTATACCTTATAATAGTTGGTAAACTTGGAAGCGGCACTGATGTAGTCAGCGTAAGTAGTGTAGTGGTATTAGTAGGCGTAGCTTCTTTAAGACTATTCTATACCTATATTTAGGTTAGGAGGTACAGGTTTGTTTGCTCAACGATAGCACGACATGTACGAAGAAACCGCTATGAATAGATACATATGTACATTTGATCTAATAGTCCGTACATGCTGGTATGATGCAGTGAAGCCGTTCAGGGATATGACGCATACATAGGTACATGCATACATCATACTTTTCAGTACGAGGTATTTTGGTATATGTGGCTAGCCGTTATACACACAAACATCATATCAATTTAATTAGAAGCTACGAAGGTCCAGGCCAAAAGTTTCGCACATCAAAAAAGAGACTGCTTACAGTACATTTAAGAAGTTCGTACAGTATTCTGCTTTCTTCATTAAGTATCCCTAAATATTTAACTTTAAGTAACTATTATTGAAATATTTTTATAAATTTCCTTTCTTGACATATGCTGGAACTGGAGCAGCTCTAATTCGTATAACAGTTGAAAATAAAAATATAAGAAAATAATATCAATTTAAAACCTTAATATTCATATGAAAAAGGTACTTATTAAAGCTATAAAGTTTATAGGGTAGTTCAACCCCTAATACTACCTGTACGCATCTTTGACCCGCTTTTGTAGGGCACTGTGCTAGACTCTTTTTTTTGATGTGCGAAACCTTTGGCCTGGACCTTCGTAGACGTAAACGATTAGATACTCTATATAGTTATACATATCAATTATAATTGCATATATGCTATGTAATTGTATGTAACAAACCCCGCCATCCCACTCGAACGCGTTATCTCTGTAAGCCTAAACTTTCCAAGTTCAACTGACTTCAACCACTGAAAGAACAACTACTTGAAGAGGAACAAACAAACGCCAGCATATTATTCATCAACGATCAAGGGTATGGGGGAAAGGTTGTTTCTTCTTCCTCCAACCATTCTTGTATATGACCTGATTTATCGATGATCATAATATGGGACTTCCCTTAACAATGAATAATATACACGCACCTACGGTTCCCTCCGGACCTTCATCCAGGCCGTTGGCAAACGGAGATGCGAAACACCTTTCCTTTACTGAGCTCGAAACCAAGAAGGCCAATTTAGAGGCAGAGCTTAAAGCGCTAAGTAGCGTGCTCGACTCTGTAAGTGATCATATTTCGTTCATATCTATTCTGACGTTGGCCTAATTTCATTCGCAGCATGGGGTCAATATGGAGACCCCTTTAATTACAGCCGACGGGTTTCCGAGAGCAGATCTAGATATCGCGCAAAGTACGGGTTCCCCGAACAGAGATTCCTATCACGTTTAAGCTAACTCCTTCGTAGTACGTACGACCCGTGCGCAGATTATCCGTCTAAAAAACGATTACAAAGATCTCTTAAATACTATAGAGAAGCACCTCCACGAACATTTTGCGAACATCCAAGATACCGAAGAAGTCGGATCTATATCAACAGGGATACTGGGAGACTCGGTCCCGACAACCCTAGACCCACCATTCGCAAAGGTCAACAGCGTCGTTGAAGGCAGTCCGGCAGATCTGGCCGGATTAAAGGCCGGCGATATCGTCCGAAATTTCGGATATGTCAACAATGAAAACCATGACGGCCTCAAGAAAGTAGCAGAATGCGTCCAAGGAAACGAAGGTGTAAGCTGACCCCACCACTGCCTAGATCATGAAGGTGAACTACGGTCTCGAAAGCTAACCGTCGACACAGCAACAAATTCTAGTCAAAATCTCTCGATTAACTGAACCCAATCGAAGACAAGAGTTGCAGTTGAATTTGACCCCACAAAGAGACTGGGGAGGCAGAGGTCTATTAGGATGTCATATATTGCCACTTTAGAAAGAGCTGGTAATTCGAGATAAATGTACGGCATCGATCGACTAATACGTGGTCGGAGTAATCCTTCCTGGGAGATATCTCTATCTCTCTCTAATAACATCAAGACAACATACCTACCTCCAACATAGGCAAGGTAGGATTTGTGGTGTTCTTTTCTGGAGCATAATGAAGCCTCATGGTTTGGGCAATAGCCATAAGGAGCCTTTGGCTTATTCTAGCATGGTGTTGAGCATAACTGTATGCATATTCACTTAGCATAACAAGTAACTAACAGCATACTCAAGAAATGCTAGTTAGGGATCATGTTAGATACGTCAGGTATTATTTAGCTTTAGTCAGCCTGATCGATGCCCAGCCTATTCCTACGCAATACGGTCATTGGCACGATATCTGGTGTTGGGCCCGCCATATTACGACATGAATGAAAGTACCCAAATGTCTGGCAAGGTCATCGCAGTTCAGCAGAGCATCTAGTTATCTGGTATTAAACCCCAATATCTGGAGGATAAGATCTTGAATCCTTGGTGTTTAGTATCTTGGACCTTGGTGATCTTGGACCTTGGTGATCTTGGACCTTGGTGATCTTGGACCTTGGTGATCTTGGACCTTGGTGATCTTGGACCTTGGTGATCTTGGACCTTGGTGATCTTGGACCTTGGTTGATATGTAGCTAGATACTAACATAATGAAGCCATATGAGAAACAAAAAGGTATTAGGGTGTATATATAGAGCCAAGTTAGATACTGTAAAACTTGAGAGAACCAGACATGATTATCATACAGATCTAGGGATACATGCCACATAGGATGTAGAAAATCACAAGAATACCTAGCCATCGTAGTCTGGACTGTGTAGTAGATGTTGTATTTATAAAATACCTCATTATTCAACGTAGGACTAGAAGGGTAGATAGGGGTAGGTAGGTAAACATACGTCTACCTTATGTATATACTTAGATCGATCGAATCAGTTAATGATAGAGTAGGTATGTACGGCAATATGACATATGGTGTAAGTGGTTCCATTTCCATTGCCATCAAGATATTGACACGTTCTTCATCATTCGGAGGCAAACGAGCTCTCAAGACAACCTCTAAATCTAACTAAACCTCATGACGCTGAAGCTTTGAAAAGACGAGCAATATATGTGCCTGATATTAATAAATATCATTAATACTTTTTACAATTAGAAATAAAAAAACATTAATTCAATATGTACGTTCCGACTGGACCCTACCAGGTGTACAATATATGTAGGTACGTAGGTACGGTTTTAGCATTGTATTTTCTAATGACAGACAAATGATAGAAGATGTACAGGGCACATAAGCTGTTTTAACACTGGATGTACCCTTGGGCAGCACCAATATCCATGCTAGGGATAGGTACCATTTACAAATCGCCCCTACCTGATTTACTGTGTTTTTGAAGGCGCGCACCTGCAGACGGGTTCTAATCTGCGTCATCGTAAAGAAGGTACGTACTCCGCACATGTACCTGATGATACGATCTACTACATCAATATGCCTGTTAAACTTTCAATGTCGATTGAATAACTACATGTATGCAGTCAATATTGATAGGTAGGAGGTACATTGATTATGAGCATTCAATCTGTAAGTACATGTATGTATGTATGTTTTTATTGTCATTTGATTTATTTACAGGGAGCATTATCTGCAATAAAGAAAGGTATTTTCATATAATATATACTATGACATCTATATACTAAGATAAAACTTTCAGCGGCTTTATGGCCAAAGATTGTATTTTTTCATAGTCATTTACATGTGTCGATACTTATTCGGGACCTAGTCCCATAAATGACAATGAGAATTGATCCTTGTTGATTCAATGCTGTATTGATTGTACATAAATAAAGTACATCTAGCCCACTCAATCTGATTCCGTTAATGCCCAGGGATCACGTGTCGCCCCGCAACCGTGCGCCCGACATTTTTCACTGAGGCAGTAAGAGGAACCCAACCTTAATAGATCTTCCTGCCAGGTTCCGCTATCTCTCCAATATTAAATTCCCCAAGTAAAAAAAAAAAAAAAAGTTAGTCTGCTCATTATTACCTACCACTTACCACTCTGCCGAACTACATACCTTTTAATTCTATCGAGACCATCAAGACCGCTCTTTCACCATCATTCATCTCTCAAACAAAACTTTTTATTCTGTACGTGCGCCTACCGATAAAAAAAAGTTTAAACCCCCTCCAAGCTCTCTTTCCTTTACGAAATTCAAGTTCAGATTGAAAAAAAAAACGAAAACGACATTCCACTTTTTTCTCACCAAACACATCCTTTTTAGTCATCCCCCACTAACGCCATCTCTAGTCTTCCCTCATCTTCTGTTTACCTCATATCAATAGAGAAGGGTATCCGACAATGGCTACCGAAACACCTACTTTCAAGCTCGTCCTTGTCGGCGATGGTGGTACTGGAAAGGTAAGATATCTCTTCTCTTTAATCCCATCTCTGTTAAACCAGATGGTCTAAATCCTATCTTCATCACGATGCTGCGATCTGTTTACCATGTGTCTGCCATCTTGCGCCTCATTTGCCCCGCCCCTCAATATCCTTCGGAAGACTATGGCATTCCCACTGACCATAGTTATTAGACCACCTTCGTCAAGCGCCACTTGACTGGTGAATTCGAGAAGAAGTATATGGCCACTCTCGGTGTCGAGGTCCACCCACTTGGTTTCACGACTGTAAGTTAAATCCATCCTCATCTCACCTTTTCGCATCTGCTCTGTCCGGCGCAGCATTTCTGACTGTAAACAGAACTTCGGCAACATCACTTTCGACGTGTGGGACACTGCTGGCCAGGAGAAGTTCGGCGGTCTCCGTGATGGCTACTACATTAACGGCCAATGTGGTATCATCATGTTTGATGTGACCTCCCGAATCACGTACAAGAACGTCCCCAACTGGCACCGTAAGCAAGCTCACTGTTATATCTCGTCTCTTATCTTAGCTTACACTTTCATTCTAGGTGACTTGGTCCGTGTCTGCGAGAATATCCCTATCGTTCTGTGCGGCAACAAGGTCGACGTGAAAGAGCGCAAGGTCAAGGCGAAGACCATTACTTTCCACCGGAAGAAGAACCTCCAGTACTACGATATTTCCGCCAAGTCTAACTACAACTTCGAGAAGCCCTTCCTCTGGCTGGCTCGAAAGCTTGTCGGAAACCCTGCCTTGGTAAGTTTATGCCGATTCATATTGCATGTTGACCCGGCTAACCCTGTACCAGGAATTTGTTGCCGCCCCCGCCCTTGCGCCTCCCACTGCCCAGGTTGACGAGCAGCTGGTAGAGAAGTACCGACAGGAGATGATCGAGGCCGCCAACGAACCGCTGCCCGGCGAGGACGAGGATGAGGATTTGTAAATGCGTTGTAACGAGAGCATGCCTCATAAGTAGGCCGGATCGCAGTAATACTTGACGTTCGGAAAGGATAAGGGGGCTACTAGTGCGGTCTGATGCAGGACAGTTACGCATGATCTGGTTGGGGGGGTCGATAGCCATTGATGAGTGTTGATTTCAGTTGCATGGCTGCTTCGGTAGCTTCTAGATAGCAATCCCCCCGAATAGACATTTACGAGAAAGGAACGGGCTACGGAGTCTATCACTACATCTTGCCTCCCTCGTATAAAGTACGTGTGGGCATCTTCGTATATGAAGACTGCACCTTTTGCTCTTGAGTGATTAATAAGGCTAGTACCTAGGTACCTCTATGAAGAGATCTACAGCCACTACCACCTACTTCCAAGGTTATATTACGTACATGCTCGATTTCAAGAGATTTTTTCTTCCTAATAATTATTAATGGTACGGATACATATCATGGTACTTAGGTAAGAATGAAGAAGATTAGTCAGAAATCTTACAAAGGTTTTCTAGGGTACCTACCTACCTATTAGGTACTTCCCAGTTACGTTCGCGGTCTGGTATTAGCGTTTACCTCCATACTATCGATAAGATGTAGGTACGACTAATGATGCAAGTCATGGCGTTTGTCCAATCGCAGTAGGTTTTCGGATCCTAAAATGATCTAGCAGGGGTTCTAGCGTTGGATTAGATTGGAACTAACAGTGACTGGCTAGCCCGCAGTTCAGGTCCGAACAGCGATATGAGAGAACACGTTGCTGTGTACCTCGTTAAAGTCTACATTGTACCTTTTTTTTCTTCTTCCAATTATTGAAGCTACGATTCTTTTCTACTACTATCCACCGGTACCTACTTTAACACTTTGAAGTAGTAGTTCTATTTCCTTTGCATTTTCCGGGATATACCTCTTTTTATTTATTTTATTCCATTCTCTCCTCTTCCTGTGGCAAATTAGACCTAGTTACTTTGATAGTGACACTAGGAATTGTTTTATAACCTGATATAAAAAGAAGACATGTGGCATCTTTGAGGGCGTTCGTCGCAATCTCATCTTCTCATCTTCTCATCTTCTTATTATCACCATCCCCTTCGTCGATCCAGCTTTGTTCACTTCAAGCTTACCGTTAAATTTCTGTACTCTCTCCCCTCCCCGTTTCCAAGTTCTTATATCAGAAAGGAAAGAGATTTAAGGAACAGAGAAAGACAGAAAGAAAGAACGCTACTATTCTCATAACTTCGTTGCCTGTCATGGACAATGCATTTGCAAAGTCGATACCAGAGGTCCTAACCAACTTCGAGGTAGACGCAAGATCTGGCCTCACAGATGCGCAAGTTTCTGCACTACGAGATAAATATGGAAAGAATTGTAAGCTACGCTATGGGAGCTTTGAAAGCTACCGGTTACGCGAGATGTGCTAACAAATATAGCTATCCCGGAAGAACCACCGACGCCCTTATGGGAGCTTATTCTTGAGCAATTCAAAGACCAGTTGGTTATAATTCTGCTAGGATCGGCAGCCGTGTCGTTTGTCTTAGCTCTACTCGAAGACGAGGAAAGTGGATGGAGTGCGTTCGTTGATCCGTTGGTTGTAAGTCTCTCTGCTGCAATATGAAGTATAAGACTCGACAGCTTACTCAATCAATCGTTAGATTCTCACCATTCTCGTACTTAATGCAGTCGTGGGTGTTTCCCAAGAAAGCAGCGCCGAGAAGGCGATCGCTGCGCTTCAAGAATACTCAGCCAACATCGCTAGCGTGATTAGAAATAATGGACATATTTCTCGGGTAAAAGCCGAAGAATTGGTTCCCGGTGATATTATCTCGATATCTGTTGGTGATAGGATTCCGGCCGACTGCCGCGTCATTGCGATCGAAAGCAACAGTTTCGCTGTAGACCAGGCCATCTTGACCGGAGAGAGCGAGAGTGTGGGCAAGGATCATGCTGCTGTCGTCAAGGATGACAAGGCAGTTCTTCAAGATCAGATCAACATGCTTTTCTCCGGAACGACGGTCGTAACTGGACGTGCTAAGGCGGTCGTTGTTCTGACGGGGTCGAATACGGCCATTGGCGACATTCATGAGAGTATTACAGCTCAGATTTCTGAACCGACCCCTTTGAAGCAGAAGCTCAACGATTTTGGTGACTCTCTGGCAAAAGTAATCACGGTCATCTGTGTTCTTGTGTGGTTGATCAACATCCCTAATTTTGCCGATCCGAGCCACGGGAACTGGACCAAAGGCGCTATTTACTACTTGAAGATTGCTGTCTCTCTTGGCGTTGCAGCGATTCCTGAGGGCTTAGCCGTTGTTATTACGACATGTCTAGCTTTGGGAACCCGCAAGATGGCCGCAAAGAATGCCGTCGTTCGAAGCTTGCCATCCGTGGAGACTCTGGGAAGCTGTAGTGTCGTCTGCTCCGATAAAACTGGCACTCTCACGACGAACCAGATGAGTGTAAGCAAAGTCGTTTACATATCCGAAGATGGTACCGACCTGGAAGAACTTGACGTTGAAGGTACTACGTTTGCGCCGAAAGGAGACATCACGCGTAATGGCAAGATTGTGAAAGACCTTGTCCCAACTTCAGGCACGATCCGTCAAATGAACGAAGTGGCGGCGCTCTGTAACGACGCTCGGCTCGTGTACGACGCCCGAACCGGTACTTTCTCAAACATAGGAGAGCCCACAGAGGGAGCTCTGAGGGTTCTGGCTGAAAAGATTGGACCCTGTGCGCCGGCAAATTCGAGTCCCGAGGATTGTGTTCACTACGCTAGTACCTGGTACGAAACTAACTATCCTCGACTCGCTACGTATGAATTTTCCCGTGACCGCAAGAGCATGTCCGTTCTTGTTCAAGCGGGTGAACGACAGAAACTTCTTGTCAAGGGTGCGCCTGAATCTATTATCGACCGTTGTGCATATACCTTAGTCGGTGCTCATGGAAAGCGTGTTCATATCGATGACAAGCTTCGCGATCTTCTCATGAAGGAGGTTGTAGAGTATGGCAATCGCGGACTACGAGTTATTGCCCTTGCTAGCCTGGATGGTGTTGAATCGAATCCTCTACTCCGAAATGCCAAGTCGACGGCTCAATATGCTCAGCTAGAACAGAATCTCACCTTACTAGGCCTTGTTGGTATGTTGGATCCTCCTCGACCAGAAGTTCCCAGCGCTATTAAGAAGTGCATGGATGCGGGAATCAGGGTGATCGTTATTACCGGCGATAATCGTAACACTGCAGAGAGCATCTGCCGACAAATCGGAGTCTTCGGGGAACATGAAGATCTTAAGGGCAAGAGCTTTACCGGCCGAGAGTTCGACAATCTGAGCCCTAGTGAGCAAATAGAAGCGGCGAGATCTGCGTCCCTGTTCTCTCGTGTAGAGCCTAGTCATAAGTCGAAACTTGTCGATCTCCTCCAATCTCTCGGCGAAGTTGTGGCTATGACTGGTGACGGCGTAAACGATGCCCCGGCCCTCAAGAGAGCAGATATCGGTGTTGCAATGGGATCCGGAACCGATGTCTCTAGGTTGGCTGCTGATATGGTCCTCGCTGATGACAATTTCGCCACTATCGAGATTGCTATCGAGGAGGGACGATCCATCTACAACAACACGCAACAGTTCATACGCTATCTAATCTCTTCAAACATCGGAGAGGTCGTCTCTATCTTCCTTACCGCTGCCCTTGGCATGCCGGAGGCCCTTATCCCTGTGCAACTGTTATGGGTCAACCTCGTCACCGATGGTCTGCCTGCGACTGCTTTGTCCTTCAACCCCCCTGACCATGGCATAATGAAACGACAGCCACGGAAACGTGACGAGGCGCTTATTGGTGGTTGGTTATTCTTCAGGTACTTGGTCATTGGCGCATATGTTGGCATTGCTACCGTTGCTGGGTATGCTTGGTGGTTCATGTACAACCCTGAGGGTCCTCAGATCAGCTTTTACCAGCTTTCGCACTTCCATCGATGCCCTGCCGAATTCGCGGAAGTTGGCTGCGAAATTTTCAGCAATGACATGTCTAAGGCGGCGTCGACCGTATCCCTCTCGATTCTCGTAGTCATCGAGATGCTGAACGCCATGAACGCTCTGTCATCTAGCGAGTCCCTGCTGACTCTGCCGCTCTGGGAAAACATGATGCTGGTCTATGCTATCGGGTTGTCGATGGCGCTCCACTTCGGGCTCTTGTACACGCCCTTCCTCCAGGGCCTGTTCTCCATCTTGCCGCTGAACTGGACCGAGTGGAAGGCGGTGCTAATCATAAGCGCGCCCGTCATGTAAGTCAACCACTTCACTCCTACTTCTTCTCGTCTCTTCCCTCCCCACCCTCTTCTCTTGATCCATGATTGAACGCGGGACTAACTTGGAAGTAGCATCATCGACGAGATCCTCAAGGCCGTCGAGAGACAGTTCCCCACACAGAAGGTAGCAGACGACGCCATAAGAACAAAGAAGGATGCGTAAGATTAGGCGTGGATCTCTACATAGATCCTTCTTGTTTTATTTTCTTACTTGCCCTCTATGTAGATTCTACTTCTACTGCTAGACGTGTCATGCTACATCTACACCTGCATCTGCATCTGTCTTAACGCATTAGATGACGAGAGAAAGAAAACGAAATGAAATACGAGACATTTATATAAGAAGAAGAAAAGAAGAAAAAACTAGGTTCGCGTGAGGTCTTGTTTCGTAGTTACTGTTATTGCTCGCTCGTATTAGCTAGCCACCGTACGCAGGTCACCACTGCTACCTAAGTAGATGCCGGTCCGGTATTGGTACAACGATGGGACTAACGCCATCTCCAACGCCTGCTTCTCTTCTCGGCTACGTCTTATTTCCTCCACCTTGTACCAAGTCCTCCGTATAGCGCTCGTAGTACCCTCGGGCCAGAGACATACACACATAGACACGCATAAACTCTCTCGTAGAATGAACCGGCGCTTGTCGCGGCCCAGAGGCGCCGACCTGCCTTTGGGAGAAGTAAAGAGAGGAGGAGAGGAGACGCCGTAGCAGATTCCGAGGCGACGATGGGCCTTGTGGCTAGCTCGTGTGTGTGTGTCGGTTCTAATCTTGTCGGCTCTTGAGTAACCGCTTGGTGACCTTGTCCTTCTCGATGATGTACACGTGCGCGCCCCATCCGGACAGGGCGTCCCGGTCGACGGCGCTGAGGAGGGCCTGGGAGATGGTCTCGAAGAGGTCGTCGGGTTCCTTTCGGGGGTTCACGTAGGTATAGATTAGCACGGCTGCTCTTGTTCTCGTCTATCTCCCTATGATGTAAGGGATAAGGGAGAAGAGAAGAGAAGAGAAGAGAAGAGAAGAGGAGAGGAAGTCGCTCACCAGGCCAGGCTCCCACAGGCTCTCGCACATGCCGAAAAGCTGCTCGGAGGCGGTGCCGCTGACGATGAAGTCCTTGGCGAAGTCGATGCAGCCGATGGAGTCGAAGCCGCAGATGAAGGGGGCGCCGGACTTGGGGTCGAGGCCGGCGACGACGGGGTTGACGAAGTAAGGGCCGAAGCGGCGCTCGTAGAGGGAGGAGGAGACGAGGTTGGCGAAGGTGGAGGGGGCGATGTTGCGCTCCTCGCGCAGGCGGTACATGTTGACCTTGTACCGGAACAGGTCCGACACGGTGGAGACGTCGGTGGCCAGGCCCGTCAGCCCGAGGAAGACGTCGCCGTACCGGAACACCTTGGGGAAGTTGTTCGACACCGTCAGCGCCTGCATGCCGAGCCGCAGGTCGCAGGCTATGGCCACGCAGTCCTTGCCGACCATCGCTACGCACGCGCCGCCGTCTGGCCGTTCGGAGATGGGACCGCCGGTTAGCTAGTGATTTCTATATTTCATATGTACGAATGTATGCGTGCGGCTCTAGACGAGGACGTAGGAGGGTAGGGTAGGGTAATGGTCATGGTAACAATAAGGGGGGGAAAGTAGGTGCGCACTTATAGAGAGGGGTGACGACTGTTCTTCTGTGTTAGCTACGTCGGTTCTATACGGGCTGAGGAGCTTGACGGAGCTTACCATGGCGTCGACTATATTTATCAAGGTAAAAAAACCTCAGAGCGGAACAAAGACTGTTGTAAGTTTAAGACTTGAGTCTTCTCAATATGAAGCTAGTGAGGAAGCGGACCTATGGTGGTGGTGGTGGTGATGGGTCAATGGTTGATTTTGTTGTAGTTATTCAAGTTTGTAGCTTTGCAGGATGTAAGTTACATAAGTTAATACATGTATGTATGTATCTAGTGAGTTAATCAGGCAAGGCAAACACATGTCTGGCGCGGCAGCTTAGCTTCTCAGTTCTTCTACTAATGAGCCAATTAGAGCCCGGCACGGGCACTCTTCGGAAAATTAGCACATCTATACGGTACATACATGTACACATCGCTACGTACATGTAAATACATTGATACACCTATGTAAGTACCTGACTAAGGACAGTACGAGATACATGGGTTTATGCATATCAACGACATATTGCCCCTCTACATACCTATATGAATCTGTCTTGAAGGTTGAAGCTGCCTTATTTGAAGTTAAGAGGTACCTTCTAGCATACATCAATGGATGCCTACATCATACACGCACGGTTACGTACATTAAGCTGCGACTTGAAAAAGCTGATGTAATCGTATATTTTACCTGTTTAATCCCAGGTACTTCTCACCTTTTGATCCATTTAACAATCTTCCATATCCTACATCGTACCAATTTTACAAAACACCTTTCTCTCTCCCCCCTCCGTCTCTGTCTAGGCTAACAAAAACCTCTCCTACTCGCTCTATTCTCTACCTAGTCACATCACTACCTACCCTCCGCAGCCCATGGCGACTAACGTCAAGGTCGTCGGAACCGACCTTAGACAGGTGACTATCAAAGTCACCCCAGCCACTTATCTAACAGATATCCTTGAGCACGCTTGTGAGAAGCTCAAGGTTCCGTCTGACAAACATCTGTTCAAGTATAAGCAAAAGCAAATAGATCTGTCGCAAACATGGCGAACCTCCGGTCTGCCACCCGGTGCTAAGCTCGAGCTCATCGTCCGCTCTAATACCCCTTCCGCCATCAACGTAGCCCTACAACTCCCCGCCCCCGAGTCGAGCCTATTTCCACCGTCCGGCCGGATTACGGAGAAGCTACCCAGCGATATCACACTATGGCAGCTACTACGTCAGTTCGAGAGCGGCGAACCGAGCCAGGGGAAGGGCTTGAACATCACGGCGAGAGCCGTGGCGCAAACAAACGATGGCGCGGCCGCGGGTAGTGGTTCGTTGTACTGGGAGGCGCCGATCCTGACGATCGAGAGTAGAACGCTGTCCCCGACCTTGCCCGATTACAAAAAGACCTTGTCACAGCTGGGTTATAACTCGGGAAGTGTATTGATACGTCTAGTTTTCCAAAAGACAGACGTAACTATGGAGGATTTCATGAAAACGATGGATGATTACTTCAAGGCTGAAGAGGGCCAGAATGCGCAGGAGTCCGTCGACAAGGCTGGGACCAGTGATACGGCGGACTCTTCAAGCGATGGTACGCAGGTGATTAATACACCAGACGTGCCCCCGGCAGTCGAGCCGGTGGCGGGCGCGTCAGACGTCGCACAGAGCGATAACACAAACCCCGTCTCCGAAACCCAAGAACCTCGAGCGGATGCCATAGACGACGACAGCTCGTCCCCCAACCGCCGCCCCGTCACGATCTTCTCCGCGCCCACGTCGAACACGCCGGCCGCGGTGCTGCGGCCGGACTCGGACGACGCGTTCGCGCCGCGCATCGAGCACGCGCAGGCGCACCAGCGGCTCCTCAAGAGCGCGGGCGAGAACAAGCGCCTGCTCTCGGACCGCGAGCTCGAGGAGAAGGCGGCGGCCGAGGCAGCCCGCGTGACGGCCGTCAAGTCCGTCAAGATCCGGGTGCGCTTCCCGGACAACTTCTCCGCCGAGTGGACCTTCCTCCCCGCCGACTCCGCCGCCGCCCTCTACGCCGAGGTCAGGAAGGTCATGGCCACCACTACTACCACCACCACTGACGACGACACTGCCGCCGCCGCCGCCGCCGACCCATTCCCCTTCCGGCTCGTCCTGCCCCCCGGCCGGACGACCGTCCGCGACGACGACGCGAGCCCCCTCATCGCCTCCTACGGCATCACCTCCAACACCCTCCTCAACTTCGTCTGGGACGACGGCGTGCCCCTCGACGTCCGCACGCGGCCCTTCCTCAAGGACAGCGTCGCCGGCCGCGCGCGGGAGGTCGTCGTGCCCGAGACCCCCGAGGTCGCGTACGAGGAGCCGGCCGCTGGTCCCGCGGCGCACGTGCCGGCGCTTGCCTCTAAGCCGAGGGGCGAGGGCGAGGGCGGGGGGTTCAAGAAACCGAAGTGGCTGAAGGGGTTTGGCAAGAAGTGAAAGGAGGGGAGAGCTACGACGAGATACGGGTCGGGAAACTTGTGTCTAGAGTAAAACTATGGGCTTGGAATATAAATAAGTAACAGCGAGACCATCGATAGCATGAAATAGACAACAATTAATGAGTAAATCACCGAAAGAAATTTAACACGTTAGTAATTTCCGAGTTTTTCATTTCATTTGGTATCTCGGTACTAGATACTAGATATTTGACCTAGCAGCATAAAAGAGCTAATCCGTCCCGAGTCTCAATCCTCCGTAAACCATCATCAATGCCGAAAGACGGACGCCAGACCTCGTACCGGAATGTTTTTGCTCTCATTATCCCACCCCGACGCCACATTAATCGCCATGTTGTCGAGATAATGTTGTTTAGTGACCGGCTCTGCGGGACTCGGCGATGACACGCTGAAGCTCGTCGACCTTCTTCTTGGCACGACCGAAGGTACCGAGCTAGAGTATTAATTAGTTTCAATTTCCCTATAAGATAAGGGAGAAACGGTATCAGGATGCGTACCCGCTTCTTGGCTAGCTTTCGCGCTCGCTTATCCTTGCTGTTTCGCAGCAGTTCGATGACTCGGCGTTCGTAAGGGGCAAGACTAGGATGAGATACAAAGATTAGCAATCAGATAGTTTGGTAGTAGATCCCCGTTGTGTAGACAAGTGTCATGCAGTCGAATAATATCCTAGCAAGAACCAACGAGTCTGCGAAAGATAGGTATGTGAAACTTACCCAGCAACCTCCTTGACGATGTCACGGACGAAAGCAGTGCGCTTGCTCAAGTGGCCCTTGGTCCGGGAGACACGGGGCTTGACGACGCGAGCAGTGGTTTTCTATAAAATCCGGGAAAGATCCAAAAGTCAGCCCATTGTCCATCGTCTGCTATGCTGCAACATGCCGCGAAAAAAAGAGAGATAATTTGCAAGAGCAGAGATCCTCCACGAGGTGAGACGGGCGGAAATGACTCTTGGGTTTTTGTTTCCCTTTTCTTTTTCGGGTAGGTAAAAAAAAAAAAGGTATTGGCATCATCTTACATGGCCATGGTTGATACCGATGGTAAGTCCGGTACGGACAGGCGTTTCCTTTGCCATCTTGTCGATTGATAATCGTTGATGGCTGTTTATGTTAGTAAAGTCGTGGTTGAAAGGAAGAAGAAGTCGTAAAAAAAAAAAAAAAAAATCGTAGTTGAAGTTGGAGAATTTGAAAACTAGTAGGAGGATTTGTGGTGTGGGGCGGTAAAAATGGATTAAGCGAACTTAATGCGGTTGATTTTAATTGGTCAGCCCTGTATGAGGAAGTAAGTGGGTCTGTAAGGTACCTGGATACATGCAGTGTAAATCATTGATCATTTTAGAAAGCTGAATCTGGAACTGTTCAATGTTGTTGTTAATAATCCGTACTATGTACATACATACCTCAAAGCTTACACAACATTGAAACTATCGGATTGTAGTAGAAGAAACAGTACGTACTTACATGTACCCTTACCTAGCATCAAATCAATCAATCCTGACCGCCGATTCATTCACTCAATCAAATGTTGATAGCATCTCCAAATTGTGCGTACATATCGTACAAATCGTACATATCGTACATATCGTACATAACACGAGAAATCGTATTCATCGAGAAGGGTGAGAAACGCGTATGCATTACGCTACTCATATGCTTCTTCTGTATCCTTCTCATCTTCCTCAGCTCAATTTTACAGATATGGTTGCTTTTATGAGATGATTCGAGAGAGAATCATTTGTACCATATATTTATATTATATGATTCACCAAAAATGACAACGTTACTTACAATTACTATGTACTTACAACTACACTAGGTACGAAGAGCCAAGATGTGGATCGTTATTTTGCACATCGGAATGTCGCTTGTTACCAGGGTGTTGACGTTATGACGCAGTTTGGTTCAAAGGCCTGCGCCTACCGTCTGTAGTAGCTGTAGCAATGTACCTATTACATGTATTTGAAGTATGTAGGTACATACACCCATACTTGATGAAAGGTGTAAGAAGGTAAAGTAAGGTAAGGTTAGGTTGTGTCACCTCATAAACATTGAAAGCACCTCGTCCGAGACGGTTAGATAGGCAAGAGCTGTTCGCGGCAAGCCATCTGTTCAACATAGTCAGTCAGTCATACTTTCCTTTTCTTTTCTTTACTTTATTTTACTTTACTTTACTTTACTCTACTTTCCTTCAAGTTACTTTATACTTCTCATTTCCTTATCTCACTCCCTCCCTTCCTCCCTCTCTCACTATCCATCCCTCTCAACCCTCATACTCTCACTCTTCCTTCCTCTGTCGTGGGTCCATTCGTTTTCTTTCCTTCGCAGACTCGCAGCCAGTCTGCAGTCATTCGTTCCTATCTCCTCCTCCTCCTCAAATCCTCAAATCCATCTCAAAAATAAATAAAAATACAACTCGAAATTTCCATCTATCAATAAGAGTGACTAGGGTTTACTTTACTGCATGACCCAATTAGATCATTGAACTTGCGCTGTCACTTGCATCAATCATGCTCCCAAGAGGAGACTCTATATCTTCCAACTCATTTAATAATATTAATACATCTTTTCCTTTTTCTTGTCCCTCTTCTTGTTACTGTTCTTGTATGTGTTGCTGTTCTTGTTGATTTTTGATTTTCTTTTCTCTCTTCTCTTTTCTCTTTTTGTTTCTTCCTGTTCTTGATCATTATGTTTTGAATCCAAGTCTTGGCCACTTGCTTGATTTTGGTGTCTTGGGTGACATTTTGCATCTTCATTTTTCTTGGTCCTCATTTCTTGCTTCTCCCATACCTCATCATGTCTCTGGCTGTCCTGAATCACAATCCTCCTCGACCTTGTTCGCAAAGCAGCTCCTTACGCGTTTCCGCCAAGACGAATTGGGCAACGGCCCTGAAGCTGAATCGAACCGATTTAGACCTCGGCCTTAACTTCGAAGATACCAATCTATTTCATAACGACGGCGAGGATTCTTGGAAGGCGTTGGATAATATAGCTGCTCTTGGTTTAACCTTAGAAAACAACGAGGACGACACAACACCTTCAACCGGACTGCCCAGATTCTCTCTCGAGGATTATGGAGCCACCGCAGAGCACTTAGAAGCTCCTCAACCGTTAGTTGGGCCGTTCCACAAGTGGATGAAGAGCTTACACAAGCGAGCACATCGTTCAGGGACCCGTCGTAATCGTGGCCCGCTCGATCCTTTCCCCGAATATGCAGATTGTTCACTGGGCGATGAGGACCTATCCTCAGATGGCCACAGGAAGTCATCATCCGGCTCCTCTTTTGGTTTTGTCGCTGCTGTCAGAAGTGCCAGTGTGAGTCTGGCAAGCGCTAGCGTGATAACACGGCCAAGGAGGAATACTGCACGATCATCACTTCAAGGCAGAACAGACGTCAGTAGCAGAGAGTCAGCTTCTGGTCCGCGGTATTCCGAGGATAGCGCATGCTTCGAACGAACAGTATCGAATGACCCAGGTGTTACGGAACGGCTACTACAGAGGAGACGTATTCTAGAAGAAATCATCAACACGGAGGAAAGTTATATTGGAGATGTCAAGTTTCTCATGAACGTACGCGTCCTGGCCGCTCTACTATGAGACTACCAGCACTAAGAACTTATCTAGGTTTACGTCACAATCTTGGCTTCGTTGCCATCACCGCATATGGGACTTCGTTCATCCATTAACCGCAATCTAACGGATATCGTTGAGTTACATGAGGACATTCTTGGCGACCTTCATCGAGTGGTACCCGATTCCGAGTATACGCAACCAGAACGTATTCCCGTCACCCCGAACCCATCACAAGCCAAGAAGCACCACCGTTGGCAAAGCCTCGACTCAGTCCCAGAGGAGAAGGGGGATACCTTCTGGCAGCTACAGAACATTCCCGGTGTATTTGCTGAGCCAACAGTTGCCGCTGAAGTTGCCCATGTGTTCGGCAAGAGGGTACGTATGCCATATTTTCCAATGGGGCTTCTTTCGGCTGGCTGACAAAGCTGCAGATGAACCGGTTCTTCATCTATGAGGAATATGGCGCAAAATATGAAATGATGATTAAAGATGTCGCGTCAGCTCACCGGACATTGCCTCAATGGGAGACGTACCAGAAAGGACTCGAAGCATTGGCTGCTTCGTTAGGTGCTGCCAACCACCATCTTGATCACTCTAGGAAGTCCCTTACCATTGGTGATCTCTTAGTTAAAGTGAGTCGTCGTGTCATCACACTAGGCTTTTTGCTAACGATAGAAGCCCATCCAAAGAATCTGCAGATACCCTCTCCTTTTTGCCGAGCTTCTCAAGTATACCCCCGTATGCGATTGTCCGAGCTCGCATATGGAAATCGAGAATGTTCTCATTCGGCTACGCGAGGCTACCGCTGAGATCAACCGTGCCACAGATGACCCACGAATGAAAAACACGATGGAGCAAACGTGGCTGCTTCAAGATCGACTCGTGTTTCCAAATCAAGTCAGTGCCGTCATTTTGAATTTTCATCGGTGTTGTTCCTGACTATCTTGCAGAAGTTGGACGCAGCTTCGAAAACTACGATTCGCTCATTCGGTCAAGTTCATCTTTGTGGTGTCCTACACGTGTGTTGGCAGACTAAAGACGGCGTGGATGGTGCATATATGGCTACGCTTCTCTACAAGCACTGCTTATGTCTAGCTACGGCAGGCAGACCAGACCAAATCTATACCATCCAGGCATGCATTAGCCTGAGTGATATCAAGGTTGAAGAAGTCGACAATGGCCGAGGTGAGCTCAGCCCGCTGTATCTATATATCTTACATCGATACTGATAAGAATAAGGGCTCCAATGCCACACAGCTCCTTTTTCTTGGAAGCTGGTCTTCGAATGCGATCACCAATTATACGAAATCATCATGACAGCTTGTTCTTCGAAGGAAGAGATCGAATGGCGCACTCGCCTTGCGCGATACTGTTCCGTAGAATCATACGAATTATCAGAACCTATATTTTATAGCTCAATTTCTCTCAACTTGAAGAGTCTTGGCACAATCTTTGGAAAGCCAGGTGAGCGCAAGATTTACTACAATTATTAGAACGGTAGCCAGCTTGCTAATTGTTCGTAGGCACCGTCGCTCGTCGTCTTTCTATTCATAGGGCCACTACAGTTGGGCCAAAATCGCCATTATGCCAAGTTATATTGAAAAATACGAGTACGACAAAGGAGTCATCGTCAGCCATTTCTCCTGCGCAGATAAACCGTTCACAGTCACTACTGACAACGAACTCACGCATCCCCGTGCTTGCCCCTTCGCGAGGAGAGCGGGCTCGGCTCGAAGCTCTGCTAGCGGATGTGTGGAGCCGTAAGATCTTACCATTCCCCGGCATAACGAACCGTTCAAGGAGTGAGCATCTTGTTCGTAGCTCTGCGTCAACGGTTATGCGAAAGTTGAGCGTTGCCAGCATTACCAGCTCTTTCGCGAAGCGGTCAACAAGTGCTGCCAACGTGACAAGGTCGGGTGAAGAGGAGCATTCTCACGTCAATGGCTTTGTTGATCACCTTGTCCGCCTCAACTGTGATAAGTCCGATCCCGTGTTGGCTAAGACTAACACGACTGAGGGGGACGTTAGGCAAAGACTTCCAATGATTCAAGACGAGGCTGAGCATGGTGGCAGTCCGAATCGCAGCATCACGTCGGCAATTGACGTTTACGAGCCGGGAACAGTGAAGAAGCTCAATTCTTCAAAACTTGATTTAGAATGGTTAGGAGAGCATGAAATAAGTAGCCAAACCCTACGATCGTCTTCATCGAAGGGTATTCGTCGGACCAGACACGCGTCGCTGTCGACGAGATCCTCACCGTGCTTTGCCGACGACGAGGAGAATATATACCACGGGCTTAAGACGAAGCATCGTTTACATGAAACATTAACTAGTATCAGGCCCCCAAGCAGATGGGCCAGAGTGGGCGCTATCAATAAGGGATTGATGGCGTCTAGCATTCGCAGTTTTTTTAGATGAAGGAAGGCGACTTCGGCATTTTCTTTTAAACATGGTTGGGTATAGATACACGGTTTGGGCAGGTTGTGGCTTAGGATTATACCATTCCCTCGTTTTCTTGTTTTTTTTCTTATTCCGTTTCTCTCATGACGACACCGGAACGGCACAAAGTTCCTTACGACGGCTTGCTTTTTTTTTCTTTTACTGTTGCTCTTGTTAGGCATTCGGATCCGGACAACGATGATTATACCCTTGGAGCAATGTAGATAGCTAGAACAACGGAAGAGTATTTTACTCGAGGGATTAATAGGCCTCGACGCCTTGGTTAAGTATTGATAATATCCTAGCGCGTGATGATGGTGATATGCAGTCTATCTCGTATTTGACCGTATGCGTAAGGCTGATAATTCCCAGGATGTGTGTGTATGTACATATATACTGCAGTATGTTATATTATATTGTACATATGTATGTCAGGTATGTAAGTGCGACTTAACGCAAGACATCTCACACCACTATAAATCGGTGACCGGGCCATAATCGGCAGCTCCCGTCAGCGTCCAAATTTGAATACCTCATTGTTCTTCTGTTCTAGTTACGTAACTTTAACTTGTAATATGACTATTATAGTCTACCTATTCTATACATTTCGAAGCAAACCTGTCATACTTAATATATTTCCAAGGTTGTATGTACATTATAGGAGATAGATTAGTAGATTAAAGGGGTTAAGACTCATAACTTACGTATTACTACGTAAAGGTTTTAATATCAAGAGGCAAAAGATCGGGTGCCTGAGCTCGGTCGCAGATCCTTGTCATAAGCTCGGCCTGTGACGTATGTATGTCATTCCAGCGGGGGGGGCGGGGGAGACTGGTGCAAGGAACAAACCAGTGTGACAAGCAGAGGGGCAGCTTTCCGTTTTATGTAAGTGATGACGTAGATTCTGCTGTTTGACAAGGAGATGATCGAATGGAAAAGCTAAGGAAGGAAACAACAGCTTGCTTTTTACGTATTAAGATGTATGTAAAGGGTATTTGAAGCTTCCGGGAGCCTAGAACTTTTATTATTTCACTTTCTATTTCACACTTCTTTGTTCCTCAGTTTTATTTTATTTTATTTTATTTCAGAGTCATTTGACCATCTTCGATCTATCAATATTATCTCACGATCTCCTGTTTCTCAGATCCCGTCTACAACCAAGCTTCTTCAACTGATACCGTCTTACTCTCCATACATCTCCCTGTCTCTAATCATCAGTGATTCTTCATCGAATTCCCGTTTAATCTTGTAAATCGCCCAACATGACCAAAGGAGAAGCTTCTCAGATCAAGGTCCACTACAAGGGCAAAGACGAAGATTTCATCATTTTCGTCGATGACTTCGACACATACAAGAAGTGGAAGAACGACAAGTCCGTTCCTATGGCACACTTCATCTCCACCTTCAAGATCTTTGTCACACACAAGTAAGTCTCACTCTTAACTTGGCACATGCACTCGTTTTCGGCCTCCAGTAGGGCTTCGGCCCTTTCAAGAAGGTCAATGTCCTACACTATGGGTCCGAATCGAAAGAGCGGCAGAGAAGTACAATCATAATGTGTGGCGAGGCAATACAATTAGAGAGTTGAGATTGTCGGCATGTAGACGCCGAAGCGCGTAGAAGCTGAATCGGTGTTACCCCAACAACAATTCCGCAACGATCGACTGTACAATATGTTATATGAACAGCGGCAGAGCGGAAAACGATAACCAACGATCTCGTGTCAGCCGCCGGGGACCAAATGGAATCATTTCCAATCCAATCCAATCTAATCCGCGCACCGACCAATTTCTAGACCAATCAATATTGTCAGCGGCTAACATGATATGCGTAACAGGCAGGGTGCCCAAGGCCAGATGGACGGTGCCTCCAAGTCCACACTTGAAAACGAATTCGGTGTCTCAAAAGAAGAAGAGGTGATCAAGAAGATACTAGAGAACGGCAACGTTCAGGAGTCCGAGGTATGTGACTGACCAATTTTCCATTCCGATTCCAAAATACAATTTCAGAAGTCATCGTATGGTTTTGTTAACCAGTATCATTCACACCAGTTCCCTGAACGCCAAGGACCTAAGAACGATGCTCAGCAGGGCTCTATCGTTACTGGTCAGGTTGCGAGATAGAGGCTGGAAAGTATCTTCATCGGTAACGACCGGTGACGGTTCCCGTGTTGCTCTATAGCTCGACGCCACATCGTCAATGAAGAGAGCAACGCCTCGACAAGTTGGGATAATTGCTGCTGTTTGACTGACCCTTCATAATAATTATGGATCAGCGTGAAATTTCACAAAACAATGATCGAGGGTTTAGCTACCATTTATCAGCTAGCGAGGAATACTTTTGCGATGGAATTGGGAAATAGTCGTACGTAGCTAGCGACATGTATGAATCTACAGATGATTCAGAGTACGATTTATCACTTGCCGGGGTTCACGTGGGAATTATTACAAGTGATATGTGCGCCTCGTAATGTCATTGTCGTAGATACTCGTTTCCAGGATAAATACCCCTACGTACAACGTCGTAGGTAGACCAGGCCAGGGTCGGGGTCAAGGCCAGGGCCAGGGGGCAAGCCGAGCCTCATCTCGTGGCGTGGCGTTTCGTAAACCCAGTTCATCAACCCCCGTTCCCACGACGTCGCATCCTGTTTTATCTGCGCTTTGGTATCACGACTTGTCGGCATCTTGAAACCGTCGTACCTACCTACCTACCTACCTACATACATACACTTAGTAACAATAGGTCTTATACGAACTAGTTAGGAGGTAGGTACCTACGTAGTTATGAGGTAGACACGGTATGATCTCCGGTTCCCAGGTAGGTATCTTGTCTTGTCTTGATTTTTTTTTGGTGCTTGAAGGGGATAGGGGGATGGAGGGGATGTAGATAGATAGATAGATAGATGGATAGATAGGGATATAGGTAGGGATATAGGTAGGTAAGTAAGTAGGTAGGGAGGGATTTGGTATTACTAGTATTCCCCCCCGCCCCCCTTGCCCCCTTTTTTTTCCTTTTTTCAAGATTTTAAGATTGGAGGTTGGTGTTGTGGTGTATCTCGTATTGTAACCTCTCCCTCTCTCTCTGGCACTTTTCTTTGCATGGCTATCTAGGTACCTAGGACCTAGGACTTAGGTAAGGAGGTAGGTAAGTAGGTAGGTAGGTAGGTAGGTATGTATGAGGTATGTGGGATTGGGATAGAAGTCTTCTTTTTATTCCATTTTATTTTACTTAAATTATAACATCTTTTCTTGAAGCCCCCACCCCCCCCAAAAAAAAACCAAATATATGTTTTCTTCCCTATAACCCTCCCTTTACCGTGTCCGGCGCCATCCCATACCGAATGGCTTGGCTACGGTAGGTACCTCTACACAGTACTCGTGCGTACGTAGGGTTTGGGTTGGGAATGGTATCTTGAGAGGTATCCAAATAGAGTAGTAACGGCTTGAAAGATACCCGGATGAAGTGAAGAAGTACATACCTAATATGTTGTAAGGAGTGTATATACGAGCACTTCGAAGAATGAGAAAAAGAGTAGCAAGATGCACACTTAGATATATCGATGAACTACCCAACTACTGTATAATGCTTTAATCATACATACACACACACACACACACACACACTCATTTATTCACTCTTCGCTCCTTTGCCTGAGAAGACGCGTTCATTAGGTTGATCGATAACCTCGTAAATGCGTAATAACGATATAAACCATGATAACTATGCGATATTTACGTCGACGTAATATGCCATTGTCTGTATTAACATCGGGGAAGGGGGTTGCGTGCTTATTTTCATTCCTCGAAAGTAGAATGCGAGGGGAGAGATGCTGTCTGTGTATGTACGAAGGTGGAATTCCCCATATGGACTTTATCCTATCTCGTCCCGTCCCGTCCCGTTCTATTCCTGTCCCGTATCCTTCTCGTCTCGTTCCGTTGACCACTCGTATAACATATTCTGGAATTTTGCTTCTGACGTCTACGTGGTTATGCGAGCAGAGGTGGATGGGAACCGAGAAAAAAAGGAAGAATGATGCGGCTGAAATGTACACGGCCCCAGTGCTACTAGTCTGGTGGAAGGAGAGGTGAGGTAGTCTTCGTTCTACACCTATGCCTTCGATCCACCGGAGCCTCTTTGTGGTAGAGTCCATGGTTTCGCGCATACAATCTAGCATGTCTGTTAGTCCACAATGATTATAATAATGAGATGCAATGATAGCTTTTAAACATACCTCGCCTTCACTGTACGCCCAGAAATAGACAGCCATGGCCACCAGGTAGTAGATGGCCGAGTTCGTGCCCTGGTATAGTAGAACGGCGGCGAGCGATGCTAGTGGGAAGGAAGCGAGACGAGCCTCGAGGCTACGGTGGACGGCAGACCCGGCGATCAGGCCCAGCGGCCACTCCCACGCGAATATCCATATTCCCAATATTAGATTAATGATCTGGAGCACCGGTACCGGCTTGACCGCCGGATCCAACGTCTTCGTCAGAAAGTCCCAGAAAATCTTCGGCCAGAAGAATCCCTCGAGTGCTGCAGCTACTTGATCTGAAATTTTGTGTTAGCGAGCTTCGAAATTCCCCTGATATGGAAGAAGTCCACGTACAGCCCGCAGCCGTGAGCGCAATGAGCCTAGCCCAGTGATTCTTGATAAGTCTTCCCATTGCAGCAGATCCCTCTTAAATATCTTTCTTTTTTGAAATCCCAGATACTCTTTCTCGTCCTATTTTCTTTCCTCTTTCTCCTGAAAACCCAAGCGATTTTGACAAGCGTCCGGCCCTTTCAAAGGATCCCAACCCAAAAATCACACTCGGTTACAAGCAACGAAAGTCGATTGGCGAAGAGAAATCCCGCACCCTCGGTAATGAACAGCTTCGAAGTGAACGTAATTGCTAGGTAGCCGGACCTGCGTTGCGTAGAATGGAAAAAAATCGAAGCCGATATTAAAGAAGGGTATCGACAATGGCGAGTGCACAGCGCTACCAAGCCAGGAGGAAAAGAAGAGAAAGTAGAAAGAGATGAGGACCAATTAGGAATATCCGGAGCCTGGACGGGGCTGTCCCGAAGCTATATTGGAATGCCCGTGGTCTGGGCTCTTAATCCCCTGTAGGGAGCTATGCTCCCGTTTAGGGAGGGCTCGTGTCAGAATTGACTGATATGAGCCGGGAATAGTGGTTCTGTATCTGACGTTTCCGTGCCGACGATGCTAAGCTTCCGAGATCCACGTTCTTGAGATCTTGTCTATAACGACAGCAGGCATCCGAGCGGCATCGATCCTCTCTCACAACTCTATATCTGGTCCCTGCCTGAGGGAAGAATTGGTCTCTATGATCCACGTTTTTTTTTTTTTTTAACTCGATAGCAGATCGTCAGCTAGGTTGAGTGGATATGAGAGGGTAATGTAATATCTGATATCGTAATCCTAATAGTAAGTGTTCGTCGGTCCTCTGCAGGGTCATCAATATCATAGCTCATCCAAGTCGTCTTATGTTGATATGATGGTGGTTATGAGACTATGGCTCGCCGCATGAGAAAAGGGTTGAAGATCATACACAGGGTGATGGGTTATGATACTATGAGATGTTCCCGATATTCTTCATGTATGGAAGAGGGTAGTTCCGGGAATCTTCAGACACGGGGTGGCATGTCGAGAGTTTAAGAAGCGACAGGGACTGTGGGTCTTTCAAGAAGGAAACACATCAAGTCTCACTACATATAAGGTAGTAGTAGTAATAGTAGACCAGGCCGAGGTCAAGGCCACCGGTCTTTTTTAGAACCAATACCTTGCAGGGCCAAGATGTTAAGGATAGGACATGGTATTTTTGATGTGTACATGCGTAAGAGGTATGTATGTATTATACTCCGTACCTACCATCAAATGTACCTGTAAGAGGTAGGCAAGAGGATGCGCAGCAAGCGCTGCGGTTGCGTCCCGCCCCATCATGTACGTTGTATGTACATTCACTGCGGATGTGCGAGTGTGCAATACTCCTCAGGAGATAATGATGATATCCCGAAGTAGTTTAGAGTACCCTTCGTCACGATATGTGAAGTAAATGTCGATTGGGTAAAAAAGAACCAGTATCTATCATGATTATATGTACTAGTGTATTTATTAGCTTAGCCTTTGACCTAGATCCGCGGGTAGGTGAATAGTTTTTTGATAGCGTAGGCGGTAAAAATAATTGTACCTGTTGCTATTGGAATGGCGGCCATGAAAGTGAAAGCGGTTGTTGAAAAGTTGAAAATAGCCAATTTCGTTGCGAGGCAAAAGGTGATTGGACTTTTCCCGGCGGCTACAAAACTTTACGCAACCAATAAAAACCCTGATCTACATAGTTCCTTCTTCTCCTGCACGACAACTCCAATTAGCCCCCCTGGTTTCTAAAACCCCTGACTGCAAGGGTCCAATTGAAGGGATACTTCAAAGTTGCAGTAAGAGCAATGGGTACGTATTGTCATGGTATCCTGGTATCCTAATATGCACCTAATCCTAGTATCCCAGTATTTCGATATCCCCCCTCTTTTACATAGTACCAAGTACCTACTATGTAAGGCCTCATTTATTCAACTCTCCAGAACATCTTCTTCATTATTCGGTAAAGGTATGATTTGTTCCTTGCCTGTGCAGGAGAGAAATGTTCGAAAACGATGACAATTTATCTTCTTCTATCAATGACCAATTGGGTAGGCAAAGATGACAATTACCTACATGTATATTACCAGATTGGAAAACTACTATGTATCCTCGGAACCTACGGCATGGTATTATAAGAGTTACCTATTCAGGTACTGTCCGTTGATCTCACCTTATTGGCAGTTTCCATCTAAGCCTGTAATCCATATACTACCTATACCAGTTGGCCTTTACGTTATATGTACATATATACGGATACAATACGCCAACTATTCGATCGGTTATATATTATAGTCCGTGAATCAGTCGACTATGGAATGTCAACTCCTGAGAGAAGATGACAAGCTGAGACATCCCGCTCAAACGAGCAAACGTACCTATTCGAGACGTGCCTCTCCGGATGAGAAGGCTGCCGAGCACGATCCCAGACACCGGGACTGTCGCAAGGGAAAATGCTGAAGCAGATCGAGTTTGGCGGTGACCCAGATAAGATCGGCCCAGTCGCTCTAGGCAAGGATTATCGAGGGAACTTTGCCCATCATCCCGCAAGCTAGTCTCGATAAGGGATTACTATAGCAGCAACCTAGTACCTACTATGTAGCTAGCGCAATGTAGCTCGACACGGCTTAAGAGTTAAGGCAAAGAGCCGCCAGGGCTTTAACGAGGCAAGGGTTGATAAGAGGTCCGACCTCATGAACCGTACGATGACCATAGCATCAGAGCTCGCTTCTTCGAAATAGAAGGCGTGTATACTATGTACGGGGTAGACATGTCAAATAGATTCGCTATATCTGTATAAACCGTGTGCATACCTCTAATAGATATATAGTGTAGAATCAAAGTACGCACTAGTATAGTATATACCTAGCAAGATTATTATAAAGATTGAGCACCCATCTGGCTATCACGCACGTTAGCGTCTTGGTGATCCGACTAGAACCGTCAGGTGATTGATAAGAAGATCGTTGTAGAAGTGTTGAACAGAACATGAACCGGAAAGATTGCACATGTGGAAATCATGCAAGTATCCTAAGTACGTACATACAGGACTTCAGTATCTACTTACATACAAGGTAGTGTACTATGTATGTATAGGTAGGTAGGTATGTAGTATACTGCAGTCCGCTTATGCGGTATGCGGTGTGCCGCAAAGTCTCATTAGATTCACTAGTGTGAGTCTATTTCCAATTGGTCGGGTTCTCCCACGTATCCTCCTCGCCGGCGGCTGCTGCCGGCTTCTAATTGGATTCGCTTCTCCAGAAAGCCACAAAGCATGTCCCCCCCCCCCAGAATGGCGTGGCTCACCTGCACAATATCTGGCCAATCAGAGTATCTCGTCTCACTTGGGTACCTACCGTTCGGGCCCCGGCCCCTGACATTACTGTGTATGTACAACTACGTACCTAATAACCCCCCACCTAAAGAGAAGAGACTGTGATTGTGACAGGTTCAAATACTTTTTACATAGTATCAACCCGAACTTACACACTTACACCCAACAACGAGTAGATTGAAGCTGATTTATGACATCCAATTATAAGGGCCAACGTCGTTGAAGATATTAGGTCGTATTGGATGGGAACTGTCGTGCATAATATGCCTATCCTTGTTCACACCCAAAATCCCCCTCCCCGCATCGGCTATCCGCTGAAGAAAATAAGAGAAAAAAAAACAGAAATCATAATCCCCATGCCGTATGTATGTGCCTACCCGTCGAGCACGCGGTGATAACACCTCTTATTCAGTGCCTCCCCCTCCCTTCGTCTCACGCGGAGGAATCAAGAATGCGGGACTATATCTTAAAATCTAAAGCACCTTGTTCTTATCACCGCTGCTTGCTCTACGGAAAACCCTCGTATCTGAGGCCTGAGCTATTCTTCGTCACCGTTGCAGTCGATGCAGTTGATGTCTAGTCCCCATTCTCCATTCAGTTGTGTCTTCGGCCCTTTTCTATCATCTGCTAGACATCTACATACTCTATAGGGTAAACTAGTACCAAAGACAGTGCTTGCTCATCCTCAACTTACTTTTGATCCTTATCTCACGACCGTCGATCCGCGTAAGTCATAATAAAGTCAGGTGTGATTTGCTATCCAATGAGGCTTCTCCAACGAGTCTTGGTCTGCGAGACAGCTTGCGGCGGGACGATGAAAGTCCCCGTCAAATAGCAGTAAGGTATAGTAGACGCTCTTATCGATCTCCCTCGTTGCCACCACTTCGTCACGCGAGTATCTTGTGCAGATTACTTATCATCATTCTTGTACCTAGTCGCCGACAGAAACATCTTTCAATCATTAAAAGCAATTATATCAATATGCACTTAACTCTTTGGCCCTCGGCCGCCCCATCACGCGCCTCGTCATGAAAGAGGATCAGCGGGGTGAGCTGGCTCGACGTGGTACAGTGGTTTCGTCAAGCGCGGAGCAATCCATCTCGCCTTGTTTGCGTCTGATAGCCCAATTAGAGGACGACTATGGTGACACGCCGTAGTAAGTCTAAACATATAATCGTGGCTTGGACTGGGCAAGAAAAAAGAAAAGGAAAGGAAAATGACACTCATGGTCCTATCATTCCACCAAATATTCTCTCACCCAGAAGGACATGGCACGATCTGAGTCGTCACCCAAGAACTCGGCTATTTTCATCCGCCCAGCTTTTGTCAGTGCCGCCTCCGAGAGATCTCTAAAACCAGCCGTGATATCTGTTAGAATATTGACTGCGTGTTCGGACAATGGCTGTCCATCAGAACAATATGGAAGTATAGTCCGGGCTGGATTTGCCATCTTTCGAGGCCCGTTGCCGGTACAAATTCTAAGGCGGAACGCCATCAAGTTGGCTGGTGCAGCCTGGACCGAGTTGATGGGGATGACCGGCATCTCAAACTCACCGGCGAGGCTTGCTCGTATCAGTCTACGCGCCAGGAATGAAAGATGATGGAATAAAGGGGGCGGCGGCGGCTCACTTTAGCTGGAGTGTCATGAATGCCGACATAGGATCCACATTATCCTGTCCTTGTTCAAGCAAGAAGGCGATGACTGTGTCTTGGCCCCCGTTCAGATGGGACAGCCGTTGGATCCGAGTTTGACACTGACTTGTGCCGACGTCCGATGGCGACATCAAGATGACTCGTAGGATCCTCTGGGATTGGCCGCTAGAGTTTGATATGGGGAGGGCCACATCATGAGTATCAAGTTTAGCCTCTACTCTCGAGTATTAGCGCCGTCGCTGTCGCCATGAGACTATGAATTATGGACTATGGTGGCCGTTACGGACCTTTGCATTTTATGTTATTGTGCAGGAACGCCGAAGCGAGGGAAGCCCAAGCAGGGCGCTTGCGCAAGGATTGGCATAGTAAGACATTCGACATGTTCTTATCCTCTACCCACGTTGTATGATGGTCTATGAAGAGTTGAATGTTCAGCCCGATTTAATAGAATATCATAACACAAAGGGGACGTAGAATTGATGTAGGTACTTGAAATTATATGAATTACATGTAGACTTACTTGTAGTTATAATATGTGCTATAATGCACTCTGTAACTTACCTACATACATGTTATACCTAATACATGCACATACCTGTACCTGCTTAGGAGGTGTACTTGAATATTTTCACATGGCACTTTAGACACCCGTCGAGTTGATCCTTCCGTGAACCTTAAAACTCTAGGAACTAGCATGTACTCGAAATCTCGATATCGGCTCCTTCCCATATTCTCAACCAGTTGGTCACTATCTTCATGTTTACAACGTATAAGGCAGTCACATCTTACATGTAGTGAAAATCAGTCTTAATACATGTATGTAATAGTATACATTTTAAGTATTATACATAGGTACGTTATATCGTAAACAGGAAACAGTTGCATTTCTAACAACTTTAATCTTAGATACCGTTATTGGTTGACCATATAGATACGGAGCATACTTTATATACAGGTATAACTAATATAATTATTTCTATAACTACTGGGTATTAAGGGATTTTTCATAACTCTTAACAATGTATAAACAGTATCGCCTGTAAGAAGTTGATGGAGAATTCTTGATGCGTTTAAATCTGAATATAATCAATGCTAAGGTTGTAATAGATAAGATGTCTATTCTAGTATAAATATTACTATTCACCACTAGAACTAGCTCAGCGGAGAGCTAGTTGGCTTCTATGTATACTCGATATCAGCGGGGAGTCGTAGGTAATATACAAAAAAGGTAACCCCCTCTATCTATAGTGATATGCAACACATATCCGGCGATGCTTCTTAGGTATACAGCTATATAGTTGCTTCAACATTCGGCATCTCACGTAAAAAAATATCGGAATATTAAAACCTCATATCGGTAAGAAGTTCCCGGGCGTGCTCCGCAGATCTTACCTTAGTTGCTAAGCGGCCGGTGAGGTCATGGGCGCCGGTGGAAGTAGCGGTTTTTGAGTCTTTGGATCTTTGAGCCCCCTCAGAGCTTCCTCGAGTATCAGCACTCGGCTCTGTTGGCGTTTCTCGGCATCTTCGAGTTCCTTTTCCTTCCTGTCCAGCTCATCGAAGCGTTCGTTAAGTTCCTTGATCCTTTCTAAGTTGACATCAGGCTTTTGAGACGACCTATGATATTCGAATAAGATTAAGGCGGTGGCGACGAGGAGGATGAACGTATCGCCGATCACATCGGCGAATAAGTCAACGGCTTTAGCTTCTGGAAGAGGTCTGAACTTCCTCCTCCATATGCTTATTATAGGTAGGGTTCTTCTTGCACGAGTATCTTGACTTGTTGTACCATGTTTCGCACGGAACTCGTCGTCTTTCTCCGTTTGTTCTTTCGTCTTCACCGTCGGTGCCTCGGCCCTTTCTTTTGCCCTCAGCTCCGCTTCAACGTTTCGAAGAAGGGCAACGGATAGGCGCATATTTAACTGGTGAATGGTCTGGCCATATTTGGCGGCGAAGCGTCGGAAGCGCGGATGATCATGGGCCTGCACCTTGATCGCATTCTAATGGTCGTTGTCAGCATTTCAACGAATATATACCGCGTTCTTGATCTAATTTATGACCGTACAGCGCCGTATTTCGAGACATGTCGTAAGAATAGAGATGCTAATTTGAACAATGGCAATGCTACCATCTCGCCTCTATTCCTCTAGGAGTCTGGAGAGGCTTCGATTCGGCGGTGTGGATAGTAAGAGGGCCGAAGAGAAGAACAGAGAATTATGTAACTTCGAGGAGAGACTTGAATTGGGAGAAATTGTAAGACACTTGCAAATAGGAGATAAGTATATGGAAATTATAAAGTTTAAGCACGATTGATGTATGAAATAGGTACTTGATTGTATTAAGATGCGATTGCGATTTCAGCCTTCAAGTCTGAGGTAATCATATGTACCCGATGGTACTTGCTTTGGTACCACCAGACTGTCATCTGTTACTATCAATTGGTATATGATACTGCATAGATACCTTTTTCTTATCGATAATTCTGTAAAAAATAGAAGTAAGTACGGTGCATAATGAGGTACACCTCTCCGTACAGAGTACTTACTAGTAGCTCCGGTACGTACTGTACGTACCGCGTATGCAGTGAGACCATCAAATGTACATAGTACATACAAGTTTGTCCTTATTAGGTAGCTCCTATGACTCCGAGCGGTTGCCTCCCCAACGACGGTTGGCGTTTACTTGTAAATGAATGGGGAACCACCTTTTTTTTTTCCTCTTCTTCATTCGTTCATCGTATTCCGCTAGGAAATCTATTCAATATTGTAACCAAATACGTATGCTCTCTTTTTGCTTCCCTTCTCCCATAACCACTACCATACCATACCACCTTACCATTTGTTACATACACAAAGGATTAGGTCAAGAGACGAACTAATTACCACACCGTTTATCGTTTGCTATTGCTCATCTCTAATTCCAGATTCAATTCCGATGCTCTTCAGCACCTGTAAGTAGGGGATTCGCCCGTTCCATTTCCTTTATTAAACCAACAAACTTCATCGGGTCTTTCACCAGAGCGACTTCGGCCAAGATTTTCATTGCGTCTTGTTTAAGTTCGACCGATGCTATCTCGATAGTTTACGGCTGCACATTTGCTTTGGAATCCGTCGTCGGTCTAGAGCTTGTTAGTCGCGTAACGATCGAACGTTTAAAACTAGGAGAAATCATAGTTGCGGTGTAGGATCTCAAACTAATCCTCTTGTCCAGGAAATCAAATATCATCATAATCAAAGCAGACTCACGACTGAGATCTCGCTGTCCTCACTCTAGTTTGCCTTAGTTCGCTAGTCGCGTCCTGATGGCAGACCGACTGTTGACAGCAAAGCACGCCCTTGATATGGATGCTTTATCTCCGAAAGATGCAAACGTTCAATTCGCGCACCGAGTAATGGACGTCGCCAAAGTTAAACCAGCGCCCGCTCCTAAAGCAGCGCAGAGGGAAAAAGAACTCCCGCCACAACCACCGCCTGTCGTTTTCGAACCCCCCAGCTTTGATCGTAAAAATGGAGCGGCGTATCAAATCGGGAAGATGCTTGGGAAAGGTGGCTTCGCTGTGTGTTACGAAGGCTATCTTTCAGTAAACAAGAGCAAGAGGAAATACGCCTTGAAGATTGTCCGAAGTAAAATGCCATCCAAGATGGAACAGAAGGTTGGTTCTGTTTACCAAAATTTTTTTGTGAGAGGCCCTCTATGCTAACTCCTACGGTAGTTTCAAACCGAACTGCAAATCCACTCGAAGATGAAACAGCAAAATATCGTCCAGTTTCTCAGGGCATTCTCTTTCGAGAATTGCACTTATCTCGTCCTGGAATTATGTCCCAATGGCTCGTTGATGGACATGGTGAAGAGAAGAAGGGGGTTAACGGAACCCGAGGTTCGATTTTACTCGATACAAATTGCCGGAGCCATTAAGTACATGCATGCCAAAGGTATCATCCACCGAGACTTGAAAATGGGCAACATTTTTCTTGACAAGGATATGAATGCCAAAATTGGTGATTTTGGTCTGGCAGCGTTACTGGTCACTGGCAAGGACATGCAAACAATCCGTCGAACAACCTTGTGCGGAACACCGAATTATATTGCGCCCGAGATCCTGGAAAAGGGAAAAAAGGGCCATGATCACATGGTTGATATATGGAGTCTGGGTATCATCATGTGAGTATGATGTTCCGTATTATCAACGAAAGGAGTCTAACTTGTACTATCAGGTTTGCAATGCTCACCTCTAAACCGCCCTTCCAATCTTCGACGACGGATGAGATATATCGCCGCGCTAGAAATCGAGACTACGAGTGGCCCAAGCCTGATGCCTCTGACAGATATATATCTCAGGAGGCCAAGGACATCGTAGCTGACATGTTAGAAGAGGCGGACAAACGACCAGACCCTGATGTCATTGTCCAACACGACTTCTTTGCCTCGGGTTATATTCCAACCCCGGCTGAGATGACTACAAAGCTACGTGACCTTCCACCCGATGGAAGCCAGTTCTATATCGTAGACCTAACACCACGGATGGCCTCGCGTATTCAACATAACCTCCAGGAGATGTGTAGAAGCTGTGAAGTCGGACCGTGGAATAGGTCACAGTCGTCTTACAAAAGCACATGGAGAGAAGTTGCGCTTGAAGAAAAGGCTGGTTTAACTCCGATTATACCACTTGCCGAGGGCATCGTCTACAGGCCTTACGAAGAGGTCAGCAGAGAACAGAGCCTTATCCAAGTGCCATCTCGACCAGCACCGCAGCCAGTCATGAGGAAAGAGGACGAGAATACGGGGACACAAGGAGGTGCCAATGGCTTGTTACGAGCCCCCCCTCAGAGTTTTGCCGCACAACAACGGGCGCAAAGTCGGCCAGCAAAACCAACAGGAATAGTGCGATCTCGCACATTAGACGACATGTCTGGTCCTAGTGCCAGTAGTACCATGCGATCCCGCTCTAGGAGGGAACCTCCTCAAAGCTCTACAGAGGCTAATCTAGTATCGAAGGCAACCGAGTTATCCCTGACGACTACTGTACCTCGTCGTGAGGCAATAGAAATACCAAGACCAGCCCCAACATCGGATAGCAAAGCACTGGTTCGGAACGATCAAACCGAACGTGCAAAAGCGCCCGAAATGACCAGAGCACCTACGGGAAGTCTATTCGGACCTGCAGAGCGCAAGATGATTGTGCCGGAGACACAGCCAGACTCTGTGCTAGACAGGCTCCGCTGTTTACAGAGCGAGCTTGAACGTGCTCTCAACTCTAGATCAATGGCTATCGTAGGCAAGGGGCCGACTCCGTCACCACCCCATATCGTCGTTAAATGGGTTGACTACTCCAACAAGTTTGGACTGGGCTACATCTTAAATGATGGAAGCGTGGGATGCGTACTCAAGAGCATACCCGGCAGCGCCAAAGGTGGTAAGAAGGTGACGCTGCCGCCGAGTTGCATATTGGTCCGGGAGGCTGAACAGCATTGCTCCCGCCGGCATGAGCCAGGATACCCGGATCGCCACGAAATTGTCCCCATGACACAGGCGGTACAATTCTACGAAAATAACGGCGAAACTGGCTTGTCTACCGTCTTCGTTCACCCTTCCCAATTCAAGATCAGCATGAATCCCGACGGCACGCCGGGGAAGATCCCGGCGGGTCGTGATATCTTCGATTACCGCAAGCGAGAACATCTCATCCTATGGAAGAAATTTGCCAACTATATGATGGCGTATGGTCGGGACCAGGATGCCACCACGGATGACACTGGGCTGGTCCAGATCCCGACATCGACAAAGCAGACCATGCCTCCTAGTGACGTAGTAACATTCTACCAGAGAGTTGGAGATGTGGGATGCTGGGTCTTCGCCGACGGGCATCTTCAGTTCAACTTCCCTGACCATACGAAGATTGTGCTCGACGCGACCGGGACCTGGTGCCATTTCTGGCACCTCCCGCAGGAAGCAGCGGAGAAACTAGCCGAGACGGGCGAGTTGGACGAGACCGCTCTAGACGAGAGGGCCGTGTTGTCGTACCCGTTACAAACCCTGCTCAACTTCACGGCGAAGCCGGCCCTGCGGCCGACGCGCAACGTCACGCGCAAGCGGCCGGACATCAACCCCATGCTGCAGGGCATCCCGGCGGCCAACCACTTCCGGCAAAAGATCGAGTTCATCCGGGTAATCGTCAAGGAATGGACGGAGAACGGCGGGCTGGGGAACAGCCACATGGACCGCGAGCGCCGGAAGCAGTGGACGGGGAGCCGGGAGACGGTCCACAGCGGACCCAGCAAACACGTCTGGGTCACCATAGGAGCGCGCTGGGGCGACGAGAGGTATTCCGCTATGGTCGATCCCAAGAAGCCCGGCGAGCTGGGCTCCGAGATCGAGTCCGCTGGTAGTAGCAGGGAGTCTGCGTAGAGGGAAGGCGGTGAGTGTGGCGGGCGTTAGCAACCCCCTTACCTTAGTCATAAACACTTGCATCCTTCCGAGACGAGATATAATCAAGTATCGGAATTACATCGATGAGGAACAGGAAAGGAGAAGTAAAGCAAAGAAGGGAGAGGGAAGGGGGGTGACTTAGTTGAAGGGCCGTATCGATGCTCTGTTTTTTGCTTTTTTTTTCTTTCTTTTTCTTTCTCCTTTTCTCTTAAAGTAAAGGGGAGATGGGTCTTATCTTGTCATGAATGGATGACAAGGGGGGGCGTTTGCATTCATCATCGTCGATTAACTACTACTACTACTACTACTACTCCTACTGCTACTGCTGCTACAGCTACTTCTACTGCTACTGCTGCTGCTACTTCTACTGCTACGTACCTATTGTATGTAGGTATGTATGTATGTAGGTATGTATGTACGTACGTCATCTTACCTTGCTGCGAAGAGTCTAGAGTTCATTGCGCGGCGTTTGTAGTGGTATCGGTAATATATGTACTTTTTTTTTTTTAACGACCCCGTTCGAGGATTAGATTTGCTGTGCTTTTTTGATTGTAGACTTTTTTTCTTCTTTTTTCCCTTTTTTTTAACTACTGTTTTTGTTCTGTTGGGTTGTGATAACCTGGGTGATGCTGTCTTTTAGGTAGATGTGCAGCGAGAAGTGATGTTAGTGTGCCTTGAATGGACTCGTTCCTCGTGTCTGTTGTAAAGATGGATGTGTCTCATGTTAATTTGTATACCTTCGTCGGTAGCTACCTATACGTATGATGACCGTAGAGAACTAGGAAGATAAGAGATAGCTTCTTACAACGTGAATAGATAAAATAAATAGACAGGACAGTAAGTAAGCTTATTTAAAGAGGCTAGATTCCTTGTATCAAACACCTTCTTAGTACATGCAACCTACTATGTATCACGAGCACTCAGGGCAGTCATTTTTATTCCCACCATTATTCTCACTCACCATACTGCCCTTAACTCCTCACAACCCAACATCGACCATATGGACATAAACTAGGTACATCACCAAAACATACCCTCCCATCATGCCTTCACCTAATAGGTACCCAAGTACACGTGTAGGACTGGCCGAGCACATACAAAAACACCCACTCTATCCTCCTCGCCCCTATTTCCGCACATATGCACGTCAACAGCTACCTACCACGGTGGGGTCGTACCGTCGACTCACACGTGCCACTGAGAAAGAGAAAGAAAGAAAGGAAGAGACGTTTAAGCGGTGTATGAGAGTTCATAGTAGCGTAAGAGAGATGAGCGTAGCTTTAATCTCTTGTGTCTCCCCCTTTGTTTCTGCATATTGCCATGCGTACGTACATAGGGGGTCATGTATACTCGGTCGGATCGTCGTTATTGCGTCTCTAGTCTTATGCATCGTTGCGTATGTCACTGGGGCGGGTAAGACGAGGCGGTAAGTATGAGCACCCCCTTATATAGGTACATTGTCGTAGTAGTCGTAGGTATATATATATATATATATATATATTCGTCGCACCTTTTCCTATATATACCATAGTTCTACAGTATAGCTGGTATGGGACATGGATGAGGCTGCTCCTCCACCAAGCTTTCGTAGTCGTCACAAATCCGAGTTATTTTCAAGCCCACGGCCAACGCGACATCGTGGTGAATATCATTAATCGGGCCTTTCTCTCTTGATATATACAACAGCCACTCGAAGAGGCACCGTGAAAAGGAGAGAAAAAAAAAAGAAGGACACGTTGTGGGTCGCGGGAGCGTCCGTATGCTATGTGTAAAAAGGGGCGTCCAAACTCTCTTTAAGTCACCACGGCCGTCCGAACCAACCATATCCATCTTTCGGAGAAAAGAGAATTAAGTACCCGAACCTACACCATCCATTCCAAGTCGAGTCATCTCATCTTATTAACAGCGCGTAGATAGCGAAGAGGAAAGAAAAGAAAATAACAACAACAGAGGAAAACCGAGAATCAAACGCCTTATGTGGTACGAGTGATGGGGCGGGATTTATGCCGAGCAACCAAATATGTGTGTTTTCGAGAGATTGTTACCTCGGCATGCTCATCACCTCTTGCCTCGCATCACTTATGCAAATGCCATGTTTTTGCTTTGTGCCAGACAAAATGCGAGTCCAAACACCCATGACCCTTGAACAAGATGGGGGAATCCTTCGATCTACGACAAAAATGAACTTTTCTTGCTTTTCCACTCCTCCCACACACACCGGGTCATAACACTTCGAGAATCTCTCCACGACCTGTTCAATATCTGACTTCCTCCCTCGAGTCGATGGCTTCTGAAGAGGCTGGGGTACTGGGTATTCTAAAAAGGGATGTGCCACTGAATGAATACTTCGAATGGTTTCCAACGACACGTGACCGAGGGGAATGCTGAAGACCTCCAAAGTTCTCACACTCCTTCGTATCCGTGATTTCGATCACATAAAACATATTACATTATAATGCACTCCTTGTCGTCTTTCGGTTGATTCTTTCTCATCTTCGAGTTTCGTGGCGGAGCGACGTCCATAGGCGTGCCACCGCCACTCACAGCAGCTCGAATAGCGGCGAGCCTCTGTTTGGCGCGGTCATCACCGGCATCGGCTGCCTTGACATACCAGACATTTGCTTCTAAGATGTCGCGTCGGCAGCCTATGCCCATTTCGGTAAAGTAGCCCACTGCGTATTGAGCCTTGACGAAGCCTGTTCGTGACGATCTGATTAGCAAGAGACCAAAGACACCAAGCTATCGGGAGAATTAACTAGAGACCCACCTAGATCGGCCGACCGATGGGCCCATTCGTAAGCTTCTTCTTCATCCTTCTCAAGTATAGGATCCGCTCCAACCATGTACCATGCGCATAACCCCATCATAGCTGCGGCATGGCCACGTTCCGCCGCACCGGTGTAGAAATGGACGCTAAGGGCCGGGTCTCGGGGGCAGCTTAGCTTGCCATGTTCGTATGCGTCTCCCATTCGAAAGCTCGCCTCGGTGTGCCCGAGCTCCGCTGCTTGTGTAAATAGCTCCGCCGCGTAGCTCTCGTCTTTGAAGATGTCATCACCGTAGCCAGTCTCGTATAACGTACCGAGATGATACGGGGCGGAATTATACATAGCATCCGCGGACTCTGTCGCACGCTTTAGCCATTTCACGCCTTCCCTATATCGATTTTCACCAAGGTCTCCCGAGAGGCAGGCTTTTCCAAGTCTTGTCATCGCGCCCGGGTGGTTCTTGGACGCTGCTGTTCGTAGAAACTGAACTGCCTTAGCCGGGTCTTTTCTACACCCCCATCCAAATTCGTAGCATAAACCGGCGCGATAACCAGACTCGGCGTGACCGTGCTTCGCGGCCAGAACGAAGAGAGGGAAAGCTGCGTTGTAATCTTCCTTCCCCTTGTTGAACAACCCCGAAGCAAAACCATCGGCTAGGTAATACTGTGCAAAAGGATACCCACCATTGGCCAACCTTGTCAATATACTTTTCGCTTCACGAACTAATTCGATTGGCGAGGAATCTGGGCCATCCTTCTGCAGGCTTCCTTTTGGGTTGGCTTTCTTCCGTGAAGGTTCATCCAAATTTAAACCCTGTTCCTGCGCAGTAGCAATCAAGAAGACGGCAAAAGAATATTGAATAGAGAAGTCGTTGGTCTTCTTCACGTTTTGCCTGTACATCTCAAGCGTCTTTTGCGCACTTAATAAGGAAGCGTTGTTCCCGACATTGTTGCGCAGGTAGGAGTTGTCAAAGGTAATAGGAGCTGGTGCCTGTTGAGGATACGGCACGTTGAGGAGCTCCGCGTAGGAAGTAGGCCTATTTTCTGGGGACCTGCGAGAGTGTATCGAGGGAGTGCGCGGATTGGCGCCGGCGAACCCTGGCGACAGACCACGCGGTCCCAGCTCGGAATATGCAGAATACGACGACTGCGGCCGGGGCATAGAACTTCTTCTCATGAACGAGTTTGGAGTCAAGTGACGATTTATTGCCATGGCCGTATCAGCAAGATCTGACTTGGACGAGTTCCTCGATTCGATAGGGACACTGTTGACTCGCGGCAGAAAGGGTTGGTGATGGTATTGTAATTGGGGTACTGATTGACTCTCCGGTATAGAGCTCTCAGTGAAAGAGTCTTCCTGATATGCTTCACCCGACACAACCCGATTCTCGCATACTTCATTAAGCCCTCCAGAAACCGAGCTTGCACTTGTCTCGATAGATGAGTCCGTTGACATCTGCGGCTGCGTGCTCGCGGTCGTATCCGACTCACGGCTATGTCGATTAGGGTCGTCGCTACGCGAGCTCCCGCTGAAACTTTGGCCGTCTAATTCCGGTGTGACTGATGCTTCTGCGTATCCCGAGTCCGCTTGACGTTTTGTAGAACTCACAAGCTTCTCTTGTCCCGATCCCTGAGCGAGATCGGTGGCAAATGTCTGCTTAGGCGTCAACATCCTAGGCTCTCCATACGTATTACTACGATGGGACGGGTCTCTTTCGCCGGTTGCCATAGTTGCTGTAGGCATTTCTTGGACGGGTCGGAATCCTTCCTCAATACTCGCATTTGACGGCCGGGCCCAGTCTTCGCGGTGGAAATTTACCCTCACGGGAGATATGGGAGATTTTCTAATTTTCGGCGACTCGACTATTAAGGAATCGATGGGCAAGGAATTACCGGAAAGGCTGTCTCGAGATTCACTACGCTCATGCTGGCTAAGGGGTAGGGTTGGTATAGGGATAGGCTTCCGCTGAATAGGTCTGGAGGAGACGGCAACTGGCGGAGGGGTTGTTGGAGGACTCGTCACCGCAGCCATTGCACAGAGGCGATGGCTGGCGCAATGGCCGAGGAGACGGGTGTGGGATGAGCACGGATAGTCGTTAGAGGTGTAGCGTAGGCCGAAGCATTGATTCTTGATAGTCGACTCGGGTCCTATAGTGATTCTACCACCATGGCAAAGATCACGGATAACACCAGACCCCTGAATTGCTTTGATCGTTGTTCCACGGTTATAACTCTAATGGCAACTCAATCGTAAGTAGACAGTTAACAGTAGACGAAACGAAAGGCTGGGAGCTGGGAGATGATAGTTGTGGGACGTGGGATGGGGGTGGGACAGGGCTCAGAAGGTTAAGATTTGACAAGGTCGTGGATGTGGTAGTGTAGTTGTGTAGTTGTGTAGTTGTGTGGTTTTGAGGGTTGTGTGGTCGTGCCAATGCCAATGCCAGTGCCAGTGCCAGTACCAGGTGGGAAAATTGTTAAATTATTGTAATTTTCTGGGCTGGTGTGGTGGGGTATCTCAGACAATACGTCTAATAAATGATACAAACTCTAGACAAGAAAAAAATAAATAAGGGAAAAACGAGGGGAAAAAAAAGCCTTAGCAAAAATTGTTGCGCTGCCGAAATGGTGGAATGTGAAGTATGAAGTAGGAAGTATGAAGCGCGAAGGCTGAGGCTGCAGCCCGGTGGTTTGTTCGTGCGGTGCAATGTTGGAAAAACGACAGTGGCTAGAAACGAGGGACTGGACGTTGCAGGTGGACGAAACAGAGCAAGCAACCTAAATTCGATGGCCGGTCTAATGGTTCTATGTACCTTAGCTTATGGATACTAAGAAAGAAGATGTACCTGCTTTGTAGCTATAGTCTATGATTTTTGAGCTTATTAGCAGAGAAACTAGTTGATGCAGTACTTCTACGATACTTCCTAAACGTGATTACGATTGATAAGTACAATCAAGTCGCAAAGTTGTCGGGTACCTTGTCTGATGAGCCCTGAGATTCTCCACCTAATTATGGATCCCTATTCTGTATGTACAAAGCATAATTTCCTTTTTTCCCTGACCCTTCTTCATATCGCCTAAAGGATAAATAAATTATTACACAATTTCTACAGTAGTGTATATGCAACAGGTACACCATCGATGTTTAAGATATAAAAATTCCGCCCGCACCTATAAAACATACCTAAGGTAGATGATATTTCTCTATTATTTCCTATTCCTATGAACATCATGTAGTGATAATAAGTGGTACTTTTATAAGAAACAACGTATCACATCCAGTCTATTTATATATATGAAGGATTCATTAACTTATGAACGCCTGCTGGAGAGACTCGTAGCCGTAAAGGATGAGACCATGGTATGTACAAGTACAAGTACAAGTGCACGCTATGTGCCAACCTCTCAGCTACATACATCTATATCTTACTCCGTATGTACATATGTACCTGTACCTGAGTATCAGTATGCCTTACCCTTATGTAGGTCCCTACACCTAGCTATGCTTCTCTAGTGTATTCCTTATGAACGTTGTACGTAGTAAAGTGATGCCACATGCACCTGCATTTCAGCGTCTTCTCCACTACGGTTAGATGCTATTATAACAAAGTTGCTCTATGAAGCAAGTCCGTTGTCGTTAGCATGGACCCTTCTCGATTGCTGGTCATAAGCGATGACGACTCGCAGGAGATCTTCCACCTTGGCGAAGCAAAAGCCAGCACGAGAAAATCCCTCTCTCGTAATAGTTGAGACTGACAACACCACGCGCAGCGGCAATACGAACTTGGAAGCGAAAGGACAAAAAAGGGCAAAGACGGTAAAAACGGAACCGATGCACTCTGCATAAATGTCAATGTACTAGGTTACTTAACTACCTCCTACCTCCTACCTCTTACCTACCGTATGTACTTACATGAATACCTACGGTAGGAGGTACTTAACTTAGTAGTAGTAATACGCAGTACAACGTAGCACTGCAGTAGCTTATGTATGTATGTACGATAGGTATGTAGGTACTTATAGTCTGACATAAATGTACCGACGTAGGCAATATATCAACAAATGGCATCATTCAAGTTCTCTACTACATTGGGTACACATATAATATCTTTTTAAGACTCTTATTCCGCTACTTCATGTTCCATACGAGCTTTGACTTCTCAATATAGATGCGGGGGTATTACAGTAGTGTACACTCCATTGTTCGTCAGTGGACCGGACGGTCGTTAGAAGCTTATAAAGTTCCTTCGTGTTTCCAGTCTCGGTTCCACGGAAAAGACTATAATACCGTTGTCACCGGGCACTCTAGAGTCTACATACCATGCATACCATGCGGCTGGATTGTCTAGTCGCTAGATTTTATTGTCGCTTCCTATCGTACGAGGTTGCTAAGCGTTTTTTTCCTTCCCTACGTATTCAGCTCGAGACTATGATTACTGCGGTCGACCTCCTAGGCATACTTAAAAGCACTTTAGCGTAGCACCAAGACAACAACCGGTCCCTATAACTAACCTCGAATCGTATAGTATCATTACGTCTTTAGTCTTGGCACCGAGACAAGTCCTTTCCAGCCGTTTTGTTTCATTGATGCCCTCATTCAGCCGCTGAAGAAATCTGCCTTAAAGAAATAAGGAGAAGAAAAAAAGAGTGGACAACCCTACTATGTTAGTGACCCCTCGGATGCCTACGGAACGCTCGTTCGTTCGTTTCTCGTTTCACGAAACAACGTTCATATTGAGTCATTGGTACGAGGGAGACCACGTGCAAAATTTTGCATGAATTCGTGGTTACTCAAGTTACCTAGTATAGATATCCGTAGTATATGGGTACATATGTAGATACCATCAATAGTATGCGGCTGAGGGTTTTCAACTTTTTACACTAAAATATTGAGTAACTATTATTATTTCAATAGTATCTTATTTCAATAGTACCCCACTTAAATGCGACACTCTTTCTTGATTAGCCAAAGCTCTTTCGGCTTAATAAAGCTATTTAACTGCCTTACCTTTTTATTTTTTATCTTTTTAAAGGAGGCCTTGTAATAAATACGAATAACTCTTGCCTTGCGTTGCGTAGTAAAGCTGTACTTATTACGTACGTATAAGAGATACGAGAGAAAGGCTCTCTAAGCCATTCTCTCTCCTCTCTTATATATCTATCTATTCTAGACTTTAGTCTGAATCAGTGTATACCCGAGCCTACCACCCTGATAGAGGCTTATTTGCTGCAACCTGAGAAGAGGTTTACGCGTTCGTTACGCTTACAAGGCACTGGGCCGATAAGGGGGCAGTCTGGATCGGCTAGTGGTTATAGAGGGCAAGGACAAGGTGAAGGCGGCTCTCGAGGTGCTCGGGGTCGTCCCCGAGGCTCAGGACGTAGCCAACGAGCTGGAGGAAGTCAAAGAGCAGATAAGTTAACTCATGATACAGTCAAACGTATCTTGGAGCGTCAACAGGCTATAACAGCTAATAATGAACATCAAGAGGTTAAAGATAAAGACCTTTTTGACGATTCCGACGATATTTTGAACGAGGATAGCATCATTGATTTAAATAAGAACGAGTGATTATGATTAGAATTGAAACGGTAATGATTCATATGATAATAAAAAGTGGTTGAAAAAGCTTTGACCAATCAAGGAAGAGTGTCGCATTTAAGTGGGGTACTATTGAAATAAGATACTATTGAAATAACAATACTCAAAATATTACCTATTAATAATTACTGTTCTTTAAGGGTCAGGGCTTGGAAAATCGAAATTGCCTCCTAGTCCGATCTGGATGACGCTCGGCGTATATCGTAGAGATAGATCTAGATTAATATGTTTCATCTCTTTATAGAACTTTTTTTAAAGACACTTAACAGATGAGATATGTTTTACATCTATTAACAGAGTACTACTTCATGGGAATACGACTTGATACCTTGAAGGATACCACATGTCTAAAATTATGTACTGTCATCCAACACATAGGTACATCCTACTACATGTACGTATACATGTAGTACTTCGTACTTACATCAATGTATCATCCCTTTGACAGGTTGCAACCTTCCCAATCGTAAACTACGTACATATGTACTCCGTACAACCAACTCATCCCAGTCGCGTGGTCCGCCCCCGTGATTTGGCAGACCACCTTTTTGATCTGAAACTGCCCGCAAAGTTTACTTCGAGACTGCATTGCGCAAAATGTACATAACCCACTCATTAAACCCAAATTTCAGTTCTTCTTTTTTTTCTCTTTAATATCAAGAATCTCCTTTCTCTTTAAGAAAAAGAAATAGGAAAAAAGGAGAGGATTTAAAAGACGAGTTTCCCATCTTCTTTGATCTTCGGTAAGGGCGGTACGTTTTACGGTCTTACTTGCATTCGTTAACTGACGAGGTTTGTCAATACTCGTATTTAATTACTATGATACAATTCCATTTTGGGGCCGGTCGAGGATCGGCCTCGGATCTCTCTAGTCGGCGAGACTACTAAAAATGTACCTGCTGTACGAAGTAAGAGGGATGAAGATGAATCCGAATCCAACCACCTTCAATTCCCTTAACATTTCGAGAAAGTGTACGAATTATCCGTACTCTATACCTGTACTTATATGATATAAGTACGGATATTTGATATAAAAATAAGAATAAAGTTCTAGGTATGTACCCGTATGGGTACCTGTTTATCTGATAGCAAGTTCTGATGACGTAACTTTATACAGTTTGACTTCAGAATACACTGTGTAAAACATACTGTATAGTGCAACCCCCTTTTCTACAACGTAATTCCTTTTCTAATTCCTTGCAGTCAGGTGGTTAACATGTCGGGATCTGTTCCTTTTTTTTCACATTTTTCCCAACCGCCCAGCGCAACCCGCCGCTGTTCGAGTCGAATTCCAGTTTCTTAGGCCTCCAGGTTATTACCTATGGAGGAACCTTGCCTTCGCTAATATCGAGTGACTCTCTTTTTTATACATTCGCTTTACTTTGCGTAATTGCTACAACATTCACTCAAGATCAATTTCAAGGTCTCGGCTATAGAAATCTTTTTCCCTTTAGTTTTCTCAATTGGTGCGATCGGCCGTCCTCCAGGAAGAGCCCAGAGGTACAACGTACATACCTAACATACAACGTACCTAGGTATTGTGTAAAAAAAAAAAAAAAAAAAGTTCGATTAGCTAAGCCTCTTTAATAGCGGCGTTTTGTGTTACCCATTGATACCCGCTAGTCCGAAATCCTGCATTTTTTTGGCTGCGAATGCTTACAGCACAGTCGCAGTCGCAGCCTTATTATGATCAATATTTTGTTTATGCTGTCGAAGCGCTGCTGCTGCTGAGACAACAACCACTGCTCTATCGAATCAAAGTTGGAAGGGGCCTGGTTTGCGGAGAAGTCGCAGCGCGGGCAAAACCATAATATGTAACTTTTCCCCTTTTTTCCTTATTTTTTTACTTTAATTAGTATCTGCTGGCTTCGAGCTTTTTTGGATCATCGTCTTGGAAGCAGGGATTATCCTCCCTTTCCCTGCATCCCAAACTTGGACATCTTTGCCCAGTTTGTATCCATCACAACATCAACAACAAATCAAAGTGTATAGGAAAAAAACCACAACATTTGCATATTCCCATCTCTGCGATCTCATCCTACCCCAAACACTGTTCACCTACTCCATACTTCTTACACACCTCACACACCTTACAACCTTACACAACCATACCATACCATACCATACCATACGCATAAATTGTGTAGATCATCTTCTTACCATGCTCCAGTGATCGTTAGGCCCAGCCTCCGCCATCCCTGACCTAACCTGCGCGCGTCTCGTCAAGACCAACAACCTTCGGCCTTCTGTAATACGTCCATTATCCGGTCCTTGTTTTACGCTACGCATCTCAACCCGCGATACACTCATCACATATAGTTATTTAGTGATCGCGTGTATTAATATTCCTAATCCAATTATTAATCTATAGTTATGTCGCTCCCCGAGCGGCCGGGGGCTGCGAGTCCCCCGTTCGAACCCCGAAGTTCGTATCGACAATCGTCATCGAGGCGCGCCCGTCCTTCCGACATTGAAACTGGCGGATATCACCCCGTGCCTGGACGGAGGTCGTCTGCTCATCAGCGTGCGCCATCAGGGAACTCTTTCGCTGAGACCATCCCCAATCCTAATGGGTCGACAGACAAATCTCCTCTTTCCCCTACTTCTCCGGATGGGGCCCCCAGTGCTGTGCCGTCTCGTAAGAGAAGTCTCATAAGACCTGAAAGAAACAGAATTGATAGGGACCATCCGAATTATTATTACCGAAGACATGCTGCCAATATGGACACGATTCCTTCTTCTACCGGCAACGATCCTGTTTATGAAGATCTGGAGGGGACGACCGATTTGTCTGCGGATCGGACCATCGATGGTGTTTCTGAAAGCTCTCCCCCTCGACGCCAACATAGTGGGGATAGCGAGAAGCCAAAGCCGAAGACTAAGACGTCTCAACGAAAGCGACGTTCGTCGGGCCCCAAAATCTCTAAATCTGCTAGGGACGCGAAACGACGGAAACCGCAAGAGACGATTAGCCCCCCCAGTGTCTGGAACGTATACTGCGCCATCATCACTTTCTGGTGCCCTGATTTCATCCTGAGCTGCTGCGGCTTTCGTTCGAAGGCACAAAGGAGGGCTTGGAGGGAAAAGATGGGTCTCATCAGCATCATCTTATACATGATGACTTTTGTTGGTTATTTGACATTCGGGTTTCAGGAGACCGTTTGCGCTTCGCCTAGTGTTCGTCTTCATGTTAACGATGTCGACAGCGGCTACATGATTTTCCATGGTGTCGCCTACGATTTAACGAAATCCGGTCACCCTCCTGCCGATGGCATTCCGCTTCGCCTGGATGGAACATACCCTAATGTTTTGTATGATTTGCCTACCCATTACGGTGGTATGGATGGTAGCTTTCTGTTCCAGAATGTCAATGGTAAATGCAAGGGCCTCATTACTCTAGCGGACAACTCGGACGTTCCTCACGATGCCAATGACCAGGACGAGCTTGCGTGGTACTTCCCGTGTAAAGCATTTAATCAAGACGGTTCCTCGACTCCGAACTTCACTTGGCCGTACTATACCGGTTACGCGTGTCACACTACCCAAAAAGCCAGAGACACGTTCTATCTTCAACTTCATGGAACGGGCGATGTTTTCTACACTTGGGACGACATTAAGAATAATTCGCGTAACTTGGTTGTGTATTCAGGCAATGTCCTTGACCTTGACCTACTCAATTGGTTCAATGACGATGAAGTGAAAATTCCGGATCGGTTCAAGGAGTTGAGGAACAAGAATACGACTGCCAATCAGGAGATTCGTGGTCGTGATATCACTCGCGCGTTCCAGAAGTCTTCAGATAAAGAGATAGCCGAATGTTTTGAGGAGACTATCAAGGTCGGGACCGTGGATACGGATACGGTCGGATGTATCGCATCTCAAGTGGTACTTTATGTGTCCCTAATATTGATCCTGTCTATCGTTGTAGCAAGATTCGGACTGGCATTGCTATTCCAGTGGTTCATCAGTCGCAAATATGCAGCATCCAAGACGTCTCAGTCAGCCGACAAGAAGAAGCGGAATCGGCAAATTGAAGACTGGACCGAAGATATCTACAGAGCTCCCCCGCGGATGCCCGGTGACATAGGTAGCAGTTACATGGGCTCTGAGAGGACCAACAAGCGTGCCAGCGCCTTCTTACCTACGACGTCTCGTTTCTCGGCTGTTTATGGTACCGACAGAAGCTCCAGACGACCGCAGCCGACAACTATGGCGAGTCAAGCATCAACCGGGCCTTTGCTTCATCCTAATTCCATGTACAAACAGGGTAATGACAGTCGATCTAGTATGATCCGTACTGATCCGTATGGAAATACAGCTAGCCCGATGGATGGTTATGGCCCTGCCGGCTTTATTCATGAAGCTGTGGTTCCCCAGCCGCCGTCCGATTACCAGCCTTTTGGATTTCCTCTAATTTATTCTATCTGTCTTGTTACAGCATATTCTGAAGGAGAGATGGGTATCCGGACTACGCTAGACTCTATTGCTATGACCGATTATCCGAATAGTCACAAAGTGATCCTCGTTATTTGCGACGGCATGATCAAGGGGAAAGGCGAGGCACTGGCGACACCTGATATCGTGCTTGGTATGATGAAAGATCATACGGTAGCACCGGAGGATGTCCAAGGCTTCTCATATGTGGCCGTAGCCAGCGGGTCGAAGCGCCACAACATGGCCAAGGTGTATGCAGGATTTTATGACTATGGTGCCGACTCTGCTATCCCGGTAGAAAAGCAGCAAAGGGTCCCTATGATGCTGGTTGTCAAGTGTGGCACGCCTGATGAGGCTACCAAAGCCAAGCCTGGCAACCGAGGCAAGCGTGACAGCCAGATTATTCTCATGTCGTTCTTGCAAAAGGTCATGTTCGACGAACGTATGACGGAGCTCGAGTTCGAGATGTTCAATGGTCTCTGGAAAGTGACGGGCATATCACCTGATTACTACGAAGCGGTACTTATGGTCGATGCCGACACCAAGGTCTTCCCTGACAGTTTAACCCATATGCTCTGCGCACTGGTTCGTGATCCGGATATTATGGGACTTTGCGGCGAGACAAAGATTGCCAATAAGAGACAGAGCTGGGTATCCGCCATTCAGGTGTTCGAGTACTTCATCTCTCATCATATGTCCAAGTCTTTCGAATCCGTTTTCGGTGGTGTTACTTGTCTTCCCGGCTGTTTCTGCATGTATCGCATCAAGGCACCAAAGGGCGCGCAGAACTACTGGGTTCCTATACTAGCAAACCCGGACATCGTCGAGCATTACTCCGAGAACGTCGTTGACACCTTGCACAAGAAGAACCTTCTGCTCCTTGGAGAGGATCGTTATCTGACTACTCTCATGCTCCGAACCTTCCCCAAGCGAAAGCAAGTCTTCGTTCCTCAGGCGGTGTGCAAAACAACAGTCCCAGACGAGTTTAGCGTGCTGCTCTCTCAGAGGCGACGGTGGATTAACTCGACGATACATAACTTGATGGAACTCGTCCTCGTTAAGGATCTATGTGGCACTTTCTGCTTCAGCATGCAGTTCGTCGTTTTCGTAGACTTGGCCGGCACTTTGGTGTTACCTGCAGCGATTGCATTCACATTTTATGTTGGTAAGTTGAAAATTGGGGGTGGGGGGATTCCCCTTTATGTCAGGATTCCTGTGATATTCTAACGAGATTTTAGTCATCGACTCGATTATCGGGCCCGTACAAGTTATTCCGCTGGTTCTGCTCGGCTTAATTCTCGGTCTTCCAGGTGTCCTCATCGTCGTCACAGCTCATTCGTGGTCGTACGTAGTGTGGATGTTAATCTACCTCATCTCCCTTCCCGTCTGGAACTTTATTCTTCCTACCTATGCTTTCTGGAAATTCGACGACTTCTCGTGGGGCGATACCCGGAAGACGGCGGGCGAGAAGACAAAGAAAGCCGGCATCGAATACGAAGGCGAGTTCGACAGCAGCAAGATCACCATGAAACGATGGGCCGAGTTCGAGCGGGAACGTCGGCTCAAGGACAACTACTGGGGCTCGAGGGAGAACGTGGTAAGCGGAACCTGGACGCCCTCGGGCCCGGGTGCCGCACCACATCACCCCTACGACGATCAGTACTACTCAGATGCGTGAGGTAAGGCAGAGGCTGAGCTTTACGAGGCATGAAAAGTAGGTATTTTTACCATATAATATCCATATACCTATCTCTATCTCTCTATCTATACCTCTCCCTCTCTCTATCTCTCTCTCTCTCTCTATATATATATATATGTAAGGAAGGAACGCTATTACGAGAAGGGGTGGGCAAGACGTCGTTTCCGAGCTTTCATATTTCTACGCTGCAGGATTCACGAGCATTATGGGGATCGTGGGACCGAAGAAGTGTTTTTTAAGTATATGATGAATAGAGAAGAGGATTCAAGGGAGGGAGAGCGAGAGGCGGGGCGGGGAGGGGAGGGGAGGGGGGGAGCATTCGGCGTCAACAGCAAGGACAACGACAAATTATTCTTATTTTTTTCTTCTTATTTTTTTGTTTTTTGAGAACAAAATATCATTTTTTTGTTTTTTGAGAACAAAATATCTGTACATAACATAGATGCCTCATAACATGTCATAGCAGGTAGTAGCCCGGTCCAAGAACGGTCCGTAGGCTAAACTTGGGGAGGTTCTATTATCAAACCACGAGAAACTAATCGTATAAGAAAGAAAAAAGGAATAAAAAAAAAGAGTATCATATTATCTAATCGGTTCGAGTTCCATGTCACATCAACCTAGTTTTTTCTTTTTTTTTTCTTTTTCCTCTGCTTCGCCTGTTATGCGTTCGTCCCTAGCCTATCGCTTTCTCTTCCGACGAACTCCACGTGTGAGCTTGAGGAATATAGGGGATGCCCTGTCCTTCCTCATGCGTATAGGTAAGTACAGTAGGTAGGTAGGTAGTCTGTCCTGCATGGCGTCCCTGGCGTACCTGGCGTTCCCCCCTACCGCACGTCCGCGCCCGTTCCATAGTATACTAGGTATTAGGAGCTGCACGCCTGCGAGAGCGCGCCGCGCCGATAGATGGACAAGGTATCTGGTTACTTACCTCTATACTGCCAGAGCTGAAGCTGAGCTGTGTGGCAATATCTATACCATGCTGTACTATACAATACTATACGGTACGGTGCGGGCGAGACACCTACCACCCGCGGGACAAGGACAAGGACGAGAGATAGGTCGTTCTTTATACCTCAGCTAACTAATTTTGGGGACAGCCACTGGATCTCTGCTGGCCGGTCTGGGAACGTGTGACGAGATCTTGCGCGGGCTGTGCTACGGCTATGGCCACGACCACGGCTACGACCATGACCATGCTTGATGATGGCGGCCTGGGATCATAGGGAGGCAGCTGACCGAGCTAGCGAAGATGAAGCGACGCAGGACAAAAGCACGGCTGTGACTTATAGGGGTAGGCGACGGAGTAACTTACACAAGTGAGGTACCCGGTATGATGGATTTATTACTGTTTGCCTCTCTCTCTAGAAGAATTCTAGCTGGGCAACTTGGTTATGCTTTTTGACGTAGGACGGCATGATATAATCTTGTGATCTCTCTCACGGCGGGCCGCGGAGCGTAGCTGTGTTCTGGTAACCAGGCCTTTCGTGAGGCGGCTTCTTCGTAGTACAAGCCACCACAGGGCTCACCACGGAGACGTTATAAGATATTGCAATGAGGTGATTAATAGCGCTAGTACGCTTTGCCCTGACCCATCGCCTATGGTTGAGAGGGTAACGGGACGGGACGGTTAGACCGACGTCATGAAGCTCAACTTCCGAGACTGTTGAAGTGCTCGCCGGTTTGTTTAGCGAATCGAGGAGACTTTGTAGAAGATCAGGATTACATCCGGGGATGCCATTAGCTGCATTGTGGTGCGATCTCCGAGGTCGACTGTGAGATCAGAACGACTGAGGCTACACCGCAGCGACAAGCGCCCGCCTCGAGTATGACAAAATTGATTCACGGGGAAATAAAAGAAAGGTAGGAGGAGGCTTCGGCTGTGTATGAGCCAACCATTACTACACAAGAAGCAAAACAGCTCGAGAGTACCGCGAAGATTACCTAGTATGTCATGATAGTGGTAGTCGAGATGGCGATGGAACATATCGGTAGAAAATCAGTCATGTTGTACCACCATCCATAACCTAGGAGAGGTATCCGTGGTGGAGGCCGGAAAAGATGCTGGCGGCGCGTTGCCTCGCGATTTTATTTTTTTGTTGACGAGGTTGCCTGATCTTCACAGATCAGCGGTCGCCCACGAACTCATGCGTCTTGAATGCGGTCCATTGGAAATTAGCAAGACGGAGAGAAAGAGTGTATGTATGTATGTACGTATGTATGTATGTGTGTGCTCAAGCGAATGGCGTCCCTGGTTAGTTAGTGGTAGCTACATTAGTGTAAGGTACTGTACATACAACCCTTTTTTTTAAAGTGACGATATTAATACTAGTTGGCCATAAATCCATAAATCCGTACAACTTGAATTCTCGGGTGCGGGGTCTGCAGTTCTGTATCTCTGCATCTCTCCATCTTTGAAGTTTCTGGTGCCGTATCATGCTGAGGTATTCCTTTTTCGGTCCCTGCCAGCTTGTATACTACCATCATATCTCCATGGTCGGTTAATAACTCGTCGCGCCCGGCGGTGAGCTACGTTCGGGAAAGGACATCTTGGTCGTTGCGGGGCCGAGCCATCCTTATTCCCTCCCTCATCACCCTGGCAGCTGATTATCCTGACCATTCTATGGTCTATGCCCCATAGTCTATGCCCTATGGCCTACTCCCTGTGGTGTGTAGACCCCGACTACACAGAGCCTTGGAACCTTAGAACCTTGGGACGGTGCGAGGTTTGGTCTTCAGGCGATTTTCCGTCTGGTCAATTAAACCCTTTGTTTTGTTGTCTCAGTCGGAGAAAGACAAGTGGCTCTCACTCTGCAATCTGCACTCTGCACACTGACTCTTTGTAACATCGAGTCCTGACCTGTCACCTAAAAAAAGCCACAAACTTCATCCTTCACCGGTCTTGGGAAGGGAGGGTTCTATGGAGACAATAGCTCCTTATTGCGTGGACTCGACATTTGGTTCATAGAACAGCTGCCGGGATTAAAAATGATTAATCATACTAATGAAACTCGAGAGGAGGGGGGTGAAAGAAGACGAGGGAGTGTAAGGGAGCGAGGGATCGAGGAAGCGAAGAGGGTATTGATTTTTTCTCCCCCCCTTTCTTTCATTCTTTCATCCTTTTCCTTCATCTTCTGATGATCGAAGGAGAGATGTCAGATTGTAGTAATGTAACATTGTCCCGCTATCATACGAGAGGAATTGCTATGATTGGAAAGAGTAGGACTTTTTTTTATTTTATCAATTCTCATGTCATGATCATGAATAAGTTGGAGTTAGTGTAGTAGAGACGAGGAGTACGGGATATCGAGTATTCATACAGTGGATAATCCAATATTAATAATACATTACCTACCAGATATGTACTATTAGTACATACGAACATGAAGTATATGGCCTATCCATTTAAAGTTATGTACATTCGTACGCACATGTGAAATACATAAAAGAAGGGCATGTGATGAGAGGAAGTCAGGGGACGCTTCGATTGCTACGTGCGTATGTACATATCTATTAAAGTATGCATACATACATATATACATACATAGTATACATCAAACATTATACATACATCAAATGTATAATGGTGCTATGATTGCGTACAAATACAATTACCTATATGTAGGTACCTAAAAATGAGCGAATAGAATGATACGTACGATACATACGATAATACGTGTAATAATAAATCCGTGCTTACACTTACGTAGTAGGATGCTTGGATTGGTGATGTGGGTTCCATGGATGCTTCTTCATGTCAGCACATGTAAGTCAGTCCAAAAATGGCTCTTGCTCAGTTGCTCTCCAAAGCAGCAACCAAGGGACAATCTCCCACTCTGTAAGTGGAATCGGTGGGTAAGGTAGATACATGGATGTATTTCATGTATCTACCTATGTAGGTACGTAGTATACCTTTACATTACATAGATGCGTACATCATACATACCTTACATACATAATGCATTGAACATATCAAATGTAAAAGGTTAAATTATACATAGCTGTAGGTATTCGTACATATATTACTTCGTAAAGAGGTACTTGGTCAAGTTTCTATCCATTCCAGCCAATATTGCTTCCAATGCACGTTAAGGTTGTGCCTAAAGTATATATGATATATATCTCGTGCTTAGGGGTATGATTCTAAATTCTAAATGTGGTGGGCAGGCGCATTCGTTCAGCATGTACGTATCCTGCATCTATTCCCCACCCGCATACATATGGGCAGATGGGGGGCAATCTGTATTTATGTACCTATATATTTGATGTACATGTATGTATGTATCTGAAATGTTTCTATCAGTTGAGGTATCAGTTTGCCCCGTCGTGCACTTACATGCTTGCCATGTTCCCCCAATCCATCTTCATCTTCATCATCATCATCACCACCATCATTACCAGTCTTCCAGCCTACCAGCTTAAGCCCATTTCTTATCTTAAAGTCGATCGATGCATTCCGTTTGAAGACCTACATCCTTTGTGCATCTAGACACATTTTGATACGCATACATATTGGCACCGACTGCCTACCTCTTAGTCCTTTTATTACTTGTATCCTGATATTTCTATTTCTCGTCAAAAGATATTCACTTATTTGCATTAACATATGAGAAGAATCATCTCCAGATTATCCATCCATACGGAGTACACTTCATGTTATTGACTATTATACAATACCTACTATGATTTACCCCTCTAGTCTCTTTTTATCTACCAAGTCTCACGCTACTGTATACCACCTCGATAGCCGCAAACTGGGGATCTTGGCGCCCTGTTGAAGATCCGTCATCCACCTTGTCCACACCCCATCCCGAATCCCCATCCCCATCCTAATCCTCGCCCCCCCCTCCACTCCCCTCCCCCCCCCAAATCCATCCACTAATTCACCCATCCAACCTATCCAACTTAACCCACCCTGTCCCGTCTATGCGTATACATACATACATCCATACATCCATACATACATGCGTATGATACATACATAAAATATATCATAGTACTTAAACTACCTCTCCTTATTCTATGAACCAATAAGACATCACTACAAGACAGAAACAGAAAAGTAACACGGCTCATTTAAGTGAACCCCCAAAACCAAGGCGGTTAGGCTCGAATTTCCAGCAAATGACTTGAACACCTCCAACAACGATGCGCCCTCCTAATTCCCCACTTCTCTCTCCATTCCTTGCCCCAAACCGTCCTCATACCGACCAAAATGACCTTCTCTCTCCTCTTCAGCCTCAACCTGCCGAACCTGAGCCCGAACCTGATCTTGACCCTGAACTCGACCCTGAACTCGACCCTGAAGTCGATCCTGAACCCGACCCTGAAGTCGATCCTGAACCCGACCCTGAAGTCGATCCTGAACCCGACCCTGAACCCGACCCTGAACCCGACCTTGACCTGGACCTCGACAGTCCCATGAACGACTTCCAGTGGCCGCCGCTCTACACCCCGACCTCCATCGCGCATGCCGACGCCGACTCTGATTCTGCCGACGAAGCCCACGAATTCCAGGACGGGGATGACGGCAGTGACAGCAATCTGGATATCACCTACAACATGTTGGATGTTGACGTTGACATTGATGTTGAAGAAGGTGGTGCCTTTCTTGGTAATCCTACCATGGACAATCCCGACGAACATGTTATACCGCCCATAGAAAACCACCTCTTTGATCATCATGATATTTCTCATTTTGTCATCACTCCGTCCCCTCCCATCGTCGCCGTCGACCCGACACCCGCTCAGCTCCCCCAAGTATTTCCCCAAGCGCTCCCGATACTGTTCCCACCGTTGGTGCAGGACCCGGACCAGGATTTCGAAGATGACGCAAATGCCGCCGCAGCCACTGCTCTTCATCCTATGGCATTGAGCAATCCTAATCCGATATCTCTTGGCCCCGAGAACCCGCACGTCATGCATTTTCTTCAGCTCTGGGTATGGGAAAGTCGGGCGGACATTCACCTTCGAACTAGCGGACCTGTGCCGTCGTCTCAACAGATCCGCGACTCGTTTCAGGAGTGCCCACGCCGGGTAGACTATTCGCAGTTGAGGGGCGATGCGTATGACTTCCAAGGCATCGACTGGGGTGGGCTCGGAGTAACGAGAAACTTGGCGCGACGCCGTCGCATGACGTCTTTTCATAACTATACTAATATACAAAATTCCGATACATGGCATAATGGCTCGTCTGACAGGCTCCTGCGCCCAGTGGAGAACTACTTTCGGTTCAAGAGTATGGATGTCAAGCGTGATGTGCGCTTGCTACATTTCCAGCTTCGCAATATTCTAGGCGTCTCGTCGCGGACGAGGATATTCTACCCGAGCTTTACATCAATCAGGGAACACGACCCGACTACAGGACAGGATAAGGCAGCGATGCGTTTCGACAACCAGGCAGGCGCTCATGTATCTACCTTGACTGCGAACGAAGATATCTTGATCGCCGGTAGCTTATATGGCACTTATAGTTACCGTCACCTAAACTCGGAAGACCTTGGAACTCACGAAGGGGTATTGACCAACAATAATAGTGGCATCACCAACCACGTACAGATTCACTCTTCTCGACATTCATCCGCCCCGTTGGCGGCTTTTGCTTCCAATGACTTCGGCTTGCGAATTGTTGATTTATCTACCAATAAAATCATGTCGGAAACCATGTACGACTACGCTATGAATTGTTCTGCCCTAAGTCCAGATATGAGGCTTCGGGTCATAGCCGGAGACGACCGAAACGTGCTTATTACCGACGCAGAGACAGGAGAGATCCTGCAGAGTCTAGAGGGACATAGGGACTTTGGCTTTGCCTGTGACTGGGCACCAGATGGCTGGACCGTTGCCACTGGCAACCAAGATAAAAGCATTAGGATATGGGATGCTCGCAAATGGAAGGACAGCAACGGTGCGAGCATATCTACTGCCGTAGTGCGAACCGAGATGGCCGGTGCCCGTAGCTTGCGTTTCTCACCTCTCGGATCTGGCAAAAGGGTCCTAGTTGCCGCCGAGGAGGCAGATTTCCTTAATCTGATCGACGCTCAGACATTCAACACCAAGCAGACAGTTGACATATTTGGCGAGCTCGGGGGTGTCGGGTTCGCCAACGGAGGAAATGACCTCATTGCTCTTTCGTCTGACCAGTTTCGAGGAGGCGTCATTCGTTTAGAACGATGCGATGCTGGAGCAGAAGATACATTCAGCTACGCGCCCAGGAAGTATCAAGAATCTGGTGGATGGTGGCGAACCCCCGGATACGACTGGATGCCTTACCCGGAAGATATCGTAGGAATGTCGGGATCGCAGGAGACTTTTACACAGAAGCGAAGGCGGGCTGCTATGATAGAAGATTGGTCCTTCTGATGCGGCGTGTCGCATGATCGACAACGAGGAAAGGTTGACGGAAAGGCGTTCGGGATATCTCAGCATTTAAACGGGCAGCAAGCGACGGCATTGGTTGATTGCTTCCCCCTCTCCGTTCACTTTGTCTATTATTTCTCCCATGAACATTTTACTTTATCAGAATTCCCTGGCAACAACGCGTATATTTTTCACGAGGAACAGAGGCGCCTAAGGATATGGCCCCCCCTCCGGGAGACAGAAACATTATTCACCTTATTTTCGAGGAGCGGCATAACAGTGGACATAGCCGGATTATCAGTATATAACTCTAGGAAGTTTGTGGGCGGCTCTTTGGTGCAGGTCTTAACACATGACGAATATTCCTAAACTCTCCCCAGGTTGACACGGCAGAGTTGACTCATACAAAATGAACAGAGCTCATTTCAGGACAGCTGAACGATAGGAGAGAAGGTTGAAACGTCTCCGTACTGACGCCTCCTTTTAATGACATATCACGGAACGAAATGGGCTCTGGGAAATGATTAATACGTCAATGATGAATTTAGAATTACGTTTTTTTTTTCTCCGGGAGGCAGATGAAAACGGAGGATATAGCATTGGATATATATATATATATATATACCTATATATGTATACTCTAGCACTAGGATGCATCGCAGTCTATTCAACGTATATAGCTACGTCTCCCTCCCCGACGTATCTGGTTCTGCGCTCACCTCTTGTCTGGTGCTCGTCCTCCTGCAAGAGGCAGAGAACGGTGTGGCAAATTGTCTGTATTCTAGAACAGACGAACGAATGAACGAATGAAATCAAGCTTCTTTGTGTCTTGTACCTCAAAACCCTTTACCTGTCCATATATTTCCCCCTCTCCCTCTCTCTCCCCCCCCCCTTCCTTTTCTTAGCTCCCATCTAAGGACGTTGCTGAAGCATACCTCCTCCTACCTGGGAAAATTTTTCTTTAGCAGTAGGAATTTATAGTCAGACTTGAGATACTTCTTACCTTAGGTACCTAGCCATCTAATACATTCCGGGAAAAGAAGAGCGTTGAATACCTGGAGACGGGTACGGGATATACTTCATATAAGGGTTAGGTACCGGTAGGTGTGTACTGTACCAGATGCCAGAGGTGGTTGGTTATATCGTACCTATCTATATCGTACCTATCTATACTATCTTGTTGAACGACACATTGGCCATCAAGAGCCGCTAGGTACACCTACCTACTTACCTACCTACCTACCTACCTAGGGCAAGCAAAATACCTAAGAGGTAAGTAAAAACATCTATAGGACTAATGCACATATATATACCAGGTAGGAGGTACCTTGTATAGATGTCGGTTGAATGTATCTATCGTATCTATGTCCAGTCATGTCCAGTCCAGTCCAGTGCAGCATTGTCCATTCTACCTACTTACCTACCTACCGGTACCTACACACGCCAACTACGGAAAGTATTTGTTATCCGTGACGCCCGCTCCCTCACACCCCTCACTCCTCCCCCCCTCCCTACATATATCGGTAACCTATCCTCGCCTGGAATGCTGTTGAAAGTCCCAATGCCTTTGCCGAGCCCACGACGTAACGGACATGTAGCTAGCACCCGTGTTAAAATGGTATATCCGCTCCCTCTCCCTCTCCCCCCTTTCCTTTCCTCTTTTGTTTTGTCATGATAATGTTAAGGGGAAAAAGATAAATAAATAAATAAATAAATAAATAAATAAATAAATAAATAAAAGATAGGTACCTAGGTAGGTAGACAAGGCAGAGACATAAAAGGGGCTCCCCCCCCCCCCTCTCTCTCTACAAACTCAGGTCTCCCCCCTCCAGTACTTGGTAGGGACGAACGGCATCTTCGTGACGAAGGCCGTCCGCCGGCGCTCGCGGACCGTGACCTCGACTCTGGTCCCGGGCTTCTCCAACCCGTCGTGGACGTAGCCCATGGAGATGTTGACCTTGCGCGTGAGACTAGGGCCGCCGCTCGTGACGTAGCCGACGACGGAGGTCTCGGGGTCCTTCGTGATACAGGCGCCCTCGCGCGCGGGCGGGCCCTCGACGACGAGGCCCACCCGCCGCCAGCGCACCTTCATCCCGCCCTTGCTCGGCGGGCGCAGCTGCGCGAGCGCGACCTCGGCCCCGTGGAAGGCGCCCTTGCTAATGTCCGTCTCCTCGCGGCGGTCCCGGCCGATGATCCAGTTGAGTCGAGCCTCGGCCAGCGTCGTGTTGTCTTTGAGGTCGTGCCCGTATAGGCACAGGCCCGCCTCCAGCCGCAGGCTGTTGCGCGCGCCCAGGCCCGCCAGCCGCAGCTTCTCGGGCCCCGCCGCCCGGAGCAGCGCCTCCGTCACCGCGACCGTGTCCGCCGGCGGGATCGAGATCTCGAACCCGTCCTCGCCCGTGTACCCGCCCCGGCTGACGAGCAAGTCCGGCACCACGCGGCCGCCGTCCACAACGAGGTCGATGGTCCGGCTATGCCCGAAGTACAGCCCGTGGATGTCGGCCTTCTCCGGGTCGGCCAGGATCAGCCCGAGGATCTCCTCGGAGAGTGGGCCCTGGAGCGCGACGAGCCCCCAGCCCTCGAGAATCTCGTGCTCGACGGAGGGGCGGCCCTCGTCCTCCCACTGCTTGAGCTGCTCACGCAGGTAGGTGAGGTCCTTGTCTCGGCAGGCGGCGTTGGTAACGATGTAGAAGGAGTCCTCGCCCACCTTCGTGATGACGGTGTCGTCGACGATGCCGCCGGTGACGGGCCAGAGCAGCACGCTCAGGGTGCTGCTCTGCGGCTCCATCTTCTCAAGGCTAGAAGGGGTGATACGTTGCAGGAAGGCGGTAGCGCCGGGGCCTTCGATCAAGTGCTGCACCATGTGGCTGACGTCGAAGAGCGAGGCGAAGTTGCGGGTGAAGTGGTGGGAGGCGATGGCGTCCTGGTCAGCGTATCGGACGGGCATGTGAAAGCCGCCGAAGGGGATCATCTTAGCGCCGTGCGCGATGTGTAAATCGTAGAGAGGGGTCTTGTTCAGAGATTCGGTTGGTGGTGTCGAGGTATAGCTACGACGACTCTGAGCGGAGAGGGCGAGAGAGGGTTGGTGGTCGGATAGCGATGCATGTCGTCTAAGGTGAGGTGTTGGCGATGTTGTTATTGTTGTTATTGTTGTTGTTGTTGTTGGATTTAAGGAACCGCTCTTAGAAGCAGTAGAAGCAGTAGAAGCAGTAGAAGCAGCAGCACGGGCGAAGACAAGAGTTTGCTGTCGAGGACGAGCTCGAAGCGTCAACACGCCCTTCTCGGCTCTACCAAGAACCTTACACGCCCTCATAATGATCTAATTCTCAGGTTCGATTGGGAGGGATCGTTAATGGGTAGTAGATCCTGATACCTTGTTCAGGCGTAACCCATGAATCTTGAATTTAATATCTTTTCGTTCAACCCTTTTACCATCCAGATTAAGGAATAAGAAAAAAAAAAAGCCAAGTAAAAATATAAAAATTAAAAATAGAAACAAAAAAAAAAGTTACGACGGTCGGAGAGCAACTCGCCGATCGCGGCTTTGCGCGGGGCATTTTCGACCACCGACAAACATCACCGACCTAACCCGTGACAATTACACAGTACTTACTGGTAGGTAGTCGGTGCCCGGAATCTAAGCCAATCACAGTTGGCAATTACCACGACCTAGGTACATGGCAAGTGTACATATTATTAGGTACCTAACATGATGTACTTACCAGGGGACCGACAGGGCTACCAGGTAGGAGGTAGGTGCTGCATACTGGAACCTCACCCTTCATTTACTTTCCCACCTAAAATAATATAATATAAAAGGTACATCTTATAACATGCACCTGCGCCTCCATTCACCGCTAACTTAATAAACATCCTTGAAATTTTTTACTTGTACGAAGTAATAATACTGATAATAATACTGATAATACTAAAATACCCCTTTCCCAGCTGGACTCCATCTTGGTCAGCACTACTACGCCAGATACGATAGGATAGGATAGGACAGATAGGATATAATATAGTAACTATTAATCGTAACCACAGATTGTTGCCTTGAAGTTCGTTTGTGTATACCGTCCACGATCAAACTCAACCGTCTCAAGTCTACTATAGCGAGAACATCTAAAAACGCATCTCATCTCATATTGCCACAACTACAGCTGTAAACTACGAAAGCCTTCCAATCTCGTTCTATATCGTAATGCCAGCGTGAAAAAGGAAAAAGGGGAGAAGGGGAGGAGGGGGAGGGGACGATGCAATCAGAACATACATACTCCACCAACGCTTCTTCTCCGTACGAACCCACATCATCTCGGGACACATCATGTTGATCGTCATTCTTATTAAAGGGGAACAGCAGACGGAAAATGCCTCGGATGAAGAAAAAAAAGTAGACTAGAATGCGAGGCATCGCCGGCCCCCGGTAGCGTGACCCAACGCATCGAGTTCTCTTTTACGTTCCGTTAATATCAATTCGTACAGATTCCATCCCAGTACGCCACTCCCCTCCTATGCTTCCCAAATCAAACTTGCGTCTTTCACTTTGCAGGACCACCGCAACCGGAGAGAGCGAGAGAGTGTGTATCGAGATGAGCGTCATTTATGGACTATATCGATTGCTCCGGGAATATAAATTTGCGAGTTACAACCGACCCATAAAACATGGGGGAGAGGGAAACATGGTGCGAGTCGGAAGGGGGGATGCCACTGCGCCTCCTCCTTTTCTACTGATGTCCCGCCTTTCGGAGGGTGGTGGCAAGCCACTCGAGACCCTCATACAGACCATCTCCGGACGTAGCGCAAGTCGATTGAATATACTGTATCTCGTGTTAGCAAGGAAGTAGAGACAGATGATACGTAGATATATGCACGTACCCAGGCACGCTGTCTCAGGCTGTGAAGACCAAGTTTGTCGGTAATCTCGGCAGCATTCATAGCGTTCTGAAATATTTGTCAGTAACAGAATCCAGGAACTATAGTTATAAAAATGTATAGAAAAAAAAGGAAAAAGGGGAGCGCGTACAGGCAGATCCTGTTTGTTAGCAAAGACCAACAGGATAGCATCTCGGAGTTCGTCTTCGTTTAGCATGCGCTGCAACTCCTCCCGAGCCTCGACAATACGGTCTCGGTCGTTGCTGTCAACAACGAAAATAATACCCTGGGTGTTCTGGAAGTAATGTCGCCACAAAGGACGAATCTTGTCCTGTCCACCAACATCCCATACTGTAAATTGGATGTTCTTATACTCGACCGTCTCCACATTGAAACCTAAGACGCGACGCGCGTTAGTTACTTATCTTTATATTCAAGAGATGGACATCATTCTACTAGCGACTTGATTCAGAAGAGCATACCGATGGTGGGGATAGTTGTGACGATTTCACCGAGCTTGAGCTTGTATAGGATAGTGGTCTTTCCGGCAGCGTCCAAACCAACCATCAAAATTCTCATCTCCTTCTTTCCCCAGAGCTTGTCAAACAACTTAGAGAAAGTGAGACCCATGATTGCGACCTCGTGGAAAAATGCGGTAACTAAGTATTATGAGAATAGACTTAGGACTATGTCGCGATATCTGCCCGAGGAGGAGGGGAAGTTAGTTATGATGGTAAGAGATGATATGATGATCTGACAGCAATCCGCAGCCAGTCGGGATTTATGGGAACGGTTCAATAGTCAGTGGCCAGTAGCCGTGAGGACAAATCGATTGGATCTCGACACAGCGCGACGACTTTTGGTTAGTCGGCACTGTTCGCTGCAATGTCTCGTGCTGCTTCTAGGCCGCCACAATACAAGGGGGGCTAGAAATGGACAGATAGACCAACGATGATGAGGGGAGTAGAGTTAAGGTCAAGTGATGGGTAGCAGGTTACGCAGGTAGATCAAGGTAGATGATACGTGTATGAAATGTTGGAATAGATGAAGTAGAAGTAGAAGTAGAAGTGATAGTAGCAGAAGTGGTAGAAGTAAGGCGGTAGGCGAGCCAAGCGATAAAAACAATAGCAGGCCGAGACCAAAGAAGCTCTTTGTCGAAGGAGAGAGAGAGAGGGAGAGAGAGAGATGTTGTGAAGAGTTTGAGGTGTTTTGAAGGACTATGATGTTAAAAGGTTGATGTATGTGAGGTAATAGACTTACAATTTTTTTGTTGGCAACAATGAGACCTGCTCGGCGAAGGAGAGATCTCGCGGTGATGGGTTATCAAAAGGGGGTTTGATGCGGTCCGGTTTGTGGTTGGAGATCGGTGAAGAGAGAATTGTAGTAAAAGTGTTTTTCAAGAAAGTTAGGTAAAAATGCAATGTGGCTGGAGAAGGACGGAGTCCCATGGGAAAAGAACGTAATTACTTACCTGCAGGTGCCAGTCGGGCTGTACACTACTTACTTTTATGTACCTACATCTTTTACAAGGATGATACTAAGTCTTTTTTACTGGTAGTATCCACTATATTTCAGTACATAACCCATACGTTAATCCTAAACTTGAAAGTATACGTAGTACGGAGTACACGTACTTTAGCTATATTATTCCTTTTTTAAGGACATGTAACAGGTATGTATACCTACCACCTAAGGTATACTTTGAATAACTACACTTATATGTACAGAGTATATGTCATCACAGTAAAAGTGAATTAACTACCTGTAGTATCATTTAATAGTAGTAGTAAAGAGCTAATAGTTACCACTGATTTTAGTATATGTAGATACCTGGGTACAGGAGCATATAAAATTTTTATCTTGACGGAGACATTGTAAGATTGATCATAAGCGTCCCTTTTTTCTGCTTAACTGGCCTCCCAGTTCCAAGGAATGGAATTTGATAAGGTTAAGGGCCCCGATAGAAGACTGGACTGGACTGGACTGAACTGAACTGGTCCTGGACGCTACGAAGGCAGGTACATCAAATATAGAGTTTGTATTTAGATACATGACTGTATACCTGAAGACCGAAGGTAAATACTTGTAATCGACTCAGGCCGCTTCCTTGTCATGACAAAAATCGCCGCGGTACGTAAACACGAAAACGGCATGCTCCGATAGGGAGACAGTCACGAGTTTGTAGCGCATCGGGACGTGAGAAGTACCTTTCTTGTACCTTTGCCTGAGGCAGTACTTCGATACATGTACGTAGAGTACCATGTAGGTACTTACAGATACCTAGTCACAACCCGAGTCAAACACGCTAAACCGTTTCCTGGCCTAAGCTCGGATTAAATCCTTGGCAAGTCGTCGCCAAAGTGTCCATCTTAAACTTGAACATATTATTCTTCAAGAGCTTCATCATTGCATCCACAATTTTCACTGTCGCAAGAACATACCATTCTCCAACCAAACTATAACCCTCTTGCTGTCAAGTATAAAATAAAAGAAAGAAAAAAAACCATGCTCTTCTCAGTTGCGACCTTAGTGTTCGCGACTGGCCTCTTTCAAGCCGCGCTCGGCCACAACATCCAACTTCCCGCCCACGGCCGCGAGTGCTTCCACGAGGAGCTTCACCGGGACGATGTCATGACCGTCACCTTCCAGACCGGCGACAGGGAATTCGGCGGTGCCGGCAACCTCGACATCGACTTTTGGGTATGATCATCATCCTCATCATCATCATCATCAGGTGACGTGCGAGAGTGAAGACGTGTTGTATTTCGTTATTCTGTTGTGTGATACCTACCTACGGGGCTGTGGTCAGGTCGCGGAAACCAGCTTACACCTTCTCGTCCCTCCGGGGGCCCCGTCGCAGATCACCAACCCCATGGGCCAGTACGAGGTCTCCCAGAAAGGCGTCTCCAACGGCGACCACTCCTTCACCGCCAAGCACGACGGCAAGTTCCTCTACTGCTTCGGCAACGAGCACTGGGGCTCCAACAGCAAGGAGGTCTCCTTCAACGTGCACGGCATCGTATACGTCTCCGAGTCCGACGCTCCCCAGGACCCGTTAGAGAAGGAGAGTGCGTCATATGACCTGCCTAACGTTCCCGACATGAAAACCCCCCGAAAGAGGTTTGCTGACCATGCTCCAGTTAAACTACTCTCCGAACTAGTCGACCAGGCGAGAGACGAGCAGTCGTATATCGTCGTCCGTGAACGCACCCACCGCAACACCGCCGAGAGCACCAACAGCCGGGTCAAGTGGTGGAATTTATTCGTGATAGGCGTCGTAGTGGGAGAGTCCTTGTTCCAGGTCTGGTGGTTACGAAGATTCTTCGAGGTCAAACGAGTGGTATAGGGTCGCCCCCGAGAGGGGGGACAGACACATTTCCGGTTCCATCTTGTTTCTCTACCGGAAGCCAGGCGTATCGCAGGGACGGGTTCTACCAAAAGACGAGCGGACACTCGCGAGCTATATCATCTTGTACGTATGTACGATAATGAGAAAGACAGCCGGCCTATTTTCGGCTGGATATATCACGTCCCTAATAACGATGCTGCTATGCGCGAGTACGCCTTGAACTGATGCTATAAGTGCCGTGTTTACAGAGATCTTGTAAAGACTAATAAATGGCTACGTAACTACTATCAAAAAGGTTAATCTCCCACCGAAAGCGTAAGGGGGAAATGGGTTGACGAGAATAGACGTAAAGCATCGTTATAATCGACGTGTTTCATAGTATATAGGCGTAAGATAATTCTATCAACGACATCCCAGCCAAAAGCCACCAAATACACCACCAAATACACCACCAAACTACACGATAATACTTACTACGTCAAGTACTTCGGTCACCCATTTCACGAATAGCCAGCAAGGTACATCGACAATTTCATGGCCATTACTTTTATCTAGGTATTCAGTGTTTTTTTCTTTTCTTTTCCTTTTCCTACCTCCCCTACGTAATCCCCATCCCACCAACCTAACCTAGCCCAATCCAATCCAATTGTTTAATTCCCGACCGCCGAGATATACTTCGTCATGGCATCCATGCGCTCGCTCGTGAGCTTGAGCGAGACCTTCAGGAGCTCCTGCGCCACTTCGTGCTCCTCCTTCTGTAGCCTCGCCCAGTTCTCCGTGTCCATGACCCAGACGACGCAGTCCTTGACCGCCACTACCGTCGCGGTCCTGTTGGTCGCGGAGAAGAACGGGAGCTCGCCGCACGTCGTGCCCTGCACGATCGGCTCACACAGGCGTCCCTGCGGCGTGTCGTAGTCGGCTCGGAGCTCGCCCCTTTCCAAGAGGTAGAAGCCTTTGGCGGAATCGCCGCAATGATACAGTTCAGCGCCGCGAGTGTACTCTTTACGGATGAAATAAGGCCTTGCTCGGAACCAAAAGTCCTCGTTCTTATCGCTCACATCGTAAAACACCTGAAGCATGAGCCGCAGAGGTTCGCTAATGTTTTGCCATCTCGTTGACCGCCTCATCTCCTGCGTGTTTAACACATTCCTTGCTGCTTGGTCAAGGTGACTTTTCCTCGGCGACTGTGATAGTATATCTAACGACTGGCCAAATTGCCCCCTGTTAGGGACGTCGAGATTACTTGATGGTGCTGGTCGAGAAATTCTCAAGGCTTCCTGGCGGGCATAAAATGTCTTGAGCTGTTCATTCTCACAGCTTTCCAGGGCTGAATTCAAGTCGGGCATAAACATAACGTCCGGCCCATCAGATCCTAATCCAACTGCCCTTAAATCCCGACCAATTCTGCTTTCCGCGTCTTTTCCACTTAAAAGAAGGTGGACTTCCCTCCCGTACAAAAGTCGGTTGATGGTTTTGAATCCTTCGGCCGCCGAATAGTCGATACCTGTAACGTGCCATAAGTCGAGGATTAAAAACTTGATAGGATGTCCTGTATAGATATCCTCAGATATGAGGGCACGGATCTTCTCTTCGACGCCGACAATGGTGCCAAAGAATAAAAATCCAGATAGTTTAATTATATAGGTCTGGCTACCCACTTCCCGCAGATAATGGTGTTGCGACGGGTTTCGCCTGACCATCGATCCGACCTGGTCTCCGGTATAAGTTGCCCTGATAGCCGACACTTGTGATGCGTGGAAGATGGCTGAGACGAAAGCGAGTATTATGCCAACAAAAATTCCAACAACGAAGTCATAGATTCCCATAGTTAGGACTATCACCACGATCTATTACTCCAAGTTAGTCTCAACCATGTAGAAATCAAAAGATTAGGTGTGCCTACCGTCAGATACTCTAAGAACTTGAGTTTACGCCTCGGCGATATGAGGGCGTCCGCTAAAAGTTCAAATCCAAGGACGAAAATCAAAGTACCAACAACCATGACGGGAATATAACCTATGATCACTGGCCCGATCGTCATAACGCCGAATGTGAGCGCCGCCAACATAATGCCCGCCAGACGACTGTCACCGCCCGATCTCATGAAAAACAAGGTGTTTGCGAAGACCAAGTAGTTTTGTATACTTCCCACAAATCCGGACAGAAAATTGGAGTAGCCATGTAACTTGAGCTCATGATCCAAGTCAAGATTATCTTCTCCAGAAATTTGCGCAAGAGCGGGAACATTAATAGGAACGTGGAGTACGCTGAAAAAGGTCAACGCAAACATGGCTCCTACAGTCTCTAGAATGGCTCCCCAGTGGACTAGATTAAATTCTGTAGTTGTCGGTTAGTAACAGGTTCATCCAGGGCCATATTTCCAGAACTTACTATAGAGTGTCCAAAAATACCACCACGGTTGTCCGGCTTCCGGTGCTTGGAAGATCCATCCGGCCTGCCTAAGGTTCTCGGGCTTTATGCTGTCTACAGTAAATACGAAAAAGTAGAAGAAGACTGGTACGGACAAGATGTAGATTGGCAGGAAATATTTCGACGTTATCTTCTTCTGGAGCCCGAAGAGGATGATGGCCAAGGCAAGGGGAATAAGCCAAAGAGGTAAGGTATCGGGCTGGATCAGCCTTCGACCGGTGTCAAGATCGTAGCGGAATTCTTCTATACGTGCCGATACCTCGAACCCTGTGGCGATGAGGAACCAGCCTACACCGCCAATACATCCGATTAGAATATGGCGGGGTATGAATCCCACAACATAGCCTAATCTGAATCTTCCCATAAGATAGAAAACAACACCAGTCAACATTGAACTGATGGCAAATGAGGTTATTGTTGTAGCGATCACGGCGTCTGGCTTGTCCTCTCCAACTATCGACGTAATGGTAGCCGCCATGTTATGAAAGAAGGGCACAACTTCGATCTAAATAAATGAGCCAATATTCGTCAGTTTTAGGATATAGACCCTTACCAGTTCTGACCCAACACCGCCCCGGAACAGACTACCAAACGAGAACGTCAATTGCGAGATAATTGTGCTAACATAGAATATTGATATTCCAGCCGGACCAAGATTAGAGAACACGGGGTTTCCTAAGGGAAATAAGATCATTCCTGGAAACACGCAAGGTTAGACCAATACTCAATAAATCGAATGCTCCGGTTAGCTACGTACCGTATGATAGAGCATCTAGTATGTTTAACAGAAGCCCGACAATCACAGCAGGCAAACAATGTATCGGATCTATCACCACTCTCTGCCATACAATCTTTCTATCCCAAGTCTTGGGGTTAGTAATGCCTTTGATGCTACGGATTCTATCTCGAATGCCGTCACGGGAAAATGTCGACGACGACCTCCAAGGCACAACCCTCGGTTTTTGGCTTTCGATATCGTCAATCTCCGTAACACTGCCGGGAGATTCGGGCCTACGTAGCATCTTTCCGAGAAGAGGTGTCGTTTCCGAGGACATTTCGTCAAGGTCGGGTTGTGATATCGATGGAATTTGCTGCCCGTTGTATGTTCTTACTCTACTCTCATCAGCGCCAGTCTCGCATAGAGACTCGGGTGGAGAGCGTTTAAGTAAGTTTGTGAGTGCTGAGGGTCCCGAGTCGGGGTTGGGTTCTGTCCTAGATGCTACCGAAGAGGTCTCGGAAAGCTCGTCTATAGTATCCGCGCCTGATGCTGGCAAGTCTCCAGTAGATGGTAACTCATGCTGAAAGATTGACTGGTCGCGGCTGGTGTGGGACGAGGTAGACGATATCCGGTTGAGGAATGACGTGCTCAGCCTATCCTTCTTATCAGACAAGACATATGAAGCAAGCTCCGCTGTATCCTCTCGAACACTCCGAGCGAAGCTGGCACTGTCCACGGGGACTTCAGAATGTGTTAGTCGGAAAGATAAAGGAAGCTTTAAATATAGGTGCTTACATAGATGATCTCTAACAGAACCAGGAACGAACGACCTGGTGGGCTCTTTATGGCTAGGGGTAGTCAGAGACGACGAGAGTGGTCTCGTATCGCCTGGGACTAATCGCCGAGCAGCGTGGTTCGGACTCACTGTCTGGTCAGGAACATCTACTGGATCCGGATGTGAGGTGACAGAGGAGGACCTCTTCCTCCAAGAGGAAAAGACAAATGATGAAGCAGCCATATCCTATGGTTGAGCGTCCGTTAGCTTCCTATGTTGTATGTATACATTGAGAACTAGCTACAGTACGCGAAGAGCGTAGGTACAGTCAACAAGGTGTTAGTGATCGAAGGAATCGAAGAAAGACTGTGATATACGAGAGCAAATAAGGTAGATTATACGGCTCAGGCGCCAAAATATAAGGATTAGATAGATGTAGGTAGCATTTGTGTATTTTAATAAGATGAGATGGAATCGGAGAAGGCGAAGAGATCGAGGAAAGAGACAAACTTGGTGTCATTGAAGCAGTAAAAGTTGTTCGACGGTGACGAGAAGATCTAAATCTAGAACTTACACTAGAGGTACTAGAGGTACTAGAGATACTAAAGATACTTAGTTACCATGAATCGAACCGTATCCACCATGTCTACTAACTTCAAGAGGTAATTAGGTAATTAGCAAGGTTTAACAAGGTATCCTTAGGTAGCACACATAAAACTCTGGCATGTGGGGCCTGCGTAGAATTGTCAGGGATAATAGAGAAGCATCTCCAGTTCTAGATGAGGGCTCCAATGCTATTGGTGGTATGTTGCATCAATTAAGACCGAATTGTATAAAAAAAAAAGTACATGTACATACTATGTAGGTATAGTAGCAGTACGTACAAATGTAATCTCGTCATGTGCTTGTTCACGTTGTTACCTGACCGATCCTTAAACACAGCACTCATGCTCTACCTACTCCGTACCTACTTACCGGTATTTGATAGTATACACTCACAATGCTACGCGAGCGAGCGTATATCTCCTTGTAATAATAATGTCACCACATATGTCTATGATGCTCGACAATACGATAGATATCGAGATATCTGCAAATACGGAGTATATCATATGGTATATATGGGATACAAAGAAGACTAATGTCGCTTTTTGCTTCCTTACATACTTAGTCAAGTTCTAACGAGGCAAATTATCTCTAGTGTAGGTACGTAGACTTGTTTTTTTTTTTTATATATATTGTATATTTTGTATTATGGAAATTTTGGAATAGTTCCAGGCCCGGGCATTCCGAAGGTGGATATATGTATGTAGCTAAGGAAAGCACCTTACATAAATACCTAATATAATGATAGTTATGTATGAACCTGGATGTATAGTGTAGTGTAGTAAACTATAAAAATTCAACTTGTCTTCTCGTTACATACCTGTATACAGCTCAGGCGGGAATTTGGTTCACTCTGTATACCCCGTAACCCCTGAAATTAATATGCATATACTCCTCATTCTTCACAGAATACTCCATAACTACCAGGTAGACTCCAGTCTCTACATACATACACATACATACATAGTAGAGGACCTAGGGTCTTTACCTATGTAACCTCGGCACATAAATCTCCTCATACTCAAGATATGCAAAATCACATCTCGATTTGATTGTTTAAGCGGTTCCTAGGTCCGCGATGAACATGCATCTGCACTCCTCACCCTCATCGCCCCCATCACAACTTACAGCTCCAGCTCCAGCTCCAGCTCTCTCCGCACGATCACGGCAGGGCAGTCGGACGTGGTCTCCTTACCGGGCGATCGATTACGTACTTGAAAGACCTGGTATTCGTCCATTCTTTTTATTGTGGTGCCTTCTCAACGGAACGGCCCTCATCTATGCGACGCGGTTGATGCGTACAAGTCGTACCCTTGAGACGCACGCTCCGAGAAAAAGTTTTGTTGTCAGGTGAAGTTGGATATTCCCAGGAGCCTCCAATTCTTCTCCACAGTCAATCTTCTCCTTCTTCTCATTCGCTCCCTCAAAGCACGAATCCCCCCAGTTTGACCGTCGCCGTGCCCGTACCTGTGCTTTGTTTGGTTCCATCGCCCTTACGCCCTACCGCAGGCGTTAGAACATGCCAATTGGAAGATGCGCCTACATGGGGAAGTACATTACACTAGGCAGTGTATGTAACCCACAAGACGGCGTCCATCCTTATGCAGCCATATAATCTGTCTGTTTGTACGAGGATTTTTATACTGCGTAATATGTCAGGTTGTCTGATGCCTGGATGTTCACATCGGATGGAGGATAGCGAGTTAAAATCATCCTACTCAGCCACCCCAACTCCCTTGCCATCGTCTCTACAAATGAACTTTCCCCAGATATATCTCTTGCATTTCGACGTCGACTGATTCCACTAAAAATTAAAATTCAAAAAAAAAAAAAATTTGGCGCAATCCCTTCATGATTGGACGCCGTCGTAGCACCTGCATTCGGGCGTCATTCGTACCCCTCGTTGCGATCGATTTCGTCAGAATTGCAAATCTGACTGTCACGAAGCTACTGGAATAAGGCCATATATGCACGTATGTTGCCAGTCTTGTCAATTCCAGCGAGCGAACAAGCTTCCGGGGGAAAGACGCCGTGCCGCCGGGATGGTAGCTCAGTGCATCAATCTAACCATTTGAAGAAACGGCTCGGATAGAATTGCAATAAGGCGCAATTCTTTCAACCTGAGATCGTCGGGGTGGTCAGATTCATAAACAAACAGGCGTGCCTTTCTATACTGTTTATACCCGTATATAGAAGCACCCTTTTCCCCCGCTCACTCTTCAACTGAGCTTCTGGAGGTAACCTTGAGCGATCAGACGTTCGACATCACCCTGTCTCACGTAAAATTGACTGTTCTTGGTGAGTGTAATTGCGCTGTAATAATACATCAGTCATCTGTCCCATTATCATCGCCCGCCTCTACTGAGGAAACTTAAAAACTTACCCATATTCGGTCTGGATCTCTCCGGCATCCTTTAATACCCTCACGTCAATGAATAAGTCGCGAGGAGGCTCGAGACTTCCGGTGAGGTCGATATCTGTCCATTGACCTTTGTATGCAGCCAACAAATCGCTATATTGTCTTATGTAGTCTTCTTCCTGGGGACTCAAACTGCTGGTGCTACTATCGGTAGTCCCCATACCTGAAGTGCCAGCAAAGCTAGCTTTACCATCCCTCACTTGCTGTCCGGCGAGATCGACTATGTCGTAGCCCCTCCAAGCAAGCTCTTCTAGTCTATCCGTTCGTGTCCGGTGATAGGCAAGAAGACAACGCTTATTCCTCCGCATGGATAAATGATTGACAAGAAGAACACATGCCGTAGCTGGATCATCGCTTGGGTTGAAGGATCCTTGGAAAGGTTCCAACGTGTTCGAGACGTCTTTATCTAGATCACGGACCTCTCGAGTAACTGCGCGGACCAGTTCGGTTTGATAAGGGGGGAGATGAGTCAAGTTTTGTGTCCTCTTCGCATGTAGAGCCTAACAAGTCTTAGCTATGAATAAAATATCAAATGGTAATCGATCTCAAGCATAAATTCTTACGAGTTTGTTGCCGAGGTCGCCATACATTGTTCTTGGCGGTATAGTGTATTAATCTGTTTGAACAATAGACGATCGTGCTAACACCAATAAGACATAGACTGAAGAATTAAAATAAAAAGAAGAAAATAAGAATTGACATAAAGACCAAAAGACGCGTATTAAGGTCAGTAACGCGTCTACAACAAGTAAATCAGGTGAGCTACCAAATTTATGAATTGAATGTTCTGAACGAGGGATCAAGAAAGTTCCAAGTTGCTAAGTTCTTGCATGTATTGAAGTGGGTTTTTGTCCTTGATAATGATAGCGTCAATGTTGCCGTAGAATCTACAGATGTCAACAGGTACCTAGCCTATATGTACCTATGTATACTACGTGTATGTACATACTATACCTAAATAGTACGAGGGGCAAGTGGAGTCGAGAGAACAATTAACCCCGCCATGAGCTCAAATTTTTACAGCTTTTTTTTTAACCTCAGATTCATTAAAAGTCTCCCGTTTCATGGTGCAATTATCCTGTTACCTTTTATTCTTAAACAATTGTGACAAAGTAACGGGACATATCCTATAGTTGAACGCTTGTATCAATTGACAAGTTATCATTAGTCGCAGCTAATAACTTTTCGACTTATTCTTTATTAGTCTAACCATCCCGGCGGCCAACCAAAAAAAACCCCTATTGGTTTAAACTGATATCGTCAACCTGTCGTGTGTGTCGCGCTCATCCAATTCGTGATTCGATTCGTCCTTTTTCTCTTTTCTCTTCTCTTGTGTCATAGAATACAAATTTCCTTCTTCCCTTCTTTTTTCCTCTCTCAACCATAATAATCTGTCATCAAGCCAACGCCATGTCGGAAAGTCAGAGAATCGCTATCCTTTCCGTCTTCGACAAGACTGGCTTGTTAGATCTAGCCAAGGGCCTCGTGCAGCAGAATGTTCGAATTCTCGCATCCGGGGGTACGGCTAGGATGATCCGAGAGTCTGGATTTCCGGTCGAGTAAGATGACTCGATTCCAATGACCTATATACAGGTTATATGTAGTATATGCACTTCAAAGCTAACATTGACAAGGGACATCTCAGCCATCACGAAAGCTCCAGAGATGCTTTCTGGAAGGGTAAAGACCCTTCATCCAGCTGTGCATGCCGGTATACTTGCGCGCAACCTGGCCGCCGACGAGAAAGACCTTGCCGAACAGAGCATCAGCAAAGTCGACTATGTCATATGCAATCTATATCCGTTCAAAGACACAATTTCCAAGCCTAATGTTACCGTCCCGGAAGCTGTGGAGGAGATTGATATAGGAGGCGTGACACTTATCCGCGCAGCCGCCAAGAATCATGCCCGTGTCACCATCCTCAGCGATCCGAGGGACTATGCCGAGTTTCTAAAAGAAGTTGAGAACGGAGAAATCAAGGAAGAGAGTCGCAAGAGATATGCCCTCAAGGCCTTTGAGCATACGGCCGATTATGATGCCCATATCTCCGGCTTTTTCCGTGCGCGATATGCCGGCGACGGCCAGCAGTATCTGCCTCTCCGATATGGTGCAAATCCTCACCAAAAACCGGCTGCTGCTTACACCATATCAAGCGACCTGCCTTTCAAGGTCCTTTGCGGAGCTCCCGGTTACATCAACCTGCTTGACGCTCTGAACAGTTGGCCGCTAGTGAAGGAATTGAAGACAGCTCTCGGTAAACCGGCCGCTGCTAGCTTCAAACACGTCTCCCCTGCGGGTGCTGCTATCGGCGTCCCCCTTAGCGCCGAGGAGCGAAAGGTATATTTTGTCGATGACATCCAAGGCATCGAGACATCTGGTCTCGCGCAAGCTTATGCTCGAGCTCGAGGAGCCGATAGAATGAGCAGCTTCGGAGATATTATTGCTCTAAGTGACGTGGTAGACGTACCTACTGCTAGCATCATCTCCAAGGAAGTCTCCGACGGTGTCATTGCCCCCGGGTACGAAGATGAGGCATTGGCGATCCTCAAGAAAAAGAAAGGGGGCAAGTACCTCGTGCTACAGATAAACCCCGAATATCAGCCCGACTCCACCGAGTCGAGGACCGTGTACGGCGTGACCCTTACACAGCATCGTAACGATATTGAGATCTCGCCGGCTTCCTTCACCCGAACAATCACACCGAAGGACGCTACTCTCCCAGAATCGGCTGCTAGGGATCTGACCGTTGCCACGATCGCTCTCAAGTACACACAGAGTAACTCGGTGTGCTACGCCAAGAATGGACAGGTAATCGGCCTCGGAGCAGGCCAGCAGTCCCGTATCCACTGCACCCGGCTTGCGGGCGACAAGGCCGACAACTGGTGGCTGCGCTTCCATCCCCGCGTCCTCGGCATCAAGTGGAAGAAGGGCACCAAGCGACCCGACAAGAGCAACGCCATCGACTTATTAGTCAGCGGCGAGCTGCCCAAGGACGGCCCCGAGCGAGAGGCGTTCGAGTCAGTCTTCGACGAGGTCCCGGCCGCGTTCACCGAAGAAGAGCGCAACGACTGGCTCGGCAAATTGGGCGACGTTGCCGTCTCCAGCGACGCCTTTGTAAGTGCTCTCCTCCCCTTTTCCATAGATACGTACATGGAATATAGTGCCAAATACAGCTAACCGAATATTTCTTTTTCCAAATTAAAAAGTTCCCCTTCGTCGACAACATCTACCGCGCGCGCCGGTCCGGCGCCAAGTACGTCGCCGCCCCCGGCGGCAGCCAGAACGACGCCTCCGTATACGAGACGGCCGAGAAACTCGGCATCGTCTTCGTCGAGCAGAACATCCGTCTCTTCCACCACTAAGTCTATAAACAAGAAAACAAAAAAAAGAGCAAACGTCCAGACAGACAGACAGGCCCTACCTTTATACAACACGGTACGAATCTAAGTCGCGAACGAGAGTGGATTATAGAAAAAAAGAAAAGAAAGCAAAGGAATGCAAAGGAAAGAAAGAAAGAAAGTGAGATATTAAAGAAGAAGAAAAAAACAATCAGATCATGTGGGAAACATATCATCAAGAATAGGAGGAGGTAGATACCCGTTACGAATAAGGGATGGCTTCATGGGTGGATTAGGTCTTGTAGGCTGGGGGTGGGTAGGGTAGGGTAGGACGGACGTGGTGCGGTCGGATGGATGGATGGATGGATGGATGGATGGATGATTATGGTTGTTGAAATGTCCTTGTACAAAACTCTCCCCGTAGTTGAGAAAATATTCAAGTTACTCGAGTCGAACACTAACGTGGATGAGATGAGATGAGTGAAATAATGGCCTGATATCTTGTTCCCCTTTGACTAGATATCGCAAGGTGGAAATAGCTTGTTCCCTCCTTAGACCAAATCATGTTAGTATGGCGGCTCGAACTTACAATTATGATATAAGCCAGTGATCAAAGTTGCTCGGGAGAAATCTCTCAGTGTTATTATCTAGGGCGCTTTTGCGCGTTTACCTCTGTGGACTATGTCCTATAAACATTATCCCCCGAGAGAAATGATCCCCGATGTCATGCCATCCATCCAACCTCATCACAGTCATAAGATATTGCTTCGTGGCACCCGAGTCTTGTTTCATTCATCGAAGGCTGGTACGGCGACGCTGCCTTTTGACAGATACGGTTTACAACTTCTGCATAGTGGCCTATTGTACTCAATTAGCATACCAAGCGGGATTTCGACCAGGCATTCAAAACTTACGATATCTGTAGACTGTACATAATCCTCGAATCCTTGGATCTGTTCCTCGAGGTCGGCGAGGGAAATCTTCTCATCTTCGACGACAAGGTTGATCTGAAGCTTCTTGATACCGAAGCCGACAGGTACAAGCTTAGAAGATCCCCAGACTAGACCATCCGTCTCAATTCCGCGCACGGCTGCCTCAAGGGCAGCCATGTCAGTCTCGTCATCTAAAAAGTTGTATTAGCTTCGAGTAAATTAGACTTATGAGTGCGGTGCGCAACCATACCCCAGGGTTTAACGTCTAGTATGACAACAGACTTAGCGGCGACCTTGGGCTTCGCCTCCTTCTTTGCCTTGTAAGCAGCTAGGCGCTCCTCACGAACGCGAACGGCCTCAGCATCCTCCTCTTCCTCATCGCTACCGAATAGGTCGACATCATCCTCCTCCTCCTCAGCGGCGGGTGCCTTGGCCGGGTTCAAGGTAGCGGCAACCTCCTCGGGGCCATAGACTGTGTAAGGCTTGGAGGCATCACCAGGCAGAGTCGGGAACTCATCTTCGAAAGAAGCGATGTGCTTGTACCATCGTGCGGCGTACGGGTACTTGCCGGAGTCGGGTGCGGATTGGAGAGCCTTAAAAACAGCAACATCGGCCTGGGAAGGAGAGTAACTTGTACGTGTAAGTAACAATATAAAACTTGTGAGATGTATAAAGAAAGATTAGGCGCAGGGAGGAAGGAAATGAGTATGCGGGTAAGATCAGAGATGCACGGAGTGCTATTGCATGTTTCCTCCTTTGACAGGTCTTGAGTCTGCTCAGAAACACGGACCAACGTTTCTCATCATGATAAAAAAAAAAAAAAAAGGATAGCTGGGCTCTCAAGAGATGATGAATATGGAAGTTACATATTGCGCGGCCATCGTAGAGACGTCGCATGCGAAGGGGGGTTTTTTTATTGAAGGGCGATAGGTGCCTTACCTAGTGATGTATGATCGAGTAGTCAACCAGCTGTTAAGCACTGTGTCATCGTCAGTTATAGTCAAAGCATTAAGTCATAAGAGGAAGAATGTCCAGTCCACAGATTTTTGATGCTATATTGTATGACATCAAAACACCCCGCGTCAAGGACGAGGACAGTAATCTCGGGACCGGAATTCGACTCGAATTGAAAATGGGAACATACCGGTTAGACCAGCTTCGGTGAGAAGATCGGCGAAACCCATTATTATAGGCTTGAATGAGTGAGAGAATAGAACAGTGTGTAGGATGTGAAGGTTAGAGGATGGGGGGTATCTTTTGATAAAAGAAAGGAAATGTTGTTGAAGAAGTAGGAAAAATAGGAAAATCTAAGGTGGGGTTAATTTTTTTATTTTTTTTTGTTCAAGAAAAAAGGGTTTCAAGGTTTTTACCAAATCATCCGGGACCTTCCCTCTCCCCTCCCCCCCACTACCAGATTGCCCAATATTGCCTGCCTAAGAGAGTACCTATACTCCGTACCTTATATGCACAGACCACATACAAGTATTGGATGATGTATGTATTGTTGAGGATATCTTATCGTGCTATCGATAAGACGGAATACTTATATACTTGACTAAAAGCGCAATAAATAACTGGAGCTTCAATTGTCATTCGATAATTCGAGAATTCGAGAAAGGTCTAGAGGCAACGAATGAAGCTCTCGTGATATTTCAGAAGCCGTTCAAGAGTCATGATTCCTCTTTTCTTTTCTTATGAAATGTTTTCCTATACAAGAGAATTTCCTTAACTTTCCAATTTTCTTATTTTCTTACATTCTTTTTTTCTCTCCTTCCTCAATATCTAATTTATAAACCCTTAACTACCTGTTACTGTATTCAACCCAACATAGAAGAATATCATCATGTTAGCAAGAAGACAACTTCTTAGATCTTCGAGGCGAGTTGCCCAGGCCTCGTCAAAAGGTCTCGCACGATTGAATACAGCTCCCTCGCAACTTTCGAGAGCTGCGATTATAAACACCGCCCAAGGGTTATCTCATGTCACTCTACCTACTCCCACATATAGAAGCTATGCGAATGGCCGACCTCATCCGCCAGGTGGTACCCATCAAATGAATATGGGTGGCGAGCCCGAAAAGCCGGCTCTAGAGCAGTTTGGAATAGATCTAACAGCAAAAGCAAAGGATGGAAACCTAGATCCTGTCATCGGCAGGGACGCCGAAATCCAACGCACCATCCAGGTCCTGTCGCGACGAACCAAGAATAATCCTGTCCTGATCGGCAATGCAGGGACAGGAAAGACAGCTATCTTGGAGGGTCTGGCGTTGCGTATAGTACGGGGCGACGTTCCGGAGAGTATCAAGAATAAGAGGGTTATATCCCTAGATCTAGGTTCACTCATCGCCGGCGCCAAGTTTCGCGGCGACTTTGAAGAACGACTGAAAAAGGTCTTATCCGAGGTCCAAGCAGCTCACGGAGAAGTCATCTTATTCATAGATGAGTTGCACACCCTCCTTGGTCTCGGTAAAGCCGAAGGCTCCATCGACGCGTCGAACCTACTCAAGCCAGCTTTGTCAAGGGGAGAGCTGCAATGTTGTGGTGCGACTACTCTGGCCGAGTATCGGCTGATCGAGAAGGATGTGGCCTTAGCCAGGCGTTTCCAACCAATCCTAGTGAATGAACCTACGGTTGAGGACACGATCAGCATATTACGAGGAATCAAAGATAAGTACGAGGTACATCACGGTGTGAGGATCACAGATGGTGCTCTCGTAGCGGCCGCAACGTATTCGAATCGTTACATCACCGACCGTTTCCTCCCCGACAAGGCAATCGACCTGATGGACGAGGCGGCGAGCTCGTTGCGACTGCAACAGGAGAGCAAACCTGAGGACATCATGCGACTTGACCAGAAAATCATGACAATTCAGATCGAGCTAGAGAGTCTACGGAAAGAGAAGGACGTAGCGAGCCGGGAGCGGCGCGAGAAGCTCGAAGAAGACTTGAAGAAGCTACAGGAGGAAGAGAAGACGTTGAGTGAGAGATGGGAAAAGGAAAGAGGAGAGATTGACGCCCTGAAGAAGGTTCAAGGGGAACTAGATAGGGCCCGCATCGAACTCGATCAAGCACAGAGGGCGGGGAATTTCGGCCGTGCCTCTGAATTACGCTTCGGTGTCATCCCTAATCTTGAACGGAAGCTTCCGAAGGACGGTGAACAGGGCCCCGATGTACAAGGTCCCGACACATTAATCCACGACTCGGTGACGGCTGACGATATCGCAAACGTCGTCTCGAGGATAACTGGAATACCCGTATCGAAGCTGACGTCGGGCCATATCGAGAAGTTGATACACATGGAAGAGACGCTCCGGGAATCAGTCCGTGGACAAGACGAAGCTCTTAAGGCTGTTGCCGATGCCGTGCGCATGCAACGGGCCGGTTTAAGCGGCGACAACCGGCCGTTGGCCTCGTTCTTCTTCCTCGGTCCCACCGGTGTCGGCAAGACGGAATTGTGCAAGAAGTTAGCTAATTTCCTGTTCTCGACCGAATCCGCAGTAGTCCGATTCGACATGAGCGAATTCCAGGAGAAACACACCATATCGAGACTTATCGGCGCTCCGTCAGGATACGTTGGCTACGACGACGCTGGTCAACTCACAGAAGCCGTGCGGAGGAAACCGTACGCCGTGCTGCTATTCGACGAATTTGAGAAGGCACATCGCGATATCTCGGCGTTGCTCCTCCAGGTGCTCGACGAAGGTTATCTGACGGATGCGCAGGGCCATAAGGTGGACTTCCGGAACACGATCATCGTCCTCACGTCTAACCTCGGGGCCGAGATCCTCGTCGGCGCTGACGCGCACCATCCGTACACCGAGACACCCGACGGCGAGATCAGCCCTGACGTGCGCAAGGCGGTGCTCGACGTGGTCGCCAGCAGCTACCCGCCCGAGTTCCTCAACCGGATCGACTCCTTCATCGTCTTCAAGCGCCTCACCATCGACGCGCTGAGGGACATAGTCGACATCCGGCTGCGCGAACTGCAACAGCGGCTCGACGACCGCCGCATCAAGCTCCAGGTCGACGACGGCGTCCGGAACTGGCTCGCGGAACGCGGATACGACCCGAAGTTCGGTGCCAGGCCGCTCAACCGCCTGATCACGACCGAGATCAGCAACGGCCTCGCCGACAAGATCATCCGCGGCGAGCTCAAGAGAGGCGACAAGGCCTCCGTCCGCGTCAAGGAAGACAACTCGGGCCTGGAGGTGTACGCCATCGAGGCGGAGGAGGAGGCGAGCGCGTCTTCGTGACGGTATCACTAGGTAGCCGTTCGTGTTCGTTCTACGGTCTTGGTTAGGTCGGCGTGAAATAAATAAATGGGTAACTGGGGGGAGGGGGCTATATATCCAAAAAAAAAAAAAAAAAAAATACATGCATGGCGCGGTGCGTACGAGGTAGATGATGTTATGAGTGTATAAAATCGTATAGTCCTTGGTGGTTTTTTGTACATATGTCTCGTCTCGTCTCAGATGATATACCAGCATACCCCCTATATTTATTGTAAAAAATATTTTAAACCTAGGTATCTTTATACCGCGTTTAGTTTCTTCATTCTTTTTAGAGTCAATAAATCAAATCGTACGTACCTGTAAAGCCAGGCTAGTCTGTGAGTAATGAAAGATTGGTTAGAAAGGATCAAGAGGAGAGAATAGCTCATATAACCTACCTATTTAACTTACGTAAACAAATAACGAAATATAAAGTACCTATCATATCAATAAAGAAACCTCCTTTTACGACTCTTCCAACCCTAACACCATTAATCCATACCCCTAATATATACTCATACCTACCTTTACAACATATAATACTAATAATATTATTACCTAACCATCAAAAACCTATGGCTTCTTAAAAGCAATGTAATAAATCTGAGAAGGCTTCGATATAACACTGCCGCCAAGAAGCTCACTACCTCTTGTGTTGCTATATCGTTAAAGCTTACCTACCTACCTAAAGTTAGACGCTGACAGTGCTGGCGGAACAACCGCTTCCAAACTACCTAACCTACCTAACCTATATAACCGCGGAAGCTTCCGACGCCGAGCATCCATGTCACTACCTACCTACCTAATCGTCTTCACTATGACTTTCATCATCATCATCACTAGGTACCTAATCCAAGTCTTCTTCTTCATCTATCAAACATAGGTACATACCTAATCGTTTCCCCTCGCCGAACAGAATCAATCGGACGACACTCTTCTTCTTCGCCCGGCTCGCCCCGGCCGGCGTCGCTTCCTAGAAAACCGCTCGAGGACGGCGCCAGATCGACAGCCTCGTTAGAGACGTGGCAGGCTTGAATACAACGCTAGGAGAGGAGCCAGGCGCCGTCGACTCCCGCACGCGTATCTGGAAGGTGCTGCGCATTCGGCTAAGGAAACCCGCAACGTACCTATATTCCTGCTGTGGCTCGATATGGCTACGGAGTAAAAAGAAAAAAAAATGGTTGCAAACCCGTAGTCTAAATTTAGGTATTGAGATAAGATTTTCTTCCTTTTTTTCTTCATTATTATTATTAAATAGGTAGGTAAGTAGGTAGGTAAGTAGGTACTCAATATGCTTTTCCTTTCCCCTTTCGCAAGACATATACGACTACATAAATATATAGAGGTAGACAGATAAATAGATAAAATAGATGGACAAAAAAACCTTGGTATACGTAACCCAGTACAAAGTAAAAGACACACTTCCCCCCTTCGCGAACGCTGTCGGACGCCGCGCTTCCGTAACCTGAGTCAGTGACCTATATCCCTCTCCTCCCTTTGCTCAACCGTGTTTGCCGTCCGACCGTGTTACATAGAGAATAAGTATAAGTAGGGGGTAAGTTAGGTAGGTGGATAGGTAGGTAGGTAGCTAATACAACAACCCCCTCCTCCCCTTTAAAAATCTTATATAGGAGGTGCCCATCGCGCTCATCGTTAAAACAGTAAAAGACCCTAGCCTACCACATCCCGTTTTACAAAAGGAACTCTCTCTCTCTCTGTCTCTCTCTCATACAGCCAAAGCGACACTATACAAGAAAAAGACATCCGTACATACGTGTATAATAGTTAGATAAACCCACTCACCCACTCATTCACTCACATAGCCGTCCCGGGCCTAACCTCCGCACCGCCGCCGCCGCCGGCATCTCCAGGCCGGATGTTGAAGTTAGCGCTAGGCCGGGAGCGCATGAGCGCCGAGCGCAGGCTGAGCGACCCGAACATCTGCTCGTGGAAGCCGAGCACGCCCGCGCTGCCGGACGAGGAGCCACCGCCGCGCGGCGGGAAGGGGTGCCGCGGCGGCGACGGCGACGACGACAGCCGGGCCTTGAGCTCGGGCTCTCCCGATGGGCTGAGGGGCGTGGAGGCGCCGTCGCGTCTGCGTCCTCGTGGCGATAGGAATGGGGATGGCGGGGACGGCGGTTCAGCGACCAAGAAGAGGCTCTCGATGAGGTCCGCCGCCTCGTCGTCCGAGACGGCGTCCGCGGCCGGCGGGGAGGAGAAGGCGTAGTCGGGCTTCGACTGCGCGAAGTCGTCCGCGGCTGGTGGCGTGGTGGTGGCGCTCTCTCCCGCCGCGGCCTGCGGCCTGTCTTGGGCGGGGGAGGGCAAGGCGGGGACGGCAGCGGTATCTTTCGCCTCCTCGCTGCTAGTGGCCGGGGCCGTGTCTTCTTCTTCTTCTTCTTCCCCGGCCGGCGCCGGCGAGGTGAACGGGTCCGCGAGGTGAATTTGTACTACGGGGACGGGGGGAGGGGCTTGGTCTGCTTCTGCCGCTTTTATTACAGCCGGTGATTCTTGATGCGCATCTTCTGGCTTGCTAACTTCGGAGCTGGCTTCTAAGTGCGGCTCGCTGCTCTCAAGAGCGACGCTTGGGTTCTGCTCTTGCGCCGTCTCGCTCACGCGAAGCGGCGACGACGGGATGGGTTTTGTGACGTGCCGGAGCGGCAGTGAAGGGACGAAAGGGCCCTTTGCTAGATCGTTATGGATCTCGGCGTCGATGCCGTCTAGATGCCTGTCCCCGTCATCGTCACTGTCGACCGCGGCGTTCTTGGAATAGTCTTCCTCAGCGCCTGCGCGTTGGGCCCTGGGGGTTATCACTGTAGATTGTAAAAGTTAGCGGTTGATACTAATGAAAGAATGAGGAGAAAGGCACGGCACGTACGGAGACTGCTACTGGGAGAGGATCCGCTCCCAAAAACCAAGCTAGGAGTTGACGAAGCAATCGAGGGCTCGTAGTGTCGCTGCGGCTGCGGCTCCGGCTCTTCCTTCGTGATCGTCGCTGCATTTGACTCGTCTAACCCCTTTTCTTCAGGTTTCTCGATTTCGTCGGATATACTCCCATGGGAGCTTGGTACCAAGGGTTGCTGTGGCAGGCTGTCAACAACAACCTGATCAGGTTGGTCTTCTTGTAAATCCCCCTCGTGTAGCCCAAAGTCTCGATCCACAGAGTGGCTCGATCCAGGAACTAATGGAAAAGCTCGGGCGCCTGTTTGTGTGTCATGCAGAACTATTGAAGACCGCCGAACGGGAATAGGTGGTCGACCTGCTGAGAAAGGTGAGGACGGAGGACTCTCGTCCCCGCTAGACTCGGAGCTCGCTGTTTTACATTCTGGGCGACAATTATCAAGCGAGCCCCTTGGAATGGATGAGGTGGCGGTAGTGTCCGCCTCGTGCTCTGTAGTATCCCTTGAGACTGACTCGCTCGTCTCGTGGCCGCTTATGGAGGTCGTGGTAATATCTGCGTATTGATGAGAGGGACTTGGCTCCAGAACAGGAGCGTCTTCGATCACATTCTGAGTCTCCTCTTCCACCTCCTCGAGCGTCAGGGTGTCCTTGCAGATCATCTCGATATCTCGCTCGATGCGTTGCCGCAAACGATCCAAGACGTAGGCCTTCGGCTTTCGAGACGGCTTCGACCTCTTCTTTTCCGTCTGCTCAAAAGGTTCTCTAGCAACAAAAGTCTTATCCAGGATAAAATGACCGCGTTTATGTGCCGTCATTCGGACGGAGATGGCATTTCCTCGGAGTATGTCTGCGACACCAGCCTGGACCCGGTCTAGTATCGCCTCGACAGTCCTCCGGGACTGAGAATTGGTCGAATCCAGGGTGAAAATGAGCGGTTCGTCCAGAGACCAACCGTGGCCGCGAAGATCTGTTATTCTAAACTCCAGATCGTTCATCTGAGTGATTGTATCGTCAGTCTCGTCTCGGATCTTAGCGAGGGCAGCTTCTACTTTATTGACGAAGGTAAGGCATTCTTGAACATCGGTATGGAAGGAAAGGTTGCTGTTGCAATGTATAGTTCGCTCTAGACGAGGGAATTGGGGTCCGAGATTATTAGCAATGGAGAACTGCAGTTCCAAGCCATCGCTATCATGCTGTCGACAGTCTTTGCATCCGTCTAAACTAACGCAGAGACGATGGACATCTTCGAATACTTGTCTCTCCGACCTCAAGACGTCTTCTAAAGCATATGACGACTCAAAAAATAGACGCTCGGCCCCTATCGAATTCAAGGGTGATGGTTGATTACTGTTGACTTCTACCGTAGTTTGCCATTCCGACGGCTTCCGGCGTTGGCATCGGCTTGTGAAGGAGAAACCGATGGTATAACCAGGCACCGATTCGAAGGCTTGCGACTTTTCAAGGAAATAGGAGCGTGGGACACACGAGAGTGGTTGAACACGCCCAGCGCGGTGGGGAAATTTACCCTGATCTTCTAACGGGTCTTCTCTTACAGGACCGTCTTTCCAGACGAACCCCTGATCGTGACGTCTCAAAAACAAGCCTATGATGTGATGGGTCGACATGATGACTTGTCTCGCCGCCTCGGCTGACAAGACCTGTTTTTGATACGACTTGAAAGTCCTCGAAGCCCAGATCTCCGTCCAATCTCGAATGATATCGATCTGAATTTCAAATCTTAACGGTTTATCCAAGCCACTCGCGGCCGCATATTCCATGGCGGTCGAGTCCTCGCGGGTGATCAGTTCGTAGCAACAATGATCGACGCGTCGTAGGAGACCTTGGCATAATGCCTCGGTGGCCTGCAGCGAGGGAGATGTGTCATAGTTTTGGCTATACGAGTAGTTAAGCGGCTCATCGAAAGTGATGGTGACTTGAACGGTGAGATTCGTCAGGGGTAAAGAAATATGGGATGAAGAAACGGGATTCGACTCGAGAACAGCAGAAGTCTGAGGGAGCTGGGGAGTAGATACGGGCTCGGCCATAGATTCCACGCTTTTCCCCCTTTCATGACGATGAATCCTGAGCTTCTTCATGTCATTGACGAAGCTTTTGAACTTTCCGGGGCGAACCCCTGACTTGGGTCTCCGTCTTGAGTTATCTGAAGCCATCCTACGGGTTCCCTTAGGTGAGAAAACGAACGAATGGAAAATAGAACATGGTTGTCAGAATGAATGAGAAGGAATAGAGGAGGAGACACATGGCGTATATGGGTAGACATAAAATAGACCTCAACACGGCCCAGACAAAAGCATACCCGCGGTTATGCTGTCTAATCCAAGAGTCATAACATGCCACATATTGCGAGGTTTACATTTTACATGCCGGCATTGCCTCTCGTAGACATGAGAGATCGTCTGATTGGAGGCATCCTTTAGTGGAACCCGGGGTAAATTTGGATTAATTCGACCATCCCAAGGATCTCCAAGGTCTGTAAGCCGTTAATATTAAGGCGACAATGCCGTGCTATACCGATATGTACGTCCTGACACTAGCCGGACAGAGTCGGAGACAAGAAGAGGGAAAAAAAAAGGATCAAAAGATCAGATTAGGTAGAAAGGATGTTAGGGATTAACAAAATGAACACCAGTTATCAAATCATCAAATCGCGCAGAGACAGCAAAACATGTTAATAAGACGGCGTTCGCCGGTTGGAAGGGTTGAAATGGGTTAGTTGTCCATACGACGGTGGGTAGGGACGGGCATTAATTACGGGCTTGGGGATGTTTTGGGGAGGGTTTTTTTTTTTTTTTTTTTTTTTTTAGAGATGAGTACATGCTAGAAAACAACGCGGTGGTGTGATGCTCATTCGTCCGATCCCTCGTCATTCTGCGTGTTCTCTCAGCTAAGTACATGTATTCCAAGACTTCAAGTATGTACAATGTACATATATCCTGTACTGTGTAAATGATTTGCAGGTGACATCACCAAGCTTGCATGCATCTGCGCCTGCTCCCTGCGCCTGCACCTATATACATACATACATACAGGTACGTACATAGGTAGTGTACAATTCTCAGATCCGTGGAGTCGTACCGAATTATTCGAATCGTTTTGAACGAATTATGCTGTCGTGACAGACCTCGGAATTTGGTTTAATCCACTTTGTTCAAGGAAGGGGGTTTTTTTATAAGGGAAGTTTTAGGAACGACTTGGAATGGGTGGAGTATTTTTATTTATACTGATCAGTCTGAGACTTTTTTCGGCAGGCACCGAGTCCCGAATACCAGGACCGCGGGACAAGCCCTGTACCCTTTTTTTACCTTAACTGTAACCCTGAAGATTTAGTGCGATTCCCTTTTTTCGTTTGTTTGTACATATCTTACCTCTTACTGATGTAGGTATACACTATTACACATCTTAAATAGTAATCGTACATGTACAACTACCCATATGTATTTTCAAGAAGAACAAAGTAAGAAAGAGAATATGTCACCTACTTTTAACCAATGATAATATTATGATAATATTATCACAACAGACTTCAACTCCCTTTGATGTCATTTGCCGACCTTAAAGATATATAATCGGTAGCTATGCATATTAATATATCAAGCATATGTTGATGGATATAGTTGGAAGTCAGCTTCCTATTCTTGTTGATTGTACGTGTGAAAACGCAAAAGGCCCAAACAAGAGTTGTTCAGTCTCGTTACGTGTTAAAGAGATGTAGAAAGAGCCGGAAGCAAAAGCAGCGTGCCGAGCTTCTTCACTTTTCTTCTGGAATCTTAATCTCTCATTGATTAGAAACATACAACTAATCTATCCTTTAAGCCGTTGTCCTCAACCCATACGCTCTAGTTGTACCAAGTCACTCTTGTGCGACTTGCTCTCTTCTCCTCTCTTCTTAAGTCCCTACCTAGCACAAGGCTTCAACGTCCTACGCGGCAGCGGATAATTTGGCTACGGAAGTTTCAGGGGGTGCCTGCAGACGGAATCGCCTGTATAATTTCCAGATCGTTACCGGATCGTTACATAGTACGTGTTGAACAAACGGTGTAGTTAGAAAGGAAGATTGTTGATCAAAGACACCCCATAGGTACGGTAGGCACCTAAGTTACTAAGAAATTTAGTTATAATTACCCTAGGTACCGACCTTCCCCTAAACTTTATAAGCTCCTAGCAGTCAAATACCTATACTTCTTATGTACCTACATGTAGGTAGGTATCGATGCATCTCCCATGTATTGATAACAGCATAACTCAATATCAACGATAAGGTCATCATCACCAAAGGGCTAAAGGGTGAGAGGGCGGATCGGTTATTAATCCGCCGAGAGGTACGAATGCTAATATGATAAGCTTTATCAACATATTTGAGATCTATGGAAATGTTAATCATATTAATTTGTAAACTTTACAGGGATCCATCTTGTTCGAGGACATGACCACCTAATACAACGGCGGATACGGGGAAAAAACGTGGATCTGGAGAAATTCTTTGTGAAGAGAGGTTCTTTGCAACGTATCAATTGTTAGCTTCAGCTTGAGGTTGACGCTTGAGGTTGGCACCTGAGGTCTTACGCATACACAAGTACATCGCCAAATATGACAAGGTCAAAGAAAGGAAAGAAGGTGGTGACCCGGTGGGACAACTACTTCAAGTCGGGAGGCCTTGAAGATTGGCAACGTTTGATGGCCGATCTGGGCTTCGAAGAGCACTTTCCCAGCAAGAACAAGTGTCGAAATGTATGAATAGGTTCCCAAACTAAAGCGCGTCTATCGCTAACTTCTTCTAGACCCTCAAGTCAGTTTGGGTGAACATACCCGACTTTCTCGACGCTATGCAGGAAGGTCGCACTCCACGTCGTTTCGACAGCGAGGCAGAACTCCGAGAATACACGAAGAGAACGGGGAAAATATACCCAAAGTCTCGCGTGCCGAAGGACAGCCCGCTTCGCAGATTGCTGGCCAATATCTTCTAGAGGCGAAAGAACCATGTCGCGTAGCTAAGTAGATCGAGTACGACAAGGTAATTCGACTTTCTCACGAAGGGAACCGGACAGGAAAGGGCTCGGGAGGCACATTCGGAAAAGGAAACATGAATACCGTGTAATTCGGGGGTGGGACGTGATTAACTAGCTTCGGATTTCCCATAATCTAATCTTCCCAACTTCATTACCAACAACTAGCAAGTCGCTCTTCCTTCCGAACGCGACGGCTGAAATTCGTCCAAGAGGTGTCTGCTCCGTGGGCCAATTCCTGTAGACCGTGCAGCTTGGTAGATGTGCTAATCGTAAAGCGTCCTTCTTATGTTTACTTCCGAAAGCAAGTAGTTGACCATCGGGACTGAATGTAAGGATCGTAACCGGCGTTGTTAGTTGCATGAGTCTTCGGGTCGGTTCGGGTCGCTCTTTAACTTCTAGCTCCTCATCAGAGGAAGGCAATATTAGGCCCTGTCGATCGTATATGTTGGTCACGCCACTGTTCGATCCCACTGCTATCCAACGGTCTCCGCCGAGGATGACGGGGCCACTGCGCCCCCCCAGTGCCATCACCGTTCCACCATTGGAGCCTTCGTCGTTCCAAATTGCCAGAAACCGTTTCGATGCCATACTCCACTCACCAATCTGTCCTCCTCTACCTAAGATTGTGAGACCGTGACCATTACTCCACCACGAAAAATCAGCAATACCGCCTCTACTATCGAGCCTAGCAGCCGCGATCCATTGCATCGTATCAGCGTTCAAGATGTTGATGATGCCTCCGCCTTTTCTCGTCGAAGCTATCAAGGCTAGGTACTGTCCACAGGGGCTGAGCTTGAAGCGCTCCCACGTCCTCTGTTCCAGCCTGTGACCCTGCACTTTGTTCGTTTTTTGTATGGTCCCGGTTGACACATCCCACGAGTGTATATATCGTCGCCGTCCGGCGAAGAAAATCTTGTCACCAACAGGATACAAAAACTCGGCTCTCCGAACGGGAACTTGTTTGACTTGTACCGAAGTCAACAAAGGATTCGGAGTTGGGTGAGCAGTCGGGGCAATGTGATGTAGATGCAGCACAGAGGATGTACTAGACGATAGTAGGACGGGATACTCCGGATGAAATGAAAGAGACGTGACCTCGTCCTTATGAGTATCGGGTATATCTCGAGACCTCTGAATATCGATGACCTCCGGACGAAGCTTTCGTGCCCTCCGGCCTTCGGTTGCTTTTAGTGAATTGGCATCTCGAAGAAAGTTGTCTAGTGGCAGCGCAGATGCTTCAGCATAGCCTTCATCGTTCGCCTCGTCGTCTGATATGCTCGAGTTACTCGTTGCAGATGATCGCCGTCGACGTTTCGCCGGACGCTCGTCAGCCTCACGTACCCATCCAGGGAGGGTATTTAGCCGTAGGTATTGCTGTCGCAGTCTTCTAATATATTCAGTGCCGTTGATGACGTCCTCTGCCTCGCTGATCCGTAATTTCCGCAGTTGGGTCGTGTTGGCCAGTGAGATAGTTAACCGTTCGTCGTCGCTATCTTCCCAAGCAGGCAGATCCTTTCCGATAGTTTCCTGTTTCTTAACGATCGGTCCTACAGTAGTAGTCTTCTCGTCGCCCTCGGGAATAGGACCTCCTATATCAAACGTAAAGAGGTCTGCATCATCTAGATCCTCTAAACCAGTTCCAGTTCCAGTTTTGTTTTCTTCGTCTTTATCGCTTAACCCCCCCCAATAATCGTCCTCGTCGTCTTTCCCCGACTCATCCAGAAACAAGTTTTTACGAAAATTAGTTGTATCCCCAAGCACAAACCTCTCTAGTTCTTCCTCATCCGAGTCTTTCTCAATCACTTGTGTTTGTCGGTTCTCTGGTATGATTTCTTCGTCGCTGCTAGCATTTGATTCCTCTTGACCTGACGGCACGATAGATTTATCATCCTCCATTGCGTCCATTGTAATTTTAGAAATTTAAGGAGGTATTATAGTCGAATTGTCCAAGATGCTTGTTATAAATATAACGAAGAAATTTCCACCGTAACAAAAAAACCGGAACTTTTTTTTTTACTCCCAGTAAATCTTATCGTTAGTTATCGCTTTGCTGATAAGAGATACCTCCGTGCTATGGGTCCACTGTACATATCTAGGATGCACCGTGGTACTTCTGTAGTAATATGTACATAGCAAGATATCTGAGATTCTGAATTATCCCCTTTAACATACATATGTATTACGATAAATTATAATACGGCACCGTTTAAGAAGCGGCCGTAATTAACTCATCCCTCAGTATTCCCAGATCTGCACTTACAGCCGCGGGACTACGAAGCGTCATGATAGCACCTTTTTGAGCCACGTTGACGAGGCTTTCAATCTTGCCTCCTTGCGCTAAGCCCGCAACCAACACCCCAAGAAATGTATCGCCGACCCCGTTCACTGATGCGACGTCTTCTACCTCTTCGATAGGTGGGAACATTCTCATGTAGACACCGCCAATCTTGGGATGGCTATTAAGACACCTTGAGAGGATGAACCTCTCATAAGCCGGATCAAACAGGCGAGGGTCGTCCTTCCCCAGCACCATCGTCAACAAAGCACCAAGACTGCCCATCTTCGTAACGATGGTAGGTATGTACGGGAGAAGCTGGACGACTTGTTGAGGAATACCAGCGTCCGTCATGTCAACAGATGTGAGCTTAATAAAGCGATCCCTAGCTCCTTGCATGCCAAAAGCGTCGATGACCTCCCACCAGTGCGGGTTGTCGAAGTAATCGTGTCGTTGTGCGGCCGCGTGCATTGCTGCTAACTCATATTGGTTGGGCGTTGCCAGATCAATACTAGGCTTGGGGAATACGCCCAAACCTTCGACCCTTTTCTCATTGCAGAATAAACGCGCAGACTTCTCCTGAGAAACCGGTTCAAAAGCTATGTGAGCACCTATCTTCTTGGACGATTGGATCCAGGCTCGAATATCATAATCAGCCCAATTCCCATCCACCACAAGCCACTTGGGCTTCGATGCTTTCACTGTAGAGTCCCAACGCTCTGGAAATGAATGAGCTGTAAGAATGCCCATATCTGCCATGCCGAGGACTAGATTTTTATGAGCATCATTGACAGCCACGTACTGGGCAGTCCGGCTGGTTGGATAACGTTCGCGACTCAGTTGTTTAATACATGACGTATCCATGCCGTTCGCCTGCAGAGACGAGAGTACAGTTGAGCCGGCCCTGTGGTAATTAGCAATTGCGATGTTGGCAATCACTTCGTAACTTACAGGTCATCGCCGATCATGCTACAGAGTCGCACTTTGGGATTTTGTAAGACTCTTTGGGCCGCAAGCGCGACGTTGTGACCAACACCCCCAATAGATTGACCGATATGTGCCGGGTTCGATGTATGTAAATGAGGAGCAGGATGTTCGAGCGAGTCTTCGCCGACGTAATCACAATTCAAGTCCACGGCTACGGAACCAGCAACTAAGATATCGGCTTGAGAGGTAACCTACGATCGTCAGTTTTTTTTCGAGAATATCTGACGGTTCCATGTAACTGGGAGATGCTCATTCTATATTTATTATATAATGTGATGGGACAAATTCGATGAATTCAACATAGGTGTTCATACCTCAGTGTCTGTTAAAATCTCATCTACCGAAGCATTTCTACTCCCAACTGGCGAGGACCTGCTGCTATGCTGATTAAACCTATTCCAAGTCGTTAGATCCGAACACTGCGATCAGGAGGAGCTCTAGCCTCACGATTTGCTGGACAGCGAACATTCGTCCATAGTGAGCCGCGAAAGCGCGGTAGCGATCTTTGCAGCCCGTTCAACATTTGCCCGTACTAAAACCTTGTTCGCGATAACACTTCTGTTGTTGGTGAGTTCCTTAATCCTCTTCAATATAAAGGGTGTATTCTCATTGCCGGACGCGCCCTGCTGCTTTGACTCATCAATGGCCTGCTCAATAACAGCATCCATTTCATCCCGAGCGATGGAATATTCCTGGGGTATAGGGTTGGCAAATAGGAGTCCTGACTCAACGCCTAGCCTCTCTTGGGCTAGAATCATGGCAGCCGCTTGTTCTTCGGTGTGAACAACGTATGGGCTTTTGACACCGCTATCTCGCGCCCAGAATGCCGGAAAGTCTACGGGACCTGTCCGATCATCTGCGAAGGTGGAAACTAGCACGCCCTGGGTTTCCAAGTACTCTAAGGTCCTAGGAATGTCCAGGAATCCTTTACAGCCACTACTAATCACTGCCATCCTCGTTCTTCCCAGCTCGGTAAGATCGGCGGAGATATCAAATGATTCATGTCCACCACGGTGCACACCACCAAGGCCACCGGTTCCAAAGACTCGAATTCCGGCAAGTCTCGCCAAAATCATAGTGCCAGCAATGGTCGTTCCTCCGTTGATCTTGTTGCCTATCATGCCCTAGACAGGAAAGTATTAAGAGGTAAGCATGAACAAATGGCTGTGTAGTATGAGAAGATGTAAGATTATGAAGTTCAACACATACCATGCCAACTAAGTAGGCGATATCTCGTCGCGAAACCTTTCTCGCCCCTTCAACCAGACGGTCCACCTCCTCGGGAAGGAGACCGACTGTAGGTATTCCTTCCAGGATACCAACGACGGCAGGCACACCACCATTACGTCGAACAATATTCTCGAGATCCAAATCATTACCTAGAGCTCCATGGGTATATATGGTCGACTCGAGCGCCACGACGGGCTTGTTCGTAGCTAATGCATCAGTCACTTCCTCTGATACCTTGAGGAAACCCCTCAAAGCGGCTAGATTCCCTGTGCCTGATGATCGACCCAGTGTCTTTGAGCTTGAAAATGACCGTTGATAACCACGAACAAACTTCGGTTGTAGACTAGCACTTCTGGCTAAGAGCCATGGTCGTTGTAAGAGGCTCATCATATGCGAGCACGTGCCTCTATCTTATAAACACAGGAGGCATAAGAACAATGTTTCTCGGTGCTTTGGTAGGCATGAGACTTGAACGTGCTGGTTACATCAATCTCGAGACGAAAAGACGACTACGTGTGAGAAGGCGAGGAAGAAGATGTAGAAGTAAAAGCTGTTCACACTCGTAACAGCTATTTCCTTCGTCTTATAGTAAAATGTTTAGAAGTATATCGTGCCTGATGCCGAATCGGACATTCGATAGACTTGATGCGCGCCCTTCGACACCAATATGATTGATTTATTTGGCCGGTGAGTATCGGTATTATGTTAAATCGAGGCACGAATTAGAAGAGAGAAATTAAAAGATGAAGAGCTCCACCATACGATACGAGGTATAGGTAGTACCGGTAACATAATATCCGTATATCGCTTATCAATATTCGACGATTCTTATTCAATATGTACATAGTACTGAATAAACAGGTATCTACGGATAGAGTAGTTAGGAGGTAGTTATATAATTATACAAAAGTACTGATACATGCATATAAGTACCCCCTTTTATATCTTCTCGTTGATCTGATCTGAAGACTGAAACCATCTTCAGCTTCATTTCATCTTCATCTTAAAACTCCCCTTGTCAGGCCCAGGGGCGGCAACACGGCCAGGTTCATCATAACACAATGCTTTACTAGGCATGAATCATTGTCTGTCATGTTATAACTGATGAGCCATTCAAATTCAGAGACCTGGTTTAATATGGTATGATGCAAGACTTTTATGATCATCGAGCTGGGAACAGCTTTCACAGGGTGGTACTTATTCAAGATGCCCATTGTCACCATTGATCATAATCCATCCTAGGTTTCCAAAATATCCCCCGGGGCTAAGACACCTCCAACCGGAAGCTCCCACATCCTTTTCTCTTCCAGGACAGGGGGCACTATACGGGAATCTCAAGTACTCAACCCAGATTAGCTTAAGACGATGCACACATACTTACCACGTAATTACAACATACAGAACGAGGTAGGTATCATACTACTGCCAAGATTCCCTTTCTTAATTCCTCGATCATGCATTATCCAGGTGGCAATAGTTTTTCCCTAAATAAATAGTTAGTCTACGATTCCGCTTGAGAAAGTGGATTGTTTGTTCATCTGATCCCTTTTCCAGTATGCAAACACGTTCTAGTGAGACGGTCAGTTTAAATGAGAGAATTATCAAACCTCATAGTGCTCCTCCCAATCCTCGTGTCCGGAGTCGCAGCTCTCAACTTCACAGTCGCCGGTGGTCAAATATTTACCCCGGGCTTCGCGATTCTCGATGCGCCTCAGCCGGGCACACCCTTAGGCGGAGGTATGTCTCCCTATCGCGTGCCAAAAGCTGGTCCAAGGCCTAATATGCTGCGTACAGACACTATTGAGATAGCTCTCGACGTAACCGCAGATGGCAAATTGTCTCTACCTCCTTACGGTGACGATAGTCCCAGTAGGATAAACAATATCACCATCTTCCTCTACAGCTATGACACAGGGAGGAATTTTACGATAACGAACGGAACAGCCTCGGCCAATGATGCGACCCTAGGCGACATCATGCAGTCTGAGTCAGGAAGCACCGTCAAACATGTCAAGTGGAACTGGCCAGATTGTCTAATCGGCGATGGGCAGCCGAAGACAGCGGATAGTGACCGTGGCGCTTACAATGTCAGTACCATATGGAGTGAGCAAGACTCCTACTCTGGGTCAGACTGCTTACACGTCGGCTAGATATCCATCCGCCAGAACTTCCGCCTCAACGGGGATGACCATTACACTATATTCGACGTCCCCATCTCGGTCACGAACAAGATAGACTTCACTGGTGACAATCCACCTTGCGACACGGTCAATAATCCCTTACTCACGCCAGATGAAATCGACGCCGAGTCCGCCAATAGCGTCGGTGTTCTATTCGCGCCGGGGGATTCGACTGTTGTTCAGCAGCTCGGTTCTACCGATAACGGAGATGGCCTCGGACCTACTAAACCGGAAGCAACCCCGGAAGACGGTCTCGGAAGCGGTGCTGCTACCCTCAAGCGTGCGCTACCTGCATGTTGGATTTCTTTCTTGTCTATTATTTCATACATGAGCATCTAATCTAGTGTTATACATGACCTCAGTTCACGACAATATTTCAACATCTCAACGCTTTCTCATATAATCCTATGCGGAATGATTTATTAGTTTGACTACTTTACCATCAATTGATCATGAATGGCTAGAATATATATTAATGACAGGTAACTTCATTACGGAGCGGATTCAACCACGTCGTTTCTCGACTCAATAGTTCTCGTAGCTGCCGTCCCTTGCTCATGAACCACATCTATCTTATTACTTGTCTGCCCCCCCAAGCCGTAGGGTCCAAGGCATAGATGCCGTATATGCTCATTCATATAAGTACAAATCTGCATTTTGCAGCCCTGTCTAGGTACCACTATGAGAAATACAGTACAGGCACCAAGACAGGAAGCAGGCATACCTCGAGAGAAAGCGTCGGCAGAGACATGGCACCACAGCAGACGAACAAAGACAAGCGCGTTCGAATGAAAAGAAAGCGACCTCCCCCCCTACCAACTCTAGGTACCTAAAGACACCTTAGCGCACCTAAGCGACGACGGGGCGTGAACGTGTAGCTGGCGAGCCGAGCCCGTACGTGATGTCCCAGGCTAGCCGAGCCGGGCGGTGTGTGTGTGTGTGTGAGAGACATGTCGCCGCCTTGTTCTAGAACGCTTACACGGCGCAGGGCCCGCCCCGCCGGTGTCTTACACGTACGTGTATAAGGGGGGTTGTGCGTGCCCCCATGCGTGTGCGTGGGCGGGCGCTTGGGGCGGAACGTTGCGGCGCGTCTCGTCTCGTGGGCCGTGTCACGAGACATGTCTCGACCCATGGGATGGGTGGACGGTGTCGGCGATGTTATTGCGCGAGGTGTACGACCTATGTAGGTGGCTGCTCGAGATCACGGCTTCATACGTACCTCCTACTATTGCACGTCTGTCCTAGCGAACGCCTGGGAGAAGAAAGCAAGAGAGAGAGAGAATGTGTATGAATTCGTCTTTAGATTGTGATAGACGTTTACTTTCTCATGCATCAGCGCGTGTTATTGGCACATATAATATAAGCCGTATATTTCGGTACAACGGTGAAGTGAACATGATTCTAATAACGCCTGCTTTCCGCTCGTGAAATGATGACAATATAGTAATTATACGTATATCAAAAATGCCACAGGAAACAGATCAAGATAGAGAATAACAGGATCTACCCCATTCACCAGATATCTTAAAATCGACACCTAGGCTCACTGGCCCTCGACTTGGGCAATGCCTGAAAACGCTATCTAATACACCAAGAAGCACCCTCTCGCAATATGCTGGTTCAAAGATACGGACCGGCTCCCCTTAGAGCTTAGGCTCCCTTTTGCCGCTCTTGACATGCTTAGAAAACTGGCCCTTGAGCAGAAAATCCGGATATTTCATGTCGGCGTCGAGGCCGACGCCAACGCCCTTGTTTCGCCAGTCAGCGCCGTCCACGACGAGAATCTCTCCATTTACGTAGTTGCCTGCATCGCTAAAGAGATAGACAGTCGCATCCGCAATATCTCGAACCTTACCCCATCGGCCTAATGGGATGCTGGACGCGGACTCCTTCGGGTCGAGTTCGCTGCTCGAGAGCCTCTTTAAGCCCTCCGTTCCTTCAATTCCGCCGGGGGCGATGACGTTGGACGTTACGCCGTACGGACCGAACTCCAGGGCCACAGACGCCATGATAGAATCGACTGAAGCTTTCGCAGCCATGACGTGGGCTTGCATGGGCATTCCGGCATAGTGGAAAGTGGCAGATACGTAAATGATTCTTCCTCCCGTTAGTCCATTTCCGATATCCTTGTTCCTAGAGGCAGATTCGACGAGATAGGGTATAGTGGCTTTGACTGTGTTATAAGTTCCGAGCACATCGATATCTATCACGCTCTTGAACCCGTTTGATGTTAGACCCGAGATAGGGGCCACAAAGTTGCCGGCAGCACCAGCTCTGAGAAATTTATCAGTTGAGAGGTAATGATCACTAACACAAGCTCGGGTGAGAGTTCGTACATGACAAAGTCAATGGCGCCAAGTTGCTCAACACATTTTTGTGCGGCCTTTACCAGGTTGTCGGGCTAGTGTGAAAGATTAGAATTATATACGGAATCCATAATTCAGAATTCAGAATTCAGAATTCAGAATTCAGAATTATAGTTAAATCACTCGGACTCGCGGGTTGAATACGTACGTTCCTCACATCGCATCCGCCAATGCCGATAACCTTTGCACCTTTTCGTGCAGTGGCAAGATCACTAGCAACCGCTTCGGTCTTTTGCTGGTTACGGCCGATGATGCACGCGTTGGCTCCAAGGTGTACCAGAGCTCTCGTCTGGGCACTGCAAATCGTGCCAGCACCACCGGTCACAAACACAACGCGACCACCTTTTTGTCACCAGGAACGAGTAAGCGGTACAAGGAAATTGATGGTATCATGGTTGATCAGAGGAAACTAACCAAATATCCCATCTTTCCAGACGTTGCTCACGTACTCGGACGGCGGTACTGGCATTATGGATTAGGATTACACTTATGATTAAGTATCACGAGTGATGCGTTCAAGGGACTGGTATAGGTCGTAGGTTCATCAAAGACTCAAAGACTCAAAGACTCAAAGTTGGGAAAATATACTCCGTATATGCTCTAACGTTCAAGAATAAACTCCAATTCCAAGACGAGACATATAATTCGTATAAAAAAGAAGACCTAAAAAGTATATCGATGTCTAAATAATAACAATAATAAAAATAATATTGAGAGGAAGATAATACAAAGTAGAATAGACGGATCGCTTCTTACACTTATGTATGTACGTACTATGGGTGTAGGTATGGTATAAGATGAGTGATCTAATATGTAATAATAAGTAAGTACAGTACGAAGTACGGACTAAGAACATAAAATATCTACATCCTACCTGCCCATCACATTAAACATTGAAGAAAACTATACTATGTAGGTACATACCACTCATAAGAAACCTCGGCTTGTTGAGCCTATTGGCGAGACACCCTCAGCGAATCGCATCCATCTATCGGTTGTATTTCCGCGAATCGTTAGTTCCGATGCATATGTACCCTGTACTTCGGTGCAAGTACCTACATACATGCACACCTACATGGATGTACATCTCAAGTGCTGTTACGCGCATGTGTAAAGTACATAATACGGGGTATATATTTGCAACGAGGAGAGGAACTTCCAACTTATGTAGAAGGTACATATTCCAAATGTACATGTACATAATATTATGTGTCTATCCACCTACCCGAATAGCTTAAAAAGCTTGGACCAATTACGTATCTCGGATATCTCATTTACATACATCCTAGTACAAGTGAAAAAACCCTCCCCCCAGTTGCAGTTGTCAGTTCGGGCCCCTCCATTCACCCTCCCTTCAGTCTAACAGTCTAACCGTACATGACATAACACCACCTTCTACCGAAACTACTCCAAGACAACTTTTTTTATTATTTTTATTATTTTTTAATACCAATATACCTTGCCCAACATTCAATCCTAGCATCATCCATTTCCATCTCATCCATCGGATTTCGGTCTTCTATATACAACATAGAGGCCATGGCATCAAGAAAGGTGTCCGTCCTCAAGTTCGTGGGGACCGTTTCACTAGGCCTCTTAACTGTGAGTATCCAAAGTCTTCTCTTTTCTTTTCTTTCTTTCTTTCATCTTCCATCTGCCGTTTGCCGTTTGCCCCTCTGAAATCCCTCCCCGCCTCTACTAGTCATCACGATGAGCCACTTAAGGTCCTAAGTCAAGGTCATGTATATAGAATAGATAATTAACATTCATAACTCTTAGGGCACTTCATACACTCTCTCGACCATCACAATTCCATCACTCCTTGATCTGCCCTCTGCCACGGCTGCAGCTAAGACCTTTCGATCTCTCGCATCGACGGCTACGACTCACATCAATGCATTAACCAGTCTATCAGGCTCTGCCTTCCTCCTCGCCTTTACGCTATCTCCTCGAGGCTTCAGACACCCGTACCTGCTCTACACGTCGCTCTTCTGCTTTGGTACACGCCTGACCGAGTACGTGGCCCCGTCTATCTTTGGTGAGCCTACGTCCGGCTCGTCTGCCGCTGCTCAACGAAAAGCTGCCCTGGCTCAGGCTCGCAAGGATAAGCGAGCTGCGCGACGCATGGAAGCTAGTTACGAGGTCCTTGGTGATGCCCACAGTGACGAAGGTGCCGGTAGCGCTAGTGGCGAAGAAGTCGACGAGGACTACAATGGCGAGGAGGTCCGCAGCGAGGTCGAGTTCTTTGTCCGGAATCAGCTGATACAGACCGTCGTGGCCGGCGTCGGCTTCATGATGGCCGTCGTCGGCATCTGGGGAGACGGCGCTTTCGGCTCCCCGGAGACGTTGGTCATCGAGTTCTAAGATGGAGAGGGGATGGAAGAGGAATAACCCGAAATAGGCATCGAGTCGTTCCCTTTCTCATCGCTCGTTCTAAGAGTTGACCGAAACATGACCCCGGGCTCTCCGGAGCTCGGTGAAAGATTGTTTGAGTTATATATAAGTTATACCAGTTTTTTCCCAAGAGGGTAGTCTTGATCAGGTGTTGTTGTATATTTCCGCACTCTCAACTCTCCCTCCTCGCTCATCTGCACGCACATGGAGTAGCAAAAGATGGATTCCAAGAAAGAAAAAAAATCATTTCAATCAAAATCAAGATGAGAGGAAACTTGGCATGGCTCGGGCATACGACCTTGATATACTACGCAAGGAATCCTAGTGCTATATATCACACTCGCATGTGGCCCTAAATACAAGAATCTGTTCAACGCCCTCGACCTCGTGAACATCTCTCGTACGCTACCGTTCTACCGAGGGAATTATGTCGTGTAGTCAGTGTAACCCCCGTTCCTTGGTCGTCAACGACTATTCGTAGGTCGCACGTATACGAGCACGGAGCCACGATGTTATGTCTTAGGGATGTAAAAGTTACGGTCTAGATGATCTCTGGGGTCATGGCTTAAGTCGGGCCTAAGAGACTCGGCACCCACCACGCTCGCTCTTTAAAACACGCCGTCGTTATTTCGTATCCGGTGTTACACACGTCCGCTACGTATAGTCGTTCTGCTCGAGTAGAATTTAAATAGCGTCTTTAAGCTGATAACCTGACCGACTGCTCTTGCTACCGGCGTGATGATAGAAACCATGTATGTAGGGTATGTGATAGTCAGGGCTACTCCTGAATATCCTCACACCGTCGTCTTCTTTACCCGTCTGTCTACCTAGGTATACTTAGACATGACATGCTACGTAGCGCTCGCTAGTGCTATAAGAGCCATCTTTGCTACACCAAGGTAGAGCACGCGTTAGAATTCATACATAACCTAGAGAGAGGAAGTATACGTACTAACATCACTATGACGCTTCTCATCTCCATTAGCCCCTTTTTGAACATGGGTATATATATATAATTCTCCATACAATCAGCTCCTTTCGCCTGTCGGTTTATTTGCCGAGACGACTACGCTACGTTGTAGGTATATATAGGGGTATCTAGGGGGGTACCTACAAACACATACCTATACCTATACCTACCTATATCTTCTTCGCCGTGTTATACAACAATACCCATCTACCTGTCCTCTACGCTGACCATCTCGGTAACCCCCGTCTACGTACCCCGTACCCTTTATTTTCTTCTTCTTCTTCTTCTTCTTCTTCTTCTTTCCTTCTTTCTCTCTCGTCTTTGCAAGGCCTACGTCGCGTGTCACGGGGCTAGTCGAGGGACAGCCCGAGCAACGGGGTCTACGCTACGCTGCGCTGGCACTTTTACTTTTGCATGCATTGCATGCATTGCGTGCGTGCGTACTGTACCACCACCGTCTCAGCAGCCTTAGCAACCTGTATAGGGTACATACTGTGACCCAAAACTAGGTACGTAATACCCGATAGGCGGAGTCTGACTCTCAGTCCGCAGCGCGCGTCTTAGGATCTTACTACGAGAGGCACTGTACCGTACCTCCTAAGGTTATTTGCTCGCTCGCTCGCTCGCTCGCTAGACGCGGATGCTATGCTATGCTATGCTATGCTAACCGGGGTAAGGTACCCAACGTATCGCCCTTTTTTCTTTCTTTCTTTCTTTTTTACTGGTAGGTACCTACTTACACAGTTTCCGCCGTCGCCGTCGGGAGCAGATGATGACGATGACGATGATGATGTACTTAGGTATACAGGGAGGACAGTGTAGAGGTACGTGTCTGCGGATCACAGCTCGGTTCTTCTACCGCTGCCGGGAAGGCGATCGGGTCGGAGATTATATTAGGTACCCCTTAGGTAGGCAGATGATCGAAGGCCCGCTGCTTGTTTCCAGAAGACCGAGAGAGCAAGCCCGTGACGAGCTACGCGGGTTATATACCGTGCCAGATAGGCTTGCCTTATAAGTGGTTGGTGAGAGTCTTGTAAGAGGACACTTACCTCTTTACCTACCGGTAGTTAGGTAGGTAATACTGCAATAGCTCATTTATGATACAAATCTATAACAGGTAGGCATATTTACGGCCGACTAACGATGTTTGTTAGTTATACGCATAGCCATTCCTTTACAAAACAAGAACAATAATTGGGCATACGTCCTACTCACACTCAAACCCGAATTCTCATCATGGATACGAGCTCATATCCGTGTCCCATGACCTTCTTCGTCACACCCTAGAATATATTCACCATTACACACGTAGAGCAGAAACATCTCTACTGTTCCCGAAGTGAGCACTCGCCAACCTAATATTTACCTACACAGCTCAGTCATAGTCTACGTAGAATCATATATGGGTACGTGAGCAACGCCAGAATATAGTACAAAGATAATCAATGTTAAAGAAAAACCAATTTTATTGCAATGGCGATGTGGATGGGAGCAGAAGCAACAGCTGTAGCTCCTGTGTTATGGTTGGTTGGGCTTTGCTATGGAAGAAGTTACGTAAAGTAACACGATATGATGGATGCTTGCTAACCTTTTCGACGATGTCTCCTCTCATTGAAATGCAACGTAATAGGGTATCAAGCAGCCTTTTGCAGAACGCCTTACTGCTCCATCCTGACCAAAAAAATCAAATATGCTGTCATACCACGTAGGACCCGCCCTTTGTGCTGTGTTGCCTTACAATACGGTGATCGTCCTTACTTATTATCGTTCCTTGCGATTCATGTTTCTCAATCTTCCCATATCGTCTCTAAATCGATATCGCCCCGTCGCTCAGCCCCACAGACGCTCCACCGCTTGCGCTTATCTCGAGAGCCGATGCCCAGTGTTCTTCCGCGAGTTGGCATATCCATGCTGCCACGACCCTTGGCCTCTCCAGAGTCACCGTCCTCGGCGGCTTCCGCAGCAGCCTTCAGCTGTGCAATTCTTTCGGCCTCTAAGGCAGCTTCCTCGGCATCAGGAGAGTCGGGAATCGTCTCTAAACTTGAGATGCTAGGACTACGGGACCTCATAGAACTAGGTGTTGAGGGAATGGAGGACGACGGATAATAAGAAGGGAAGGCGTAGCTGTTTGGCACGTATTCGGGCTTGATCGACGGCGAGCTAGCCGTGGCTGATGGGGTGCCAGGTAGAGACGAGTTGGCGCTCGATGTCGAATAAGCTGTAAAGCGTAGGGGTGAAGATGTTCGCCGATGAGTCGGATGATTGAAAGTTGTGGAAGTAGGGCTGCCCGACCCGTTCGGCTCAGCCGGTCGTTTCTCACCATCTAAGACAGAGGATCGGATTGGGGAGGTTGGAGGGTATGCCTCATCAACCGGTTTCCGCGGTACTCGACTTCTGTTGGGGGATCCGATGGGACTGGCTGGACGAAGAATCGGTGGGTAGAGTATATGACCAGAGCCGTCAACGCCTGGCATAGATCGAGTACGACCTATAGTGGGTGGCGCAAGACTGGCGACTGACTTGGATCGTGTATGGGTACCAGACAGAGGCGAAGTGGTCCGAGGTCGATACGGAAGGGAATTCGCGGTTGTCCAAGGTGACGAGGTCGGAGAGGGAGGCTCCGTCGATCGACGAGCGCTCAGAGGTTTTCGGCTGGGGTCCAGATCGATGGTATTAGGGGTAGCCGACTGGTATAGACGTAGAGAAGGCAGAGGAGAGGAGCGAAACTCCTCCATCCTCTCTGTCTCGGGAACGGGCTCCATTGCTCACGAAGATGGCAGCCCAAGCTGTCTGCCTCAGATGGTGTTCATAGAAACGAGAAGTTGCCTAGGCGGTGTCCAGGTAGGTTAAGTGGTTTATCGAGATGGCGAAAAAAGATTGATTGTATTTAGGGTAGGTGGGAAAAGACAAGCGGTGGTCCCCGTTTGATGTACAACTCTGGAATGCAGGTTTGAAATGTGAGTAGGACTAGACAATCAAGAATTTTTTAAGAAGGGAGAAGTCAGCCGAGGTGATACGCGAATGCAAGTCCGTACTGTTGTGGAACGATGACAAGGTATGGTTGGGAGAAGAGAGATTGAATCTTATGCGAACTGTATATCGCCGATGTATCGAGTCAGATTCCAAGAGTCCGAGCTCTCGTCCTGACATGAGATTGTTGAGATAAGGTCTTATGTGAGAAGGTGAGGAATAAAAGAGATGATGATGGTGATGATGATGGGTTGGTAGTTGTGATTGAAATATTATATCTGGGATCGTGATTGTTATTGTTCTCTGTTTGTTTTGATTTTATCTTTCTGTTTTTTTTCTAGGTTGCAGTTTTGGACTTGGACGTGGTCCCTAGTTCGGCCGGGAATGCTAAAGGCGGTGGGTGAGTCGGTTACATATGTAGTCAGGTTGAGTGGCATGGGATGAATGATGAATGATGGAAATGGACAAATGGGCATAGATATAAGACATGGATATGAATGGACATGGGGACATGGGCAAAAGCACTAAGCCATTGACGGAATAGGGAACTTGTGAACTTGGAACAGAAGTTGGATTCTAGGAATATCAAACACATATTATAGAACTGCGGAGATTGGAGATTGGGGATAGAAAGGGGAGGTAGGGAGGAAGAGGGAGAGAGGGGATTTAGATGTCATACCTAATCCATGAACATGAATTGTTCCTTATACTCGACACTGTTCTGTTACCGTTATTGAACAATGAACGGGGAGATCCAGATCACGCTTCCCGTTCACGCGAACCGGGGATTAGGGATAAGGAAAGATTAAAGGAACAAGGAAAAGGGAAAAAGGAAAGAAAAGAAAAGGAATAGAACAGAAATAAGAATCTCTTCTTCTCTGGTAGACAATAAACTGGTAAACTGGTAACCGGTAACCGGTAAACCCCCCGAATCTTGCCTTGTCTCGGCGTCGAGGAGGGGACCGAGATGTGTAGTGTAGTGGATTAAAAAAAAAAGATGTTCTACGAATGAAGGACTAAAGTTGTATGTACATCAAATGGGGGGGATGTACCAGTGGGGATGTAAGTGGGCACATACGGAAGAGATCACCTGCATTTGGCGCGGCGGGTTTGCTTCCAACTGCGTTCTTGATACAGTCTGGTACTTGCAGGTACAGTTAGAAGATTATGTACCTACTCAGGTGTAGGGTACATTCAGGTAGGGTACTCAGGTACTATGTGGGACGTAACTCACTTACAAAAATATAAGGCCTAAGGCCCGGTCTAGCCTGCCTGAACTGCTGGATTAAACGTCCCATTGCTCCGATTGCTCCGCTGATTCAGCCCCACAAGACCACAACCCCCCACCTTCGTTCTAGCCTTGGCAATGTATTATATAGTGTACTATGTAAGTATATGTATAGACTCTCTTAGGTGCATATGTCCATGACCATACCGTAGCACGTGTAATTGATAGTTTTCTAACATTAGGTACTTGGCGAAGCTGTGTGACCCTACACTACGGTTTATAACCTTGGAAGTTAACTGCTGGATGTAAGTGCTACGTTATAACTTACATAACCTCATACATATAAGTAAGTACCTGTATGGGTACCCCTTGTATGTAGTAGACCCCTTATAACTTTGATATATGTTGTTGAAGTCGCGGTCAAGTAGGAGGTACCTAAGTAGATAGGCTATTACAATGGATATATGATAAACAGGTACGCGAGAGATAGCGAATGAATCAATAGCAGGTGCTGCGATGTACTTAAACTTTAGAATGAATCCGTCTCGTTGCAAGGAGATGGGCTTTGAATACATGTACTAACTACGGAGTACATATATGTATATTGGTGTATCATCATGAAATACATACACTACATAAGATGTATTGTAGATTAAATCAGCTAAAGATAAGGTACTCGGTACATAGATACAACTTCGTGTTATACCTGACACTTGAATTGACTTTCGCATCCAATTGAGTTCAAAGTATGTAATAGATTGTACCCTTATCTAGTTAGGTAGGCGTGGAAGGTACAATCAAAATATGCAATATAGCAGTAAATCATCTCATTTTAGATTATCTGGCAAGTCGGATCTTGTGAAATTTAACCACAATTTTTTTTTAACTTACGACAGCCTCATCATCATCACCATCACCATTATCAACAACTACTAAACGATTAACTCATCATTGCCCTCTGTTAGCGTGATACCTAAATTATTCCGACCGGTCGACTATATCCTCAATCTTCGACTTATTACCAATTTAATACCCTCATAGAATATCGATTTCTACGCGCCCTCGATGGCCCTTGACGATTAGTGACTATTATTTCGTTCTACGCTCTCCTTTTCGCTCTGTCCTCCTCGTCTTACATCTATCCGTATCCGAGAGACAAGATTAATTCACGATGGCGCGCCCTCTGGGGCCGGTCCGTCTACGGAGGACAAACTATCTTACCTTATCCATTGGCGCGATACTTTGTATTTTCATAATATATTTTCTTTCTCATAACGGTTCAACTTCGCAACACGCCAACACGACCCGACCTCCCGCCCGTAAACCCGTTGCCAAGGCGAATATTATCGGCGAGAGACCGCCCGTCAGACGTTTTAACCTCAATAATGTTACCATCACGCAGGATCCGATCGGGAATCGAGAGGCTGTCCTCGTTCTGACGCCAATGGCGCGCTTCTACCAAGAATATTGGGATAACCTGTTAAAATTACAGTATCCTCGCGAGCTCATCACCCTCGGTTTTATCTTACCGAAAAATAAAGAAGGAAATGCGGCGACAACTGCGCTGCAGGCTCAAATAACGAAGACGCAGAAAGGGCCCGCCAAGGGTCGGTTTAGGAGTATAATCATCGAGCGACAAGATTTTGATCCTCCGCTAGTTTCGCAAGATGAGAGTGAGCGGCATAAGATGGCGAATCAGAAATCGAGACGCGCCTCAATGTCTAGGGCACGGAATTCCTTGCTCTTTACTACGTTAGGACCTGATACCTCGTGGGTCTTATGGTTAGATTCGGATATCATCGAGACGCCGCCTACTCTGATACAAGACCTGGCGTCACACGACAAGCCTCTCATCGTACCAAATTGCTACCAGAGATATATCGACTCGGAAACGGGCAAGCCAGCGGAACGTCCATATGATTTCAATAGTTGGCAGGATAGTCCAACCGCGCAGGAGATCGGCTCAAAAATTGGGCAGGATGATATCATCCTTGAGGGGTATTCCGAGATGGCAACCTATCGACCATTGATGGCTTATATGAATCATGATGGCGAAGATGTGGGCGTGGAAGTGCCCTTGGACGGCGTAGGCGGCACCGCACTGTTGGTCAAAGCGGACGTCCATCGTGACGGTGCCATGTTCCCGCCGTTCTCATTCTATCACCTGATCGAGACTGAAGGATTCGCAAAGATGGCGAGAAGGTTAGGGTGGCAAGCTACAGGCCTGCCCAATTATAAAGTAAATATCCCCTTGCATGATACCTCCCCCTAACTCGAAAAGACAAGAAAAGAACTGCCGGCAGCTGACTACTAGACGCAGGTATATCACTACAACGAATAAAAAAAGAGAGAGAACTCGGAAATCGAAAACACGACTCGAAACGCTTGTTTTTTTGGCCTTAACGAAACCCTTTGTAATCTGCCACGAGTCTCGGATCATTGCATTTTATTTGGAGATGAGGAGTTTTTATAACGCGTTGCCGGGACCGGGACCGGGACTTATTTGCGATGACGGAGTATGCGATTTTTTTTCCCTCCTCTCCTCTTCTTTCCCATCGAAGGAAGACCGGAGAAGGAAAGAAAGATTTTGAAGAAAAAGGGGCAAACAAATCCCCACGTCTACCGGCGCGGCACGGCACGGCACGGGCAACGGCGCGGTACGGCATGGTACGGCATAGGATGTGGTCAGTCGTCTCAGGGTCCAGAGGTGGGGGGGGGGGGGGGTGGAAGGGGAGAGGACATGTTTCTCCTGTAGATATTTCATGTATAGCATCACATCGCATCATACCATATCATATTACATCACAGGATTGGGAAATCTATTTTATCTCGAATCTTTCTCCATTTTTTTCTTCTTTTTTGGGGAGCAAAAGAAATGGAGCTGTCAAACTTGATAAAAATATATCAACCGGGACATGGATCCGAGCAGGTATCGGTTTTTATTTATTTGTTTATAAAAAATATCCCTATGTAGGTAGGTAAGTAACAAGGGCATCAAGACAAGAGTTATTTGAGTATATCTCCTATCATCTCGAAGCTACCTGATCATATAGATAACCTATAAGGGGGGGGTGGGGGAAATCATGTAATAAAAAATCGGTATCGTTTACAAGTCGTTCCCCATAACATCCTACGAGCGTCTTCCAAGCATTCGTTGGACGATTATAATCTTATAATGTAGGTAGGTAGGTAGGTAGGTAGTTCGGGTAAAGTATTATCAAAATACGTACGTACGTACGTTAGGTAGGTAGGTAGGTAGCGAGCAGGAGAAAGGAGCCAAATAGCTCTCTCAGGGCCAAATGCGTATCATCATGCATGGGGGGTAAGGGTAGGTACAGGTAATTCATCATCAAGTAACGGTCTGAAAAGAATAACAACATATCCAGACCGAAAGGGGGGAGGGAAGAAACGCCTACACCATGTGTTTCGTTCTGTATTGAACGACTGAACGATAAGGGGAAAGAGAAAAAAAAAAAAGAAAATAAAACACCTCCTTGGCTCCTCCTTGACCCTCCCTGATATCCCTTTTCCCGGGGTGTAGTAAGATTGTAGGCGCCTTTACCTTCTCGTGAATGGAAACCTCTACGTCGAGGTCGATTAGATAAATGTGTCTTATGTCCCAATCTGTCATCAAGTAATATGCAAATGCCACGTGGTCTCTTGCCATATTAAACATAACTATTCCTCAACTCCCTCCTCCCCTCTTCCTCATAGTGCGTGCTTGTCCGGAACCGGGGCTGGCTTTGGTCACCGTACTACCGACCCTCGTACCTCCCGCCCTCATCCCGACACCAGAACTGGACGAGGCGGCGGGCGCCGAGGGCGTCGCCGCCGCGGAGGAGGGCGGCGACGTCGACGTTGAGGGGGCTGTCGGTCTCAGGACAGCTAAGCAGCATCCGCACCGCCCGCACGCACTCCAGGATGCTGTACGCCGGCGTCCACGCCTCCTTTAGTAGGTCCAGGCAGATCTCCCCCGTCCCCAGCGCGATGTTCGCGTGTACGATCGGCGTCCGGAACGAGATCTTCGGCGGCGTCAGCGGGTATGCCGGTGGGATTGAGATGTCTAGGAGCCAGCGTCCTTCTGCGAATTCTAGCGCGTGAGTATTCTTCCCTTTCTTTCTTTTACCCTCCCCTTGTCCATCGCGTTGCCATTGGGAGGAAGATAGGGGAGAGTCATGTGAAGGCGAAGGTGAAAAGGAAGGGGAAGGGGAAGGGGAAAGGGATGAGGTGGAGATGTTTCGGGTAGTTAAAAAGGGAAACGAAGGGAAGAAGGATGGAATGGAAATGGAATACGAACCATCGTAGCCGAAGCCGACGCCCCGTCCGTTAATCACGGCCTCCCAGTGGAGCAACTCGCCCTCGCTCACGGGCCCTAGACGCTCGATCCCCTTTTCGGTCGACATCTCCTTCTCCCAGACGGCCAACTCCCTTAGCAGCCGCTTCGCCGCGCTGCGCGAGGATGACGCCGAGCCCGACATCGCTGCGAGAGAGAAAGACAAAGAGGGTTATTATTAGGGATATATATATATATGGATAACGCTTCTCTCGTATAAGAGAGATAAAGAAAGAAAGACGGGAAATTCCAAGGGATTAGTGAGAAATAAAAGAGGAGATTTTGGAAAAAGAACGAGAATATGGAGATATTGAAAGTTGGGTCTCAGAATAGAAAGATGAACCCGATTTAGGAGATGGGAGAAAGATGTGAGGTAGAAGTAGAAGGTAAAGGTTTAAACGGGTACTTTAGTTGTACTGTACTCAATGTATCACAGGCTAGTGCATACATATGTACCTGTAGGTATGTACATATCACCTACTAGGTAATACCTTCAAAGTTACGTAGATGGCAGACAGCTACCTAGAAGCTAATACTCTATTAATAACCTGGAAAGCTCCGGTGCTGATGTCCCCGTCCCCCCGGCACTTTAGGTAATGTAATCCGTACCTTACTTTCCAATTAATTATTCTTATGTACCTACACATAGTAATACTACGTAGTAGGTACTTGACAGGCTGAGACAGCGTACATCAGATGTTACAGTTGGTCCTACCAAGACAGGGGTCTGTGAACCAATCAGAATACGGCTCAGACCGAAGGCCTCCAAGGCAGGAGAACCGTTACACCAGTACGGATACATAGTAAAAGTATCTATACGTAGGTACCTATAGATGCAATTAAACATTACGCCTTCCCGTACATCTGCCTGAGTCAATCAAGGCTTACCACGCATGCAAGTTACGGCACGAGCTCTTTTGATTCTTGTCGTGGAATATTATGATTAGATACGCACTTTCCTCTGATTGTCTTGGTATTTTATTCCTTTTGAATAATATTTACGGATCAAAATCTGTGCATACAAAGTATCTTATACTACGTATGTACCTACATAGAGTACGAATACAACATCAATAATACGGATGATCTTCCGTCACGTACATGTACGACTCTGATATTACAGCTAATATATCAATTTACTTCCTCCGCCGAGCAGTTACTAACCTACGACGTAGTATGCCGAGCCAAGACTCTAAATAGGTATCTCCGGTCTTAAAATCCTTTCATATTACGAAATATATAGAATATATAGATTTACTGTGTACAATATCATCTTCGGTGAGACAGTGTTATTCTAAATTCTCACAAGTAGGCAAGAGAGCGAGGAACATTAGACAACGACAGCGTGAGAAACTTGACATCACTACGTATACTCGAGTTTACGGGTAAATACCTATGGTAAATGTAGAATCTCGATACCTAGACGGGATCTCTTATGCATGGTAAATATATGTTCGCTATTATCTTGTGTGTACAACCCCTAGATGCTCAGGTAACTCGGAGTGAGCAACTATGTGACGGGCCATGTGACAACTCGACTTTTGTTTGTTTTTTATGGAACATCTTCCAAATACCGCCCTCCATCCCGTATCATATCCTCGCGTGCTATGTCCAAATAAATCAGAGCCATCAAAAACCTCAAATGACGGCGTGCTGAGGTAGGTTTGTTTGTTTGTTTGTTTTTTCTTTCTTCGTGCCAGCCCAACTGATCAGTCGGCCTCTTCACCTCCGTAAGCAATGAAAATAGTCAAGTTGAACGTCTTAAAAAACGGAGCCGTGTTCGTGATATGGCCCAAGTTGCCGTCATGCGTTCGTAAAAGATAAAAAACCAAATGAGTGCAGGACTAAACCCTGAGATGTCGGGTTCTCGTATGCGCACAACCATGTGTGCTAGTAAAATGAAGTCATAAGTGAGGTAGTCTCGACTACCGTCAAGAAACCGTCCATCTGCACGAGGTGACTCTGTTTCGTGTAGGTAAAAGAGATGCGTTAAAATACATAAAAGTTCATCGGATCCGTCAGTGGGGGGACCGAGGGAAGCGAAACCGCCCGCCGTCCTCTATCTACCCATACGCATGAGACCCAACCGTGGAAACCCCGATAGAAAATCCTCCCTACTAGCAACTCGGAAACAAATCTCAGGATTCAGCCGGTTCCTTCGGCTTCCAAAATTGCATCATGCGACTGAAACGCTTCGTCTTGCTTATCTTGGCCTTCTTCTCCGGTTCGTTCTCGCAAGAGACTTCCATGCTTAGCTTGCTTCGTTCCCCATGCGCGCTGCTAATTAGTCGGCTAAGACTGACCAAGCTTGATCTGCGGCGACCAAATGCTGAAGAACTGAACGAGGCAGGTCTTTGATCGTGGAAAGGTAACTTCCTAGGTCGAACACTAGGGAGAAACGTGCTCTCTCGTGTCATGGTTGAGTTGCTGCTTGTTAAGGATGGAACGTCAACCGATATCCGTACCAATTCAGGACCAGGCTCGCCCATCAGTAGCGAGTGGTAACTATTTTCGTCGGCGATCGAGGACGGAGCAGTCGAAATTCTCTGAGCATCGTACGACATTGGCGAGCGTGGCGATGGAAACGACGACGTATAACTCATGGCGTAGGGTGTAGACGGCATAGCCAAAGGCATGGGGGCCATTGAAGCGCTTGTCTCAACCGGATCACATTCACCGCTAAGGGTCTTGCGGGGAGATGGTAATCCCAAGTCAGAAACTTCCGAGGTAGTTGAGATGCTGAAGTTACGCCCAGGGGTATCGTAGTTAGGCTCCTCTGCAATGACTTCCTCACGAAGATCGATCGAGCTTTCTGTCTTCATCCTAGATCCCGGTCGTTGCATGTCCAAGCTCGATCCGCTGCCTTTCCGCTCGACAGAAACGAGAGCCGGTTGAATGTCTTTCGGGCTAACTTTGCCAGACTCTTGCTCCTGTGTAGGTGTCGAGTTTGTATTATTTTCAGCGCTATACGTCGATCCAGCTTCGTCAGCAGAGTTGTCCAGTGACTTGGCGGAAAACTCCTCTGATGGCGTCTTTGCACTTAAGTCCTCTTCCTCCTCCTCCTCCTCCTCCTCCTCGAAAACATCGGCCATAGTTGAGGAGCTAGCAAATCGCTGTATGCCAAAACGCGCGGCTTCAAAAGGAGGCATCTCCGGAGCACTTTCAGCACGACGGTGATAATGCATACCCGGACCACTAAACCCTCTCATGCCAGCGGCACTGTGGAGTTGACGCTTAGGCGGAGCACCAGATTTCTGTGCCTCTTCCCATTGAGGATCTCGACTGGACGGTGTGTTAAACGGACCAAGAGCCGCATCAAGGTCAATCATAGGATAAGATATATCGTCGTCATCATCATGCATACCGATAGACCTCGAAACAATAGGATCAGACTGAGGCTCGGTAGGCTCAGTCACCGTGACCATCGGTGTTATAGGCGCCTCGGATATTTGCAAGAGGCGACTGTCCAGCTTTTCGATATCCAGTTCGTGGTGTACTGGTGGCGTTTGTGAGCGTCGACGAACGGACTTAGATTTCTGAGGTCTTAATTTCGATTTTCTTGTTAGGATAGAGCCAGCCCATGACCTAACCTTTTTCTGCTTCTTCTTTCTTCCCGATCCCTTTTTGCCCTCTGATCGAGAGATGCCGTTTAGGCCTGGCTGACGCTTGGTCTCTTCTTCGGTCTGTACCAATTCTGAGTTTTCCGCTGTATTGGACGAATTAGAGCTAACCGGCCTTGTTCTCGTAGGTGAGCTAGAAGTCGTAAAGGTCTCGAGACCAAAGAACGACCACTTTTTAGGCATCTTTGATGGGCTCGGTGTTGTAGGCGATCTAGAGCCTCCATGGGAGAGTTCCGTTAGTAACGGAATCGAATTTCGTCGGCGCGACGAGGAATCTCCGTTGAGAGGATGCAGGCTCGGAGTTCGCTCCAATATAGCCCCTGCCGTACTCGGACGTGAGTCGCTCTTTGTACGAGTAACAGGCGACCCAACCAGGCTAGGAGAATCGCGATCTGTAGATGCTGGATTTGTTGTAGAGATGAAAGAAGAAATGCTACTAGAGACCCGATGACCTGGACGGACGGTTACCGTACTTGAAGTATCAGTTGAAACCATTGACGCAGGGCGAGGGATAAACTCCAGTGTATCAGAAAATCCAACACGCGTTCGTGCAATCGGCTTCGGTGGCGGAGTCGACCTTGATAGAGCGGGAGTAGGCATCTCGTCAACTTCGGCCTCGTTTACCTGTGCAGGAGGGAGTTCAACTTTAGGAGGCTCGGTAACTGCAACAGGGAATTTGCAAAAGTTATCATCAAAGTCGGCTGGACTGGTGGGCGCACTACTACCCCTCAGCGTGTTCGGGTTCGGCTTCAATATCATAGTCAGATCGTGACTGGAAATGGCACTAGAGCGGCGATGGGCGTGTCCCCTCTTCGGATGGGAGTCTACAGGAGACAGCTTAGGTGACGCCATTTCGCTCTCTGATCTCGTCGGGCTCGTACTCATCACGGTAATCGATCCTCCTGATTTGAGCTTGCCGCCAACAAATTCACTCCCGCCTCTCCTATGACCATTCCGGTTTGGAGGTACCATAGGCCCTTGTGAGGAAATCGGACTGAGCAACGACTCGTCAGGACTGAGAGTCGCACCTGGGTTAAATGAGAAGTCCGATAGGGCTGACGATCTAGAAGTTTGACCCCGCATATTTGGCTTGGGACCAAGACCCGGATTAAAACTGAAGTCTGGCAGTGCAGACGACCGGGGTGAAGAATCTTCCAACCCAGCTGTAAGATCAAGAGCTCGTCCCTGGAGTTCTATGGTAGACTGAGGTCGTTGCCTTGGTGTCCTAGATGATGATAGGGACGCCGAAGACGAAGAAGGGCGAGCAGGAAACACGAAAGGAGGATTCGGCGGAGGTAAGCTGGTCCGCGGAGAGGGCTGTGCATTGAAGACAGCAGAGTTATTCATATCGCCCATCATAGTTGTCTGGGTAGAGTGGCTGGTAGCAAATATGGTAGCCATTTTTCCTTCAAGCCGCTCCGCGACAGACGGGGGAACCCTAAGTATAGAGGAATATCATAGAGTGTTTTTTTTATTATCCGTGCCGAGCAGAGGTCGAAGCCGACAAACTAGGTGGACATGACAATTTGGAGATGCCACGATGTCGGGATCTTTAATGATTCAAGTTATCGTCAGTTTAATTGACAATTGCTTCCAGGCCAACCTAATTCAAGATCGAGAGCGTAATTCGTCGGAAAAGTATTATCATACCTTTTAAGTCGGTGATAAGCTAAGATTTTCGCGTAAAGGTCAGTATTGAATTATTGTTGTTCTGTTTCCCTCCCGACAATAATTGCCAGCGAAAGAAGGAAAAGTAAAGATAGGTGTAGGATAATGGAATTGAAAGAATTATCAAAGGAGCGGACGGCCAAGACCAGAGCAAATCTAATAACGACGAGATTTGCTACTGGAATTGAGCCACTTGGTTTATGATGGTGGTGGTTGAGGGTTAGAGGGTGGAGGAGTGAAAGGATTGAGAAGTTTATCGCAGTAAAGACGACGACGGGAAGGTGGAAATGTGGACGTCGAAAAAAGCCAACGTTTAGACCATTGGGTTTGTGCTGGGGTGGACCGTGCGAGCAACTTTTGTCTTGAATGTTATCCCATGCAAGTACATTAGCGCGCCAGGGTGGGCCCTGGATATAGTCACTGTAACAATATCGCAAAATATAATTATCTAGAAAAACTCAAAATAATACTGGTTATTCAAGACTGTCACTAGTATAATTTCATATATAAAATAATCCAAAACCCCGTGATGGTTCAGGATCGAGACGGTTTTCAATTCTTGAGACGGTCTCTAGGTTTTGAGACGATAATTTTATCCAGAACCCTGTGACAACCTGTGACGGCTTGAGATTGAGACGGTCTTCAATTTTTTGACATGATATTCAGATTTCGAGATGATAACCCTGTCCGTAGCCTCCATCGTGGCTACCTCGTATACGTACAACCTCTATTGCAACTGCCTCAACCTACTTATTTTTACGTACAACTTATCTTACCCTACTTACCTACCTATATACTGAAACAAGGGATAATCCTCTCACGCGTACGTAGAATAAACCTCGTAGCTTAATGGTAAATCACGTAATCTATTCCTGTAGACCTGTAATTCGAACCTCATCGCGAGCAGTAAAAATTTGTATTATATAATACAAAGTAAGTACCTAAGTACCTAAGTAGGTAGGTAACCAAGTAGGTAATACGAGTAACATTTCAATACAGTATTAGATACCTGGTATATGAATTTATTTTTTTATTTTTTGATAATCTCATTTTGGACTGGAGACGATCTCAGGTTTCCGAGACGCTGTCGAATATACAATGTTTTTTTCAGGATAGCGTCAGGAGACTACGTCAAACCTGAGATTGAGTTCAAATTCTATGACTATCCTAGAGACCGTCTCCAGGGCCCACCCTGGCGCGCTAATGTATCTAAGTAACTGAGTGTAGTAGGAAAAAGTACTTCTTAACCCGACGAGGATCTCGGGCTTGCAGGGACAGGGGTACATATATAAGTACATATGTAGGATTTTGGTATGGTACCTGTGTGCTTTTCCGGTATATTCAATGTTCACAAGAGCACGGTAGCTTCAAGTTATACCATATGTAACTATCGGTAAGTAACAACATTAATAAAAACCTAACATATTGAATAAACAATAAAACTATATGCTAAGAGGTAATTATGCTATTTATTCTAGAGAAATAAATCTTATATTGCAGTAACAATGACCTGCTTTGTTTGATTCACTATACTTTCACTTAGTAATGTGAAGTCATTCACTGTTGAGTCAATAAGAACGCCTACCTAACAAGGAGGATTCGACAAAACTGTACTGTATACTCGCCTTTTAACGAAGACGCGATCTACATACATGTAAGTACCTATTGATGTTCTTTATGAAGTATAGTACATACGCATATGTACATTACCTAGGTACCTATATAGTACTTCGATGTCTACGATCTACACATATCACAGTCATACCGAGGAAGACGCTTCCAACCTGTATTGTAGGTATTCACATAACATATTAAGGGACCCTGCAGAAGATTACGTTTACTTGGACTAAAGTGTCCAGAGTGTCCGTACCTAGCACACGAGCAATGATATAGTCATGAAATACAGTTAACATTATAATTCACTTTTCTGTAATGAATACATGGGATGTACAGTCACACCTGTTGTCAGAAAGTGTCGAATATTTCTACAACGGTATGTATTTTATTACGTAGAAATGGCCCATGCTCTCATAATAATAGTTACTTGCGGCGTTTGCAATATGATTGAGGCTCGTGTAAGGTATGACGAGGGAAACAAAAACACAACAAACTGTGGAGGATTAAAAGTAAAAATAGTCCATGTGAGTACAGTAAGACGGTAAATATGTGTACGTTAAATGTACGTATATATGTCCCTGTCGTCAAATATCCCGTCTAAATTCATTATGAACAACATAAGTGCATGTTAGGTTTATTGCGATGTGCAGGCCTTATGTACAATGAAATATGTAAAGTCCACTCAGTCTTCCCAACTTCCCTAACAATAGGTACTTTCAGGGTTGCAAGTGAGCGGCACGGCGAATAGGAAAAAGTGGTTTCATTATCCTTCGTCACTCTTCCGTGACCGTCATTTTAATCAGATGACCTAGGAAACGGAAAACAAAATAACCATCCCTAAAGAAGCGGTTCGTCCTAAAAAACCTGATCGATCCCCAAAATCGAATGCCCCTGAAAGATATGTACAGTACAGTACACTACGCAGCGTGCGCCATTGTTTAGAAGCCGAACCCTTGACATTAAAATAAAATGCGTATTTATACGCAGCTAAATGAATATGCATTTATGTCTTCAGTACGTATTCCGCATAGAATATATCCGCTTTCCTATTTAGGACTCAGGGCCTGCATCTTGGCGGTTCCCCCTGCAGCGTCCTATCCTTTCTTGGATATCACCCACCTGGGGTTCCTGTCTTCGGTTGCTTTGTTGCATCTAGTGTACGGCTGAAAGGCTTCGAGATTATGTACGAACAACACCGTTCCGTACATATATTTACACATGTTTGTAAGTAGCTAGGTTATGTATCTATGAAGCCGGATATACAAAACATTGTACAGAAATCCTCCTCAAATTGCATTTAAATATTGAACATTTGAAGCTTCACATAAGTTACATAGATAACTACATGATATTTGTTTAACAATCTTGAAAATCAAACGCAAAGCGAGGTGCAAAAAAGAGGCACATGATGAACAAAGCTAATATCAGTCTTATTCCGCGTAGTAGGACAGCTACGATTTAGTACAAAGTATGTAGCCGGCTTAGCCGTAACTAAGAGCTTACCTCAGTGCTGTAGATACATGCACTGTTCTTATACGTACCTATCCAAGGTACTTATGTAGGTTAGGTACACCTTGCATATTGCTGCAAGCCCGTAAGCAGCCGTTGCATTAGCTTTCATGGTTCAGTAACCAACCAAGGACAAGGAATTCGAGGTGCTCAGATAACATTGCATAAGTCTGTGGGTATTTCGGCGGATAAAGAGAGGTAGTTGATCATCAAGATGAGTAGGTAATACATAGGTACTATATAAATTACCAGGTTGTATACGGAGTATGTCCGTTTCTATTCTGATTTTTTATTTTCTAATTATTTTCTTTTCTTTTAAGAATTAGCATGATTTAGAGCAGAGACCAAGGCAAGACCATTGTCGTTAGGGCGTAGAAACAAGCTGAGCTGAAAGTAACGATCTACTAAAACAAACGAAACGAGCAATCTTGTCTATACGTGGTAATTTCTTTAACGAAATGACATAATTAATATAGCACATACCTAAGTGGGTAAGTATATATGTATACGTTCATACCGTGTATATTGCTGGCGGCTATGTTCTTCATCTAAGCCTCATTCTCTATATCGGTTATAACTCTGAATATAAACACGAAGTAATTACTACATAGTAGTATTAAGTCTAATACACTACAACGATGGATAACCAGGGCGAGTCCTTGTTTTTTGGGGGGTCAAATGATTACAACGTACATGTACTGGTGATAATAGAGTTACAATATGTACATACCTTGCCTACGTACCTACCTGAGTACTCATAACACCATTTGCAGAGAGGCCCTTGCTTCGTCATATCGAATTCCTTGGGGGTCACCTAAGATATACGTACTATGTAAATTAACTTCAAATGTTCATCCCCAGATACTATGTAAGTGCCAAAAGTCTATAAAATAAATAATTTCGAAAAAAGGTAATATTTATTCATTTTTCCTACGGTTGCTCTTATACGTACCTCCTATCTAATGAAGATGTTTAAGTCGACAAGGATGGCGCGTACATACATATCCGTAGTGTACGTAGTGTACGTAGTGTAATTACTTGGTAATAGAAGAAAACAGATCTGTCAACTACACTAATACCTACTATGTAGGTAATAGGTAATGAAGGAAATGAATGGGAAAAATTACCCGACTCGAGCGGCCTCAAGTTGCGGTTTCTGCAGTTTCATTAACGCAGGCACCTACATAAGCCAATTAGGCGATTAGGTTCGCTGTGATAACCGGGCACCTGCACGACAGATCCAGCGCGTTGGACCTCGGGAGCTGGACTACACTATGCTAATCCAGGCTAGGCTAGCTTACATACACTATGCAGGTACGTATCAAAAGCCTGTATTGTACTGTATCTGCAGTACTTAGGAAAAAGTTTGATCCAACATCCGTCCCGCTACATTCTTCTTTACTTCCAAGGTTCTACCAATAAGTGGATCCCCGTCAGTTTAATCCCGGCATCTTTTGTGAAAAATAATTCGATCTCTTAGCATCCAGTTGTAATTTGTAGGAATTTGTACGCACTGCGCCCAACTTACCGAAAAGCGGCTCAAAACTGGGCATCGATATAACATATCTACAATACTGATATTGGCCTTGCTATTGAGTCACGCTTGCCAACATGTCCAGTATTACAGTCGGGGAAGAGAAGAAGCAAGAGCCTCAGGGCATGCGCAAGAATGGTGAGGGCGGCATTTCTATCTCTATTTCTACTCAAAGCATATATATTTATATTCTACAGGAAAGCAGTGGCATCCCTCACGGAAAGCATTTCGCCCCGGGTCTGGTTTGACATCATACGAGAAGCGAACGAAATTGCGCATAGCGACAACTGCAACGAAAGCAAAGGAAAAAGAGATGAAAGATGAAAAAGAAGCAGAGAGACAGGTATACCTCCATCAGTAGTGTTATGCACCTCGTAAAACACAGCTAATGTAAGGAATTAGCAACGAGTCCAGGCCATCAAGGAGAAACGCGCGGCAAAGGAGGAGAGGGAAAGATATGAGAAGATGGCGGAGAAAATGCACAAGAAACGAGTCGAACGGCTAAAAAGAAAAGAAAAGCGCAACAAACTCCTGAATTCGTGAGCGACGAGAACAAGGATAGCATCCTACACGATGTGCTGGAGAATTATGCCCACAATCGACCACCTGTCTGGTACATTTTGAGATAGAGCTTGGACATAATCGACTGGACACGGACAAAATCGACCAACGGCAGAGACACCGGAACAAACCCGGGAGAACGGATGGATCCATTGATCAGTCCAAGAATATATGGACTGAAAGTCGGTCAGGAATCAAGTTCTACATTAGCCAGCTCGCATTCTCGGAAAGAAAGGCAGTCGCTGGCCCACGAAGCTTTTTCTTTTCTTTTTGCGGTGTCTAATGGTTGACTTTAGGTCAGAAGCAACCAGAATGAATAGTAAATGGAACCGCAGAACCGCAGAAAAGAGACAAGGTAATCTTGACAGGCTATAGCAAGGTTTATACGGTTCATAGCGGTCTGCACAGCTATGAAGATGAAATTAACTTGATTTACGTGTACAAAATGTACGCCCATGCTATACCTACTAGGTACCTATGACGTGCGTGTAAAATCAACATTTAGGTATCGACACGAGGATATCGATTAATAATAGGCGCGTTATAGGTATAGATGTAAGTTAGGTACATGTACCTCTTATGACAGGCAACTTTAATGTCCAATACTCTACATGTATCAATATGAACAATAATCCACGGCTGACATGTGATAGCGTATATAGGTACCTGTATATTTGCGGTAGTGGGGTGTACGCGCATACATCTACCTACCTACATGTCTGTAGTACACTACCTAGGTACACCTACCATTGCCAAGACAGATTCATAGGTACCCTAGACTCCTGTAAGGTTCCTTTCAAAGGTTTCAATAGAAGTCGGCATTCTTCCAAAAATGCTTCTACAATTTACACACATTCATTATATTCTTGATGCCCATCATCTATCATGTAGGTACCAATAACCACCATTTGTAATAATACCTAATCTGACATTTCGTTCAATGTTGTTTCTATGTTTGTAGTAGTATAACTACATGTTCTAAAGTATATTACTTGCTTTATTTCCTTTTATTACCACAAAGACGCTGCTGCATCCACGGGGTAAATCAAGCTACCTATACTCCGTATTCATCCTTCCTATTTACCCAGGTACCTGTTAGGAGAATGTCCAAGAATCAAGATTTCGACCTCCTGAAGTCTACATCTACCTCCCCACCACCCCGACCTCGTCACCAAGTTAAACGATCGATTTCGGAGCTATCGTCGCCAATCAAATTATCCCGATACCACCACCACTTACATCATCTTCATCAGCGAAAAGACCGCGACAACGATGATCATACTCCTTTATCCGCGGGCCCCATGCTTCAACTTCCTCGAAGCTCGCTCGAGCTACCGCGATCCGAAGGCACGACTCCATATGCAAATTCTGAAGTTGGTCTTAGAATAGGCATGCTAAATACAGCGTCCGAAGATGTTTTACGTAGCGGTGGGTCTACGGTAGCTCAACCGTCGTCGATCACTCAAGAGGAGTTGCTGCGCGAGCAGAGAGAGAAAACGACATCCAGATTAACGTTCGTGACTACTTCTCATGAAATAAACCAATTATCGATTAATTGTTATTTTGCGACGACTAACACGCGCAACATTAGGGGCTTGAGTAGATCACTCATAGAATTAGATACCTCTTCGATTACGACTACGAAACGTCTAGACGAGACGTATTCCGCCGTTCTCGAAAAAGTCGGCATGCTTCAGAGTATGATAATCGCTCTCAAAGAGCTTGCAAGCATGTCACAACAACTAGACGAGAACTTCAAGACAGAGTCGCAGGAACTAGTAAAAGAGCTGGAGCAACAAGCCGACTCCCTTGGTTGTTTCGATGACCAACAGATACGTGTCGAGGAGCTTCGAGAACGCATACACGCAGGCCGCGACAAGGTTGAATTTCTAAGCAAACGGGTTGATGTGGTGCGAGGACGAATCGAGGGCTGGGAGAGAGCAGATATGGAATGGCAAGAAAGGACTAGGAAACGCCTCAAGATCATATGGATAATCATGTCTATCCTGGCGTTTTTGATTATCCTGCTTCTCGTCGGCGCCCAGTATGCGCCTTCATCCGACGGCATATCCTCTCTTGCGAAATCAGCATCTAATAACGAGCACGGTGAAGTAAATGCGAGCGATGCTGATGGTAACCAAAGTGTGGGCGTCGCCGCGATGATAGATGGTGTAAGAGAGGTGCTCGGTAGCGGGAGAGGTGACGAGTCTGCCGGGGACGATGTATTCCGAGCTTTCGACGAACTGTGAATTTCTCAGGAGAAATTTTATGAGGTCGAATTAATTACAATACATAAATAGAGATGATACCCCAAATTTCCATAAAAAAATAAGAGATATGCTTAAATGGAGAGAATACCATGGATTGGTAAGAAGCATGTATGAGGCATCGCCAATCATGGCGTCCTATCCTTGAGTGACCACAATTGCGCACATAAGTGGTTAAAGGCTATAGATAGTTGGTTGGTTGGTCCATTCGCTTGTACACCATGGACTCCCGAATCGCTGCCTTGCTTGTGCCGCCCTAACCGAGTGAGTCTTTCATGTGAGTACAGGTATGTGGGTTAGCGTGCAGGCTTAACATAGCCATTCTCTAGCGGCGCGTCGGCTCTTAGTGCAGATCCGCAGTCCAAGCATGACATTCCGCTTCGTAATCCTCGATGGCGTTGAGGTCAACATCATCGATACCTACCTACATAGGTATGCGTATACTACATGTAGGTACTGTACAAGTACGTTACCTACCTTGTATACGTACATCCTATAGCTCCTATTCCCGATGTCGCAATGTTGATGTACGTAGGTCATTAATTATTCCTATCTTTTCAAGGGTCAGGTATTTAAAAATCGAGAATTTATTCTTATATCATTTACGTAAAGCAGTCGTTAAGAATACACACAATCGCGGGGCGCATGACGTTTTAAATTACCTTGTACCGAGTATAAAATTGACGTCATACCTGATCTAATTCATGTGTATCTACTCCGTACTTCGTACCGAGACTTTCTTTGTACGGAGTAGGTACTCAAGTGAAATCTGTACCTATTATGAAACATTCAAGAAGGCGTGACTAACTAGAAATCGGCTCGGAGTTATCGCATTGCATAGTATGAAGTACATAGCAGCTTCTTAATAACCAAGCTCAGCTCAAGTTTCTAGAACAATTTGATTCAAGTAAGAGCGACTAAAAGAAAAGTCACATAAAGGTGCGGGTATAAATCCTTATAAACGTACCCACAATATACCGATACATGAGGTAAAAGGTATGTGGTTCCTTACATCAATGTATTACCATTGAAAGTATTTTTCGTCCTTCACTGCCTCATAATCCAAGACATTATCCTTGTGTTTATTTTATTTTTGTTTTGCTGCATTTCCTTCTAATTTATTTCATCTTTACTTTTCCTTCTCAACTCCCTTCTCATCTCCGTCCAATACGTCTGATTCAATCTATTTAAGGTACCTACGATTTTGGTCAATCGGTAGTGGATTATAAAGAATCTTAGAGAGAAGAACAGAGAAGAAAGGATCACAGCTAACGAATACCGGATCTATCCATTTTAGAGATCCTTCCCCCGCCATAATCCACTCGCCTATACGTACGGAACAACTTCAATATTGGGCGCCTAACGTAATCGTCGGCGCTCAATTTGTATTTTAAGGCTTTGGAAAGAAACGAGATTTCCTAAGGAGCAAGAGTAAAGACGAGACTTGGGATAATCTATATTCATCCTTTTTTTTTCTTCGACTGTAGAAGAATTAAAACAAAAAGAAACTCTCTATCGGAGAATGTCTCGTACGAATTCGACCCAGGATACCCCCCGCGGCCCTATGACCGCTGCCGCCACCACCACCACCACCACCACCACCACCACCACTACAGCTACCACCACAACTACCACCAAGACTTCTGCCCCTCTTGGCCAGACCTTGACTGGAAAACAAGAGCACTGTTCGTACTTGGCCTTGGCAAATCGTCTACCAATCGTTACTCTCACGCTAACAGTCGCATTCTACAGATCTCAAACGAGAGCTCATATCCGAACAGGTTAATTGGGAAATATCTGAATTAAATTCTCCTACCGCGCTTCGTAGGTTCGGTGCTCCCTTTAAATCGGAGTTTGGAGAAGTCTCGCCTTATGATTCAGAGCTCCCTATTCTCCGATATATATTCGTACATCATGTTCGCGAATTCCCCTTCCTCGATAAGGCAAAAGAGAAGGAGTTCTGGCAGGATAAATTACAAGTTGTATGTACTTGCATTTACTCGATATCTCTTACACGATACTAACACGGCAGCCCTTCGTATGCGTTTAGTTCCTCGAGTCCTTTGCCAGCAAGAATATCTCATCTTCCGAAGACCGTTTAGAAGAGACCAAGCGTCGAAAGCTTGCTCTAAAATGTCGAAAGTTGGTCGAACTGATGATGGTATCGGGAGTTCCCACGGCCTCGGGTTTCGAAGAGCGGATAAGGTTCGCGGAGATGGAGATCGTCGATCGAGATGCGATCGACACCGGCATGTTGAACACCATGCCAGAAGGGAATTATGTTAATGGTTGGGATGTCAACGTTGCCGGAGTGCACATCACCCGCGTGAAAAGAAACATCAGGCGCCATAAGCATGCGGTACGTAACACTTTGACTTTGTTCTTACAGTTCCCCTCTAACTCGTTGCAGGAGTTCTTGCTACGCGTCAAGCGGAAGGGGGAGCTTGAACATTACGTGGGCAGACGATACGGCGATTTCGTCCGATTACATAGACAGCTAAGGACGGAACTTCCAGGCAAAGTCCTTCCCCCATTACCAAAGAAGAACAAGTCGGATACGACCGCGACCAACTTACTACCGCGGATGGTCGATGGTGTCGATGATTCTGACGTCTCGTCCATCTCGTCCGTTTCTACTGCAGGTCCTGGGTTTCACGGCAACGGGCTTGCGGAATCGATGAAGACCCTCGCTGTTCGAGACCACCGCCGAAATAAATCAGTGGCATCCAGCCGTACGTCACCACGCCCGTCAGTTGAGGCCTCACTGAGCCCGACTGCAAGTCCTAAACTCGAGGTGAGTTATCACTTCTCTGAAAATTATATTCGTATTCCGATCCTAGGCGAACGAGAACTAACATTTACAGAACACGATTCTTTGGCGTGAGAGTCAGCGTATTTCGTTGAGAGCGTTTCTACGATACTTGTTACAAAACCCTCAAATTGCGCAGACCAAAGCACTACAACAGTTTTTAACGCACGATCCTATTACGCCGACCGACGATGATGTGGAAGACATCATGCGGCGTAAAGCCGTCGATGAGAAGCGTATGGAGGAGCAGAAGCAGTTTTACGAAATAGCAAGGAGAAGAGCTGCAGAGTTGGACGTGTATATGGAGCAGTTTCGTCAAGACATTGTCGAACGTAACGGGCTGACCATGCTTCTCCAAGAAATCAAAGACAAGAACACGATTCAAGATTTAAGCATGCAGTACCAAAAGTTTGCCGAGTGGCTCCGTATTGAAGTGGCCGCGACCATCTACCACCTATTTCTCGCCGAAGACAACTCGCCAGAACTGTTTGCGCAACTGAAGAGAATCCACTCCTTGATTCCGTATACGATCATGAAAAATGTGATTCGGATTGCGAATCCTGCGGCCGTCATGTCTGGGGTGCTCGATATTTTCCTGGCACAGCCTTTCGGATCTCGATCTCTCATGCAACATATTTTCTCGTTGACGTTAAACGATGGGATCAGGAACTACCAGAGGTCCATCGATGCTCTAGCCATCACGATCGGAGATGATGTTTTTGTGCAAAAAATAAAACAGTTCACCGAGGCCGAGGAACATGTCAAAGCGGCGATCCGAGAGGAAGCGGAATCTGAGAGCGTAGACATCATCGTTGCTATCATGCGCTCTGAAATATTTGCGCCAGCACTCACCTCGGAGCAAATCGGAAGGTTATTCAACGCATATGTCGCATTTAACAATGCAGTTGAGAACGTCGATAAAGAGCTAAAGCAAGGCGCACAACTTTTTTCGTACCTAAAGCAGCTGATGAAGCTGCAGACTAGACAACGCGACAAAGCGATGATGCTCAGCTTGATCGAGGAGCCAGTTACTCTACGGTTGCTTCGAGACCTTTTCACTATCTTTTACGAACCCCTCGTACGAGTTTACAAGTCGGCAAATGTGTATAGCAGCATCACCGACTTCGCTGTTTTCATCGATGACATGATTAAGGTATGTTGTTTTCCATCTGTGAACCCTGAAGTTTATTGACAGTGAGACAGGTCATAGATAAGTGCCGGGACCAAGATGCGTCGGCCGATCCGAATCAGACTGTGCAAGCTTTTATAGATCTTTGCCAGCGCCACGAGCATAACTTCTATAAGTTCATTCATGAGGTTCATACGCATGACAATGGCCTCTTTACACAACTGATGGGTTGGATCGAAAACATCTTGGAATTTCTGAGAAAGGGCCCGACTGGTGGAGCTCTGGATATCAATGCCCTTTTCGAAGGAGCCGTGGCGAGCGGAAGTTTAGATAAGGAGAAAGCGATCGAGGAGATTAATCAGCTTATATCCTGGCAAGAAGCTCGCAAGAAATGGCATCACGATAAGACCCGACAAAAGATGGCCGCTGAAGGATCGGTCGGGACCGATGCTGGTATGCTAGGTATGGCCAACTTTCACGCTAGTGACTTTGGGCTCAACGAGATGGATATAGAAGACATGAGCTACGACGACGGCTCCGACGACGAGGCGGAGGCGGAAGAGGAGGACGAATTAGATCCCATCGAAGCGGAAAGACGAAGAAGGGCTAAGAGGCAGGACCGCCTCAAAGCTCGCGCTGGCGAACCGCAGAAACCGGAAGTACACGAGGTGCATCAGCTAAAGGGCAACTTTATCGAGATGCTACGACAAGTTCTAGCACCTTAAAGGGAACCAAAGCCTATAGACTTAATTCGATTCGATACTAGAGTCGAAGTTTAAGAGAGAGAGCATCGTTGCGTGCGGTTTGTTGCTGACATCCCACATTGACAAAGTAGCACGAAGAAAGCGGGCAAAGCCAGGTTTAGCTGGTATATTTGCTGAATTCATCATGCATTGATGCAGGAGCGTATGTTGGAAGGGCGATGCATATCATGGAGTATTGGAGCGCCTTTTTTCTTTTCAATAACCTATAGAGTTGCCTATTCGAGGACGGGTGACCTGTAGGTGTAGGGTACAACCAGACATGCATGACAGCACTTAAAAGGGCATGTGTGTTAGCTGTGGCGGCAGGTTAGAGAATAAATAAAATAGGTACCTTTGAATGTATAACGGTACTTAAATCTTATGTACCTAGGGCATACCTCGGCTTCGTCTTACTACATCCTATGTATGTAGTTATCCTATATCGGATTATTTTGTGTTCCCTTACGGCCAATCCGGGGCATATGGTGACTTGTATTTTTTATAACTAATTACAGTAGTTATTATATTTAACGAAATAGTTACAGATATTTGATATTAATTAATTAAGATCCAAGTATGATATATACATGTTTATACACATGATATGTACCTGGGTACCTGGTAGGTAGACTTGTAAGATTCAAGTCCGCTTTCAACATTAAACGCTGTACGCTTAGATGAATAAGAGGATCCGAAACATGCGACACGTGATAATGATGATGATGACCTATGTGGGCGGCTTCTGTACTACCCAAGTGCATGTACGTATTATGCACGTAAAAGAGTGGCTGCTTTTGAAAAGCGAGAGTTTAGAATGTACATAGAAAATGTGGAAACGGCCGGCTTACTTTTGTTCCCTCGGTAATCAGAATCGACGCTATTGGACCGGCGCTGAATTGTTTCTAGTGGCAGCTGCGGTTCAACTTTGCTCGGCATCATCACTTTTTTTTTTCTCTTAACCCTGTTTTGCCGGTTTCCTAATCCAATTGTCTTTTTTTTATTTTTATTTTTTTTTGTTAATATCCCCCCCCGAACTTGGTACTTGCGGGAACAAGAGATAAGGTAGAGAGCAGAAGAAAAAAAAAAAGAAAGAAGAAGTAATAGAGAGAGCGAGAGAGTGTGTGTGTCTCCATCGTTGGTGCAACCGTCTCCTCTCCCCTCTTTCTCTTATACGTTTTTTTGCAAATCCTCTGCGATGGCATCGTCAGCGGCACTAAGGAGGTTAGCCACCGGCTCTACCGTGAGTCCTTCTCCTCCCTTGCTTAGGAAGAACTGAGAGGTCGCATCAAAGCTCCCGTTCGAATTGGAGAATTCCGTAGTCAGATCAGATAGAGACGTAGCTGACCTTTATTTTCTTTTGCTTCGCTTCGACAGTTTTCCCGCGCGGCGAGGTGCCAATCCAGAACCTTTTCTTCCACGCGACCTGTCTGTATGTGTCCTCCCGCGACTTACGCAATCGAATTGATGTCTGATGGTGTTCGCGCATAGCCCGGATCATCTCAAGTAGACCTCTACGAGCCAAGGAAGCGCCGATACATGTTAGCAACAAATATCCGGTTATTGTACGTAGCATCTTCCGCTTCTCTGCTCGATATTGGACCACATCCTTCCTTTCCTACTACTACTATAAAAGCCCACGACGATTAATCTGGCCGTAGGACCATGAGTACGATGCCATCGTCGTCGGCGCAGGCGGATCGGGATTACGAGCGGCGTTTGGTCTTGCGGAAGCAGGTTTCAATACGGCCTGTATATCGAAACTCTTTCCCACACGAAGTCACACAGTCGCGGCACAAGGTGGGATCAACGCCGCCTTAGGAAACATGCACGAGGACGATTGGAGATGGCACATGTACGATACGGTCAAGGGCTCAGATTGGCTTGGTGATCAAGATGCTATCCATTATATGACGAGGGAGGCTCCGGCGTCCATTATCGAGCTAGAGAACTATGGATGCCCGTTCTCGAGAACGGAGGATGGTAAAATGTAAGTCGGAGCTGAGTATGGGGGTTGAGTACGAGTGATTAACGCTCGCTTGTCAGATACCAGCGTGCGTTCGGTGGTCAGTCGCAGAAGTTTGGAAAAGGTGGTCAGGCATACCGTTGCTGTGCCGCCGCCGACCGAACCGGACACGCTCTCTTGCACACGCTCTACGGCCAGTCCCTACGACATAGTACCAACTACTTCATCGAGTTCTTTGCTTTGGATCTGATCATGGAGGACGGGGAATGTCGCGGTGTGGTGGCGTACAATCAGGAAGACGGCACTCTTCATAGATTCCTTGCGCAGAACACTGTCTTAGCGACGGGCGGGTACGGTCGAGCGTACTTCAGCTGTACGTCGGCACACACCTGCACAGGTGATGGTATGGCTATGGTTGCTCGTGCCGGTCTTCCTAACCAAGATCTTGAATTTGTTCAATTCCACCCAACGGGTATCTATGGCGCAGGGTGCTTGATCACGGAGGGCTCTCGAGGTGAGGGTGGTTACCTCCTCAACTCTGAAGGCGAGAGGTTCATGGAGCGATACGCTCCCACGGCGAAGGATTTGGCCAGTCGCGACGTCGTTTCGCGATCCATGACCCTAGAAATCCGTGAAGGACGAGGTGTAGGTCCTGAAAAAGATCACATTTTCCTCCAGTTGAGCCACTTACCCGCCGAAATCCTTGCCGAACGTCTACCTGGTATTTCCGAGACCGCCGCCATCTTCGCTGGTGTCGACGTCCGCAAGCAGCCTATTCCTGTTCTACCTACCGTCCATTACAACATGGGTGGCATTCCTACGCGATACACTGGCGAAGTTCTCACCGTCGATAGCAATGGCAACGATAAGGTTGTTCCCGGTCTGTTCGCTTGCGGTGAGGCCGCTTGCGTGTCCGTCCATGGCGCTAATCGACTTGGTGCCAACTCCCTGCTGGATCTGGTAGTATTCGGGCGCGCTGTTTCTCACACTATCCGTGATAAATTCACTCCTGGGGCCACGCCTAAACCCATCAGTGCCGACGCGGGCGCCGGCTCAATCGAGACCCTTGACAAGATTCGCAATTCTGACGGCCCCAAGAGCACGGCCGAAATCAGACTGGCCATGCAGAAGGCCATGCAGACGGACGTGAGCGTCTTCCGTACGCAAGAGAGCTTAGACGAGGGCGTGAAGAGGGTGACTGAGATCGATGGCACATTCTCTCAAGTCGGAATCAAGGATCGCAGCATGATCTGGAACTCGGATCTCGTCGAGACCCTCGAGTTAAGGAATCTGCTCACCTGCGCGTAAGTGTTACTCTTATACGCCTGGGTTTAGAAGTAGAAGCTAACGATGACGTTGCCAGCACTCAAACGGCTACCGCCGCCGCCAACAGAAAAGAATCTCGCGGCGCCCACGCGCGAGAAGATTACCCGGAACGAGACGACGAGAAATGGATGAAGCACACCCTTTCTTTCCAGAAGCAGCCCCATGGCAAGGTTGAACTCGGGTACAGGAAGGTCATCGGCACGACGTTAGACGAGAACGAATGCAAGGCCGTCCCGCCGTTCAAGCGAACATACTAGAACGGGACGAATAAGGGGAGACGGGGCCGAGGGTGGTCTACGAATATAGCAGTGGCAAGGACGTGGTATCGAAGGGTACGATGCCGTTTCTGACGAACGCTTAGGTTTTGAAGCGGGGGGGCCGGAGAGCAGAAAGGAAGGGTATGAGATGACGAGACTACCGCTCACGAGCCTGATGTTCGGGGGATGTGGATATGTATCTTACGGACACGCTACGCGGATCGCTGTGTATACAGAACAGGAATACCACCATTTCTTACCGTTCAGGTCTGGTCATCGTATAACCGATGAATGAACATATATACATCCTACATAGGTAGGTAGGTATGCCCTTTGTAAGTTACGTACCTACGTGTGTAACCTATTATATATATGTGTACATACTTCCTACTGGGCAAAGAGGCAAAGTAGGTAGATAGGCTACTATGTGGTAGAAGATACATTCATGTTCCTACCTGGTTATACCTTACCTAAGGTATATAAACCTTTTCTAGAATTGTTATTCCTGGTTGGTTACCTAAGGTACCCTATAAGAGATAGGTTTAGAAATATGCTATCATAAACATATCTACCTGGTTATATCTGTTCCTTATAACTTGCACTAGGTATTTACAGATAGTGACTTGATTAGAATTATGGATTCGTAGAAGTGGACTTTCACCTACCATTGACATGCATACCTAGGTACTTAGCGCATAGGTGGGTACTACGTGTGTAGGTACTAACCAGCGAGGGGGGGATAGATATACCTGAGGCCTTGCGGCACGCGTGCAAATCCCGAAAGGAAGTCCCGAGTACCGGAGCTGATATATATAAGTAGCATAGTATGTATATACTGTATATACCCTAAAAAAACAGAGGCATGTATGTATGTAATATAATGTAATTAGGGAGGGGCGGGTAGGTAATAAGTCATGTCTTTTATTTTACCCGGTCACGTTCTTATTTGTAAGCAGACGAGGACAAGACACCCGGACGAGCCCATATAAAAAAAAACACCGATTAAAAAAAACGGGGGGCGGGAAGAGGAGGAAGAGGAAGTGGAAGAGGAAGAATAATAATATAGTAGTGAGAATATTAGAAACGTGATAGGGTTAAGGGGCTTTTTTTTTCTTGATATAGAAAGAAGAAGAAAAAGATATTGTCACGTTAAGAAATCATGTCTGTCGTATTGGTCACAGCAGGGAGCGCCGGGCTCGGAGCCGCCGCGGCTCAGCTGTTCGCGAAGAACGGCTTCCGGGTCGTCGTGAACTACGCCAATAACGAGGCGAGGGCCAATAAGCTCATAGCCGGTTTATCCTCTCTGTCTACTGCCTCCCCGTCCGCCGACAACTATGCCGCGATCAAGGCCGACCTGGGCAGCCGGGGCGATATCAACCGTCTCGTGAAAGAGACCATCGATAGGTTCGGCCGGTTAGACGTCGTCTTCTCGAATGGTGGTTGGACTCGATAGTAAGTCTGTCTGTTATTTTGCACTAAACGCTGCCGGTAACTTTGCGTGTTAGCACACGCTGCTCCTTTCATGTTGTTGCTTGAACAATATCCTGTGTCAGTCCTTATGTGCAATGACTGACTTCCTCGTTCCTAGCCGTGGGATGGAGAGTATTGATGATAACGCATATGAAGAGGAATGGGATCGCGCCTTCAACATCAACGTGAAATCTCATTTATGGTTAATGCACGCCGCTAAGAAGCACCTTGAGGAGACTGAAGGTGCCTTCATTACCACTGCCTCTATTGCCGGTATCAACATCAGCGGTAGTTCTCTGGTGAGTATCATCGCCCCGTGACTATGTTGGATTTAAACTCATGATAACACAAAATCAATAGGCATACGGCGTAACTAAAGCGGCGCAAATACACCTAGTAAAAGCGCTGGCAGTCATGGCCGCCCCTAAAATCAGGGTCAATTCCGTGTCTCCTGGATTATTACTGACGGTGAGATATATGATGAGACACCACCATGGAGGGGGAACGGCTCGCGCTGACACTTAGTTACAGGACTGGGCAGAATGTTTCCCGGAAGAGCTGAAAGAGAAGCACCGGCAGCAGACTAAGCTCAAGCGCATCGTCACGGTAGAGGATGTCGCGGAGCAGGTGCTCACCTTCGCGAAGAGTAAGAGCACGACGGGCGTCAACATTATCATGGATGCAGGTCTTACTCTATAATATCGGTCGGGGATATTTCATCTTGAGATCTGCTGTCTAGTTTTAAACTGAGAAGTTCTAGGTCTGGAACCAGATGAATAAAACGTCTCCGTCGTTTGATCAGTCCCTTTCGCGCGTAGTGAGGGACTTAGGTTATAGGCGTAGGCGAGGCGGATTGAACATGAAGACCAATGCATGTAATTCAGCTTCTGTACCTGGTATATTGTAAATCGTAGGCAGAGCGATTCACGTGTTCCCATTAGTGATCATGTATGAGCTATGTTTTCACATAGTATGCCTAGTTTCGTCCGTGGCTTGTGTAAAGAAGAAAAAGGTGTAAAGGAGAAGTATAAAAAGTAGGAGAAGTTTTAAGTCGAAGTGTATGTGCTCGAATTGTACCTAATGTAGGCAGAAGGATACGTACATAACTTTAGGTTTGACTCAATACCTACATAAGGTTGTAATACCATAATGTGTCTGATATCCATGGGTCCTCTTTCCTAGGCTGCCAGGGTTGCCACGTGGGGTTTTATCTGGTGTATGTAGTAGTTACCTGATATTCGGTATGCAATTATACATACATTGCAGCCTACCTCCCTACATCAGCTGAGTTCCTGGTAAAATGTCACTTCGTCCTACTTAAAAGATCGTACTTATAATCAACGATGCACAAACAGACACGTTCATTACCTTCAATCTTTTTATTTTATTTTATTCTGACATCTATTTACACTCGAGTATCCAATACTCCGGCGGTCCGTTAGATGTACTACGTAGTAGATACCAACCCTAACGCTTAGATTCTGGGTTCGATATTTATATCTATAGAAGCCTAATAGGTCATCTACTAACCTACCTCCTATTAAAAGATTTGACTGAAGTTCTAGAAAGGCTCTGAATATCAAGATCTTTCGACAGCAAAACACGAGGCTTTAGCTAGCTCTACTATCGAGATGGACGTCATCTCCAAGTGCTTGGAGGCGCCAGCTGATCCGCGATCAACCGCGGTCATCGCAACGACTGTCGCTACCACCGTCGCACTCATCTCGTTCGTCCGCTTTACCTTGTGGCCCAAGAGACCCGCTATCATTCCTGGTCCCCTAACCACAAAATTGCCCAATCTATCCAAGGCTGAGCTTTCCGAGATTCCGTACAGCCCAGATACATTTCCCGGCGCCAGAGATGTAGTCACGCCGGTGAGCATGCCCTCTCCCGTTCTCTGTAGGTAAGTTATATAAGTTGGACCACGAGCTAACACGTGATCCTCCAGTATGGAAATATACGCGTATATGAGTTTGGCCCTGAAGATGGCCGTAAGGTCCTATTCTTGCACGGGATCAGTACCTCGTGCATGACTCTCAAGAGCATTGCGGCGCCTCTTGCCGAGAAAGGGTGTCGAGTTATGCTTTTTGTAAGTTGATAAGTTGATCAGGGGAATATACCCTATTGAATCCGCATCACATGAGATCTTGCTAATGATTTCTAGGACATATTTGGTCGAGGCTATAGTGATGCGCCTGGTGATGTGCCGTATGATACGAGGCTGTTCATAACGCAGATACTACTCGTCTTAGCGTCTTCATCACTACCCTGGACCGGAGACAACGGCCTAAGCATTATCGGCTACTCACTTGGCGGTGGGATCGCCGTTAACTTCGCTGCTACGTTTCCTCACATGGTTGAGTCCTTGATACTCCTCGCACCCGCCGGGGTCATCCGCGCGGAAAACTTCGGCCGCTTCAGCCGACTCGTTTTCACGTCCGGCATCGTACCCCAACGACTTCTCGCGTGGCTCACTAAACTTCGTCTACGGCAGCCTATCGCCTCCTCGGTAGCTAAAAAGGCTAGGTCTGTTGCCGATGGATCATCTGAGTCCCTATCTCTAAGTGAACACAAAGAAGATTACGTCGACGTCGCCGTGCAAGAAGCGGTAGACCCCGTGGACGAGTCGGTCACTACAGCTTTTGAACGCCAAGTCCTAGGATACGTACACTGGGCTCTCGACTCCCACCTGGGATTCGTGCAGGCTTTCATGTCGACGATCCGGCACGGGCCGCTAATGGAACAGCACGAGTACTGGCGTCAGCTGGCCCAGCGAAAGCCGGGGACGACGGCCGTGATACTCGCGAAGGACGACAGCTTGGTCCAGAAAGAGGACTACATCGAGGATGCCCTCCCCCTTCTTGGCGGCAAAGACAATGTATACTGGCGCATCATCCCCGGCTCGCACAACTTCCCGTTCACGCATACGTCGGATGCGTTGGCGTGCATATACGAGTTCTGGGGCATACAGTGAGACGAGAGATGCAAGAGGTGGTAATCTCATAGCAGCTGATATAGATCGTTGGCATCGCTGCTACGGAGAGGAGGATGAATAAGATTTTTTTTCGTGCGAAGAATTATGTTATCATTATGAATTCGGTCATGAGATAATTACAATGTTTTGAGCGGCATATCTAGCACATTTTCTCGTTACCTATCCCTACTCCTTACACTTCCTCTCTCGCCTCATAGCACTCTTCTCGGTTTCCGTTTCCAACCAATTCCTCCCCACAGCCTAAGCGTCCATGGCGTCTCGGCCGTTCAGCAAGATGATGCAAGTGGAGATGGCGACGGCGTCGTCGAGCTGGCCGCCGTCAAGGACGAGGACGGCGTCTTTGTCGAAGCCGTAGCCGGCGACGCGGCCGACCTCAACGCGGCGCTGGTTGAGGCACTTGTAGAGGATGCCGACGCGGCCGCGGGTCATGTCCCAGAAATAGGGAATGCTGTTCTTGACGAAGGCCTCGTGCTTGCTGTCGTCGCGACCGGTGCCGTCGACGGGCCGGAGCTCGATCTCGTGGCGCGAGCGCGGGCTGCCGCGGGGGAAGCGCACGACGGAGGAGCCGAAGGAGACGAAGGTGATGTTAAGGTCGCACACGCGCTCTCCCGTCCGCCCGTCCGTCATCGTCTTTAGCGTGCGCATCATGTTGCCCGACGACTTGATCTCGTACGCCGCCGCCGCCCCCCGGCTATTCTTCCGCTGCATCGCCTGCTCCGCCCCATCCAGGAAGGCCCGGTCTAGGTCTCCTCCGTACGGCGCCCCTACCTGGCCTGATATGTCGAAGATCTGCGCCGTGGTCTTGAAGTGAACGCATCCTTTCAAGTAGAAGACCTGCGTGGGCTGGAGGACGGCGGATTCGTTGATGGGGAAGTCGTCGGGGTGGAAGGGGTGGGCCATGATTTTTTTCCTTTTTCTTTTCTTCTTATTCTTTTCTTTTATGTTCCTCCAGCTTGAGGTAGATTTGGTAGATATTCGTTTTTAGATCAATGTTTTATTGATGAGGTTAATGTTATGATTTCCTATTCAAGAGTCTGTTCCTTTCCTCTGTTCTGGTGGTTGACTACGGAAGCTATTCAAGAGTAGATTTTTTGATATAATGTTTTTGTTTAAAACGGGACAATGATATTTTTATCTGAAATAACTAATCGATCTACGGATTCTATCGTCCTTATATACATATATATATACTTACACATAAACGTGCGCATTCTTACATTCATAGCCCAGACGCGGCCGTGAGTGGATGGTTCGGCGCGGGTATGGGGGACTTTCTCTCGGGGCGGTAGAATGTGACGTCACGGTCCGGATCTGCAATCCCTCCCCCCTTTTCTTTCCTCCGTCCTGCCCTGTTTTTTTTCTTTTTTTCCAACGTAGCACGTACATAGAAGGGGAGCTGTGGTCTTCAGGTTTAAGACGACTTACCGGTGTGGCGGACCTCTGGCGTCACCGGTCCAATACGGTGACGGTGTCTGGGACGGGGCATTCTTATCCTTGTGTGATGGACAAGTTTTCTTGGACCGATCTCGATCTTTTGGGGGTTTGGGGTGCGTGTCGCATGGTCGAGGTGAGGTGTGAGGCGTTTTGGTAACAAGGCTTGTTTTTTTTTTTTTCCCTTTCTATTTATTCTCTTCTCTTCTCTGTTTTGACGTGCGTATGTGTTGGTCTCATGTTTCATCATGGCCGATCTGAAGAATTACAGGTTGGGGATTTAAAGTCAAGGGCGTGGGAAAAGAAGGTTAATGGTGACCCGTGGGAATGGTTAATTCCTTGTATGTACATTGTATTGATAGATGCATGCAAGTGTATAGGAACGGTACTACCCTGCCATGTCTCATCAGCCCCTACACTACGTAATGCGTAGACGAGGACTAAATATGATGCAATTGTCTGTACCGTTGATAGCCTCGAAGTTCCCCTTTTCAGCGATGATTACTCACTTACATTTGTCATAGTATTAGGTACATCTAGGTCATTATATACATATGTATTCTAATTAATCGTTATCTTGTATAACTACCTATATACCGATACATGCATGTATGCATATTAATAGACTAAAAGTTACTTCCACTATTATACGCCCCTCGGCCCCGTTCCAGCAATATGCTTTAGCGCCTAATGTACCCCAGTCCTTAGGTAACAATTAACTATAATCCTCCACGTATTTCCTCTAACATCAAACCCTATCTTCTTCTTTCTCTTTCTCTCATTCTATCCTTCTCTCGCTCTCCACCTCCCTCCCCTTTCGAAATCTAACCTCACGATGCCTCCGCTACACGAGATCCTGTCCAGCGGAGACGCGGCGGCGGTGGAGTCCACGTGCGAGAAGTACGGGCTGACGAAGGCGGAGTTCGGCGAGCTGCACAGGCGCTGCGTCGCGGCCAAGGCGACGGCCTACTGCCCATACAGCCGTTTCCACGTCGGCTCGGCCGTCCTGTCCGCCGCCCCCGGCGGAGACGTCTACTTCGAGGGCGCCAACGTTGAGAACGCGTCGTACCCGGTCGGCACGTGCGCCGAGCGCGTCGCCCTCGGCAAGGCCGTCACCGCCGGCCATCGCGCCATCAGGGCCGTCGCCGTCGCCACTGACATCGCGCCCCCGGCCAGTCCTTGCGGCATGTGTCGTCAGTTGTAAGTCTGGGATGACGTCTATCCTATCTCTCTCTCCTCTCTCTCCTCTCTCTTCCTCCTTGAAATCCCAAGTCGTCCGTAAACCGAAGCTCACCGGGGACCGCGGGGGGAAACCGAAAAAAAAGTATCCGGGAATTCTGCGACCTGAAAGCGCCCGTCATCATGTTCGACAAGAACGACAACTTCACCGTCGCACGTCTCGAGGAGGTAAGTCGGCGCTAGGCCCGCCAGCTCGCGACGGGATATCGGAGTCGGCTAAAGTGGTGTACGAAATAGTTGCTGCCCATGTCCTTTGGTCCCGAGGCCCTTCCTCCCCCGGTCTAGGCACGGTTTTGCTCGAGAAGGCGGCGCGCGTTGGAGCTGGCGAAAACTTATGGCGGGCTCGCATATTCACGTCCGGAGTTATCGTATCTGTTACAAGCATCTAGCATCTTACATCTGGTTATAGCCTCGATAGTTGAGTTTACACGGAGTTTTTTATTAGCTGACTGGCTGAGATTGCGTGCTCTAAAAAGAACATCTCTAGTGGGTTGGTGTAGGTAGCAGAGGTCGAGGTGCAGAGCTATAGTACATATATTTGATAGGATCTATGGGTATCCCCGTGTTACGTACACTATATAGAATTGTAAGTTATGTTCACCGATCTATCATGTCAGATGAATTAATGACACATGATGATCAGGCAATATATCATGGAGAAGCCTTGTCTTTACAGATGATATGATCGTATATTTCTTACACATTTTTCTCTCGCTTACTTATCGCCACTCTTCACGGCCTTTATGATGGAACCTACTATGTAGTAACTCACCTACTAGTCAGCGATACTACAATACCCTAACCCAGATTCGGCCTCGGGAATATGTAGTCGGTGACTTGAACCCCTATATACCCTTACCTACCTCCATATAACGGGGTTAGATACCTGTCGTTGGCCAAGACCCTCCCAGGGACGGTTTAGCTCACCTTAGACCTTGTTATAGACTAAAAAAGCTGGCAAAAAAAAAAACATCCCCGGAACTCATAACTTAAAAAAAAATCTCAACGAATCCAGGCTACGAGGATCCCCACACTAGTAGCCTTATTCGAACCTCGAGCCCATAAGCGCACCAATCGCGATCCTGGAAAGTCGGACCGACGAGCGGTCGGCTTGGACACCCCATGCTCTCCCGCCTCCGCACTTCGTCTTGAACGGGGAACTTACCCCGTATCCACAAGGAGCGTTGTGGGGAGAGTGTAGCGTACCGACGCGATGATTGGGTAACGCCTTGGAGGGCTCAAGGGGGAGAGATGGTGCGGAGGAGGTATACGGTTCTAGCCCCCGTGTCGAAGGATCATAGGAAATCTTATGAGAATGTGACGTCGATCGCCAAAACGTTCGAACTTCAACCCCGGGTCCAAGTTTCTGCACCTATCGCAGCTCTCGTGCGGGTCTGAGCCGGTGTCTTCGCGAAAGGCTCCTCGCAGGGGATCATCGTCCGACGCGCATTCCCTTGGGGTGGCATCGGACGTCTGCAAGTAATCTTTATTATATGAAGGGTTCGCCCCGTCAGGTTGTAAATCTTTCCCCAGGTCATCCTTTTGACCTGGTCATATATTCTGCTTATCAGCTTGTACTCCTCTTGCGCGACACACCCTACGAGGGAGACAACTAAGATGTCAAAACTACCAAAGATCAGTAAGTCGTCAATAATCCTCTCTATATGTGTGCTACTTACATGTTTTCCTAAGCCAATACCTATTTTATGGCCATCGTCGCCACGGTGGGAGGTATGCTCTTCGGGTTCGATATCTCGTCCATGTCTGCCATCGTCGCCACCGATCAGTATATCAACTACTTTAACAATCCATCCGGCCTTGTTCAAGGCGCCATCGGATCTGCCCTTGCCGCTGGGTCTGTTGTCGGCGCTCTGCTGGCTGGCCCGATATCGGATAAGTATGGTAGGCGTGACAGGTAAGTCAACATTTTCTCATCACCGTTAGATTCGGCTCGACGTTGAATCTGACGAGATATATATAATATAGCATCATGTTTGCTTGCCTTTGGTGGCTGGCCGGGACAGCGGTCCAAGTTTCTACCAAAGGCTTTGGTTCGTTGATCGCCGGTCGCGTTTTGAATGGTGTCTGTGTTGGCATCACCTCCTCTCAAGTTCCTGTCTATCTTGCAGAGATTGCTCCGCGAGTAAGTCAAATTCCGTGCGGTGCATGCGAATATATACCAGAATCTTGGATATAGCTAACCGATTTATAGGACAGCCGAGGTCGCATTATAATTATCCAGCAATTGGCTATCGAATGGGGTATCTTGATCATGTATTTCATCGGCTACGGAGTAGGTAGATTCCACAATCGCCCTGGCGTTGCTGACTTGATGTTTTAGTGTTCTAAAATCCCAGGCCCGGCCTCCTTTCGGACTGCATGGGGCACGCAGTTCATTCCCTGTGTGCTACTCATGATCGGCCTTCCCTTCCTCCCCAGATCTCCGAGATGGCTTGCCAAAGTTGGGCGTGAGGAGGAAGCAATCCAAATCCTAGCCAATATCCAAGCTGGTGGGAATAAGGATGATCCCGTCGTCGTCGCCGAGTGGGAGGAGATCACCACGGTCCTATCTGCAGAGCGCGAGTCGATCAGAGGATGGAGGAAATTTTTTGTCAACGGCATGTGGAAGCGAACCCTGGCCGGGATGAGCGTGCAAGCGTGGCAGCAAATGAGCGGAGCCAATGTCATCGTCTACTACATCGTATACGTTTTCCTGATGGCCGATCTCCAGGGCAACGTCAACCTAGTTTCTTCCGGTATTCAATACGCGCTCTTTGTTATGTAAGTTGACGATCCCCTTTACGTCCTTACATCAGACGCTTATTATGCTCAGCTTCACCACGATTATGTTTTTCTTCATCGACAAGACGGGCCGTCGGTCGCTTCTTGTATACGGCGCCCTAGCAATGGCCGTATGCCATTTCGTTGTTGGTGGCCTTCTTGGTACTTACAGCGTTCCTGTCCCCGAAGGTGTAGGTGGCAACCATAACGTTGTCATCAAAGTCACAGGAGCTCCCGCACATGGGGTCATCGCATTTAGTTATCTTCTCATCATCGTCTATGCACTGACCTTAGCCCCCGTTGCCTGGATCTACGCGGCCGAGGTTTGGTCGCTCGGAACGCGCGCAACTGGGATGTCGCTAGCCGCGGTGGCTAACTGGCTCTTTAACTTCGCCTTGGGACTCTTCACTCCGCCAGCGTTCCTCAACATCAAATATAAGGTCTTCATCATCTTCGGTGTTCTCTGCATAGGCGCCGCCATCCAAGCCTGGTTTACTTATCCCGAAACATGTGGCAAGACGATCGAGGAAGTTGAACTGTTATTCTCCAAGGGAGCGCCACCAGCCTGGAAGACCAAGAAGGGTGGTTCCCGCCTCGAAGCTGAAATAGAGGCAGTACTAAATCGCAAGGAGCGGGGAGAAGATGTTCATGCTGATGAAGGTGTTCACCCGGAACTAGAGAAGAGGACAACGGGTGAAGTGGCCCAGGAAGAGGAAGTCTAAGACGACCGGGATCGATTTCCAATGACGATGGTAGACAAACGAGCTTGGAGCAAGAAATTATTGAAACCATTAGCGTTGATAAGAATCGAACCTGTACTCAACTACCAAGTGTAATAATTACACGAGACATGGCTTTGGTTAAAGTTTTGATGATATGATCTACTGACCTTACTCTTCTCACTGGTGATCTCGGTCAGCTTCTTTGTGTTGTGAAAGTGTAGTGCTTCATCATATTAGCATCAATAATAATCCGATCCCTTTTTAGGAATGTTTTACAAGATATGAGATATTAAGAGGTATAAGCATATTCTCATGTTAAAATTCAACATATGTAAGTCATATAATAGGTAGGTAGTCATAAAACCCCCGGATTCTGCTGGATAAAAGGGTTGAAGTTGTAAGAAGAGTAGTTGGATTTATTAAACCTACACCAACTGCATATGAGGTACTTAGGTACCATACATGGACATATCAATGTATAGCATCAAATGTACCTAGGTACTTGTAATGCATGTTTTAACTCACGTTTGGACGAGGTGCATGCACATGCGGCAACCATAACCATATGCAAGTGCATCTTTGTAAGGTCGCACATACGTTATTACTTAATATATATGCACGTTCTATAGAAGCACATATTTTATAAGTACATGTAGGTACCGACACATAAGAATTATAGGGACTTGCTCCACATTATACGTTATGTACCTAAGATACAGATATAATAAGGGTACAGTACCTATATAAATACTAACTGGTTGAAGTAGCTTCGGGTCGTCTTACCCAATTCCAATAGTGCACCGATTCGCTAAAGATCTCATGCGTCGTACCTGGTACCTACCATGCATACTACGGGTACACTCTTTATTCTCTTCTTCTCAACTTCTCCTTATCCTCACCCACTTACTCTCCTTTATACCAACCGAGCTTTCCATGGAAGACGTATTAATAATTCGTCCGTTGACCATATCTTCTTAACATAACCGGTACCTTATTCTTTACAACTCATACATATTCTTTAAAAGTTGTGTTTCGTGTCTAATGGTTATGCATTTATAGCATTCCAGTTAAGTTGGTTGACTTCATTCAGCCCTTCAGCAGCCACATCGTGCTGGTTTATGCAAGGCATTCTTAGCAGTTGATCGTCGCCCCTCGCTATCGTCCTCTCCTCGTCCTTGACCTCCGGATCGCAAATCTATTCGGTCGCAGCCCGAGTTAACCTACAATGGATCAAGGCGAAATACCAGCCTTACTGTCGCGGCTCTCTAGCGAAGAAGATGCTGCCCGAAAAATGGCAGTTTTCAAATTACAATCCTCCATAAACGATCCCTCATTTGCCGATGTCTTTATATCCTCCGGTGGTTTAATAATTCTACGGCGTTTAATCATGAATGCCGGTGGCAATACTCTCGCATATTCCTTACAAAGTCTGACACGACTGCTCGAGGTAGATATGGGCTGGGATATCTTCGAGGGCCCAACCGCAGGCGACTTGGTCGAGCGTATTGTCGAGCTCATCGTTACAAACCCCCTCGTCAACATTCTTCGAGGTGCTATGTCTATTCTCGTCGCTCTTGTCGGTCATTCGCAGTCTACATCGGAAGCAAATCGCGTACCAGTCATGTTTGGGTTTCGCGCGTTAAAGCCAGCTGTCGCTGTTTACCCCCAATTCTTCGATCTCGTCATCCAACAGCTGCAATCGGCAGACCATGCTCTCTGCGCCAACGCGCTTATGTTAATAAATGCCCTGATTAGAGACGCTATTTCCGGGGAACCCAACGAGAACCATAAATCGAGTGGTACTGGAGAAGAATGGCCCAAGTTTATAAGAAGGCTACAGGACCTAGGCTTAATTAAGGCGGTATACAACCTGATGCAAAGTTCGGCTTTGCAAGACCTTGCGCACCCGCTCTTGGAGTTTCAGTCCCTTACTAAGGTACTGCTTCAAAAGTGGCGGCATGTTCAGGTGGACGTCGAAAGGCCTGAACACAGAAGGGCCTTGAAGGGGCTCCATCTTGCAAGCGCGCCGAATAGAGACCATGTCAATGGGATAGGGAAAATCGAAGAACTTCAAGAATCCGGGAAAAAGGGTAGTAGGAGACACAACCCGGAGAAATGGAGAAGACTCGGGTTCGAGACCGAGAGCCCGGCGGCGGAATTTGACAGCACGGGTTTCTTGGGCCTCATGGATCTCGCGGATTACGTGCGAAAGAACGAGGACGTGTTCCAGAAGATGCTCTTAGAGCAATCGACCAAGCAATTACATGAGCGATGTCCTATCGCCAGATCTAGTTTAGCGGTCACCCTCGTTCTATACGAACACTTCGATTGTGGCAGGTCAGACATGGAGGATTTAAGGGGATACCAGCTCTCGGACGGAAAACAACAAGACAAGCTATTCCGCCCGTTGCTCCTCCAGTGGTCGAGACTACACACAGCCGGCCTAAACGCCTTCTTCAAGATATGGAAGTCCACGGGTGCCGAACAGGATGACTTCGAGAAGGTAGCAGAGCTTGTCCGTATACTTGTTGACCAGGTAGTGGGCCATGCTGGCCGATCAAAAGATATCTTGGAGGTCGAGGATGACCTACTCGAGTATGATTTTGGACGGCTGCGCGAGCTACAATTGGAGCTCTTGGAACTTTCGTTTGACGACCAATGGGGCCAACATCTTTACAAGGTACGAGAGAGTTTACATCAAGAAGCTCTCACGTTCATCAAAGAGCAGCGCGTCCGATGTATTTTGCGAGGCTCTTGGTTTTTGAAACCGGCACCGCGAAAAGATAGCCAGGGAAACAACCTGCAGAATCGCCGCGCGCCCGACGGCACGCTTTGGAGATACGCCAAATTGTCGCATAATCGCCGCTATCTCCATTACGCCGACTTCGCCTTACGAACCGGGTCGGAGCCGAACTTAGATGCCTTAGGCGAAAAGGTTGACCTACGAGAAGTCAGTTCCGTTGCCTCGAACGTATCCGCCCCTGCCAATGAAGGGGGGGCCGAGGCCAGTAACAGTACAAAGATCACGATATTTGGCTACGTCGATCCCGAGGAGGCTCGCAAAGCCAAAGACTTGAGCAACATAAAAGAGGAGCCGCTACTTACCCTACATCCATTAAACCATAGCCTAGCTTCGGAGTGGCTCGATGGCTTGCTGATGCTACTTGGTCAGACTCCGATAACAGCGGAGACCAACAAGCTGATCAAGATGGTCGAAGACTATGGCATGAAGATCCGATTACTCAACGTCCGGATGGAGGCCACTTATGCGGGACCCCCAGAAGGTGCTGGCGCGGTACCGAGCAGAGAAGGGCTTAATGCCGATTATTGGTACGAGATCTGATCGGCAAGGATGTAAGGGAGCTTCTAGAGACGTCCGAAGATGAACGTCTCTACGAATCAAAGTTGATGGTAGAGAATAGAGGGAGAGATAAACGTGGGAATCACTACAATGGCTTTCGAGTTAATTAGCATCCAGAGACTCGCCCGCAGGGGAACAAGGCACGGAACAAGTGACTGCGGATCACTTTGCCTGAAGATACCAATTTCTTTTTTCGTCTTTTTTTAAAAGTACTACATACCCTTAGAGATATACCCACGGCCGAATTGAGATTTATCGTTACCATAACCTGCGCCTCATAATAATTTATTATACCTTTGACTAGACGCTGTATGATGGACGGTATGGTTGCTATTTCGATGGTACCTCACTGTTTGGCCATCGGTCCTTTACGATGCCTCTATTCGTAGTCAAAGAAGCTTCATTTTTTACTTAAGATAAAAGAGGTATACGAAATGCCTACTGCTACCAACGAAGTCACAATGGCTAAAGCCCCCTATTGTTATATAAATTACTTGATTACATTAAGGTAAGTAGATTGTCATTTTGCTCCTGTCTAGCTGTTGAGCTCCTTTCATCTGCCTCTGGCGTGGATGGTAACAGATCTAGGAAGAATTGATCCCTAATATGTCTTATCTATGTATGTGCTCCGTATGGGACTTTATCATTACCAAAAGCATATAAAGCACAATGGAATCCTCAAGTATGCTAACCTGTCCTTGAATGCCAGTGAGAGTTAAGAGGTATTTATTTATCAAGATATACACCCGTTGTCTAGGTAACCCCTTAGGTGCAGACTAACTTATTTTCAGAGGGTTGTTACATACATGTACTGGGAAAGTGCGTATGTACAGCCAGCCTATTGTGTTATCAATGTGGGGAAAGATGGACAGAGCGATAAGCGAGATACCAATACCCTGTCACAAAGTGGGAACTTTCTAAAGATTATCCGTAGCGGGGTATCTTTTACATACATTAAATTTCCTTTATTTTCTGCAGGTACCAGAACCCACTCTTGAACCCAATTTTCAACCTTTCGTCATTCTTGACTAACACACATACCCACAACCCGCACGGCGCAGATCTACATCATAGATCAGCGCTACGTAATCCTATCAACAAAGTCAATACCTACCTTATTACGTCTCAATTGAAGATAACCGACAAGTCATCATGTCGGCTTCTAGTACACCGTCGAACGGAGCGTTCATAGACGGAGTTTGGTATTGTAAGTAATGAATCTACAATCAATTGCATCACCCGATATCCAATGCACTACAATTGATAAAGCTAATTGATTTATTCGCACCTCGATATTAGGCGGCTGTAGTCCTCGTCTCCCTGCCGTCCAACTCACGGTCAAAAAGGAATCTCGCAACAAGGGCCGATTGTTCTATAAATGCCAAAAAGACCGTAACACGGAGAACCAATGCAGCTTTTTCCTATGGGTCGACGAAGCCGCCAAGCACGAGTCTGATGTCGTTAACAATAGAGGCATCGCCGTCGAGAACACCCTGGTTCGAACGCCCCGTACAGAAGACGGCTTGTCGTACCACAAGACGCCTACCAGCTCTGCCGCCAGTTCTGTCACCATGCCCAGCGGATCCATCAAGGGCAGCCCGTCTTCCACCACAAAGGTCTCTCGTAACAGCTTACACCAGCTCCGCCTGGACCAAGAGGCAGAGTCGGCGTATTCACCGCAGAAGACATCCCAGCGATCCGTCGCCGCGTCGGATGTGCCACCGCCGCCCTCTTCGTCGAGTAACAAGAGAAAGCGTCCGGTAGTCGAAGAATACAGCGACTTCTCTTCGGACGAAGAGCACACGCTCGCGGCTCTGACCGATACCTCCAGCCGAATGCGAACCCCCGCGGCCAAGCGCATGGCCAACGAGTACGAGGTGTCGACGCCGCTGACGAAAAAGCCCGTCCATCGCGTCCTCTTCAACAGCTTCAGTCCCAGCTCCTCCGCCATAAAGTCAGAGCCTCAGTCTGACAACATCTTCGCCCCCGCACCCCCGGCCCACCCCCTGCCAGAAGTCTCGTCGTCGAGCTCGCGGGACAAGTCAGGCCAGTACAACCCGGTCCCCGAATTCATGTACGGCGACAGCTCTCACGACGGCATGACGGTCACGCAGCGAGTCATGCCTGTCCTGGAGATCGCGGGCCTCGACGACGGCGTGCTCGCCAGGGTGCGCGGGGTGCTAGAGCAGTGTGTGGCTAAGGAGCGCAGCCTCACGCGCGAGCGCGACATCGCGCGCGACGCGGCCCGCCAGGCCGAGATACGCGAGGCCGAGCTGGTGGACCGCGTCAGCAACCTCGAGACGGAGCGCGCCGACGCACTCGAGTCCCGCGACAAGTTGCGCGCCGACATCATGCGACTCGCCCAGAGCACCCCGTAGGTTCTCTCTCTCTCGTCCCGACTGCGGGTGGGCAGGTCATGTTGTTGTTGGTGGTAGGAGGTGAGGAAGGGATCAGAATGGCAGTGTCTCTTTCTAAGTAAATAGGGAAGGGAAGGGAAGGGAAGGGTATGTACAAAATGCGGAGTTTGGTCGGTCGCTTTGCTTCCTTTGCATGCGCGCGCGCTCGGTGTCTAAGCATATATACCGGTCTGGCTTTCTTCTTCTTTTTTCTTTCTTTTGTCTCTTTTTTCGTCAAGGCGTCATGGATCAAGGACGTCTACGTCAAACAACAGACATGCTTGGTAGGTCGCGTACCTTACCGATAAGTTTACGACGTGTACGTGTATATTGCGGTATGACTGTACGTACGAGATAGGGGGGGAGGGGGAGGGAGGCGCTATCGTGGCCGTGGAAATTCGGATACCTATCTGCCTCTCGTCATAGCTAGGTGTAGAGCTACTGTGCTGGTAGATGATCTCTACCAGGGGAAATTTGAAGGAACATATTCCTGAACTACTTGGCTTATAGTCGCTCGTAAAATGCATACTACCTAGGTACGTACATACGGTGGATATCGTGGACTATTCACGATACTCATCATCTAGATAATTGGGACAGTTTGGCACTGGTTCACATAATAGCATCATTTTAAATTGTAAGTAGCACTACTTAATCGAACGGTATCCGACGTAGCTCCCCAGCACCAGCTTTCCTCGCCGCCTGGGCGGCTGCTATCGCGCTGGGCACCTTGATCCCGCAGCAATCGCCCCAGCTCTGTGCATCGTGTACGTGCCTCACCCCGTCGTGCTCGACAACGATCGCCCCTCCCCCGGTCTCGTTCTCCTCGTTCTCCACGCCCAACTCGGACTCGGTGCTCATGCCCTCCGCAGCAGGCACCAGCGAGCCGAAGAGGAAGTGTTGCATGACGGGCAGCTTTCGCAGGACCTCCGCCACAAACATCTTTCTCATGCCCCCTTCTATCTTATTCCAGCTCTTCGCCGAGGAGATGTCGTCCAGCATCGGGCTGTGCCAGCGCAGGCTCTTCACCGTCTTTGTGCTGTTGACGAAGTTCACCTGTCCGAGGTACATGTAATCGCGGCCGAACTCCTCCAAAGTCAGCTCCTGGTGTATGGCCAGGGGCGTGATGAAGGGGTGGTGGAGGAGCTGGCTGGCCCCGAAGAGGAAGGGGAGGAACTGGTAGTCGTCCAGGCCCCAGACGCCGTGCGACCCGGCTGGTTCGAGGTAGTACGTCGACTGGATCGTCCGCATAAGCTCGAGGTAGCGCACGAAGACTTTTAAGATCAGCGCTTTGAAATCGGCCCTTTCCACGATCCGGAGCTGGTACAGGCAGAGCAGCCATATTACGAAATTCAGCTCGTGGCCGGAGCCGTAGTCTATCCGCGTCCGATTGCCGAAGGACTGGTCGAGATAGGTCTCCACCTCCGCGACGGCATCCTCAGAAGCCAAGCCGAGCTTCCGGTGCCAAGAAGAGCTGGCAGCTTTGACCTTATCGAGAAAGGTGCGAAAGACCTTGTTCCCGAATCTCGATCCCTCCGAGTCATCTGGGGGCGTGGCCTGGACTAGGGCTTCTGCCTCATCGAGGATGTCGAGAATCAGCTTGATGACGGGACGACACTCGTCGTCCTTGATAGCAGAGATCGGCGTGTCCAATACGGCGTCCGAGAGACCAAAGACAAATGCAATGATTAGATCGTATGTTGGCGATGAGAGAAAAAGCTCATGGTCGTGAGTGGATAATATTCTTCGGCTAGGGATTTGGAAGGAATAAGATGATGTGTCCGGGGGCGAGGGTAGGTTCGGCGTCTTTGGTAAGGGAAGAGGGTTTCCGGGAGCAGGCCGTCGACGACGCGGTTCTAGCTTAGGAATCTTATCCTTTAGATTAGGGATAGTTGTGGGAGAATGTTGTGTAGCCATGATAGTTTGAAAATACGAACGTGTTAAAAGGATATGCGGTATATGTTTGGGTAAGGCTAGTAGGGGTATGATATAATATTATTATTGGAAGGTAAATCATAAGATGGACGATGGTTAAACGTGAGTCTTTGATTATAAAGATGTTACGGAGTATGTATACCGTTATACGTTGTATGTACATAGTAATTGATAAAAGCTCCTGTTTGATACGTCACTGATAAGATATGCGACCAACGGATACATCATGTATGTACCTGTACTAACATGACAGAAATTGGGGTCTAGGGATAGGTATTTAGAAAGTATAGGTTACTTGTAGCCTTAGCTGAGTTTGGAGTTAATTCGAGTATGAGAGCCAATATGATACTGTACTCTATACTTCTAATATACACTTGACAAGCATCTGACCGCTATCGGTACATACCTGTAGCTTTCAATTTATCCAGGTCTTGACCTGATTAAGATCACCTTATCAAATCATTTCAACAGAAGAAAAAAACCCAGCAGAAAGCTCCGACACACGTACCATTAATAATAAAAAAACGAGTAGAGCTTCATATTCTTCGAAAATGACTGTTAAGGCTGAACCAGAGGCCTTGTTGTCTCATCTACATTCTGCAGATGGTTCTGCTACCTTCTCTTTTGCTGGGTATACCGTGGTTGGGGCTGTGAATGGGCCGATCGAAGTGCAAAGACGAGATGAGCTTCCGGAGGAGGCGGTCGTTGATGTGATCGTACGACCAGCTGCAGGGGTTGGAGGTTCGACATCCTTCATACCTGTCTTTCCCTTTTATTTAAACCCTTCCTAACTTTGTTCTTTTTCTATATAGGCATAAGAGAAAGACATCTGGAGTCGTTAATTCAGTCGACCTTGCGTCAAATTATCCTCATCAACAACTTTCCGAGGTCCCTGATCCAGATCATTCTTCAAGTCACCACTGTTCCTGAGAATGATTATGTCAACGCCAGACTTATCCAAGCCAGTTCGGTGGGCTGTTCTCTCACAAAAATATGAATGCGTATAGAATATACTAACCCGGCGTCCGGTGCCTTCAGAACCTACCTCTCCTGCCCGTCCTCCTCCAGACAGCTGCCCTGGCTCTCCTATCCGCTGCTCTTCCGCTGACAGCGACATTGACATCAACTTTCTTAGCTATCGTTGCGGACGACCAGTCGGGGAAGATCGTCATAAATCCGTCACCACGAGAGATTGAAACCTCGCAATCTTTCCATGTGTTCTCATTTACCTCGCACGGCGAGTTGATACTTGCCGAAAGCGAAGGATGCTTTACAATGGGAGAATGGGACGATGCCTTCGCCGCTGCCCAACGTCAGTGTTGCCCAGCAGTTGTCACGGGTGATGGTGACACCCTTATGAACGATGATAATCTGGCCAGTATAAATCTGAACCAATTCATGCGCTCTACGCTCGAGGAGAAGATAGCATCGGATCTGCATTGGAAATGAAGAAGGTTGCTTCCGGCACGAGATTCTACAGCCTGGATCGACGCATGCCACATGGTGTCCCAGCGTCAATTGGCGATCTGTCATGCATATCGGGTTAATCTTGGCCATACATATCTGATGCTCGTACTCTGTCTAAAGAGAGTCATCGACGATCTTTCCACCAGGGGTAGCGGACCGGTTTGCAACATGGTTGATAGGAGGCTTTATTTACTTTGGCACGGAGGATAATAACTTGATCTGGTTTGCGAAGAGGCGGCACCACATCCAACAGATCAGTTACCGAGTATGCTTTACCACTAATCAAGATTCCGAGAAATATGACACTAATGAACTAGCTCGTCATAGGATCACAAAAAAAAAAGGAAGATGGCGCTTCATTTAGAGCGTGATCTAGATGTGATAATGACGGCATGGCCCTCTTCTACAAGTTGTGTTTACCGTCATTTATAGTACATATGTTATAAACAAGGTTCCTTCAATTCATACTGTCGCGAGGCGTCGAAACAGACGAGGTTGGCAGGCTTATCGAAATCCGACTCTATTTTCTAGATGCAACCGAGCTTGCATTATCGAGGTGGCGGTTAAGAGACGTTTCTGATGCGTGATATTCGCAAGGGATGATATTCTTGCTCGAATATGCTCCAGACCCAGGATTCGTCCTCAGGCGAAGACCCAAAACAATCCAGCATTATGCAGCCATATTCGTAGGAGGTTAAGGAGGCTCAAGAAACCATGTCAAGAATTGATATAGTTGATCGAGTATCCGGTAAGGAAGGACTGCGCTTAGAGCTGGGAGCTGGAAAGTTGAGCTGAGATGAGATGAGATGAGACACGATGAGTTCGGGACTCCTTACTTACTACCACTTACGCATCGTTCGTTTATCCTACCCCTGCGTATAGTAAGTAGTATGTGAGACCAAAGACCAAAGACCTGAGACTTAAGGCCTGGGAAGACCTGGGATCTGAGACCAAGCGCGAAAAGGCTCTCAACAGCATCTGTTAGGGAAAACAGGAGAAGTGCTAGTGATGGTGGGTCAAACCATCGCCACGTATGTCCTATCCCGTTATTTTCCTTTTTCATGATCTAGATTATCTTTTTTTTTCTTTTTTGAGATGCGGCATTCATTCGGGATGGATGCAATACATCGGTCATACAAATGCGAAGTACTCCTTTATGCGATACGTATCTATACGTACCTTCTATACGAATTATTCTCCTCTCTAAAGCGAGCAATCCTTATTCCTTCCAAGAAATCTTTTAATTACTTCTAGTACGGAGTATACCTTACCTTATCGTTCTCAAAGCCGTTTCCAAGTTTCCAAGTTTCCAAGGGTTGATGTCCCTATACCTCTTATGTCAGCCTCCCAAACGTTCCATTAATTAATCCTACAAAGTTCTTCTTTACAGCGAGCTAGTACCTAGATATATAGGTACTTTTCTAGGTACATATAACTATTACCTGATATCTCTAGCGCTATACACTACATACATATTATATACATGTATTATGTTCAGGGATTTCAATGTCTATACTCACATAATACATGAATATAGGTACATACATACATGCTCTTGAATATCCACTCTACATCCTACACCCTGCACCCTATACCCGGTATCCTTACTTGACCCACTTGAGATGATACCCTACGGCCCATGCCATGCATGGAATAACCGAGCTTTCGTTAACACCCGCCAACCCCGTTCAAAATATCTCCACACTTGGTCCTTCAACTCTATCAACGTGGGGGACTGATCTATTTCATCTTAATAAGTGAGTTGAGTACGAGCTTCTTGTGCTTCCTGTGCCTCTTGACCTTCTCGTCTCTCTGGATCTTTAGTCATTTGGACCCAATCCCAAACCCTTCTCTTCTTTAAAGACGTTATTCCTTGAACAGCAAGGCAAAGCTCTGGAAGCTCTTCTGATTAATTGTTCAATTTTCAATTCCCTTCATCATATCATTTACGTGTTGATACCTTCATTTGTCTTTATCATATTATACATACCTTTTTAATTCATCTTCTATCTCCTTTACGTCCGTCCGTCCTTCCTGTCGGCTTAACCACAAATATAAATATAGGTCACTACAACGTCACTGCACCTTACTTAATTTGTCTAATCGAGCGGGTTCTCTTCGTCCGGACTTAATCCTCCAGTGCGTTTATATATACAGCTATAACCCACCACATTACCACATCTTCTCGAGACCGAAGGGCTAGTCCCACATCCGGAGAACCCGCTGAATCCGCATCGGTTGAGTGTCGTAGTGACCACGTTGTTGTCACATTCTGCTGGTCGATAACACAGAACTAGCGGATCTCGTAGAAGTTTTGCGTAAGTTCTCTCAACTATGATTTGCCATTACGAAGAGACGATGATGAGAATGCGCTGTTTGGACAAGGATTTTTCTGTTAAGTTTAACAAAATTGTGTGCCTAAGGTTACCTTTATTTGTCATTATCATGTAGACGGCACTCACCATCGGTTTCTTATTAACATTAATAGTTCGTATTAACGTTGGTTAAAGATAGGCTAACAAGTTAATTTCACAGATTCACTTTGCATTATTAAATATTAAAATAAGGGATCGGATTTAAACAAAGAACATCGAAATATCGAACCTAATCGAAGACAAGGAGTGTGAAGTTCCAATCGGGGCATTCTACAAAGTCAAGTCCGAATATTGAATATTCATTTTATACGTACCCTCCTTACGGATCGGATATAGCATATGCACGGGCTTAACATCCTTTGAATTCCGCATTTAATTCATTGAACCGTTTCGGTATCGGTATCATCATTATCATCGAAGTACATTCAATCGGTACATTCAATAAGTATACCTAGGTACAATTTTCTAGGTATTTAATAGGTACCTGAAAAAGTATAGAGGTACCTATTCTGTGGGGCAATGTCTAATTCGGGCTTAATTGGTTCTCCAACAATGGGAGTACACCGTGCGCTCAGCAATCATAATCAGCTGGATGATACAATTGACGGGGCTGTCGGCCTCGCTTCAATCCGCACCGTTCCTAACGTTCCTAACGTTACTAACTTACCCATTCGTACTCCTATCACTACATTTCCAGACCAACCCCTGCGACAATCCAACTTATCTTCTGTTCCTACTTCAATCCCCGATCCTGCGCCTTTCTTTCCTGTCCCTTCTTTTCCATCTCACTACCATGCTGACATTGACGACCTACAATCAGAGCCATCTGCTCTATCCATAAAAAACCTCGACACCCTCTCTAAAAATCAATCCCGTTACCACAACGAGAACGCGAACACAATCGAAGGCATCCCGCGCCAGACTCTTGTGAAGGCCTTGGCTTCTGTCACACGCGATAAGAGACCTAAAGCATTATCTTTGGACAGCATGTTGTCTACCGGCACTGACGCCGACGCGACGGCCGACAAAAATCATCGCACCTCTTCATCTCATCAGAGTCACCCCAAAACCCTTCTATCCGAACTTACCGCCTTCAACATGACTCCGACGACCGCACTCCAGTCGCCTTGCTTCTATCACAATCGCTTCGCCGATGCCGTGGATTTTGGCAAGGTCCTGGAGGAAATCAACGACGAATCTATGTCACATTCGAGACTCGTACAGACCGCTACTGGCGTTCGCGAGGTCTCGAAGCAGTTGCAACGTAGACCCATTCGTCGTGCCGTGCGCAGTGTCATGATCATCACCAAGGCCCGTGACAATGAGCTAGTCTATCTCACACGAGAGCTGACTATGTGGCTGCTCAGAACGCCACGGTACGGCTTGGACGTAGGCGTTAATGTCTACGTCGACGCAAAGCTACGGACCTCCAAGCGCTTTGGAGCATCAAGTATCGTCGATGAAGATCCGCGCTTCGGTTCTATGCTCCGCTACTGGTCTCCCGATCTTTGCTGGAGCTCCCCCGACAAGTTCGATCTGGTTCTGACTCTTGGTGGAGATGGAACCGTATTATTTACATCGTGGCTTTTTCAGAGAGTCGTACCACCCGTTCTCTCATTTAGCCTGGGAAGCCTTGGCTTCCTGACGACCTTCGAGTTTGAGAAATATAAGCAACATCTCAACAAGGTCATGGGTGACGAGGGCATGCGAGTTAATCTTCGTATGCGATTCACATGCACCGTATTTCGCGACAGTGCCAAAGAGGGGGAGATGGAAGAAGGGGAACAGTTCGAGGTCCTCAACGAGCTCGTCATCGACCGCGGCCCGTCGCCTTACGTTTCTAATCTCGAGCTGTATGGCGATAACGAGCTCCTGACCGTTGTCCAAGCCGACGGTTGTATCTTTTCGACTCCCACAGGATCAACCGCATACTCCCTTTCCGCTGGTGGTTCTCTAGTCAGTCCCGACCTTCCGGCTATCCTTCTTACTCCGATTTGCCCACACACTCTCTCTTTCCGGCCGATGGTACTAAGCGACACGTTGCTACTCCGCGTGTGCGTTCCTCGCAACTCGCGCGCCACCGCTTACTGTGCCTTCGACGGAAAGGGCAGGGTAGAGTTGAAGCAAGGCGACTGCGTCACCATCACGGCCTCTCAGTATCCATTTCCTACAGTGATGCGTACGGGAACCGAATGGTTCGATAGCATCTCTCGCACGCTTCAATGGAACACGCGGGCTGCTACCCAGAAAGGGTTCAGCAATGGGTCTAAGAACCAGTCTAGCCCTAGCAACGAGGAAGAGGAACCAGAATGGGACATAGACACCGATTCCGCGTGCTATGCAAGTGAGGATGGCAGCACCAGTGCCAGCCCTTTACGACGACAAATGAGTCTTCTAGGGTTATAGAGCATAGGCATAGAGTCATGTATTAGATTTAGATGGCGGTGTATCGCGCAGTCATGTTACGGATGTCTATATTCCCCTGCGTTTGAGAGGGTGATCTCGATACACCGGTAAGGAGTTTATTGGCGTCAGAGTGGATGATATTTCGACGAGGATAAATATGAGTTCCTCGCACTGAGGTAGCATTTGAAGGGGGGGGGTTCTGAGTTTTAGGGCATTATCAACCCCCAAAGGGAATATACCATCCCCACGAGTTTTGTTGCTCTTTAGATAGGTGGCCACAACGATGGCGGTTAGTTAGATCCTTATGAATATGATTCATACGGGACCAAATTCTGAGATCTTTTTACGTGAATTGTTACAGATATAGTAGTCGTGTCATGACGAGGTTTGAAATGGCCCTGACAAGGAGTATATCAGTTTTAGTCAAGCTACGTCACTTTTCAACTGTTATAGGACGTTGATTGGGAGCATCCGGATTTTATATATCTGTCGAACTCGTGCTATAGTTATAACTTCCTGGCTTGGTGTCGTTGAAACCTCTTTTCAAAGTAGCTGTTTACGTATATAGGTGGACGGTATAGTACATGATTGATAATAGTTTTTAATATGATAAATCAGGTTACTTGTTGGTAATATGCTAAATATCATTGGTTTATATCCGTATATGACACCCTTTGTGGAATGTTGTGTACCCTTAGATCAGCAAGAATTCATTACCCAGGGACTCATTGTGGGTTGTTATAGCTGTAGTTAGGTATGGACGTCTCTCATACACTTATGTTCCCGATTTGGCATCAGAACATATATTGTATGGCATTATAACAAGTAGATTATTTGGTTAATATCTATGGATTATTGACATAGCCTGCTTACTGCCTTAATATGGCAAACTTGAAGCAATGAGTCAAATGGGGGAGTTCACTGCCTTAGCCTATAATTGTCTTACAGCTTAGGTCAGATTGCGGGTGTTCACTTGTAAAAATAGATCACTTAAGCTGTTAGTGTACGAAGTACCTAATGTAGTGTCATCATCAAGTGCCTGTACCTATAACTGCACCGTGCCTACGTGGACACCTCCTGTAAACCACCTGTAAACCTTGAACTTATCAAATGTGGCCTATCGGCCTATCCACTACTTTAAAGTTTCCCCTCATAATTCGGTGCCTGTCATCACTTAAAGCTCAGTGGATCGCAAATCGACGATTTCATAATTATACTTCTTCTTCTTCTTCTTCTTCTTCTTCTTCAGCAAGGCGATAAATAACAACTTTTAGCAGGGAATAATAAGTGTTTTGGGTCCTAGTCTTATGTGTCAATACATAAATCCAACACTGGCTAAACTAGCGCATTCCATTTAACTTGTTCGTGTTTTGCTTACAATTAAAGAATTTGGACTGGTCTACCTGGAGATGGTCACGCCTTAAGTAAATAAGTTACCTTTTTAGGAAGAGCTACGACGCGATAGGAGTTATGATTGGCCAATTGAAAAGATATGGTCCGAGCTCATGCATAGGGATCTCAGAACCGCGTCTTGATTACATAGGTCGACACGCTAAGAAAAAAAAAGGACCCACAAATGTGAATACTGTAGATTGAAGGTCGGTCTTCTCTTTCCTACTTCTTCTTTTCTTAATACCTACCTCTACTACTTATATAACTTACAATTATCACATACCCTATTTTTTTTTCTTTTCAACTTTCCCTCTCGAGTTCAATCGAGCATTATATGTACATGTATCATAGACCGGACTTGTCTCTCGTTTTCCATCCTGTCCTGTCTAATAACATATACATATTTCAATTCCATCGTATCATGCATCGTTAGAATTACTCATTTACATACAATATGTCACACTCCACCGCGTCTACTCCTCCCACCACCACCACCCTCACCACCCTCACCACTCTCCCCGCGCACGAGACACGCGAAGGTAGGGGTTCAATTAGTTCTCAAAGCAGCAACCCTGATTCAACTATTATGTCTTTCGAATCTTCCTTCAGACTTGAGTCTGGATATCCTACCCACGACTCTAACTTAGAAAAACATCCCAAGGGCAAAAGAAAGAGAACCACGTATGTACCAATATGTCGATCCCCTCACCTACCTATATTATTAATATAGTTAACTACCTTGACGCATTCTTACCTCCTTCTCCTCATAGATCTCAGGATAAGGCTGTGTTAGAAGCCGCGTACAATTCAAACCCGAAACCCGATAAGGCGGCGCGTCTTGATATTGTTAGTCGCGTCTCGCTCAACGAAAAGGAAGTTCAGGTTAGTATAGCTCGTGCCTATCACGCTTAGGACGCGTTAAGTCTTTATATAAAAGTCCCTTTCTTAGTTAATCATATTCTAATTCTTTTTCTTTTTTGCTTTTTTGTACAGATATGGTTTCAAAACCGTCGTCAGAATGACCGTCGAAAGTCGCGTCCCCTGTCGCCGCATGAAATTGCGGCACTTAGATATGGCGGCGGGGTGCAAATTTTGTCACCTACCGCCATATCCTCGCAAAGCCCCGCTGCAGACTCGGCCGGACAATCGAGAGAGGTGTGCGCTGAAGATGAGAAGGCTCTTAACGTGGACAAGCTGTCATCTAGCTTAGATTCTCCGGGTGCGGTACCTCTACATGCTGCCCAGTCTTCCCCAAAATTGTGCAGTGTAGATCATTCCACAGTGGATGAACGTGCACGATTAGAGTCTGAGGACTCTGAAGAAAGAATGCCTCCTTCGTCACAGAAATCTGAACTTGAGGGTCACCCATTCTCTCTTTCTCAGTGCTCGTCGGCGTCAACCACTTATCTGGCCAATCGTCGGAGCCTCCAAAGCTCTTTCTCAACCCCTACCCTGGAACGAGCCGGAGACGAGTCGTTCCGGTGTGTTTTATTCTCCCTAGGTGACACGAGCATAGCTAATGTCCATGACAGAATCGACTCTTTTTCGTCTTCTCTCAACTCCACTGCCAGTAGTTCCCCAGGCCCCGGTCTTCCACCGCCATCGTCGGCCTCTCAAGTTCGTTTGTCCCTTTCCTTGGATGGGAAGGCTGAGCTGGTTTCATCCCAGCCCTCACCACCACGCCCTGCTCCGATGCAGTCGGGAGAAGATATATTGCCCCCGGTTCGCACCACCCGAACTCTTCATAGGAGCCGTAGCGCTCTGCCTGGGATTACTCTTCCGCCCATTTCAACCCTCACTGCTCACCTTCCCCCGCGACTACATCGGGGCCGGTCGCGCGATGTTCATGCTTGGGAGTCCTGCTGCGAAGCAGATTTGCGCGACGAATTAACGAGACAAGCCGAGAACGAGTCATCCGGCTCTGCAGTAGCTGCTATTAGTCTCCTACGATCCAGCAGCAGCTCCGCCAGTTTGAGTAATCTGATCCATGGCCACAATAGCCCTACAAATATGTTACAGTCCAACCCTAACAAGCGCAATGCGCCACAAAATAAGTACTCGCACCGGGAGGGCTCGATCAAGAAAGCCAAGCTTAGCCGAACAACTAGCAGCGTAGCGCGCATGCAGAGCCTACCGCACACTTCATTGTCAGGCACACGACTTGAAGCGCTTGAGCCAGAGAAGAAGCCGGGGAAAGGTAGCCTATCCGTTATTCTGAGCCCATCTGGCGGAGACTCGGACAAAGAGAACTGGAGCCCAGATGAAGACGGTAACCCTCACCATCACAAACATCGACAGCTGCTGCCATCTCCTAAAATTCCGGCGCGTGTCCCAGGCGAGAATCCTCGTCGCGTTGGCCGTGTGTTAGGCGAACAGGATAGTACTGCGAGGCGCTCGCTACTCTTCGGGAGCAAGGCCGGCACGGCGATGTCGAAAGTACGGGACACGGCCATGGCGATTTTTGAAGATAAGGGAAACGCCGAGTTACAAGACGACCTAAAGCGCGATGGCGCAGACGCGGAACGTCTTCCGCACGGAGGAGCAAGCCCCGGAAAGCATGGCGACTTGGACTGTGTCGCTGGGTTGCTGTCGCTGAGCCAGGGGAACTGGCGCTAAAGAGGAGGCTCGCCGTCTTCAAAGAAGATGCTGGCTCGTTATAGAAACCCGAACAAATGCTATATGACGACGCGCGAGGTGGAGGTGATGCCCTAGCTCGCGAGATTATAGAGTTGGCGTTTTAGGAAGAAAAGGAGGGCGGGTTGCCGCCGGTTTGGATAGGGAAGGGAGGCGGGAAACGAACTAAAACAAAAAAGGGGGGGAGGGAAGAGAGGGATACAAGCCACGGCCTATAGGTTGATTAACCTACCTGGCACTTATATACTCGTGTCCTACGAGCTCCTATTTTCTTTCTATCATCGTCAGCAGCAGCATGAATCTCGTTGGCTTCTTTCTTCCTATCGATTTTCTCTCTTTTTCCCCTTGCTCCTCCTCTAGTCGTGGCGTATACTCTCGTGGCGTGGTTAACCTACGTACCCTTGTAGGAAGAGAAGGGGAAAAGGAGGGAAAAGGCGAGGCTAGGTAGCCTCTCTTGAGTGCTTATCTCGTGCTTTGCTTGGACGGATGGACGGACGGACGGATGGAAGGAAGGAAGGATGGGGGGATGGCAGGGTGGATAGGAGTCGTTGGCTAGGTTCGTTGCGTTGTGTTGTGTTTATCGTCGTCATCCTTGTTGTCGTTATGAGGGTTTTGGGATGCTTAGTGATAGGGGATTCCTGCGGGACTTCAAACTAAACTAACCTTTATTTACCTTGCCTTACTTATCTACCTTATGCCAGGTACTGTACGGTATATAGTACCTGCACAAGTTAGGTACGGCGCTTGGTAGTTAGTAGGTCAAGTCGATAGTCGAGTCCGTAAAGAAGAAGCAGTCCACTTTCACACATAAGAACTACCACCTATGGCCTACCGCGTTATCTATGTTACACTTGATCTCGATCTTGATGTTTCTTACAAGTAGCCCGGTTAACGGTACCTTGGATATGACAATTTTTTGCCTTACTTTGCTTTGCCTTATCTCAACGAACGCAAACCTGATCATGAACGAAGACAGCAAAGAGACACACATAGGGGTAGCTTGACAAATCATAACTCCCACCAAATATACGGTCTTTATAAAGCCCAGCACAGCCCAGCACAGCACAGCACAGCACTTTTTTTTTTAAAAAAAAAAAAAGATCTCGCATTTGGTATCTCACTTTTCTCTCTCTTTCTCTCTCTCGTATAGCGCAAGTAATCGTTACAGTAGAACAGGAAAAAAGGGAAAAAGGAGGTATACATATACGTGCGTCAGCTCAAGCGACCCTTCCCGGAAGAAAGGGGGAAAAGGGGGGGGAACATAATAGTATTAACGCACGCGATGCGTGTTTGAAAGAGGCTGGATGAATTTTTCTTTATCTTTCCTCCTTCCTCCTTTCTCCTTTCTCTCTCCTTCCTTCCTTCCTCCTCACCCGATGCCGTCCATCCTCCCAAGTTCCCCCTTTCCATGAGCCATTTTCTACCTAGACGAAAAAAAAAGGAAAAGGAAAAAAAAGAAGATTTTTTTTGCCCGGGTTAAGGTTTCGCCTGGCTGGCTATTTCTTCATATTAACCCCCTTTCCCCCCTATCTATTCATAAGCCGGACAAGACGCTTTGCACGCCGAAGGTCTTGGCGTCGTCTCTGCTCTGGATGAAAGCCTTGAAGTCGGCCTTCTTGAGCTTCTTGGTAGACGAGGACGAGGACGAGGAAGACGAGGCGCCGGTGGACGTGGCGAGGTTGCGGGAGCGCTCGCGCAGGGCTTCGGGGCCGATGATGAACAGGTAGCCTATCTCGGTGAGCAGCTCGACGGCGGCCTCGACGTCCTTGCTCAGGGGCCATTCCTTCAGCGTGTCGACGTATTTGGCGATGTCCTTGGTGACCATGAGCCCGCCCGTGGCGTTGACCTTGAACTTCTTGAAGTGCTCGAAGAGCAGCCGCTGGATCTCGATCGCGAGCTCGCTGCTGAAGATCTCGAGGTTCCTGCCGTCGATCGCTTGGCCGATCAGTCGCGTGCACCTGGACAGGAATAGGCAGATCGAGGTGCAAGTCTGCGTCTGCAGAGACTCGATGATACTGAGCTCGTCCTTGGGTAGGAAGTCAAGCTTCTTCTGTTGGGCGAGCGACTTTGTCACCCAGTTTATAATGACATCTACGGTGCTCTTCATTACACCGCCGGTCTTCTTCTCGATGCTCTCGATGCCTATCTTTGCTTGTGCTTCCATACTTCTCCGCACCGTGGTGTTGGACTCGGCAAGGCGAATGAGTACCGTATTGATGAACCTGCTCATCATGCTGCCAATCGTCACTGCTGGTCGGACGGAGGGTAGGTAGTTGAGATCCGGCTCTGTCTTGGCGTTCTCCTGAGATGTGGCCTTCTCAAGAGCCGCTTCCAACGCAGTTTCTACATATACTTGTCCCATGTTGGTCAACAAGAGATTCAGGAGTATGGCAACGTCTTTGGGGGTATCGTTCTGGCTCCCTAATTCCAGCGTTCGCCGAACGCTCTCGGCAAGCCAGGTCAGCATTCTCTTTGCGATAGCTGTACTGAGAACGCCTTCTGTTTCCGAGACCTCGATTTCATTTTTGTTTTTATCAGTATCTTGGACGCCGGCAACCCTCAACATCATGGCTTTCTGCGTAGGGGTAAGGTCGGATGACTCGAGTCGCTCTAAATATGCGTCCTTAGCAGTCGCCATGAGTTGGTTGGTTTGCTGCGCCAACGAGGCCATGAAACCTGTCGGTGCCTTTTTCCGTCTCGAGTGATATATATTATATTTGAAGAGCAAGGAATTGAACAACTCCTCCAAGCTCTTCTTCTCGCGCTCGATATATGAGTTGCCTACTATATACGGAACGAATAGCTCCTCCATCTGCTGATCTAACGTTTGGGAAATCTGAGGCGAACAAGGCTCCGGGTGTTCCGTCAGGCCATGGGCCTTCAAATCTTCTATCAAAGCACTGATGTAGCTCCTGGAAGAGTGAAGGGATCGGAGAAAAGCTAATGACGAAATGTCATTGGCCTTCTCCAAAACTATCTCTAGCCGTTGCTGTATGGGCTGTTGGAATACACGTTGGATAAATTTGACTAGAACGGTTTCGTAATAGGGGAATGCCCTCTTTATAATGAAAGACTCCTCCTGCATAACGATCTTGACCTCGTCAATAAGTGATTGTAAGCTCGGCTCAACGCCCGGTGGCTCGGAGTCGGGGTCTGCTAATTGATCCCAAGTCTCCCCGTCCATGGTCACCTCATCGGTAATAAGTTGGTCTCTATCGATGAAGAACTGGTGTTGGTTCACAAAGACAGCTATCACACTGGAACCTCCATTGAAGTCGTATAATACCTTGGCACACTCTTTCATATCGTCGAAGTTCTGCTTGCGATAGCTGTTATTAAACTGCTTAAGCAGATCTTGCTCCAGTGTCTCGCAAAACTTCTCCAGAATCTCTCGGGTGTTATGTCTCTTCTCATTGTCGGCGTTACCGTTCATGATGCCATTACGGTAAAGTCCGTTCGTCTGACCCCAAGAGATAGGATCCAGCCTCTGGCTGATACGCATGAGCTGGTGCGCGATGACAGCACATCTCACTTTGTTTTCAGAACCTCCCTGGCGTCGGATGTCTTGTACTAATGTGAGCTCACCGGTCTCGCTAACTTGAAGCCAGCATTGTATTAGAAAGTTGGCGTCCAGCGCCCGTCTACGTTTCCTATCCAGCTCCTCCAACTTCTCTCCTATTTGTACTGCGATATTTCCACCGGAGTCACTGCGGCTACCTCTCTCGGGTCCGCTGGGATTGTTAAGAGTAAGATCTAGAGCTTCGAACTGGTCAATGGACTGATCCAATTTGCGACCAAGAGTATCGACAGTCTGGTCATGTTGGATTTCTCCGCGTCGTGCTTGGGATAGAAGATCGGATTCCTTTGCTTGTAGCTCCTCGGACAGGTTGCCTAGGCCTTGGAGTGCGCCTGTGAAGATACATAGGTTAATATATGGTCTTATACTAACTACCAATACTGGAGGTAAGTGCTAGATCGTACTTTCGAAGGTTCGGATTAAGGGTTTCGGGTCGAAGGGCTGTTGTGAAGGACCAGAACGACGATTAAAAGAGGCAGCGCTTTCGGCAAGATCATCAACGAAGTCGCGAACGATGAAGTCTTTGCTGGAGAAGTCGTCAACTGTAAAGCTGGGACCTTTCGGGAATAGGGCTCGTGACCCGGAGGAACCTGCCCTCTCCATTGCGTCAATCGGCGTCGAAAAGATTCGGCAACATGAGGAATTATAAAACAAGCGGATGAGATATGGTTTGTTGTAGAGAATTCGACAGAGCAGAAGTAAAGGAGTTAGTACGATGACTCAGATATAGCTAGTGCTGCAATACCTAGTGGTGCGTAACGGAGGGCAGATGAAGATGAAGATGAAGATGATGATAAAGATTAGGATGAAAATGCAGATGCAGATGCAAATGCAGACTCAAGAGTTAGTACATCACCATTTGCAGGGATATAATACTAGGGGTATGTTTTTATGTATCAATGCACCTAAAATACGTAATTTGGTATGTACCTAGTCGTATCAATACAGTACATCATAGAGGTATAGGTACAGGTAGATGTACTTATCAGATAGGTACACTGCCACCCTTAGGTAAACGTGGCCGAGACACCAAAAACCGGGTCAGGTCTATCTATCTTTATCTCAAGCTACAAATACGTACAATTACATCTATCTTACCTAAGTGTTCTGATTATAGATTAATCACATTACCCTATCTCTCTACCCAGCAGTACCTTACCTAGCTTGTCGTCATCAACATTTCTTTCAAAGATAAACATTAAATCCACTAGTTGACCGCCCAAGCTTGTCCATTGCGCGTCTGAATGCGAGATTAACGGCCGCAGTAAAAGGCTAGATAGATATGCGACCTATCGTCTCTTAAGCACGCACGTTCTCTCTCAATCCATTCTTTTTTCGAGTTACGAGTTACAACTTATATTATCCTTTCCATCACGATTCACAGATCGATCATCGTACCACCATGGCATTCGCCTCCAGGGATACAAAACTCTACCGAGAAGACGAGAAGTCCGGGCACAAGAAGCTCGGTGTAAAGGAACGAGAAAAATTAATTCAGGTACGCCCATTAGACCTTGAGTCTGCTTTTCTCTCTCTCTCTCTAACATCCCCCGTCACTATAGAATTATCTACCTGTTCCGCCAACCCGTTCACGAAGCCGCAATCGCAAGAGCAAGCGTGAGACATCCCACTTTGGTATTAGGAAATTCCTAAGATACCAACTATATTCTCTGCTCTATACCCTTGTACACGCAATCTTTTCCGTTTATATCCGCATCCGCGAAGCCTACCATGCTGTCACCCTCCGAATATTTTCCATACTCAAATACCATCATAATACGCCAGACTATGTCCGAAGAGATGTCAGCACTTTGAAAAGACTGCCTAATCATGTCAGTGTCATATTGACATTGGAAGACGGTGGCCGAGCAGGTGACGCCCTGGAAAAACTAATCAACGAGACTGCTGAGGTGGCAGCATGGTGTGCCTCGGCAGGAATCCCTAGATTATCTGTATATGAGAGAACAGGTGAGTCGATACGCCTTCGTCGTTTTCAGAATTCACGAAGTTAATGAGGAACATTAGGAGTGCTCAAGCGCTATATGCCCCAGGCACATCGTGCCTTGGTCATGAAGCTTAGGAGTTGGTTCGGGAAGCATCAGACTCCGCCGGTCTCCCTCTCCACTCGCGGGGCCTCGACTCTTCATTATGCCGAGTATTTAACGCATGACCAGACTCCGCTTGATGTCGTACTCATCTCAGAAGACGACGGGCGAGAGGCGATGGTGGATCTCACAAAAGTTCTAGTTCAAATGGTCCAAAAGGAGAAAATTGCAGCAGGAGATATCACCATAGACGTCCTCAACCACGAGTTATCTGAAGCTGTTATGCCAGAGCCGGACTTGCTCATCTCGTTTGAGCCCTACGTCGACCTGCAAGGGTATCCACCGTGGCCAATCCGTCTAACTGAGATATACTGCGCACCTGACAATCAAGGTGTCGGATACCAAGTCTTTCTCTCGGGTCTAAAGAAATACACGGAAGCTACATTCAAACTGGGGAAGTAGGTCAGGTTGTTTAGCCTGACTGTACATCAGAGGAACCTAGTTTTCTCCTAATGGGAAATGACCTAATGAATAGCTGTTATGTCTCAGCCGTAGTAACAATTCGGCATACTTTTTATTACGGCACTCTCGGACGTGGTCGATTTCTAAGCCTCACCCAAGGAGGACAAAATACCCGGAAGTCCTTCGGATACACGGGAGAGGCGTATGATTTATTGCTTGCAGGGTCAAGGAATTTATAGACGTAATGATGGCGTTTCGAGTATTGTGTGTACACGAGTCTGTAAAACATGCCGCAAGAACAAAAGATTCATACAAGAGAAGAGGAATTCGGAAGCATTAAAACGAGTTGTACATCCTAGTAGGGAAAAACCAGTGGAAAACCCAAGGAAAAGGTTCTCTTTTGATTAGGATATGTAAAATACGCAAATATCCAATTGACATCAACATAGTCCGTTAATCCGTCCAGATTCCAGAATGATCAGGTAAGGCTGAAAGTCCCGTCCAGCGTCATGACGCATGTACTATGTAATGTACCCGTAGTAGAAAATGAGCGAGTAGCTATTGGTAGCCTCGTATCTTAGCGTGAACTTTGAGGTTCCCATCCCTGTCAAAATTTCGTCGATCTCGGAGAATCGGAGTCGAATAACTTCTTCCTCGCATAGATTAATCAAGAGGGAAAAAAAAAGAGCGAATAATAAGTTAATAACTTCTAAATACCCCTTAACCACACCATGGCAGTACGCAACCTCTCTCGTTGCTAAGATGCCTATTCACCCACCCTCTCCCCCTCTTAAACCCCTTCTATGCTTACCATCCCTAAGGAGATCCCCGCAGCAGACGCCGGAGCCGAACACGCAACCGCCGCGGCCATGACCAGCCTCCTCCGCCCCCCGACCATTAGCTCGGCGCTCGGCGTCCTAGACCGGTCGCTCTTCCGCAAGACCGTGGACCTAGCCGCCGCCGCCGTCGCCGACAGGAGGAACATCGCCGCGTGGCGGAAGGCGCTGCTCGCGGACCGCACGCTCCTCGCCTTCGACAGGATCCCCGGCGTAGTACCGCACCCGGACCGGGCTCTCGCGTCGCAGGGCACCAAGTGTCTGCTCCTAGACCCCAAGATCAAGGCTGGAGGTAAACCTGTTTTTTTTTGTGTGTGTTTTCGTCTGTCGCCTTAATGGCGCAAAGTTATGTCTTGCACATCTCGTGAGACGGAAGGCGGAAAAGAGAGTTAACGGTGACTTGCTCGCAGTGCCTGAGACGTGGACGTCCGTCCTACGAGACGGGGTGGCTAGTAAGGAGATAGGGGTCATCCCGTATGACTTATCGCTGGACTACGACTACTGGTCTTATGGTAATAGCTACCCAGCCTACGCCATCTACAGGACTTGATGTGGTTAACTGTTGTCTATCCCAGAGGACGTGATGAGATCGCTGCTTCCCCCGGAGTTGAGAGATGAGAATGATGGCATTCCCACTGGTTTCAATCAAGCCGGACACGTTGCGCACATGAATCTGAGGGAGGCATTTCTGCCTTATAAGATGTTGATCGCGGAGGTCTTGCTCGACAAGAACCCGTCGATAAAGACAGTCATTAATAAAGTCACTAACGTAGGAACCGAGTCCGAGTTTCGGACATTCGCGTACGAAGTTCTCGCCGGCCCTGACGATCTTAACGTCGAGGCGCGGGAGAGCGACTGCGTCTACAGATTCGATTACTCTAAAGTATACTGGAACAGCAAATTGGAGACCGAGCACAGGCGGTTAGTCAATATCTTCCAACCGGGTGAGGTCGTTTGCGATGTTATGGCCGGCATTGGTCCTTTCGCAATACCCGCCGGCAAGAAAGGTGTTTTTGTCTGGGCCAACGATTACAATCCAGAAAGCTATCGTTACCTCAATGAAAATATCAAGAGAAACAAAGTAAGTAAACAAAAGAAATAGTCTCTCTTCTCTTGCCTTCAGCAACGTTAACGAGACATCCTCAGGTTCAACAGTACGTGAGACCGTTCAACCAAGATGGTCGAACATTCATCCGAGAGGCAGCCGATTTGGTATACGCATCATCCACAAATGGCGAGCATGCCGTCTCGGGGTTGAGCAGGAGAGGGAAGCGCGGCCAGCATCCGAATGCAAACGCTGCTTCGACGCCAGTACCCAAGCCTAAGCGCATCCCCATCCCGCCCACCATTGCTCATTTCGTAATGAACCTCCCCGCGTCCGCCACCACTTTCTTACCACATTTCCGCGGCCTATACGCGGGACGAGACAAGCTCTTCGCTCCGCACACGGACACGAAACTGCCCATAGTTCACGTACACTGCTTCGCACTCAAGGCGGACGATGAGTCGTCCCTTGTCGACGTTTGCGAGCGTGTCTCGGCAGAGCTTGGCGTCGAGATGAAGCTAGGTGAGGCCGAAAATGCTGGGGAGGTGTCCGTCTTAGAAATTAGAAATGTTGCTCCCAAAAAGCACATGTTCTGCGCATCTTTCAGACTCCCCCCTGAAGTCGCATTTGCCGCCCGAACGTGAAGCGAGAATGAGAGGAAAATAAAGGTCGCATCAGACCCTCGGCGCATATAAAAAACCCTGTCAGTCTCGTCAGCTTACCGTTGTATGTGCTCAGACGCCGCGCCGCCCCGCGGACCGTCACGCGGGGAGCATGCGCGTGAAGATTCTCATGATATCGTCGCAGTACAACGCTTCGAGACCTATTATGGATATGACTATTATATGGGATAAGGGGAGATCACGCCTCGCGGATCATATGACCCACCGTGGGGTATTGTTGTCCGCACCCACCCAACCTGCAAGATAATTCAGTCGATGTGCTACCGCATGCACATCCGTTCGGGATCCGCACCAACCAGCGGCACAGTTAAAAGGTCCAAGCCTGACCGAATATATGAACCCCTGTCCGAGGGACAGAAGGAAACGTTTGGTTCCTCTACTTCGAAGTTACAGGTGTAGTAGACATATGAAGGGAGAAAGGGAACGATAGCCGAAAATGCGTTCGTGCAGATAGACCTGCATAACTACTATAACTCTTAGTTTACTCCCTGGTTGAATTGAGGAAATCTATTGGACAATTAATCATGAGTATCTTGTCAAAGCGAGGTCTACTAAAGCCTAAAACGTGCTCGATGCTTACCACGTAGTTGCAGGTGTTTTATTCTAGCCAGGAAAATCGACGCGACTTGCGGCATTGTAACTCGTGTATTGCCTAGCTTCCCACGGTGTGGTAATAGTAGCACGGCGATCCGGGGCAGAGAGCCAGTTCGCTACATAAGAATCTTACGTGTGGGTAGTCCTTGTTTATTAAGAAGGGTATTTCTTGATTATCAAGAAGGATAAGTAGAGCTAATGATGCACGACTGGTGAAAGCCCCCCCTGGTCGTCCGGCCGTGCAGCCCGTTTGCACACCCGCCACTGAGTTTCTGTATCAGATCAGCTCTTTTACCTAGACAAGTCAGCATGAACATAATACCCATAACCCGATAGCCTGCTATTATTGCTCTACTCTATCGATGAAGAGCGGACCATTCTAGAAGTACATCCCCAACAAGTGTCAGTCTAGTAATATGTGGTAGCCCTTACTCCAAAGTCCACGGAGCTATGACAAAAGGCGACTTATCGTTCGAAGGACCATTACAATCAAATACTAGTTGGGTTAGTTAATGGGTACTGGAGAGGTGGAGAAGAGATGCGAAGCGCAAGCTACGACTCTGCAGTCTGCACCTACATGTTCTCGTGAGACATTTGATTCGATACGGGAGCGAGGCTAAGGCAACGCGGTTGCGCAGTCACAGATTTATAATCGAAATTCCTGCCGTCTCTTACATCTGCAAGATAAGGGCGATGGGGGATACGAGGGTTATTTGAAAAGATGTCGCGCAACCACAAATCCCGGAGAACATTCCATCGCCCTTTAAGCGTGAGTATAAAGATGGGTGACGGTATCGTGACGGTGCGTAGACGATATGAGATAATGAGATGTGTGGGAAGTGAATTAAACCTGCTGGAATTTTGATTTTCTCCAACGATTCCATGTAGGTGAGATATCATTATGTAGGCACTTACACGGTAGAACATATATGATAAAACACCGACTTTAAAATAAATCCGAGTTACAACCTACGGTCCTACATGTATGTATGTATCAAGATAGAGACATGGAGACAATACGATACCACGAACAGCGCTACCTTGTAGGTATGTTCTAATAAGAGTCAAACCTAAACTCGCTGACAAACCCCTCTCAAGTGAGGTAAGAGATGCGGAATTAGCAGGACGGGGTTGACTCTTGACGTTTACCTCTTATCATATTTACGACTATTATGGTAAGCTCGGGACGGCTCGACTTCGTTGTGTCCGCCAGACCCAGCTTTGTGTTTAGTGTTTCGATGGGCCAACAGGAAACAAGGGGCATCAGGGATCATAGCTGTTCTGGCTTTGTTCCTCGCCGTACTGAACGTTCCTAGCTACCCTACCCTGTGCGATACGTTACTATTATGGTAAAAGGAAAAAAAATCATTTAGGCGAGCTCGAACTCTGAAGCATAGTTAGTAACTTGCATAGGAGCAAACTCAATATAGTGGGTCAATGATAAAGGATCGAATCTGCGAACAGAAGTTCGATTCGTACCTGTATGTACCTACCTACTTACATGTATATAATATTCTATATCTATATTCAGGTATTTATATGGTAAACATACTGTATGTAAGTACAGAGAACATACATAATATGTTATAGTAGATTTAAGACATAAGAAACATAATCAAATAATAGGTAACAAGGTACGATTCTCTAGATCGTCAATGTGACCAATGATCGAGCTGACCCGTATATCCTCCATTGCCCGGATGGTTGGTGGCTTGGTTCCGGAGCGAAGGAGGATCATAGATTGGATTTGGTGCCTCGATGTTTGCTGTATGCTGTACGGGAGTACGATTGCGCGATAACGCTGTCAGGTCGACGTCATCGGCGACAACTCATCGTGAGGTACATGCCCATGGGCCACAGTACATACTACCTCTTAAGAGGGATGAATCCCGTAAATTGAGTTGCCGGCCTTAGGTCTATCCACAACATCTTTTATCATGGGCTCCGTGTCCATAGGGATGGTATCCGTGCCGAGAAACCCGTGGGAGTGGGATGGCTGTTCTATGGCTTTTTGCTTACAGGCTAAAGTTCTCGCTATTATCCTAGCTACCATTCAGCTTTTGGAATTTGACATGACACGAGAGAGCTACTGGAGCTAATCACAGCCCACTATTATGTATCTTGTCGCACAGCTTGAGGCTGATCCCCGGTCTCTGCAGATTGTGACATCTGGTAATTCCGTGCTGGAATTGACAAGTCGACGACCAAGAGATCATCGATCTCCGACTTGATCTATCTGACTACCGGCTGCAGGAACTCATTTGACCTTGAAGGGGTGGAAACAATGAAAATGTGTTGAATTCTGCTGAAAGCATATATTTATCGGCCAACTGTTATTGGTGCTGCTATAAGGTGATATCAGTGACGTCGACATTGAAGAATGATGTCGCCCAAGTACTACAGTAGGTAAGAGAACATATTGAATTTGATAGACATTTACTAGACGCCGAGGTACGTCACACAGACTATAAAAGGGGGGGGGGAGATTAGAGGTAGATACTTTAGCAGCAACATACTCCTAGTGCACGAAAGTAATACAGCATTGAAGTCACAACCCATGAAGCCTGGTACAAGTGTAATAGGGGTAGTGTAGCACGAAAACTGCCATGCTGTACCTTTCTTAGGAACACATTATGTGTATGCATAGGGTATCTATTCGTAGATAGTCGACGTATAGAGGTAATTGTATATACAGGTAATTTGGAATATATACAAACGTGTAGTTACACAGGCATGTTTCTTGTTTAGGTCGGTTGTTCGCTCTTTGACTTGATAACATCGAACCTCTCTTTCACGAAGACATCTCGATCAAGCAACGCCGAAGCTAAGAGAGGGAGTTCGTTCTCTGATACCGCTATAAATTAATTCGCTTACCCTTCAGAAAGAAGAGAGCATCGCTCAGCTCGCCGACCTAAGCCACAATCACAGTCAATGAGTCTCCTGGTAGACAAAGCGAGAGACAACTGGGTTCGGGAGCTTACGTGTTTGATGGCGAAGGATGGGAAGAGAGATTAGACAGAAATCGATATGATATCAAGGATCTCTTATGTAGTCAAAAGGGGGTGGAGCCCTTTCTCGTAACTAAAGACCGCAGACTCGTGGGTTTTAACATGTGTTTACTGGAATAGTAGAAGAGAAGAGTGAAGAGAGAAGAGACTTGTGAGAACTTGTTTCCCTGAGGCCACGGTATGGTAGTTTCTGTCTTGCGTCACCCTTGCGACGTTTTGATCAACGATGTAGTGCTATTCAAAATAGTCTTTTCTAGCTTTATCCATGGATCCGGGGAAGACAAGCTGTACTGTACGTACTTGGTATCAATATACACGCACGTCCAATCAGAGGTGCTAGGATTACCATAGAAAGGGTTGCCGAAGCTTTTTCGACCTCGTGTAGTTTAGAATTCTAGACTTTGAACTTAAACATCATCTACGTATCTACTTTAACACGTACATACAGGTATGTATGTAGGTATGTATGTAGGTAGTAACTTTATGATGTACCGGTGTGTGGTGGTGGACCACATAAGTGTAAGTGTAAGTGTAAGTGTCTAGACCGGGAGCGGTAGAGGCACGCTAAGATTTTAAGTATTGATGCTTAAAGTCCAGCGGCAATGGGAACTTTTTCGTGTGCGTCCGTTCGCGCCGAGTCGTTTAGCGAACTATTAAAGGAAGAAAAAAAAACTTATTAGTTCCTTAATAACCCGAAAGGCGGAGAAGAATCGAAAAGGTAATCGAGGCTAGATTTTAGATAGACGAGAATCTATTTACTTATACGGTTCATGATCTACCTAAGTAATTTAGCGATCCACCTTGACCTCTTTTTTTTTTTTTTTTTTTTTTTTTTTTTTTTTTTTTTCCTTTCCTTTCCTCTCTTCTCTTGACGAAGAGAAGTGAGACACTCTAGATTCTGGTCCATGCATTTCAAGAACCCACACCTTTCGACCGTTCTAATTTAGTATTTGATTTTCGAACCCGGGCCTTGTTTGTTCTTCTCTCTTATTGCGGGTTGTCTCTTATCTTGGATCGAACGGATTTGGTTATGTTGTCTCCATGATCCAGATATCTTATACATAGTACGTCAAGATGGATCCCCTTGGTTGTTGAAGAGATTATATGTAATCGATTATAATTTATAATCTATCTTTATGCGTTAGATATATACAGGTACATACACAGGTATTAAACTGCGGTGTCGCTCGTACATGCATAGATGATAACAGATGTGGGCTCATATGCAGCTAATATGTTGGTATATGCATGTACAGAATATATTACGAAGGCGTACGTGCAGCTGTAGGCGAATAGCCGCGTTATCTGAAGTATTTGGCGATCTACATATGGTCCTATCGATTTATACGATTTCGTACAGCCGTGGGTCTTGTCTCCTATCTAATACCTAGATATCTCTCTAGATGCCTCCTGATTCTGTTAGTTCAAGACCGTCAATGACCAGATTCGGACCATTACTTTTTCATTCCTGAAACTTCCGACTCTTTATTCTTTATTTATACGTATGCTCATTCTAATTACGGCGCGGATATGTGTGTTTATACATGCCACCCATGTATGTATCTATCTCGTAGTTTACATCAATTATGTATACTTGTGGAACATAACATTACTTATGTATACATTGATGATACATATGAGGTAGTTATTAATGTCTACTACATAATACATGTATGTATCAATTCTCGTACAGTTCACGTGCGGGTTCTATGCCGAACTCTAGTGGGGGGAAAGTCCCCGACATGCTCTGCATCTACTTAGGCACCTAATGTAACTTATACATATAACCCCCTACTTTAGTTACCTATCCTTATGTACTTCTTACTTTATGTCAACTGGTATACAACGTAAGTGGTAGGTATCTTACAAATTCTGGACGAAGCTCAAGTACACTTAGAAAAAGGACCAGATATAACAAGATGTTTCATCTCTACAAATAATACTATTTTATCTATCAAGTGATCTATGCAAGTTCAAGTTTCCATGGTTGAGGCTAGCTTAGTGACCTTCTAGGTTAGTAAGTATGAATTATTATAGAGTAAGCGTGTAACATTGATGAGTGTAATATATAAGAAATAAGCTATGTAGGTAAATACCTACTGGGCAAGCACATGTACACAATAATCAATACATGTAGGTGTACCTACCTTTGTTCCATACATGTACATACATGTACATACTTACCTAGGTAGGAGGTACCTATGTTTTCACCTTAGTATCGTAATACAGAGGTAGTCACATCCCCCGCCCCTCCACAGGTTCCCTCCATATCCTCCGTACCATCCCATACCTACTTCTCCATTCAAACCACCCATGCCACTAACCACCAGCTTCGTTTCGTGACTGGTTGGCCCTGTCAAGCATCAACCCCTCAATCCTCCTTATACATCCTTGCAAGCTTCCGATCTCCCGGAATTCGCACCTTTTTGTACTTTGTATCTACTAGGGCAACTTACTGTATTTTTTTGTACCTGTACGAATAATCATCTAACTAACAAACTAACTGTTCTTTTTTTTTTTTTTTTTTTTTAGTATCTCTTTTTTTTTTACCACGGGATTGTTTCTCATCCACAAACTATGAACTACAACAACACAATCTATATCCAACATTCACCCATACGTCCGAATTCTCAAATTCGATCATGTACATTATATGGGTTTCTATTTGATATCGCTTTTTATACCCTGGTGTCCTTAAGATGAATAATTGATTACATTTCTGTCAACGCCACAAAATTGCCCAATTCATATACATATCAGCATCACCGTCCCCGGGTACTATTACGTGCCACATACCTTCAATCCCTCATTTCACTCGGGATCATCTTAACCAGACGAGGGAGTTTTGGTAGAGAGAACAAATGTCGTCGTGAGAATTAATCACATATCTCTGATTTTTATCATTAATGATGCTACCGTGCACATGAAGATCGACGTCGGATTCGTATTAGAATCGTAAACCTCGGAGGATTTGGGCCTCTTTTTTTTTTCTTTTTTTCTTTTTGCTCTTTTATTTCGTCTAAGAGAAGGGATAAAATTCGATATGGCGATGGTTCTCCCTTCGGAGGACAATGATGTGTTCTCCCAGTCATCCCTAAGGAGATCTCATTCTCAATCGAAATTCATGTCGACGTCGTCGCAGAGTTTTCATACGTCAGCTTCAACATCTAAGATAAACGATGCCTTTCACGACTCTTACCACGGACCTTATCATCACCAAACGCCTCACATAGTGCCCAATTCTGGCCCGTCTTCCGCACCATCCTCTCCTCGCACACTCCAACCTGAATCTAGTGACCCGTCGTATTCTTCTACGCCAGCTACCAACCTATCCCTCGACGGCCAATGCGAAGATGACATTCGCATTCATTCCGATGACCACTTATTTGTTCCTGATTTTGATCACGACGACCCTTACTTCGATCCGCTTGAGGATTTAGAGCCTCCCCCCAGTCCTCGAACGGGCGACTCATATACCGTATCTCCAACTGATCCCGACACGTCAGCAACTGCCTCGAGACCGGAGTCGCCCAATACCATAGAGCGAGCCGAAGACGACACCGCCGTTAAACATCATCCTACCCACCATGTTGACTACTTGTCACACAATTGGAAAGAAGAAGATATCTGGTCGTCTTGGAGGTATATAGTATCTAGGAGAAGTGAGTACAGCAATGGACCACGGCTTGAAAACGCATCCTGGAGAACGTGGATGAAGGCCAAGTATAAATTAAGAACTGTAACCCCGGAGACCTTAAATTGGTGTGTTTCCTCTTCAATACGCCCCATGTTCAACGCAAGATTCTGACTCATCTTTAGGCTGAAGGACTGCGATGTGACTTGGTTGTATGGGCCTCTACAGACACGCCGTGGCGCTCTATTCTCCAATGATGCTGAACAGGGGAGCTCGACTCTGTCAAGATGTGATTCATTTGTTAACAAGAAGCCTATCCTCAAGAAGAGAAGCATGTCTGAAATCATGCTCCAGAGATCGCTCTCTTCTTCATCTCTACTAAAGCAGGCTACGGCTGCGGTCCAGGCACAACAAAAGGATTATGGTTATATAAGTCGACCAATACTCCACCGGGCCTCCACAGACTATGTCACATTTCCCTTCTCGTCTCGAAGGAGAAGTTGTGATAACACGAGTATTCTACCTTCTACGACCTCATCTGGTGTTGTCTCGCCTTCTTCGGAACGGAAGCATATTCACTTTGATGAGCAGGTCCAGCAGTGCATCGCGGTTGACGTAAAAGGGGACGACGAAGACGAAGATGAGCTAGATAGTAGTCGTTGGAGATTCGGCGATGACAGTGACTCTGATGATGGTGCAATCATGATGAAGAAAACTAAGACGTCAAAGAAACCAGTCATCCCACGCAAATCTCCCGTAAACATACCTAACGAGAGCAAGACAATTGCTATGTTACCATCAACAACCTTGAAGTACAGAGAAGATACCCCAACGCTCGAAACCGCGATGAAGCACAGTACTGGTAATCTGAGGAGTTCATTGGCATCGTCTTCCTCACAAGAAACGCTCAGACCCTCCAAGGTATCAAGCTCATTCCTAGTTGGCGACGATGAAGAGGATGAACTAGACGATGAGACCAACTCGACGCCGCTTTCCAGCCCGATAGATGGCGTGTCACACTTCAAACAATTCAGCTCACAACGTTCAACGACTACGAACAATTCTGCCACTGAACCTAGTGGGATGCGTCGGACAGAGAGTGGTATGTTCATGCCCTTCGAAGACGGCGATCCCCAACCTAATGACGGAATCATTGGTCGGGTGATAGATACAGTCAACACAGCCCGAGACATAGCTCATGTCATCTGGAATGTGGGTTGGAGAAGATGACGGTACGGGCAATAGTGCCATATTATTTCGTCGCCGGAGTATGCAGCCTCATGAATCTGGGACAGTTACAGATTGGCGGGACTGTCTGTTAAAGGTATGGCCAAGTTGATCGTCAACGTGTTCCGAATCGAACAGAGTGCCTAAACGTTGGAGTATGCGTTATACGTGCTATCGTTTGGACGAAACTTCGGTTTCGAACACGTTACTCAAGCTTTACTTGGACTGCGTAGCATCTGGCTCTTAGCGGGGTGGTCACTATTGCATTAATATACGATGCGAGCTAATAAATTTCTTATTAAAGACTTCGAGTCTTCGAAGCCGAAATACGGCAAATAATACGGGACGGGAGGGAGCGAAACAACGGCACTGGAGGGGAGATACTTCAAATATACTTGGCGATTCTCATGAGGCGTTATTTTGATACCGATTACCGACCGGAAACTTATTTAAATGGCCGGCGAGCTAGGGTGATTGTGGCAGGTCGGTCGTGTATAGATGGAAAAGGGAAAGAAATACCACAGAAAAGAGCGTTACAGGAGGAGTGGCAGCTCAGACCTCAGTTCCATGCCATAGAGCCCTAATAAGGGAGAGGGAGGGAGAGAGGACGTCCAGGTAGAATTTTGCCCCAGACTCGAGCACATGTAACGAGGCACAGTTTTTTTTAAAAACAGAAACAAAACATACGACAGGGCAGGGCAGGGCAGCTCATTAGGGGAATTTTCTTTTATTTTATTTTTCTATTTTTTTCACGATCACGATCACGATTTAAAATAATATAAAAACAAACAAGGACCTGGCAAGCTTACGCCGGGCTGGTAGACTTTGCTCTTTCTTTTTTCTTTCTCTCTCTCTCTCTCTCTCCTTCTTTGTCCTGCGTTAGGCACGTGGTGATTTTGTCGATTACCTTGTAAATCCTTTTAATCCGCTTGAGGATATATCGTAAGTGCTACGGACACGCGACGCGAGGTAAGGTCGGTAATTGAAGCCTGTAATGCATGGGTGGGGTTTAGATTACGCGGGTACCGTATATCTGTGTGTACCCCTATCTAAGGTACTACCTATATAACACATAACTCAGGCGTTCCTTTTTCTCTCTCTCTCTCTCTCTCGTAGGTAAATATACGAGAGAATGTTACCTGTTACTTCTTCTTCACCTACCTAAGGTAATATACCTAAAGTAGGTAGTATACTGAAAAAAAAATTTTCTCATAGGTATATACTTGTCATATTCCGTTGTGTAATCTAAGTAGATACCTAGGTAACATCATCTATAGGTAAGGAGGGATTTAGACATGTACGTACGTCCCCTGAAAAAAAAAGTTCAAATGAGGTATGAAACGAGGGGGATATCAAGATCGTGAAGTTATCTGTCGTATATACATCTTTCGTACAAGCACTTATCTATACACCTCGCTGTCCACGCATCTTCCTACGGGGGGGGGTTTTTTTTTAAACTCCCCCGGTGCAAAATCACACCTCCACCGCCATGGACTGGGTTTCTTTCGGTAAGATGGCGGGTGATTCGCTGTCGGCCTTCTCGAGGACGCGGATCATCTCGACGAGGATCTTACAAGAGTGCACGTTGATGTCTTGCAGCTTCACCTCGTAGACGTCGCCGACGCGGACGTCGACCATCCTCAACATGTCCTTCAGGCCCTCGCGGCGCAGGAGGGCCGGGCGCTCGAACAAGTTCAGCCGTCCTAGGATGGACTGTCGCCCGTGCATGTGCACGACCTGGAATCGGAGCGTTTCGGGCATCTCGGCCTCGCCGAACCGCCACGCTCGCACGAGAGCCTGTAAGATCCATTGATCCCCACCGTCCCCGCTGGAGAGGGCGCGAGCCTGCTTCTCGCGTACCCGGATCATCGGTAGCATGCGATCCAGCTGTACGCGAGTGAATGGTAGGAAGGCGTCTTCTTCGTTGCCGACCAGGCTCTCGCCGCGACGGTGCTCTTCGAGAAGGGCGGCCTCGATCTGCCAATGGACGACCAGATCAGAGAATCGACGCAGTGGCGAAGTCGCCTTCGTATACATGTCGACACCTAGGGTAAAATGCGGCGCGGCTGTCGTCGTGACCTCATCGCTGCCGATAAGAGCCCGCAGATGACGCCACTGAGAATCATCCGGCCGGATTCCAGCTTTGAGCAGAGGGTAAAATACATCGCGTGTGTACTGCTGAACGAGAGCGGCGTTTAGAAGGGCATGTGGCTGTGAGCGGAATGGGATAGGAATCCCACGATCGTGACACCATCGAGCAGCAGTTTCGCCTGCCAGTCGCATGGCATTCTCGACTAAGTCAGTTTCAGTCGGTTGAGAGTATGCAATATGGATAGCAGGATCTCCTGGAACTAGTAGGAAGTTATCCGTGTCTTGCTGGGGAATGTGGTCGAAGTAGGCTTGTGCTTGAGGTCGTGGTTGAAAGAAGGGCGTCGCTCCTCTCCTGAGCCGCACAGCTTGAACGGCCCTCCCCAATTTCGAGAGTAGTGAGAGTTCGTTCTTTTGATCGCTGTTCAATTCCTCGGGTCGGGTCAGTCGTCTGTTGGCTGGCTTTTCCTTCGGGATAGAACCAATGATCATTTCCGCTCCCCCAATAATGGGATCCTCTCGACTGTCTCCTATTGCTGCGGCAACATCCCCGCCGGTCATGTACACGACATCCGTCAAAGTTCCAGGGGTAATTTTGTTATCTAAAACGGTACCATCTTTGTCTACTAAGGAGCTTATCGTCAGGCAAGATCTACCCGGGGCTAAGGAGAAGACATGTTGGCCGAGATTATTAGGTAGCATGCGTTCAAAGTGACCTGGCAGGTATATCGTTTCCGGAATCAGTTCGGCATACTTTGCAACCGGTGTTCCTGCTGGGATTAGAGACGCCGGATCTGCTACATGGACATGTATCCAATACTGATTGGGATCAGAAGTCTGCTCGACTGACACGGCGTCGTCGATATCCATGGTAGCTTCAGAGTCAATGCAGTAAGCAGTGAGTCCTTCCCAAGTCTTTCTAATGGGGGACATAATATCATTCTTTAGGTGATGACTCAGCTTGCCGGGGGAAGGCCGATTATACCCAGCTCCTCGCTTGATCTCGACGTGTGGGAAGCGTATGTCATACCGAGCAGGAATTTCCCAGGATGGTATCCAGCCAATTTCCTGTAGGAAAGTCCATCCCGTCGATGGTGAAAGGGTTTCGGCATCTTCATATCTATTAAGGGCTCTCAAGATAGCAGAACCGTAGCACTGAAACCGCGAGTAAGCCGGGAACTTCCGGTAGCTAGCCCATAACTCCATGAATTGTAGAATCTCTTTGTCTGTCGAAGACCACTCATGACCAGCTGGTATCGGCGCCGGAACTGTCGTCGCCGATGGTCCAAGGACACCACTTCCTGTCCACTTGCGAGCTTTCCGACTATGGTCGATCAACTTGCAAGCGTTTTGGACGAAATTATGCATTATATTTATTCCCGAGTGGCCGCCATCCACAAGCTGCGAGTCGTGCTCTAGATAGCCTCGGATCACATTCTCTGTCTTCTGTATTATGGAAACTTCGGAGAGCGGGCTAACTTCGAAAAGATATGATCTTTTATGGCCAGTGTGTCTAAGTGGCCGGAAGAAAACCTCATCTTGCATTAGAGCTCTGTGAACGGCGTATAACATTTTGGCGTCGAATTTCCCAAAAAGTTGGTATCTTTCGGGAAGCAATAGCTTAGCGATTTCGTGTAGGGTAAGATATTGATGTTCTACCGGATCGCCGATGAAAGAGCTGGATGCATCTAAGGTACTGGCGTTTTCCTGATATATTTTCTCTGCGTCTTGAGCGAATTGTAACATTTTCCGCAGCAGCTCAGCCCCTGCCACCCTCGAAGGACCATGCCCAAGATCCTGAAGAGCATTCAGCTTTTCTAAGGGTACTGTAGCATTCGGCAATTCTTTAATGACAGGCTCGAGTTCAGTCTGCGACACAAAGCTACGAACGACGAAGAGTGTCTTGACACCGAGGCCAATGAACCACTTGCCACTGCTTGTGTAATAGTGTTCGTAGTTGTTGAAACGACCCAGGGATATAGCTAACATGGGCCGCCGTGAATCCACAGAACTATCGAATCTCGGTCAGTTTAGGAGCGGAGTATGAGAAGAAGCCGGTGTACCTTAACTCGACCATGTCTCCCGGCCTTAAAATGGCATCATCGGAGCGCAGGTCGCCAAGTTCGTCCCCATCGAAAAGGGGGGAGGAAACTTCAAAACTGCCCATAGACACATTTTGAGGTCTAGTAAACTGGTTGGATAACTCGCCCGGGTCTGGATGATCAGCTAGTATGGTTACTGCTTCATCCTTATTCTCTTTGTCCCATGTACGCAATCGCTCTCGGATAGGGATCTTAGGGACCTTCTGCTCTAGCTCTTGGTTCTCTGATACGTCTATTTCTGGTGAGTGCGATTCCGCATCTTGATCAATACCGTTGGAAGGGTTTTCAATAGGATGCTGCACAGTCGCCAAGTTCTATATAAAAGCATTAAAATCAAGACCGTCTAATAAATAGTAGATGATATAGTTGATCACGTACTCTTCTCCATGATAAATGGCTGACTTTTTGAGCTTTTGGTAGAGCCGTCACTATAGGGATTCGGGTTGGTTCCAATCCTCGAAAGGCACATCTCCAACATACAAACGCTCTGCTCGTTGTCCTCAACATCTTCTCTATGATTTATAAATGTGAGATAGGTTTATGTTGTTGGTATAAAACCTTTAAGTCATTTCGTGATAAATTTTTGTTGTCGCAACTTTTTTTTTTTTTTGCCAGTCTGCGAATTAAGCGGAGCTCAAGGTTAAGGTTTAGCTCGGCCGAGGGTGGGGTTCTCTGCAACTGTCACCAGTCCGTCGTCTACTGTAGTGCCATGTGAGATAACGAGCCGATAGTGAGATACCAATAGCGCTCATAGGAATCGAACCTACACTCAATTATAAACCAATTACCAGGTATGTGCATAGGTATAGGTAATGTACAGAGAGCCCACGTGCATGCACTAATATGTATACCTATGTAATGAATATGCTTACTGTGTAGGATATTACCTCCTATGTAGGTATCTATGATATGTACATAGTTACACTTGAATAATTACAGCAATAACTATTCCATATACTCTCGTTATGTATGTTCTTTGCTCTTGATGGTTTCATTGTTCAATAATTGGATAGAAATAGAGACGAAAGAGATACTATTTGTATCATGAATTAGTTTACTGACTAATATCTAAAATCATAGCCTTCTAGTTACCGGTCTAGCTTTTATTCTATTTCTGTTTTCAAACGCCTTACAATGAACTCGACCTCGATGTATATAGGTTTTTTTTTATTGTATCTCGAATTCTAGGAAGATCTCCAAGTAGAAAAAAATAAATGAAAGAAGTTCTTAATAGTTATCCTCTTTCACTTAGTAGTCTAGTAAATATAACCTAAGTTACGGCATTCCTTTAAAGACTTGCAGTCCTCTTTGTTCAACGAATAGAGTCACCTACCGGCGTTTTTACTCACCTTGCCTGTCACTTTCCTCGCACTCACATATTCTTCTACTCAAAATCTCACTTTCTAATCGTTTGAAAGATGATTGCCAAATACTTTACAGTTCTGGTGTTGGCTGGCAACACCTTAGCGCAGATGTCGGGCATGGGTGGTATGACTCCAGAGAACACGCAGCTAACCGAAACAACCGCGCCATCACCAACATCGTCGGATGAATATACAAGCATGGCTACCTCGATGTCGACAGACCCATCTGCTTCTAGTGTTGTTATGACCACAGGAACAGACATGTCGATGAGCACCGATAGTGCAATGCCCAGTACCACCAGTGCCTCATCAGACACTACTGGTATTCTGGACAATGTTTCGGTAAGACCTTTCCACTACTATATATATACCGTTTTGCGTCCTGTAATTAACCATCGACTCATTTAGATCGGATTCGTCGTGGTCTCCGCGGCGCTTGCTGCGTGGATACAAATGTAGAGAAATCGACTGGAAGCACCAATTTTCACTCAGCAGTGTCACCGTATAAGGCTGGATTAGGGTTGAAATTTGAAATGATATTTCTGAAAAGCATCTCATCTTTATGCACTTGCTATTATGTATGATGTTCGATAGGGCTACACTAGATCAGGAGGAGAAGAAGGCTTAGACCGACTCTTCAAACCAGTATGGAGTATTATAAAACAGGATTATAGAACACCGATAGAAGAAAAGTTTCCAGAAACAGCTCCAAATCCATGGCTCCTCTTCAGAAGTTTCAGTGATCGACAAGAAATCCTCGTATAAATTCTATGATATACATAAAAGTTCCATATAACAGTTTGGAAGATGTATCCATAATAAGGTATCATCGCTCTTCCAGAGCATAGTGAAACAGAACCAGGGCTCATACATGGCTTTCACCAACACGCTAGTTTTCCCTTAAGATTTATAACTTATGCTGATTTTCTTCCACTAATACGGAGGTCGAGGCCAAAACTATACAGCGTCTGTGACTTAGTCCATACTGTGCATATAATAGATTCCTGCAACAATGCACTGTACAGGAAAACACTTAAAATAAATCTAATCCTACTCAACGTAACCTAGAAAATAAGAAAAACAAATAGATGATTAATAGATTCTAATCTAATCAAGTCTATTTTAAGACTACGTATGTAATTGCACAATATAATCATAATTTCTAACTTCAATAACGCGCAACGGTTCGTAGAAAGAATACAACAACAATAATCAGGTATAATATAATACAGAAAACAACAACTATCTACCTAGAAAAAACATGACGATAAGACCTGGCGATAGGCTGAATAAATTACCTCGAAGAGATAAAATAAAGACCTTTCATAGGTAAAAACCTGTATTATAAATGCTATAAAAAATCCCGAGAAGTTTAAGGATTCAGATAGTAATAACAGCAGCAGCAACAACAACAGCAACAACAACAATAATAATAACAGCAGTTATTAAACCAATCGTTCTAATTATATTAACCAGGTCTAAGAAACTTCAATTAGGTATTATATAATAAGGTGTTTTTAATTGCAAGTATATTATACCTGGGTAGGTACAATTGAGACTAAAAGCCCGCACTGTGGGGCTCTAAGTACCGGACGCTGTATACTTTTGGCCTCGACCTCCGTACCATCTTGAAAACCACATAACTTTTGTAGCTCCACAGGCACGTAGCCCGACAGGATGGCAGCAATCGACAAAGCCAGTGCCTACTCTTATTACATAGTACTATCAGATGGCGATATATGTTGAGATTGTCACTTGACATACCTAAATTGATTGTTATTAGCAAGATTGAATAATGGAGACGTGGAGGATTTGCATGATCGTAGCCATCGATGGATGGCTGATCAGTGATCGATGAAGATTATTACCTGATTTACTAACAGACAATCCTTCTGCAATGCTGCGCGGTGGTCCGTAAGCTGTCAAAGACTTGGGACAACAGGGCTTACGATAGTGTTCTATTTCATATAACGGTAGTTAAATAGTAATACAAGCTATACATAGTAATAAGTAGTGCACAGCTGACTAGTTACACGGCCATCGCCTTGTCTAACAAATAACACGTTTCTTGGTGATTTCGGTAGAGTTTACATTTCCTACGACGGGTACGCGCGCAAGTGGTACTACGTGGTATCGGCCTACTTTACACGACCCATAGTAGGTCCTAAAGAAGTTCAAACTCGATGTCCACTCTGATAACAGGCCAGATCCAGGCTTTGAGGGACGAAGACCTCAACCAGGGGTTAATCTTATTTAGATCCACAATTCAGCTAGTACTCTATTAAGGGGCTCGTTCAAGGCACAAGGCTTAGATGCGGTCGGGGAAAAGAGAAGACCTAGGTGGTAAAAATAAGTGGCTGATGTTTACCTAGTTTAGGTAGGATGAAAAGCTGCTTGGTGTACGAGGTAACCCCGTAATAGGAGAAAGGGAACAAAATCTGCCGAACACCTACATAATTATGAGTTATATGATAGTGAGTATGGATACCTAGATGGATCCTTAGATAATAAACGTTACTACTATGTATGTAAGCATTCCCACGTGAAATGTATTTTACATACGATGCGATACAGAACACTTGCATCGTATGAGTGAAGTGTAGGCGCTATTAAGTACTATTCCTTTAGTACCATATTAGAAGGTAGTCGGTCAAGATCATGGGGTATTTTATTTCTTCTTCTATCCTACTCCGTACTTACATAGTACATAGGATCTTAGACTCTTAGTGTCTGATCGGGTTGACTCGCAGGTCCGTTACGGCGTAGCGTTGGGTGCCGGACTTGAAAGTGGATGATCTCCATAATGAACGATCAACTGATAGAGCACCAATCTAATACCCGCCTGCCCGTTATGTAATTTGTTCATATTGCATATAATTAAAGTAGGCTATTTCATATTCTACTTTTACTTTAGGGTCATGTTATCGCCACATTCACGCAGTACCGGAGGAGTGAAAGGAGCTAGCAATAACGGTTGTCAACCTTGAATCCTTCGGATCGTAATGACGTGGGTTAGTAGAAATGCGATTAGGAAAAAAAAATATAGGGGTTGAAGTAAATACGAGCCAATCAAACAACCGATCAAATAAAGGCAATGGCTCACACCTAAGCAAGAAAAAGGAGCATCTTCTTCGTGGCTGGAAGTAGGTAACAAATAGTTCTAAGCCTGAAAGCATGAGGCACGAGGTATACCTGTACCACTGGAAGTGTACTACTTACATAAATATCGGTATCTAATGTATATATATGTACCTATGTAGGTACATGTATGTACTAGGATATTTCGTATAAGCCGGGAGAAGCCTAATTCATGCAGGTCCAGCTGCGACTCTAGAACAAAATAGGTTTAGTCAGGGCCGAAATGCAATTTCGCTTGTCTGTCGGGTAATTTCCCAGAGCGACAGAAGCAGTAGAGGAAAGACCGCTAGTCCCCACTCTTCCAGGAAGGTCGATTTTAACTCGCCGAACATTGATCTGATTGGCTATAAGGCATAAATGCTTTATCGAACATCGCCCAATCAGGTCAAGTCTTTACGCCCTTTATTCACCTTCTTTCCGCGACGAATGCTGTCAACATTGTCAACATCGTTGAAATGGCCACGTCCTTGAGTCCACTCCATACCTAGGATTATTTGATCCAAGATGCATCAATGTATGTTATTGGTATTATTTTATTTTTCTTTCTTTCTATTCCTTTCTATTCTTTTGGTCAGTGCTGCTACTTGATGGTATATACCATAGTATAAGCTATCGTACAGAATAGCGAAACAGCATGAACCGGTTACTTACCCGTGCAGGACTTCCGTGATATGCTAGTGTAGGTAGTTGTAAGTCTGTGCGAATGAACCAGTTCCTGAATCAGGCAAACCCGGCTCGAACAAGTACCTCATAAGTGATCATTTCTGGCAAGGATCGGTGTACATGACTACCTGCAGATAGGTAAGTGGTATGTACATATCTCGACGGCAGGAACCATTGACAAGCTATGTACATGCTATAATACGTAGATGTACATATGTATCGAAGCATGGGTTAGAATGGAAGAGCAAGGGGTCCCAAGCAAGAGCGGAGACAGTCGTTGCTACCCCCATCTTGTTCTTATTACCATAAGAGATGACTAGAAATTGGCGCTGAGAAAAAGCCCAGAAACTAAATGGCGCCCTTAATAAAACCATCACCTTCTTTTCTTCTCTTCTCGTTATAATCTCTTCCCCCCCCCCTTCGTCTCTCCTTTCCCTCCCTTCACGAATCTGATCCTCTTGACGTCGATGTCGTGAGCGCAAAGCATCTTCAAGCTTTTCGTCCTTGTTTTCTGCATATCTAATCCACCGCTTCACTCTTTCAGCGGGCACTCGTTATTCACGATATCACGAAAATACAAACATCTAACTATATAATCTTAAATCTGCGCAGTATAGTCGTCCTTATTATTGTTTTAGGCACTAAGGAGTTTATTCAAAGAGTCGGACATCATGAAGGCGACTTTTGCGATTGCTGCTGCCGCGGCTCTGGCCGGTGGTGCAGCCGCTGGTAGTGTTCATCACAGACATGCCCACGACGCGTTCCACGCTATGGAGAAGAAGAGTGTTGACAACAGCACTTGTGGATGTACTACTATCTACAGCACCTACTATGGTGAAGCCACACGTAAGTGACATAACTTGTAGTATGAGATATTGAAGTCGGAAATCTAACAATATTCATTAGTCTCCTTCCCTCCTGTCCCTGCGACCTCGTCTGCGCCCTCTAGCGTCGCTCCACCTCCGAGCATTGCGACGCCTTCAAGCATCGCAAGCGCGACGACTGCCCCGCCCGTGACTGCCACGTCGACCGCCATCGTCGTTCCGACGCCTGTCCCTCAGACCTGTTCGACTACCGGTGTCTACACCTTCCCCGCCACCACTATCACTCTGACCGAGTCGACTACCGTTTGTGGTGCCTCTAGCACCGCCGTGCCCAGCGGTACTCACACCCTCGGTGGTGTTACGACCATCGTCACGACCGCAACGACAGTGACGTGCCCTTATGCCACTGTCTCCACGAGCGAGGGTGTTACCACAAGCGTCATCGCCACCACGACTTACGTCTGCCCATCTGCTGGTACTTACACCATCGCTCCTACTACGACTACCGTGGACAAGTCGACCACCTTGACCGTTCCCGTCGTCACCAGCTTCCCTCCTGGAACCTACACTCAACCCGAAGTTGTGACAACCGTCACTGATACCAGCACGGTTATCTACTGCCCCTTCGATATCCCCAGCGCGACTGCTTCAACCACTGCTATCACCATTCCGACGAACCTCCCTGCCGTGTCCGTCTCTATCTCCGTTGGCCTTCCGACTTCTATCATCGCCGCTCCCTCCTCTGTCATCCCTATTCCCTCTGTTGTGCCTAGCTCGCCTGCTCAGCCATCATCTTCAACTTCGCCTAAGCCCAGTGGTGGTCTTGGTGGACCCGCCGGTAAGCCGTGGGCTATCTCGTACACCCCCTACGAGACTGATGCAAATGGTGGTTGCAAGAGCCAAAGCCAGGTTGAGAGCGATATTGCCGCAATTGCCGCTGCTGGTATCACCACCGTCCGTGTCTACTCTACCGACTGCGACACCTTGGTGAATGTTGGTGGTGCATGCTCTAAGCACGGTGTCAAGATGATTCTCGGTATTTACATCGATTCTCCTGGCTGTGACGCGGCCAACCCTAGCGTGTCTGAGCAGATCAGCGCCATCAAGAGCTGGGCCCAGTGGGATCTTGTCGACCTGGTGGCAGTTGGTAATGAGGCCGTCTTCCACGGCTACTGCCAACCGTCTGAACTGGCTGCTCTCATCACCAAGTGCAAGGGCGAATTCAGCGGATACACCGGTAAGTTCACGACTGCCGAGACGGTCAACATCTGGCAACAGAGTGACTTTGCTTCCGCCATTTGCGGCGTTGTCGATGTCGCTGGTGCCAACGCCCATGCTTTCTTCAACACCCAGACCGTTGCTTCCCAGGCCGGCCAATTCGTCAAGGGCCAGCTCGATATCATGGACGGCATCTGCAAGGGTGTTTCTGGTATCATTTTGGAGACTGGCTGGCCCTCTGCCGGTGATGCGATGGGTCTTGCCGTCCCTGGTGTATCTCAACAAGCCGAGGCTGTCAAGAGCATCGTCGAGGAGTGCGGTGACAAGGCTGTCATGTTCAGCTTAACCTCCGACCAGTGGAAGGACCCCAACACCGCTTGTCACTGCGAGCCTCACTTCGGTCTCGCCGTGGCCCTCAACATCAACCTAACATCGTAAATTCGATGACTCCTACAAGGTCTTGGTTAGCAACTCGCAGTTGCTCTTCGCTGTACATCGTCATGTTTTCATACATGGTCCGGCCACGAATGGGGATTTGGAGAGGCAGGTTTTCTATAGTGTCGGAAGGGGGGTGGTTAATTTGTATATCCCGTTTTCTTCCTGGCCCATGTCGGTAGCTTCCCTTTGTAATAAGACCGATACCATGAAAGGAGCGGATTGCAGTTTTTATCCCCGCGCAGGCGAAGTGTGAAATGTTTGTATACTGTCGAGGTTCGCGCAACACCAGAAAGAAAAACAAGTCTTGGGTGGTCTGTACCTACTTAGAAAACGGGCCTGTCGATATATGTAGGGTCCGAGCCATAATGTTGTAATCTACTAGTGTCTATTGCCGAGTAAGGGCTGATTTGTCTCGTGCTTCCGTTCTGTGTGTGTGTGAGGTGAACGACGGGTTTGTGGTCGGGCTTTGGTGTCACGGGCATTCGATGTCGAGTTTGTGTTTTAAATTCTTCTTTCGGCTTCGTATGTTGATTGGGATGCGTTGTGAGACTTCGTGTTCCATGTCCGTGGCCTTGTGCCCCTTTTTCTTCCCCTTTCTATATACGAGCGCGGTAGTTATGGCTGTCGTTTATTATGTAGTTGAATAATAGGTTCCCATTAAAATATCAGTGTTTTTTTTTTCTTCACGATCTGTTTACCTAGTCAAGGACGGTAAATAATAAGTCCTTGCTTCGGGGGTATAGCTAGGTCGTATAGCTAGCTCTGCTCTAAGTCTTGAGAGGGAATGAATGCTCTTACTGTGTATACGTCCCGATGTGCTGCAAACCCGTGACTGACGTCGTATTCTGGCTCTCGTCCGGTTCACCTTATTCGATTGTCTATAGTATTAGGTATAACTACAGGAATTTAATCTTAGTTACCGTTAACAGTTTACTTTTCTTCCCCTGACTGGATGTGGGAGGCTGGCTATAGAAGTAGTAACTGCCAGGTATGTAGGTAGGTAATATTGTTCAGGTATTGATGGAAATTAACTTGCTGTTGACGTCTGTCTGTCTAGGTACTTAGTTTTTTTTTTTTTTTTTTTTCAAAAAAGAGGTAAATAACCGACTACCGTATGGCCGCTCCTTTCCCCCTATCTGCTCCTACGGTACCTAGAAACCTCACATACCTACCTACCTACCTACCTACCTTATAACAGAGCAGGACTCTGGACCAGCAATACAGCACTAGACGATTAGGTACCTAGGAGTAAGTACTCGAGGCAAGTGAGTTTCGTATCCTGTGTAATATATACCTGTACCTAGAGGTACTCGTAGATAATGTGGTTTATAGGATAGATACCTAGATATACATCGTAGCTAGAACCAAAACTACGAACACTAGGTATGCTTCAATCTCTCCCTCTACAAGTATTCTTAGAGATGATCATCATCTTTGGCTGTTACTTCGCGGATTCAGATCCGTCTGTACAGCAAATCTCTGAATCCAAGTATTTGGGCCATGATGATATAGGCGAGGTAGACAGACGTATTGAGTTCGTTTCTATATTATAGACACATGAGGCCGTCACAGCTTCTTACAAGGGGTAGTTAGTTACCTTCTACATGTTTGACATACCTGAAAACCGTACACTAATACTGACTAACTAGGCTATGCGGAAACCGATCCCGAGAAAGAGCTTCGACTTAGAAAGACTTACGTCTAATAAGGGCAGCTTTTCGATTTACATTGCCCCTGGCAACCTTCCGACTACACACACGAAAGTCTGTTCGGAATCAGGTGTCCATTATGTAGATATCTACCTGGTTATTCATACACCTTGCTGTACACCAATAAGCTACAGCTCGTTCCTCGCGCAAGGAGATCTGCTCTGTCCAGTCCGACTATGTTCTTCCGTTTATATATCCTGGTAGGTTAGGGAGGTAGGTAGGTACATACATACATACATACGGATAGAAACGATCATATAGTACACCGCACCTCGACATGCGCAACGCTTGCTACTATGCATCGTCCGATCCTGTTAAAAAAAAGGGGGGGGGGGGGATAAAAAAAAAGGAAATCCGTCCAAGTACGGGGAAATGCCTGTCAATAGCAAGCTTCCCAGCCAACGCCGTCATATGTGCCAGAGCCTATACATGGCAGTGGCTCGTCACACTAAATCCCAACTAACTTATGCGTCCGTTCGATGTTGATGTCTCCGGTTACATGTCTCCCCTCGCCAATTCCCTAACGTTTAGGCGCTGGGGTCCGATTCGGGTATTTCCGTCGTTTCCTCCGGGTTGACTTCTACTGGCAACTCGACGTCTTTGACCGGATGGAGCAACATGGGTGGCAGGCACATCCTGCCCTCGCCGCCACGCATCTCGTTCACGCTCGTGCCGTTCTTGCTCTCGTCTACGGTCAGCTCGAACTCCTCACCGCCGTCGTTGTTCACCTTCAGGCCGAGCCATCTTCGGTACAAGTTGGGCGCGAAGCCGGAGTTGTAGAACCACGTGAGGCCTACGAGGTTATGTTCACGTTGGCCGAAGACGGACGTGCGTGCGCCGCCGGTAGCTCCGTTCTTGCCGTTGTTGAGGGTTGCCTCGAACACTTCCGGGGGCCATTCGCGGTCTACGTAGAGGGGATGAGGTACAAATACCGCCTTGTACCCGTGCTGTAGGGCGACGGTGCCTGGCCACATCTCTGGGAAAGCATGATGTTTTAATAAGGCTGTCTCTCGGTGCATCTTCATGAGCAGGCGACGGGACATACGCGACGCCGTGATGATCTGGGCTCTTCGCGGCGGCATTCCATTGCCGTCTGTCGTGTTGTAGCCCGTGATGTCGTCGGCTAGACCCCAAGTAGTTCCCTCCGGATCGAACATAGGGTTGAAAGTAATATAATCGGCCTCTTCACCAACTCCCCACACGTATTTATCCTTTTCGTACGATGTTTCGGGCACGGGATCTTCGTCGGGCTCAAACCAGTCTTTAGGATCTCTAGGCCGTTCGGGTCCCCAAATCGGTCTCTCACCACGGCCAGGTTGTGATTGCTTGCCACCTCCGGGAATACCCTCCCACATATTATCTGCACCTTTAGTGCCCATCTCGGTTTGAACTCGAGCCATCTGCTTAAAGTCCTCCCACGTCCCATGCACAGAAGGTAAGTAGAACCGAGCATTACGTTCCCAAAGGCCCTTCCGTGGCTGTTGCTTAGTCCAGTTCTCTACTTTGGTAAATAAATCGTAATAATGGCCGATATACCGGATGTCCATCTCCCACTGCCAATAATAATCATACTCTGGATGTTGGTAAGCGAAATATTGCATAGCCATCTGTAAACCACGATAAACGCCGTGTACGGGCAAATCTGGACCACGGGCAAACAGATCAAAAATGCCTTGGTAGAGTGACAACATCTGGGTTTCTGTCCAGAATGTGACAAGACCTCGGAACTCCGCTGGTATGGTCTCATCAATTCGTCGCTGATATGTGGCTGCGTCCGCCCAGATGGGATGCGCAGCATCATTCTTGACCTGGACAAGAAGATGAACATCATAACGGCCGCCAGATGCCAATACCAATTCGCTAATTAGAGAGCGGAGATTCATGACATCCTCTTCTCTCCACAGATATTCATCCCAGCACCGGATGACAACGGCGGTCCTCGGCAGTTGTTTCTTTACGGATCCTTCCTCAGAGACTGGTACTGGGTTCTTTTCCCCAGCGACCTTCTTTGTCGAGGACTCGGGCGATTCAGCAGGTTGTGTGTCACGCGGCTGGAGTTTCATGGCGGCACCTTCATCGATGTAGAAACCATGCGGAGAGGGTTGTTTAGGGGGCAACGTCTTGTAACGAGCTGCATTTGCTTGATAACAGCGTCTCTGAACATCGGCCCAATTTGTTGACTTCCAATCAACTTGGGGTACCTTGTCCCAGGTAGCCTCGAAGCCCTCCTTTTCACCATGTTCTCCGGTACCTAAGCCACCAGATCTGACAGAGTAGCCAAAACCGTATGGACCGTATCGGCCATACCGTTCGAAGCAAATGTCCTCGGGAAGTCCCAGGAGCTCGTACGAGCCGAGTACAGCTTCAGGAAAACCGCTGGGGCGTCCGTCATAGTACCGAATAGGAGGAATACGAATTTTATTGGCCTCGTCGAGGTAACATTCCTGGAATTTCTCGGGGGCATCCTGAAAAACGCTCTGGGGATAGCGAATATATTCCTTGCTGGTAGGCAAGCCCCGCCCCTCCACTTCTGGCTTCCAGTTGGTATTGTTGACGTATGATAGCTTGTCTATAGGTGGCTCTCCTTTGGCGCGTGGGTACTCGGCTACGCTCTGAGAGAAAGATACTAGGTTCCTAATACCACCATAATATCTCGTAAGGAAGGGATAAGAATCCCATGGAGGAGGGGCGGCTGGCAGTGGGCTTATCCTGCCTTCTGCTAGGGCTCTGTTCTCATTGTGACTCGCACGGATGAGAGTAAATATCATAAGAATGATGAATGACGTTAAGCCGAAGCAGAGGTAGCGAACAACTTTATTAGGTAGGCGGTAGGCGGTAGGCTGGCGTGGTTTGCGTGTAACAGTGAATGATCTTTTAGACATGATAGGAGTAGCGGCAGATACAGAAGCGTTCGTGATCCTCGAGTTGCTTGTACCAGGGGAAGACGATGTGACAGAATAGCCGTCATAGTCGGAATCGTCGTACGAATCATTCGAATCTCGTTCTTTGCTTGTGAGATTTACGTTTTCGTACACTGGTAATCTAGACTGTCGACCATCGCGGGAACGCAATGGGTTCCAGGAGAGACCCCCCATCTTAGATGGGACGGGACGTACGACTCTAGGGGAAATTCTGTTTAACGGTATTAGTATCACAGCGTTTGTTAGATGAAAGGCCTTTTTGATTTAAGAAAAACAGAAAAAGGAAAGGAAAAAAAAAGACGAACTTGTGTACCAACTTGGTCGACTTGGACTGCCTCTATTGCGCCCGGCTTGGGTAAATTACTTGATAGATGAGCATCGAATAACTTATGATAAATACCTGAGTTTATTTATATGTAATGGATAAGATCTTATTTTTTATAATAGAAATATGGATACTGACTGAATCTTGGGATTTATAATTAGGAAAAAAGACGAATTGTTTATCGAAATGAAGACAAGATCGTAATCGATACGCGAGTTGATGATGGATTGTTTTGAGAATTTTGAGGTGTCACCCCTTTCGATCAATCAATCAATCAATCAATAGCCACTGCCCCCCCTTATCCCTGTTCATACCCCTGTCACATGTGCGCGACCTGGCAACCACAGGTACACGAAGAGGTACATGTAATACTTGATATATGTCGTGCTAGGATTTTCGTTGTTGATTAGCGGATAAATACCTTAGTCGGATTTATAAGTATCTTGTTACTAGGTAAGTATGTAATAATGTGATGCTTTACATTATTTAACTACATGTACGTAGACGTGACAATCTATTTACATACTTAATGTACTTGAGAAAACTTCATACTTACAACTATGATCGCAAGTGCTTTCTACCAATTTATACGGAGCACACATGTAACTATTAAAAGTATATACGGGCCTTACATGTACCAGGTATGCGGGAGGTGGTACGTATATACTACATGGTACGTAATTGTCAAAAATAAAGCCAATAATGTGTAACAACACCTGAACATCTTGACTGGATGATCCAATAGGTGTGTGTGTATGTACGTTATGCAGACGATGGAAGCGGGTATACCTATGTACATTGAGTTAGCTAAGCATTATGTATTCAACGGGAATTGCATGACGATATAACTTCCTACCCAGGTGACGTCCCATTTTACCTGCATAACCACATACATACTATGTAGTAGTAACATTGATGTAAGTAATAACGCCGTCTTGTAAATTGGAGCAAACCCTAACTTCCTTTTTTTTTGTCAACCTCATATTTATTCTCATCTTCATTCTCATTCTCATTCTTATTCTCATTCTCGTCCATGAGTTTACTATCAACTATGGACCATGACCACGGCATAGTTATATCACATTTTTGCTTATGTGTAACGTTCGTATATTAAAACAGCCGTTGTCTGGCAGTGGCTTTTCGACTCTCAAAAACTAGTTGTCCACGTGGTCACGAACACTGCAAATCGAACAAGCTACATCAAAAGACAGGAAGGAGTACCTATATGTACGTAGGTATGGATGGAATACCTGTGGTCTACCGTCTAATGTCCCACAAAGAACCTACCTATTAACCAAGCCAAGTTATAGAATTAGGGGGTACGTATATGTTAGATGTGTGTCCATTTGGCTGATGTGCGTACCCGGACTTCACTGAAGTAGAGGTTGATAATAGCATGCATTCTCGGGACGTCGGCGATGTTTCCCCTATTACACACATCTGCTCTGAATGGGCGATGACCTTTTCCTGGACACATCGGGAAGCGCCTTCTATTGAGAGATTCTGGACCATATTGCAGCACGCCTCCGACCACGGGCATCCTCTGCATCCCTTATACCCCCCTATACCACCAAGATAGTACATAAAATGTGCTACCTCCTTCAGCCATCCTACGCCATGCATTGCCTATAGCTGCAGGTCCGATCACACTTAAGCCACGACCATTTCTCATTGGAGTTCTGTGTTATACGACGTTTGTCCTATGTTTCTTTCCATCTCAATTCGGGTCTTGAATTGGCTCCTTTTCACAGTCTACTTTAACTAGTCCAATCTGGGTCCAATACATCACACTTTCGTAGAAGCTAGACCAAGATTATGTCAGGTTTCGTTCTTCAACCTGCCCAATTGTGGATCAACCGTTCTCGATATATGAACGGCAACTATGGACTGGGGACATGTAGGCAACGTGCGAGGGTCCAAGTGGCCATTCCCTTTGTTATATAACCTAGGGTTTACCAGGTCATGGGTTCATGGCTTTTCAAACTTTGCATCCCGATCCCGCTGACAACTGTGCCTAGACTACGGCCTACATACAAGGAGGTAACTACATATGCACCTGTGTATGCGCCTACATGTGGCCTACCATCGTCACTTGATACCCGCCGGGAAGCAGCCGGCCAACTTTGATCTTCGATGCCTGTCCTTGCCTCGAATCTTATAAGAATCTCCCCGCCCTCTCGTCCCTGTCTTCTCCTAGCTGTACTCTTGTAACCTGGCACATCTAGTGACATGTTTAGATAAAGTTATTGGCGTTCACTTTGTCACTCATACCAAAATCCAGCATCGTCTGAAGAAGTAAATAATAGTCTCCTATGGCAGACGGATATTTCTTAAATATAATAGTTTAGCTGGCCACATATACCGTACGCACAACCTTTATTCCCTTCCGTCATGATGTCCGGCATACTCGTACGTACCGGCACATCGACGCAACCTTCTTCCGTCGACATATATTCCTCCTGCAACGATGGCGACGCCCCAACCATCAACGTGACCGTCAGACAAGACCCTGTCCGTGACGCTGGACGGGGCCGCCATATTCGTCATTGCCATGTTCCTCATCGCCGGCATCCAGCTGCTCCAGCCGCGCGTCGTGGCCCTGTCCATCGGCCTGACCACCGTCGTCGTCTTCGTCCACAACGACTACCAGAACTACCTGAAGCTCGGCCCCGGCGGCACGCCAGCCACCTTCGCCGGCTACGTCACCATCAACTGGCTCAAGCTCTGGGCCTGCCGGGACCCCTTCCGCCCCCTCCCGGCAGACCCGGGCGTGCAGCCGAGCGCGGGGATCCTGCGGCGGAAGCCCCTCCCCTACCGGTGCGGCCTGCGCCCCAGGGTCGTCGGGATAGCGCCGCAGCGGCAGGTCGACCAGTTCGGGTCGCGGGAGTGCTACCTCGCCCTACGGCGCACGCTCGAGGGCCACGGGGCCAGGCACCCGGAGGAGGTTGGGGTGGGGACCTCGTGCTTCGAGAAGCACGGCCTCGGTCTCTTCGCCCGCTACCCTCTCAACAAGACCTGCCAGGGCGAGATCTGCCACGTGCACAGCTCCGAGTACTCCCTGCACCTAAGCCTGCACCCGGACGACGTGCGGGAGGTGATCGAGAAGGGCTGGGGCCAGCGCCACCCCCTCACCAGCCAGTGCCTGCTCAAGATGCCCGTCCCCAAGCAGTTCACCATGGTCTACGCCCCGCGGTCCGTCGACGAACTCAGGGTCGTGTGTCAGATCATCGAGGCGGCCGGGTGGTGGGTCGGCGCGAAGGAGATGGAGCTGGACGTGCTGGTGGATGCGTGAGCCGAAAAAGCGGGCTTCGAAACAGAAGAATACCAAGAAAATGAAACAAATTACTATATACTTGGACGAGCTCGTCGGAGAGAATCTCGTCTCATAGGCGTAGGAGCGACATCGAGTGCCCGCGAACTCGTAGAGTGAGGACGCAAGCAGACGTGAAAATCCCCCTCGGGCAAAAAACGAATTATCCCCTAAAAAAAAGACAGGACTTTCAGGATAGCTAGATAAAAATAGCATCATTATCGGTTCAAAATGCTGACCTAGTAGATAAAGACGTTTCGTAACATCAACAGTGAGTGATAAATGCCCTGACGTGAGTTATTGGAGGAACTATCCCTTTCTCCTCCCCCCTTTTCCCCTTTTTGTTGATCAAATAGTCCGTAATATTAGAGGTAGGTAGCTGTCCATTGTAGAGGTTACATCGGCTTAAGTCAGCAAGACTCGACGGCTCCCCTTCCCCCTTTCTTGTGAGAGCAAATTCACATAGTCGCTTCGCGATCCTAGTACGCCATAACAGAACTTCTGACCTCTCCCTTAGCAGTCCAGGAGTATACCTCGGTCCTCTGCCCACAGACAATGCTGCCTTGATCACGCCGAACCTTGTTTCGGAGCGTGACACATCTTTTTTTTAAGAACCCGTCGACAACATAGTGTGAAACATGTAGCTTCGCACCGCGCAAACTTTAGAGCCCGCCGGAGATGTTAGATAACCGTACGTCACGCATCTCGTGGGGAGGGGCGTCGCGATAGTTGGCGTGTTGATGCATGAATAGATAGGCGCCCAAAAATCTCCAAAAAGATAACCCTCACATTCCCCATTCCGCACTTCAGTCGTCGCTCTCTTCGGCCTCGGCGTCATTCTCGTCCTGCTTCTTGCCGGACTTGCGATAATGCTCTCGGCCGGTGGCGACGGAAGCGCGGACGGTGCGCCCATCGAAGGCGCGCCCGTCCATGAGGTCGACGCAAGCTGCGGCGGCCTCAGGGGTCTTGAACTTGACGCTGGCGATGCCGTCCTCCTCGAGATCGTACAGCACAACGTTAGTGACGGGTCCCAGCTTAGAACATTCTTCACGGATATCTTCCTTGATCTCTAACATCGCCGCCGGATCTTCCTCGAGCTCTCGAAGCGTAAACATGTGTCGCAGAATCACGAGCCGGTCCCGCCGCATGCCAGTTTCCAGCTGCCCCCCGTATGGATCGTCGTCGTCCCAATCAGCCAGCTTCGCATCCAACTTCTGCGTTCGTTTGATAATTTTTTGTTTCTCTTGTTCGCGGGTCCGATCTCGCGGCTTACCGACCCCCGTGATGTGGTTGCTTCGCTCACCGTTGCCGTCCTCCGCGCGGTTACCGCCGCCCTGGCCTTTTTCGTTGCCATTCCCCTCTTCGCCCTCGTAATGCGTCTTCTTATAACTTGAGTCAGCGGCCTGAACGCGCATGCGGCCGCTGGCTAGCCCGGAAGCGGTGAAACGGAAGTCGGTATCGTCGAGTAGCATGATGGCCATATCGACGCTCTGGGGCTTGAAGAAGACGATGAGGGCATCACCTTTGAAGTTTCCCTTGTCATCGGTGTATAGCTTAATTCGTGGGCGACCGCTATCGATCTCCTCGGCGATGACACCACACTTACGCGAGAAGACGTCGTGGACCTCATCAACGGTAACATCCAATGGAAGTCCAGTCACGTAGATAGCCGTGTTCTGGCGCGGCTGCGGAGGCTGTTTCTGCTTCTTCTGCGGCCGTTGTTGTTGTCCGCGCGGCAGGTCACCAGAACCGTTGGACTGGTCTTTCTTGCGCTTTTTGTTGAGATTCGCATTACTACTAGAGTCATCGGGGATGGCGTTGGCACCATATGCTGATTGTTGCTGGGCAAGCAACTCCTCATCGACGACGGGTATCCATCGCTTCAATTGGGCATCCCATTCAAATTCGCTCCCATCATCCTGGACTGCAATATACTTGTTATCGAGCTTAGAAAATGAGATACGATCATCTTGATCGAATTCGTGAGAATCAGTTGGAAAGGAAAGACTAGGTGCAGTTCGTGGATCTGCCATCGCTTTTCTTATTTTTTAAAATTATCAATTGAGTCTGTGGTGAAGTATCAGTTGAGATTGGGTATGTCTTTTTGTTAGGTCGGCGTAAGGATGTTGTAATTGTAATTGTAATTGTAGGTAGTTGTAGTTGAAGTAGTAAGGATCAAGAAGATGAACGTTTTCATGCATTGGTTGCCGGTACTAACGTTTTGGTATGTAAGTATCCGTACCTACCTGCTAAGCTTCAATTAGCATGGTAGCCTGCAGCTACCTACCTCATGGTCATACGTCAGCCCGAGAATTGTACCGAGTACGTACATGTTATGCATTCCTGCATTAGCATGAGCTTTCTTAAACTTTACTTTACCGGGATTTATTACCATAACATTTAAGTATAAATATCATCGTCTACGAATATTCTAATATTTCTAACTAAATTCTACCGCCACAACTGAAAGCCATTTATCACGGGCGAGCAATACCATATACACGATATAACCACATAACAAAGTACGGTGTGGTTGCACCAGTTTTTTGTCACACAATCACTACCAAGTCATTACCACGTAGGCGTGTTTGAGTTACCTGGATCAAGAGAAAATGACGAAAACGTATTAGACCAACAGCTATGCACGTCGGCAAGGGAATCCTAGTTGAATTAGTAACTTACCTAGGTATGTATAGATAATAAAGATCAAAATCGTGATAGAAAACAGTATACTCCGTAACGTCAAGTTGCTCAGGATTCTAGAGAATATCACTAATAAATTATATGTATGTCAACTTGCAATCAATGTTGGCCATGATCTCCCGAGCCACGAAGACCTACACCTAGGGATAGGACACTACGACTAAAACAAGAGATCTAGCACAATCAGTGTTGCTCTGAAAACAATATCTCGGTATGTATGATACGCCATTAAATGCAGAACTCGATATCTGGTCCCCGGAATCTTCGTGCAACTCTTCTTCGTAACAATACATCTGGGCGCCATATGCTTCGCGTAGCCTACTCGCACAGAAAAATGACGTGGTCTTACACATTACCGTATAGAGTATATACGTAACCCTGCACCTGAACGCCGGATGCAAGATGCAAATATGTCACCGACCAATAGGTATCAGCGGTGTATAGGATAAACTTTTCAACGACCACGAGTATCTTCGCTGTCCAAAGCTGAACGCTAGGGCATTCATTTTTTGCCCTTCTTCTTCTTAGAACCCCCGCTAGGTGTGGCAGCGGGCGTGCTAGAATCGACCAGGACTCCGTCGTCGTCACTAGCGCCTCTCGCGGAGTCCTTGGGCGATGCTTGCTCGTCTAGCTCTTTCATAAAATCCTTCTGGATAGCCTCACGTCGTTTCTCCCACCACTCCTTGTCAGCCGCGGTGCGGCTCTCGATCTCCTCGAGCCGGGTGCGAAATATGGTGTTGGAAGCAATCTCACTTGCCGACTGGAAGATGGTCTGACCCCATGGCGGCGCGAGAGCGTTTGCCTAGAAAAAGTATGGGTTAGGGATATGCAGAGACGAAAGCTTCATCTCATCTCAAATTTCTCTCACCTCTGCAACTACATCTCGCAATTCCTCCTCGATCTCCTTCTCAGCCCTTGTAAACCTTTGGTTTAAGTCATCGCCTACGCTGCCTCTCTGGAGTAGTGTGTTGAGCGCCTGCTTTGAGGTTCGGATCCGGATGATGCGACGGACGTCCTCGACGGCTCTTCGTAGCAATGCAGCTCGGATGACGCTATCTGGGACCTTGGGGGCTTTCTCCTGCCCGGGTTCGGGTTCCATATGGAGAAGCGTTAGATATATATCTCGTTGCAAATGTTGTGGGAACCATGGCTCGAGGTTGGCATTTTGTGCTGTAGACTTGTTAGTGCTGGGGATGGCGTCTCGCGATTAAGAAGGAATCAATCATACAAGCCTTCCGCTTCCGATAGATAGTAGAAAAAGTATATAAGGAGCCACCAAGAACAGTAATATATGCAAATGGGAGCGCAAGGCTCATCCAATCTACGTCGAACATTCTGTCTTATTGATGACAGATGGGAGGTAGACTAGAAATGTCGAAAGTGGATGAGAAGGAAAAGTTGAGATCTTGTCTGGAACAGAATAAAGTAACATTATTAATAAAGTTTCTTTTTTTTTGGGTTTTTAGTTTAGAAGTCGGAACTTGACACTTTGCACCTGGCTCCAAGGGTAGGGTATCATGTACCGTACCCACATAAATTAAACCTTATTAGGATACTCTTAAGGTACGGTACACCAATAAGGTTATTCCAGCGAACGGCCCAGTGTATGTATAGTTACTAAAATTGGGAACTAGCAGTTGACCGCCTTTGGTCCAACTTATCCAAACTTTTGGCTAATGATTTTTTTTCTTTTATTTTTTTATAGTGACCAAATACGGCAGAATTTCTTCCGCCTTACTTCTAAATTTAAGCGGGCGGTTCTCGATAAATCGCTGGGTAATCTCAGCCTCGCAATTAAATCTCGACTCCTAGCCTCTACTAAACGATGTCGGCTCCGAGACCAGAGTTCCTCAAGTTCACAGGCCATAAGTCGTTCACGCAGCGCCTTGTGCTCTCGACGTTAACAGGCCGGCCGGTGCATATATCCAAGATTCGATCCAACTCTCCCACCAATCCCGGCCTCGCCCCGCATGAGGTCTCGTTCCTCCGCCTGCTCGAGGCCGTCACAAATGGCAGTTCCATGCAGATATCGTACACCGGCACGACGATAACGTACCAGCCCGGCCTGATCACGGGCTCTATACCGGGCTTCGGCGCCGCAGACGACGTCCTCGAACACAACCTGCCCGCCACCTGCGCGCGAGGCGTTACCTACTTCCTCCTCCCCCTATGCCTCCTCGCGCCCTTTTCCAAGTCACACATGAACATCCGCTTCACGGGACCCGGCGTCATCACATCGGCCACCGAGACCGGCGACCTCTCGGTCGACTCTTTCCGCACGGCCATCCTACCGTTATACAACTTATTCGGCATCCCCGCAGCACGAATCGAGCTGCGAGTGCTCCAGAGGTCGTGCGCCGGGCCGCGCGGCAGCGGCGGCGCGGGCGTCGTCGAGCTCAGGTTCGCGAGCCAGGTCCGGCTACCGAAAACGTTGCACCTGAACAGGGGCCCCGGCAGGATAAAACGGATACGAGGTGTCGCGTATGCGACGGGCGTTTCGGCGTCGAATAATGCGCGCATGATACACTCCGCGCGCGAGATACTAAATCCCCTCGCGTCCGACATACACATCGCGGCGCAATACGACCAAGCGCCTCTGGTCGCGGACGCGGCGGACAAGCCTGGAAGCAAGAAACGGATGGGCATCGGGTTTGGGTTAAGTCTAGTCGCGGAGTCGAACGCCGTGGGGGTACTATACTCGGCCGACGTCGTAGTGCCGCCTAAGGGAGGCGTTGTCCCGGAAGACATCGGAAGGAGGTGCGCGTATCAACTCCTAGATAACATAAGTATAGGAGGCTGCGTCAGTGGAGCAGCGGCCGAGACCGCGCTGACGCTGATGGCTATGGGGTCTGAAGACGTTGGACGTTTACGTATCGCGAGAGATGTTGTAGGCACGGAGCAAGTTATAGGGCTCGCACGAGACCTTAAGAAATTCGGGGCTAGTAGTTGGGGTCTGAGAGACGTCCAAGATGATGACACGGGCGACATAATAGTTTCCGTGAAAGGAACTGGTGTCGGCAACGTGGGAAGGAAGATTGCATAGTAATTATATCATCAGATTTCAACAATGGCCTCTTGTAACTATTTATGGCTGCCTAGGCTGTGCCGTAGCTAATCTGGCTCTCCTCTGCGCTGCCAACGCCGCGAGAGTAGCGTTATACCCAACGTTTTGTATGGCATAAGCCGCTGCAGTTTCGGGTGAGTTTGCCTGGTTGTGCCAGGCTGTTTGAAGCGATCGCCGAACATTAAAGTTGGCTAAAACACCATTCCCAGATCTCAGCGTGTCAGCTAGACCCTCAAGGTCGCTATTAGGGGCAACAGATTGCCTCAATAGGCCCACCCTACTTTCACTGTCTTGATTACCACTTCTGTTATTCAGTCCTAGAGATCTCATTTCGATATCGCCAGTATCATCCACCATAGGCGCATTCCGTAAAACACCACGTTCTTCTGCGTCGTAGTCCTGACCAGTATTGTCGTCTCCTGTTGTAGTCTCAGAGTTATCGACCTGCCTCGTCGGTCGCACCGCCTTGCGCACTTTTTCCTTCTCCATGCTCACAGTTAGCATGAAGCATTGCAGTCCGCATATCAAGAGATCCAGCATGAGAAGAGAGAGCTTGGACGAGGGCGCTTTCTGCCCGATGAAGTCGAATAGTACGCCACCGTGAAGATAGCCTCGAGAGGCTTCGCCGGCATGAGGTAGCGACGAAGTTAGATGCATCAAGATGCATAGAATATTAGGGCCGATGATCGCAGAAACGTGATAGTTGGGTATAACGAGAATGCTGTCTTCGGCCTTGGGGCTTATAAATAGGGCTTGAGATATCCAACGTATCATAAGTCGGAATAACGAACAGCTGGGGAGGCTACGTTAGCACTTCACGAGGTCGCCAGATAGTACTTTAGATGTGACGGCATGAACAGAGTAGATGACAAGATGATGAATATCATACTCCATATAGTATAGCGCACACAGTTCAGCATAGACGACGGTATCTAAGCTGATACTAAGATGTATCATGAACTGTAGTTTCTTTGCAAGGCCTTCTTTTGCTGCCTGCGAGAGTGATGGGGTCTGGATAGTAGTTTCGCCATCATGATTTTGATCGGAAGCGGCGGATTGAGTTGGATCGTCGGGGTTGTCGTCTTGATGGTGGTGGGAGGTAAGATGAGGGACCGCCGGCGTGGTCGGGGTGGAATCATTGTTCATAGCTCCACCTCAATCGACGTGAGAAGCCACCGGATGATGTGTCTTTACATGCTGTGAGGCCGTCATAGGGGTACAGAGAAGTTGCCCAGGGCCTTGATCGTTGAATAGTAGTCCAAATAGTCGAAGTGGATAATATTGAAGGGTGATAAAGCAGTGATGATGCGGCGTTGATTTTCTAGAGATGGGAACTTAGCCACAAATTTCAAGGTCGAGGGCTGAAGTTGATTTGAAGGGATGTACGGAGTTACATTCTTGTTCATGCACGTGTATGGAGATGTCTAATTTATTTTGCTGACTAACGGGTACCGAATTACCCGGAGTGCTACACGATACATGTAGGTACAATGGTACATCTTGATTTGGAACCTCAACTTCTTCAACTTCCTTAAGCTTCAACTTGACTGATCCTTAGAACCCTCTCTTAGAACTCCCATGTCAACAGCGAGCGTTATAAATTTTAGAAATTATATTTTCCTTTCCCGCCCGTCAGTGTCATTTTATATGTCTTTGAGTATATATTACAAAATACTTTTCAATAGAAACCAGAACTCTATTCATCCCTTCGCAGCCTTCGCAGCCTCCAAAGCCCCTATGACTGCAAACGATACTATAGGAGTAATGATATAGGAGAGCTATAATGGTAAGCTGAGGCTACACCTTTTTTGCACTCCTGAATTATGCGCTACTTACTGTGAGGAACTTAGCTATCGACATCCGTATATTCTGGCTTGCTCCGCTGATATCTGCCAGGGCGAGAACTTTCATAGCAGTAGGCCCGACTGGCATCATCATGAGAGCCCACCATAGTATAGGATCGTCCGGCAGGACATGAGTATATGCTACTAAAGCCCAAATAAGGGGGATGCTGATACTAAGGAGCCAGTCTAAGCATAACGGATATCATAAATCGGACATAAACTTACGCTGGCCATAGTATAAATCTGATGAAGATCACGGAAAGAACGGTACCTGAAGGCAGCTCACCTGCTTCGTCGCCATCCTTCATAAGTCGCAGGCTTAAGCTCAACTTGACGCCGACCACGATGATTTGGAGTGTCACAAATAATTCACCAACGTTCCTCAGACTGGAGGTGAGCCACTGCGTATAATGTTAATACCTCTCATAGAAAAACAACCCAACTTCAATGTTAGGGTCAGCCTTGCAAAAAATTCAGGACAGCGTTGGAATGTGCAAATAGGGGGACTGTTGAAGGATCCGCTGTGAAATAACCTCTACGAGGGAATCAAATTGGATTCGGTGCGGAATGTATTTCATACGCACCGCATTGAAATAACCTCCCTCGTTCATGCCATTGAAAAACAGTCGATGTAACGGCGGCGAAAGACCTATTATCAAACCAATGACCGCACCAATAAACGGTGGGTTCACGAATGTTCCAGCAACTAAAAGAATATTTTGAACTGGTCTTGGGCTGGCACGAAAGTAGCTTCGAATCCGTGAAGAAAGGCCGTTTCCGATCCTACGCTCCCAGTTTCTAATTTTTCCAGGGAGCAGGGATGTGCGCTCATCAGGGTATCCCGAGTCATCGTCATCATCGGAGCTTCTAGTTGATGAAGTGCCATCGTCTCTCGGCTGCCGTGCTCCTGGAGTTTCGAATATTTGCTCGTCCCCTTGGAACCGTTGGTTTTCGGGATCCGTTGAGTTGCTCTCAGCAGATGGCTGATGTTCGCCCGTTATCCATTTAGGGCCCTGGGAAAAGGTGATAGTGTTGTTGATGACCGAGCAGGCGAGGAAATACGTGCGTGCTCGCTCGATTCCATCGGACCCCTGGCCTGAACCAAGTAGAGAAGATAATACACCTGTGGTTTCTAGCGACTGAAGCAATAGCAAGGGAAGCGATTCAGTGTTATTAAAAGCAATAGCAGGTACTACCCATTTTGGTAGGTGAATACAGGCCACTACTGCTTTCCCAATGGCAATGGACGTGATAGTGAAAGCGGTGGCCCAAACTTTAGATAAAGCGTTAATAGCTTAGATACAAAGCCGGCGGTTGACGGCTTAGTCGGTCGATGAGATAGACATACCGACTATGGGAATATAATGAACTGCTGTATCTAGCTGCAACTCAGACCCAAGCTTCACGATCAGCAAGCAAGGTAGGAGAATGGTAACGCAGAGACGTGATACTTGTTCGGCAGCATGTGTCGTGACCAGACCAAATTGAGCAGCAGCTACACCGCAGCTGATGCTCAGCAGGACTGACAATGACGCTTGCAGAGCACCAAGAAAGGAAATGAGTAATTCTGAGGACATATTATCAAGTAATAATTAGCTCATCCTTTTTTACTCATCAATAGAATTAAGTATATAAATATTTGTATAGAAAGGTATAAAGAAAAAGATCGAAAAGTAAACATGTCCCGGGTTATAGTACATACCTACGTAGTATGCGTAATGCAGACGACGTCATTATACCTTCAGTATCCACTTCTCTTCAACAATAAGACTGTATCTAATACTTCATATTCAGACAAAATGAGTGATTGATAGTACCTAATTAGTAATTATGAAATCTTTACTATTCAAAAAGAAAGGTTGTTTAGTATGAAGATTGTTTCTTATTGTTCAGATACAAGGTAGTTTCAATGTTTGTTTAAAGCTCTCTTTACAAAAATTCATGTCTGAATGTATGTTATGTATACATAAGTATATATATATATATATATATATGTACTTAGTAGATAACATTGAACCAGGTATAGAGAAACTAAAAGTTTCCATCTGCACTACAATCTGCTCCTTGACAGATCTTATCCAAAGCTAACCTCTCCATTGGGTTTGCCAAGAACCAAGGGAGAGCTCCCCTCTTTCCTCCGTAAATCGCAAGTCAATTTTTTTTTCTTTAGCCTTATCGGCTTATCTATCCTTCAATAGTCGCATGCCCTGAAATTTATTAGCTTAAGCACGGAAAACAGAACTCACAAGAAACTTGTCAATCGTCTAAGTTAAGAAATACTCAAGATTTAAAAGAGTGTGAAGATTTTCTCTTCCTAGGAGCTCAATTGACTTCAATTGGGAGTAGGGAGTCCCAAACTCTGGTCTCGTGAGACCTTTACCCCCCCCCTTCTAAACACCTCCCAGCTTGTCCTAGGTCTTAATTGATCATGGCTCTCACCACCAAGCTTGCTGGTCGAGCACCTTTTTTACTACGATATGGTCAACGATTACCTATCGCCCGGAGACAACTTACTACTACTAGTCTTCGAGCTCCCTCTAAGCTTCTCGCCTCAAACTTGAAGTCTCGTCTCCCAGATAAGAGGAACTTCTCTGTGACCGCACTTTGCTCAGCAAGTGCAGCCGCCCAAGAGGCCCCGAATCCAAAGGCTTACTTGGAGAGCGGAGTGATAAAACCAAAGGATATCGTCGACGTTAAAAAGGTGTTAGTGATCGGTAGCGGTGGTCTGGCAATTGGACAGGCTGGAGAATTTGACTACTCAGGTTCGTATTGCTCATTCACCCTCGAAGAATTCCAGTGTGATGTCTGGAGTGACTCATAATAATGACTATATGACCAATACTAACATTCGACACCGTATAGGTTCGCAAGCGCTCAAGGCTCTCAAGGAAGCTGGTGTGGCATCTGTTCTCATAAACCCAAACATTGCTACTATTCAAACAAACCATGTTCTCGCCGACGAAGTATACTACCTCCCTGTTACTCCCGAATACGTGTCCTACGTTATTGAGAGGGAACGACCAGACGGGATATTCTTGTCCTTTGGTGGGCAGACAGCGTTGAACCTCGGTGTCCAAATGCAGCGCATGGGTATATTAGAAAGATATGGCGTCAAGGTCCTTGGCACGAGCGTGCACACCTTAGAGCTAAGTGAGGATAGGGATCTTTTCGCTAAGGCGCTTAACGAGATCGACATCCCAATTGCTAAGTCGATAGCTGTCGGTACCGTCGATGATGCTTTAGATGCTGCTTCTAAGGTTGGATATCCCATAATCGTCCGGGCTGCCTACGCGCTAGGTGGTCTAGGTTCTGGTTTTGCCAACAACGAGGAAGAACTTCGCAATATGGCCGCTCGCTCTCTAACCCTTTCGCCACAAATTCTCGTCGAGAAGTCGTTGAAGGGATGGAAGGAAGTCGAGTACGAAGTTGTTCGTGACGCAAACAATAACTGCATCACTGTTTGTAACATGGAAAACTTCGACCCCTTGGGAACTCACACGGGCGATTCGATTGTCGTCGCGCCTAGCCAAACCCTTAGCGATGAAGAGTATCACATGCTTCGATCTGCCGCTATCAAGATCGTTCGTCATCTAGGCGTTGTGGGCGAGTGCAACGTTCAGTATGCTCTTCAGCCTGACGGTCTTGACTACAGGGTGATCGAGGTCAATGCTCGTCTCTCCCGCTCATCAGCCCTTGCCTCTAAAGCTACCGGATATCCTCTAGCGTATACGGCGGCGAAGATCGGGCTTGGGCATAGTTTACCCGAGTTACCAAACGCCGTCACCAAAACTACCACCGCCAACTTTGAGCCCTCCCTCGACTATATTGTGACCAAAATACCCCGTTGGGATCTGTCCAAGTTCCAGCATGTGAAGCGTGATATCGGCAGCGCCATGAAATCTGTCGGCGAGGTGATGGCCATTGGACGTACTTTCGAAGAGTCGTTCCAGAAAGCTATTCGCCAAGTTGATCCCAAATTTATCGGTTTCCAAGGCGACAAATTTGAGGACCTCGACTACGAACTTTCACACCCGACAGACCGTCGATGGCTAGCAGTTGGTCAAGCCATGCTCCACGAGGGTTACTCGGTTGACAGGGTCCATGAATTGAGCAAAATCGACAAGTGGTTCTTATACAAGCTACAAAACCTTGTTGACTGTACTAAAGAAATGGAATCTGTTGGAAGCTTAGGGGGCTTGAAACGAGACCTCGTTCTTAAGGCTAAGAAGATGGGTTTCTCGGATAAGCAGATTGCGAATGCGGTCAATAGCGACGAGGATTCAGTCCGCGCTCTCCGATCAAGCATGGATATTCGACCTTGGGTTAAGAAGATCGATACCTTAGCCGCCGAATTCCCAGCAGACACGAACTACCTTTATACCACTTATAACGCCAGCTCGCACGATGTTACCTTTGAGGACAAGGGTACTGTCATCCTCGGTAGTGGTGTGTACAGGATTGGTAGTTCTGTCGAGTTTGACTGGTGTGCTGTCAGCGCTACTCTTGCCTTGAGAAACATGGGCGAGAAGACCGTCATGATCAACTACAATCCCGAAACCTACTCGACCGACTTCGACACGGCTGACAAGCTATACTTCGAAGAACTTAGCTACGAAAGAGTTATGGATATCTACGAACTAGAGAACGCGTCGGGTGTTGTCGTCTCCGTCGGTGGTCAACTTCCGCAAAACATTGCTTTACGTCTCCAAGAAACGGGCAAGGCAAACGTCCTCGGAACAGATCCCAAGGACATTGATAAGGCTGAAGACCGACAAAAGTTCTCAGAGATCTTAGACAGTATCGGGGTTGACCAGCCTGCCTGGAAGGAACTTAGCTCTGTGGCCGATGCCGAGAAATTTGCTAACCAAGTTGGCTATCCTGTTCTCGTTCGTCCAAGCTACGTACTCTCAGGTGCTGCCATGACTGTCATCCGTAGCCAAGAAGATCTGAAAGAAAAGTTAGAAGCCGCGAGCAGCGTTTCTCCAGATCATCCTGTTGTGATCACCAAATTCATCGAGGGTGCGCAAGAGATCGACGTCGATGGCGTCGCTCACCAGGGTAACCTAATCTTGCATGCTGTCAGCGAACATGTTGAGCAGGCTGGTGTTCACTCTGGAGATGCCACGTTAGTTTTACCTCCAGTAAACTTAGACGACAGGACTATGGAGAGGGTCAAGGAGATTGCCCAGAAAGTTGCAAAAGCCTGGAGCATTACCGGACCGTTCAATATGCAAATTATCAAGGCAGAGGACTCCGAAGGCGGAGAACCAGCATTGAAGGTCATCGAGTGCAACCTGCGAGCGTCTCGATCGTTCCCTTTTGTCAGTAAGGTCCTCGGCACTAATTTCATCGACGTTGCAACCAAGTCCCTTGTTGGCAAAGATGTTCCCAACCCTACCGATCTCATGGCTATCAAGAGGGATTATCTTGCTACCAAGGTTCCCCAATTCTCGTGGACTCGTCTCGCCGGCGCTGATCCATTCTTGGGCGTCGAGATGGCTAGCACGGGAGAGATGGCTTGCTTCGGCAAGGATCTCGTCGAGGCATACTGGACGTCTCTTCAATCAGCCATGAACTTCCGCGTGCCCGAACCCGGTGAAGGCATCCTTTTCGGCGGAGAGATCTCCAAGCCTTGGCTCACCAAGATCGTTGACTACATCTCTCCTCTTGGCTACAAGTTCTACGCCGCTGAAGAAGGCGTCAAGAAATTTCTTGAATCGACTACTAAGGACAAGGTTGCCGTAGAAGTGATCGAGTTTCCCAAGGAAGATAAGCGGGCGCTCCGGGAAGTCTTCCAGAAGTACGATATCCGGGGGGTCTTCAACTTGGCCCTGGCCCGCGGGAAAACTACCACGGACGTCGACTACGTCATGCGCCGGAACGCCGTCGATTTCGGCGTCCCGTTGTTCATGGAACCTCAGGTAAGTGTTCAAAATCCGTATCCACTACCGGATATATATATATACACATTCATAAACAGACACGCTAATTATTGTTCGCAGACTGCCATGCTCTTCGCTCAGTGCTTGAACGAGAAGATGCCTCGAAAAGAAGGTATCCCGTCTGAGGTCCGTCGGTGGTCCGAGTTCCTCGGCGGAAAGCCGCTATAAGTGGGAAAAAGAAGAAAGAGTAACCAGACGATTATACCCGGTTCTTTATTTTCAAACTCCCCTCGAATGACTAATCTAAGTCGCGAGATTTTCTTTTTCTTTTTACATATTCCCGAAGAGGAGGGAACAGGAGGAATATGGGGGGGACTTTTCCGAAAAAAAAAAGTTGGCAGGCGTTTTTAAATCAGGATCTTTTGTCACTCGGCTTCTGGGTCGGAGGGAGCAACTAAGGGGGGGACGGAAGGGAGGGAAAGATAGCAAAAGATAGACGATGATGATGGATGAAGTGATGACGATGATGGGCTCTTTTACCGTCTGTCTGCTACCGCGCTTTTTTCTGCTTTTCTTTTTCTTTTTCTGGTTAATACGAGAGAAAAGAAGAAAAAAATGAAAAATGAAGTTGAGATCTATGTAATATTTCTAGTACCGTTGTAAGCTTTCGCGTGATGGATTTACCTACCTAGATACCTACCTCCTATATATGTATATCCTGTGTAAGAGGTAAAGTCATGGTCGAGATCTAGACTGTGAGATTTGTTTCATGGGTTATTTGGTAAGGGGGTAGTTAGTTAGTTTTGTGAATGTAAGTGAGTATGTTGTTCTCACGTTTGATTTACTTCTTATTTCTTACTTACTTCCTAACCTATCCCCTTTAGAACGTCCCAGGCAAGATTATAAGATCTGTAGCGGTAAGAAATTAGAGTGGGGTGATTATATAATTAATAGGTAAAATTTATGAAGTACCTAATATGTCATGCTTTGAGAAATTTGATTGGTTAATATAGTTATCTAGGATATATTATATAGTTTTTCCGGGCCGGGGTTTTATTGCCTAAGGGTTTCCCCACCTTTTTTATCTCTCTCTTTCACCACGAATTTATGGCATTATGCCATTAACATCTCTATTTAATAACAATGGTGATATTGAAAGAGCCTTTAAGCCATGGCATACGCACATCTGATGATGTAGCAGACCTTCGGAGGGTAAAGATCTATCATCCTGGCTATCCGAATCAGTTTGCGTTGCTCAGTTTCTCTGCCCTCGATGAAGGAGGCGTTGATTACGATGTGGTATACTATGCCTGCTGCATCGTAGCAGGTAATGTCTGGCCGCGGCCGGACGACGATGCCGACAATCCGAGTAAGGGTTGTTCTTCGCACCAAAGCGACGATAGTCGCCTGGTTCCTTATTTGTCAACCGTTCGCGATCCCTCTGCGCCAGCTGTGGAACGGCCGGCGGACGGGATACTGCGAGGGTCTTCTTCATATTGGTTCCATGTGCCAGGATGTCAAGAAAGTACGTCTCGTCAACCTTTCGTATATCATGTATATCTTAGCTGACTGCTTTCCCAGAGGCTTATCCTATTATCCCGAGCTTTGGCCACTGGGAATTCCCTCACGACAACCTTCCTCCTATCTGGCGTTCCCTCCACATCCCTTCTCCGCCCATAGACCGGTTCTCGCTGCAGCTGGGCCGGCATGCTACTATTGCACGTGACAGATGTTGTCGGATCACAGAGGCTTATTGTGCCGTTGAACAAGCGCATATCATCCCTCGGTCACGTATCAATACGTACTGGTTTCGTTTAAATGGAATGGATAGGTACTGTTATAACGATTCACGACCTAACTTGATCGACAGTATAAGCAACACGATACTCCTCCGACCCGACGTCCATTCGATGTTCGATGCAACGGAACTAACCCTAGTTCCTAAATGGGATGGTGAAAAATATGTCATGGTAGCTCATATCCTTCATTCTATACAAGCACACATCTCTGAAAAGGACGAGTTTTACCATAATCGCAAATGTCACCAACTTTACGGTATCCCGCCCGAGTTCCTCTTTGCCCGGTTTGCCTATTCGATATTCAATAGCAAAACGATGACGATTTTTGGCGCGGGTTGTAGTCGCATTAACGTCAGCATTTGCGAGCGTCTCGACTCCGAGATAGGTGATATACACCGTGTTACGAGATATGTGGGTAGTGAGAAAGATATCCCTTTAGTAGAAGATTTCGCTGGGACTGGCTCCAATACCAAAAAACGACCACGGGGTCGCCGTTTAGATGACGGGTTAGAACATCGGACGTATTACTCTGTCAGCCGAGAAAGGGTGGTTTGTATGACAGATGACGAAAGCGCTGATGATAAGTTTATGGATGATGGGTATATGGATGAGAGCGATGATGGCGACGACGACGACGACGATTGGCGACCTCGCCGTAAACGTAATCGCTCGGAGAGTGCCGGGTATTCAATACCTTCATTATCTCATTCCAGCCATAGCGTTGTGAGCAGTGAGCAAAGCTGCCCTGCCCCTGCCCCTGCTCCTGCTCCTGCTCCTGAGAAAGACAAAACAAACGCCGATATGGGATACGATGTTGTTACGAAACAGGCAGTGCCTATGAAATACGTATAAGGTTTAAACATGGTGGTATTATATAGTACTTTTGTATTTCGTAGATTCATTCTTTTTATCCTCTGGATAGGATATTGCTTCTTTTTTCCCCCCCTTCCTATTATTATTTAATATAAAGGTAAGGTACCTACCTACTATGTATACGAATCAAACAGTTGCTTATAAGACCTTGAAAATGCAAATTACCTGGAATCTACCACCTACCTACCTACCTACCTACCTACCGATAACTCACTTACTCTTCTATACCGGTAATATTAGGTACCCTATTTCCCTTCCGCATTACTACCTACCTTACCTAGGTACCCTAACTTACATATATGTCATAAATCTATAATATACCTCTCCCCTTCCTCATCTCCCTCAACTATCCTATTAGGTACCTAGGTAGGTACCCTAAAAAAAAGAAAACGTAAAGACACAGAACCCATCCCTATCCCTCATCACCATGCCAAAAAAAGAAAAAAAAACCCCTTTCGACTCAGTAGCGCGCGTTTACATACTTCGTACGAGCGGTAACGGTACGGCAACAAGTCACATTACTAGAACACGCCTTAATAATACACACTTAATAATACACATAGGTATTTTCTTTTGTCACAAGGAAAAAAATATATTTACTGTGAGAAGAATGAGGAAGAAGAGGTATGATACCTATATTCAGTTACAGGAGCCTATCTGTTTAAAATACTCGCCTCATCCCCTCTTCTCTCTCCTGTAGTAAGTAAGAGTAAGTAGTAAAAATAGTAACAGTAGCAGCAGTAGAAATAGTAATAAAAAAAGCCGTTACTGCTAAGAATATGTACTCTGATAAGTTAGCCAAGTAAGCGTCTAGGGAGGTAAAAAGGGGGAGAAGGGGAGATATAAAGCCACGACTACCCATATACATATACACGCATACACACGCGTGCACGTACGTACGGCCATGGATTCAAGTCTCGAATCTTCTCCCCTCCCCTCCCCTCTTCCCTTAAACGCACCTCTATCTCCCCCCCTCTTCTTCACTTCACCCTCACATCAAAGCTAGACAGGTCTTATTCCTTCTAAGTGAATATCCAGCGGCCAGCAAGTCTTGGGGAGTGAAAGGTAGATGAAGAGAAAAAAGGAAGAAGAGAAGAAAGATCCCATACCCGCTAACCTTGTCAAACCTCCCAGATGCTTTCGTCCCGAACAAAACTCCCCTTCTATACCCACTCCTGCCCCTGCCTGCCCCTTGCCCTTAAGGACCCATAAGGCGCATCAATACCCTTTCTCAGATACATCTTTACCAGACATGCTGGTCTCTTCCACCCGCGCTCACAGATCCTCAAACTTAGTACGATCGAAGAAGGGACGGCTCGAATCTCGGTCGTTTAGCCTAACGGCAGCAAGACGCTTAGTAAGCGGTTCACTGGATCTATTGGGGGCGACAACAGCACCAGCAGCACCAGCGCCAGCAGCACTAGCGGACGAGGATGGCGACGAAGACGCTGCTCCGCCCTCCTCCTCGCCACTTGGACGACGAGGGCGCTTTCTATTGGGGAGTTTCTCACCAGTCTCTTGTAGAATGGTTTCTAATGTTTGCCAACCCGGAGTAGAGAATAGTTGGTACGTGTCGGCGAGATCGTGTCCCGTAGCTACTCGGCATAGCAGCCCTTCCTCCTCCTATTCTACCGTTATTATGCCGTAACTAGAGAGGAACTCGGGGACAATAAAGGGAACAAGGGAAACTAAGGGTGATAGGGGAGGATAGAGGGACGGATGACGCCGTAGACATTCTCGCTTATTGCTTTGCTTACCTTCGATAACACGCCTGCTCCGTGTATGAAGTTGAGGAGGTGAAAGTCCGATAGCGATCCAGTCTTATTGCCGTCGCTGGTATCAAGGGCTCTTGTGATAGACCCGAACTGTTGACTCTCCCCCATTATTTCTCGGTTCTCGATAGGGAAATTAGGAGTGTTGAAAACGGGTTTGGGTTGGGCAGGGAAACCGTGGGTCAAGGTGACGAAGAGATACTCGACCGGGAAAGATGGCTTGGCATTCTCTTGCACGTTGGCGCCGTACTCGTTAATCTTCCGATAGAATACCTCGGGGATGTATCGTGTCCGGCTCACTGATCCGTCATCTTCCTCTTCCTCTCGTACCAGCATCACGTTCGGATCGGCCGATGGTTCGACGAGATCAGCTCGTACCATTTCTACGGCATCGTTCGAAACCTGGTAGGATGAGATGGCAATCTGACCCGTCTCGTCGCCGGAGATGATGCATGTGACAAAGTTGGAGCCGAATCTTCCCGTATCGCTCCACTTGGTAGGCTTGGGATGCTGGGCTTGTAGACGAGCGGCAAAGCAAACTTCTAGGGAGCTGAGGTAGTACGAGTCGGCATGTCGCTTACATATCACCTTTCCGTCGCCGGTACCTGCATCGAGTAAGTCGGTAAAGATGACGCCGACTTGCTCGAGTCCGCATAACCTAGCCACATCGTCCACTGCACGCTCATTCTCCCAATCATTCAGCGATACCCCGTCAACCTCATCTACCTGAGGTACCTCATATATAGCCTCAACGACAGCCTTAATGCCGAGAGGTACCTCAGTGTACTCTGCGTAGCGTCCATAAAGGTAGCCGATCCGTTGCGTACCGGTTCTTCGCCAGGCATCTATGAAAGAGTTGACTAATTCAAACGAAGCGAATTCGACGTGATCTACCATACGAAAGGTCTGTGGTTGGAGGGTGATGGCGCTGGGCTGACACTTGGTGCAGATACCTTCGGGCCACTGAGGGTGGCCTGAAGGGCAGTCCCTCTTGACTCTGAAATAGGGTTCTTTCAGCGGCGGGATGAATGAACTTCCTAGCTCAGGTTTATTTGTTGCCGAGTTGATCTTCTTGAGATAGGAGTGGAAGGAGAGGTATTTGATCTTTTTATCGGCTAGATATTGGGCGTTGAAAGGGTCGAGCGGCATGCAATAATCACACATGCCCTTGGGGCCATGCTTGCACATACGATCTCGACCTCGAGAGATCTTTCCGTCTTGCTTGTCTAATCGATCATCCAGCGGTGATTGCATCACCACTTCCCAGGGATTCTTGATTATTTTCGAAGAAGATGTTACCGACGGCGGATCGACTGGTAGGTCTTCTGTTGGTAAGACTGGCTTTCCGTTCAGTCTGTTTGTCGACGACAGAGTTGTGGTAGAGGCGCCGTTCGTATGGTCGTGACCGTTAGCGGCGTTCTTGTGTTGGTAGGTGATGAAGATTAGATCTCCATGACTGTGATTACATATGTTAGCATGAACGAAGGATATGAGGCAGAGGCTCGTGGGAATAGAAATGGTACTTTAACCCGATCTGCACCAGCTTGTATCTTGCAATGTCCTTTAGTTTCTTAGAATCTTTGGCTTGGGGATTGGGGGACAGGGTAATAGTGTTAGGGTCGACCGTCGGCGGTAATTGTGCTACGAGCTAGATGAATGTCTAGAGTTAGAGAGAAGAAGAGACGAGTAGGGTAGTTTGATTTGGTTATGATCACATACCAGACGACCGAGTTCTGCAAAAGTATCGGTCTTCTCAACGTTGACCCGGATCATCCCATCCGGTCCCCGCAGTCGCAGCAACATGATGGTGTATGATGTGATGTACTCTCGCCTGTCTGAAGTCTATTGTCGATATTGATATCGATGTTGAGATGATATCTTGTGAGGATGAAAGGGGGACACTTCTTATTCCCCGTCTTTAGAATCTTGCGGGGCAGAGTCGAGGTTATGTACTATCTCGGTAAAAAGTTGATAACCTGAAGAATTCAGATTAGAATTAGAACTAGAAATAGAAAGAGAAAGAGAAATAGAATTAAAGTGAAAGATGGACGAATGGATGGATATTACGTTAGACTTTCAAGTAGTGGGGGAAAAGCTGTGAGTGGAATGATTCAGAATCATTGGAAGATATTAGATTTGAATGGATGAATTCTTTAAATTTAAATTCAAGGCAGGTAGGACCGTACGTTGTAGGTACCTATCATTAATACATGCAGGTATTATTTCAACTTTTGATGTCAGGCAGTGACCGCTGATGACGCGCCTTACAGTATGTACAGCTTTTACAGCTTTTTTTTTGGTCAGACAGGTTGGGGGTCGGGGTATCGGGGGTGTGGGGTGGCCCTTGCAGGTATCGTCACTACCTATACACTACCTAATACATAAGTACATACCTTGTAGGTAGAACATTGATGTATAGAATATGTATGTAGTCCAAGCTCCCACTTCTGTAACGCATACATATACTATAGGTACTGGTACATACATCATGTACCTAAGTGCATACAACCTTATGTACACCTACATGTAGGTACATACCCACGTATACACATGTACATAGAACACTCTTTGTTGAAAGGTCTGGATGTAAGAGCACTTGAGGTGCTAAAGAATTTCAAAGGAGGTACTTAGTTGTAGGTACGTGTGAGCCTATAGCAATACAAATCGCTTTTCTTTTTTATACTGCAAAAATTTCTTGAAATCCGCGCAAACACTCCCAAATTGAAACAAGGCAAGTCACTTGTCGTGACATTCCGTCCTATCACCACCTCTGCCTACCGAACCAACTAATTAAGGAGTACCATGTTACTAGTAAGAGGGGGAAACCTGTCATTTTTTTCTCATTTCTTTCCGTCCTCCCTCTCCAAGGGATCTCCTAGCTTGGCTGCTCGAATACATCTCCTCCTCCTCCTCCTCCTCCTCCATCACCCCTTAAAAGATAGCTAGAAAAAGGAAGACTGCTGCCTAGTTTACATGGGATAAACACAACCCCAAGTCAAATACTCAGATGTCATATGGTTCATTTAGTTGCATGGGCCATTGTCGTATAAGCGGCAGCCATGCGCTGTAGCAATGTAGCATAACTTATACCCCTAAACGCCCACCCCCTCCCTTAGTTGCCATTGTCTCCGAGGTGTTAAGAAAAGATTTTGTCCTTGTCATCGAGCTCGGTATCTGTTGCTTCAAACTGTAGATTCAACCTCCATCGGCACCTCGTCGGTAGAAGTGCTCGTGTTCTGTAATCAATCAGCATCGTGACTCAGCCAACCCTAGAGACCAGAGACCACGCTCGTCTTCCACAGGCCATTCGTCGTCCAAGGATGGCGACAAGCAGTTTCATACCTTCACCGAATCTGCCTTCTCTTCGCTCGCTTTCATATCGACGTCTTCTTTCTCGTCCTTGTCCGCCACATCAGCTTTGCTGTCTTCTTTCTCGGAGTCTGCCTTGAGATCTGCGGTCTCCTTCACTCCGTTGGAGCCTCCCTTTTCATTCTTAACAGAATTGCCGGAGGCGCCGTTAACGCCGTTGGCGGAAACAGGAGCTCCGTCGGTAGCTAGTAGCTTGTTCCACTTGTCTAGCAGCGTTTGCGATCGCGGCTTGAATTGGAAGTCCTCTTCTTTCGGAATCGAATCCAACTTCAAGATCGCCTTGAGGACTTTGTTGATCTTGGTCGCTCTGATGATGCTAACTTCAAGATCGGGGAATGTTTCGAGCTTAGAGAGAAACTCGGACATCGACTTCATTTCTTCTTCCTTTGGCTCCTGGTCGCGGATGAGTAGGCCCTTCTGAAGCCGATGTCGCAAAAACAATATCTCCTTCTGTAACATAATGAGCACTGACGACACGTAAAAATAAGCCTATGTGCCTTACCTCCTTACGAAGATGTCTCTCTTCGGGACTGAGTTCTGGTTCTTTAGGAGCAGAGGCCTCCTTTTCTTTTTCCTTCTCTTTCTCCTTTTCCTTCTTACTGTCGCCCTTTTCCTTGCTGCTCTTGCCTGACTTTCCCTTAACCTTGACAGGCTTAGAAGTATCCTTAGGTGTTGGCGATTGGACACCGTTGGCCGCCTTCGGGGTCGACGAGTTCGTCAGCTTAATCTTCGGCTTCTTCACGGAATCAGAGCGCTGAGGGGTCTAGAACTAAGTCAGTGAGGCGCCAAGTTAGATCAAGGAGTAGTTTTCTAACGTTTTCGTCGTCAGCCTTGCGCTTCTTAGACTTTGACTTCTTCTCGACAGGCTCCATGTCGTCGCCTTCGTCGATGTCGGCCATCTCAATATCCTCATCCTCCTCAGCTGCGGCCGTTTCGACAGCCTTAGCGCCCTTCTTGGGTGTCTTAGCAGCCTTGGCCTTCTTGGCCTCTAACTTCGCCAAGCGCTGCTCCTCGAATTCACGAAGTACGTTCTTGTAATAGTCGAGAGAGTTTTTCTCGGCAGCTAACAGGTGAGCATTTTGAAGATCCTTACGCATCTTCGACGTGATCATGCTCGCGACTGATTCCGAGTCAAGCTCGCTTAGGTCGGCGTTGTTGGTCCACGAACTACCAAGAGGGTTAGCATAATGTTACCACGCCACGGCAATGGCAAAAGAAGGCGAAGTCAGCGTACAATTCATTGGTGTGCAGATACATGACCGGAAATGTTCGGTCTGCAATTCTTTTGCCATCATCGGCGAAATCTTCGCGGTAGGTCCCATCAGGACGGGCAGCTGTGACAGGCCTAGTACTCAACATGCTCTGCGGCAACATATCTTCTTCAGCTATGATAACGGGCCAAGGAGGGAATCCCTTGAGCTTGGCGAAAAAGTGGTCGCCTGGCTTCGCGTCAATGTGTAGAATCTTAGCTTTAGAAGCCTTTTTATTCAGCTTCTTGCTCTTAGCATCGCCGGCGGACTTGCGACGAGCCTTAGACTTGTCGCCCGGCACCGTCGACTCTGTCTCTGCTGCAGGACCTTCAGCACCTGTAGCGGCATCGTGTTCAACGTTCGAGGAACGTTCAGTAGCCTTATCCGAGTCAACCTTCGCATCGGCATCAGGCTGATTGGTCTCGTCGGCCGGCTTATCAGTCATCTCGACGTCAGTCTCAACAGGTTTCTCGTCGGCTGGTGTAGGAACTGGAGCAGATTCTAGAAAAGTAATGTTAACACATGAACTGAGACAACGTATACGTGAGAGCTATAGGATAATGGTGGGATCTTGAACGCGCCGAAAAAAAAGGCATCAGGCATGACGTGTTTACAGGGGTGATAGATGTTGCGACGCCGAGTAAAGGTTCGGTGACAGTGTTTGTCAAATAACATACTCTTAGCTTCAGTAGGCTCTTCGGTTGAGCTGTCCTCTTTAGACTTGGGGGCATTGGTAGTAGGCGCGGTGTCTTTGTCAATTGACTTAGTGTCAACAACAGGCGCGACGGACTCTGACGTAGTAGTATCTGCTACAGTAGCAGAGGCGGTATCGGGGCCCTGCGCAACGGCAGATTTTGTGGTAGTCTCGTCAGACATTGTTAATATAAACCCACAGTGACAGGATGAGGATGTAGTGGACAATGAATGTGATGCGGGTATGTTGAGGATATGATGACCAGTCGTAGGTCAAAGAGATGTTAAGTATCGAGAATTAGGGACTAGAAGGGAAAAAAAAAAAAAAGGTTGGCTGCGGCGAAAGTTGTTGACCAACGGGAGTGGATTAGTAGAAAAAACGCGTCCGGTCGACTTCTTAAAATTGGAGAAGTTTATGAAATTAATAAATCAGCGACTGGCGTCAATAAACTACTACAATTGAAAGTCGCGACCGGATGAAGTTTATGTGTTTGTGTTATCCGCGCGGAAGGGAAGGGAAAAGGTAGGATGGAGGAAGGGGGAAAAAAAAAAGATGGAGGTAGAAGAAAAAAAAAAAAGTTGATGAATGAATGAAGATAGTCAAGAAATTTCCCAGGATCGAGATGAAAAGCCTGTGCTCATTTGAGGTAGGACGTACGGCCTGGTAACTTCTTGATTTAGAGAGAGAGAAAAAAAAAAAGGCACGTGACTGAAACGATAGATCGTGTCGTGTGTTGTTGTGTTGTATACACTACATACAACTATTAAGTAGTACGTTTATTGCCTAAGGGTCAAGGTTGGCAAGGTATGTACTTTAATGTTGAAAGTATTGTGTAGAAGGGACTTCAGGTTCATACACTTATAAGATGTACGTTGAGTGAACAAGGTATGGGTACAAGGATGTGTGCATGTAATCAACTTGAATATATGTAGGTCAGGTATTTTTCTTTTAGGGTAGGTATGTACAACTATAAGTAATATAAGGCCGTGGCCAAGTCTTGGGGTGCAAGTGCTTTAAGATTTACGTCGGTACGTGGGTCTTCTCCTCCTTTTCTTACCTACTAGGTATGTACTGTTTACGTGCCTATGTGCCTACGTGCCTGCCCGCCTCGCCTGCCTTACCTTACTTTACACTTCAGAGTGCTCCTACCTCAAAGATAGGTAATCCCTATCAGTTACATGTACGTAGTTGGTACTTTCCCCTTAGGTAAGAGAGGCAGGGTAAGATGGGTAACGCCAATCCACTCTGAGAAACACAAACTCTTCATGAGACGCTGACCGGTGCTTCATCGACATAGCCTATAAGTGAAAGTAAAAGTAAAAGTAAAAGTATACATACATACCAGTTACTTATACCATAACCCTCTTTCCTTGTCTTGTCTTCACTTTCCACATCTACAACGCCCCCCTTAACTTCCCTCCAACCCCTTCCATCCCTCCGCACCTACTTTCCAAGCCCAATTCATCGAAGCCCAAAGACTTCTTAAACGACAACAACTATCAACCCTTCTCCATCTTCCCATCTTTCTATCATCCTTCACTTTTCTCCGTACACGGGCACGTCTTCGATACCTCTCGTCACCTATGTCTCGATAAATATGATTTGTTCTTCCAAACAATTATATAAATCAAAAGGGTTGAATTGCAATTCAGTTCAGTTTATATTGAGTACCAGCAATGACCAGGTTGACCTATCCTCTTTTTTTTAGGGAGAAAGGAGGGGGTTGGGTTTCCTAAATAATTCGCCAGGCTACAACCTGTAATCGCCCGTCGGGTGACTTTCTATATGTACAGTAAGCTTTTCGTACAGTAGATGGACGTAATCCCACCTAGAAGAAGAGATCTTTCAATGTAAAAAGAACGACGCAGAAACCTGTCTCGTGCATTCTACTCGCCATCCTCTTCTTCCTCATCTTCGTCCGAGTCCACATCCATGCCTTCCGCTACCGTGACAGAAAAGGTCGGTTCCTGGTCCACGCCAACGTAACTGTCACTCATCAAGAATAACTTCAGATCATGCTTGCCGGGTGTCGGGACCGTGTACTCCAACTTAACCTTGAGTTGTCGACCAATGGTAACCCGCTTGATTGCGAGGAGCGTCTTCGTACTCTCCTCTCCAACGACCAGCCACCAATTCTCCACCTTCTTGGCGGGGTAGAATGGAGCGTGGACTGTCGTGTCAACATCTCCCTCCTCGACCTCGCGCTCGATCTGGACGTTCATGTACGCCGGCTCTCCCGCACGAATTTCACCTTCGTCCACAAGCTCGAACTCGAGAGAAATATCGGGATACTTATTGTTCGTGAAAGACGCTGCCTCAGCTAACTGGGCCTGTGATAGACTAAGCCGTTTGACAAGCTTAGCATAATCGGCATTCTCCTCGGGATTCATGGCCTCCATGAAATCGAATATATCGTTGATCCTAAGACAGAGCACGTTAGCATCTTCGCCGTCCAGATTACAATACATGACTACATACCCAAAATCGTTCGCTACCTTTACGACCTCGGGCGTGAAATGAGGGATCTGCTTCAGGGGGCTGTCACGGTCCCACATGGCTTGGACGACCATCTGCGACATTTCCATGGCATTCATAGCATTGAGGTGTCCGTCGGAGGACAGGACATCCACTGTAGCACTCAGAAGACTCAGCACCTTCGATATGACCAATTCTTGGTCTTTACCTAGATCGATGGGAAGTTGCATCCGAGAGAAGTGCGCCTGTAGCAGTACAAAGGCCTTGAAGTGTGGCGAGTCATATGCTGGGTCAGACATCTTCACTGGAACCCGATCATATATGCGTCGAAGCAGGTTGCCTTCATGACGTCGGATTTGAATCGACTCGAACTCGGTAGCCGACGTCACGATTTCCAAAATACCCTTGAGCTTCGTCCTTGCGGTCAGTGATAGAAGGAACGTCTGCATTGTAATATAAGAGATATTGTAGTAGGCCGCGATCATAGCCGCGTTCTGGGGAGCAACTGAGCCGTCGTCCTCGTCGAAATCAATGATCTTCGACTCTGTCAATTCCTTCAAGGTCGTCTCAACTAAGTCAGAGAGGTAGTTGCTCAACCCGTCATGCGTCGGGCTCGTTAAGCTGTAGTAACTTGGATTCGCCAACAGTCGGCGGTAGAAATACGTAAAGGTTGTCCAGTTAATGGCATCGTCTGCGGACTCGATCATCTTCGTGCTAACTTCGGTAACGAAAGCATCGTGCATGAAATTATGGAGGTGCGACTCGATTGGAAGGGCCTCGTTCAAGAATTTCTTGAAATATTCTCTCTTGACACCGGGTACCATCAAGACTCCTCGACTCCGGCCATCTCGGGACGGCCGCAAGGCTTTCCCAAACATTTGGAGTACTTCGCTTAGCTGATAGTCGACGTACCGATGCTCGCGGCCCTCAAAATACTGAGTTCCCATCACCACTACAAGATGTGCGACACAATCTAACTCCCAACAGACGTCACGAGATGCGACCAGGACTTGAATAGCGCCTTGCTTGTATAAGTGAAGAACAATACGCTTGTCGCTCTGGCTTAAGGCTTCATGGTAATATCCAACACCATGTGAGAGTGCTTCGGCCAAGGCTTCTTCGTGGACACGTTCTAGGAGGGGACGGAGCTGTTCGACGTCCACATGCAAGAACCTGTCTTCATCATCTTCTGCTAAGCAGGCAGAGAGGATGTCACGAGCACTTGATCTCGTTTGCTTCCTACTCGGGACAAAGACTAATGCAGGTTGATCGGGGGATAATTCGGTGACAGCAAGATATGTAGGCTTAGCCATAGCAAGCATAAGCGATGGGAAATGAGGAATGGAGAAAGACTGTATGCGAAGCTCTAGAGGCACGGGGCGGACATGGGGACTGAAATTATAAACATCCTTCTTTTTTGCGTCGATCCATTCGCCAATGTCTCTAGAATTTGCAAGTGAAACGCTCAAACCTATGATCCGCATCGTTAGGCTGGCCGTGGTGCGGATATAATGCATCCGAGAGACGATAATCTCGTAGATGTATCCTAGCGGGCCACCAAGGAGATGAAGCTCGTCGGCGATGAAAAGCTCGACCGTCAGGATATTCTTACGTCTCTGCCACTGGCGAGAGAGGACATCCCATTGCGTCGGGGTTGCAAGGATAAGATCGCCCTTCTCGAGCAACTTGAGGTCTGTCGCCGTCTCCCCAGTCAGCTTGACTATCTCCTTGCCTCCGCGTAGATGGCTGAGCCGCTTGCTCCAATCTTCATATCTAAGATCAATGAGTTCTTGGAAGGGCGCGATATAGACGGCACGGCCAATCTCTGGCTTCGACCAAAGACGCAGAAGAGCAAACTCGGCACATACGGTCTTTCCACTACCGGTTGGAGCGCCGACTAGGACATTGTCATCTGTCGTATAAATAGAATTAAACGTTTGTGTCTGGATCTTGTTGAAGTAATTCCAGGATTCGTACAAGTTAGAGTAGTCCTTTGCCTTCAACGCGGCGACCGGGAGAGGTTGCAGATCCAATAGCTGAGTGTGAGGCGGAAACTTCTCAGGGAGTATGAGTTTCTGGAATGAGACAGCTAGCTTTGTCTCCGAGTGCAACCACCTATCAGAAATGACAGAAATGAAGTAGTTAGGGGGCATAGGGTCAGTGATAGGGACCGTAAAGTCGACTAGATGCTCGTTAGATTCCGATACGACATAGTCTTTACGCAGGAGGAATTGATCGTAAAATAAGATATCCTCGCCATCGCAATCTTCGACGAGAATCCAGAAACTCTCCGCAGAACCATGTATCTCATCATCCCATTGGAAATTTGGCGTAATGGACAGCTCAACTCGAAGCATGGAGCGAGTCATCGGCTGTGCCTGAGCTTGAATTTCGACCCGTGGGAACTTGGATACTAGATCACAAACCACGCGACCTGCTTTTGGCATTCCAAGCAATTCTCCCATCCGGGGAGGATCTAGGTCAAAGTAACTGCTCCAGGGAACGTCTAATCTATCAGCTTTCGCTACAATATCCCGGGAACAACGAGGAAATTGTCGTAACGGTGTCATAGTTAGCCACATCCGCTTTTCTGCCATTTTACATAAGTCCAAGGCTGTCTTAGCCACGTTAGACCAGCCCTTCTGGAGGGTGATTTCGAAAATAGCGCGAAGAATACGGCCAGCAGATTGCGTGACGTAAACCATGTCAGCCATGAGAGCTAACCCTTCCAGCTTCAGGCGGCTGATATATGCTTGTAAAAGGACGTTGATCTTGCAATGTGGTTCCTCGATACTCTCCTTTACGGGAACCGGTATCCGGGCAAGAATCTTTGCCATCTCTAACTTTTCATCCTGACGAACCGGTATGTATTTGAACTCGGCACTGAGAGCGAATACTCGGAAAAGCTCGATTGTCGTGATCGAAGGCTGGATAAGTTTGTTGTAGGTATCCATAGATCCATGAGTAATGTAGTAATGGGATGCTATTCTTCCGAGCTCAGTTGCCTTGACTTTCCCAGTCTTCTCGTCGTAGGTGATTAGATTAGACTTCTTTAATACCGTAGCCGCTGAGTGTATCAAGTCAACCCGCTTTTGTTCGAGCGCTTCGTCATCCTCATAGTCAGCTCCGACGCTGTAGAGGCCAGGTGATCTCAGCATTCGGACGAAGAGATACGTATATCCTAGCCACTCCACCCCTTCATCTCGGCTTCGTACATTTCCTAGAACAATTTCCGCATTGAGGTTATCCACAAGCTTGCTGGCAAATTGACTTTCAATGGGCAATTGCTGATTGAGTAGCGATAGATAATATTGCATTTCGCCTTGAGACGTGATGATGATGCCTTCACCATACGTATCATACTGGGGACGCCCAGCACGGCCTAGCATCTGCAGAACATCTTGCGGACTCAGCTCCACCCAGCTACCCTTCTCTGGTGAGTAGACCTGGGTGCCTTTGATGATAACGGTATGCGCTGGTAAATTGACACCCCAAGCAAGAGTAGCTGTACAAACAAGAACCTGGATTAACCCAGCGGAGAAGAGACCCTCGACCTCGGATCGGTCGATGCGACTCATACCGGCGTGGTGGATACCAAATCCATACGGGATAAGATCCTTTAGATCAGCGTCCGCTATATCATTGACAATTTCGTTGAGGGCTTCCCTGGAACCTGAATCATGCTTCAAGATCTGATTGATAGTCTCCATTTCGAGAGCCTTGTCACGAATATATTTGGCTGTCTTGGCTGTTTCCTTCCGAGAGTGAACGAAGATGAGCATCTGGTTTCGGTGAGTGCCGACATGTTCAAGGACCTTGTTATATGTAATGTCGTTCATCGTCTTGAGTTGCTTGATAGCTTTCTTTTCAGTAACCCCGATGAATTCTTGTCTCAGAGGGCACGGTCGGTAGGAGCCATCAAAATGGAAGAGTCCTTTCGCAGAGTCCACGCGAAGGAAACTAGCCACATCCCTATAGTTAGGCAATGTAGCAGACAACCCGATGAGCCTGACCGGGTCTCCAGTCTGTTCCGTCTTCCTGACGGTCCTGCTAACGATACTTTCAATGACGGGTCCTCGTTCATCGTGTAAGAGATGAATCTCATCGATAATAATCAATCGTACAAGATTCGTGTATGTCAGGTCCGTGGCTTTCCGAGTAATGACATCCCATTTTTCGGGCGTTGTCACTATTATTTGCGTCTCAGATATCTGTTGCTTGGTAAGTTGACGGTCGCCGGTCAATTCAGCCACCGTCACGCCATATGGTTTCAGGCGTGCACCGAAATTTCCGACTTGCTCTTGGACCAGAGCTTTTAAAGGCGCAATATACACGATCTTAAAGGCGTCCAGGTCAATGTCTCCCGTCCGTGGATCCCTGTGCTTACCAAGCTCTCGCAAGATAGTCAGCATGGCCACGTTCGTCTTACCACTGCCTGTCGGAGCACAAATCAGCATATTCCCATCGTCCTCGAAGGCGGACGGGTAGCACTTTGTCTGAATCTTGTTTAAAGATTTCGCCGAGCTGAAAGGCACCCGCGCCCATTCGGGCAAATCGGTGATGGGGATATTGGTGTCCTCCGCCTGGCCGCGTTTCTTAGGGGGAGGAACATGGATCTCTTCGTAACCTTTAAAAGTCCGTTTCGTCGAACCCTCGGGAAGCCTCACTTTCGGATTTGTCATAAGATGGTTACCTTGGTCGAACACAAGGTTTTCGAGATTGATGAACTTCCGGGGTTGGAGGCCACCAACAAGCTGGCCCTCCGCTCGCTCAGTCTTAGGTGCTGTACTAAATGATGCCGGCACGTCGATATCCATTTTAATCTCCATCTTCTTTGGACCGTCGGTAGGCTTTTTACCCCGTAGCTCATCTAGAATCCATTTAACGCCCTCGGAGGCCATCTCTCGTTCGATTACTCCCCTCTCCTCATCACCTTCAGCCCTAGCTAAGCGCGTAAGCCATACGATCTTCTCCCGATTCTCAATGAGCTTTTGAACAACTTCATGATTCTCGTAGTCAAAGAGTTCCATCAAATCATTTTCGATCTCTCTGAGCTGCTTCTCATCTCCGCCAGGCTCGTCAGGTTCTCCGGAAAGGATATGTAGCGCTTGAGCGGTCTTCTCGTACCGGATGTGGTCGTCGGTATAAATGTTGCCGATCTCTCTTTGTAACCAATAGGCGTCAATCTGGCGTGCAGGAATATAATTTGTGCTCTTAGAAGCCTTCCCACGCTTGTTGTCCGGCAATCCGGGATCGATCACCATATCTTCCCCGTCAGCTAAGCCGGCCTCTTCATGGTCCCGATCCTCGCCCGCTCCACCAGCCGTCGCCTGTTCCTCCAGACCGACCAGATCTTGCTCGTCTTTATCAAAGACTGCTTCATCATCGGAGGATTCATCCCTGACTTCGTTATTTAGGGCTTCCCCATCTTCTTCTTCATCGTCGAAAACAACGGCAACACCTTGTCGTTCGTCAAGTTCTCCGTCGCCTCCGGCTGCGCCAGCTCCCGTATCCATCTCTTCATCGTCATTTTGGGTATCATAATCTGTAATCTTCTTCCCGAGGTTAACCAGCTCGTTGAACTGCTTTGGGTTCAGGGTCGCACCCAGCAGGTCATCGATCTCCTTCTTCTTGTCGAAGTCTTTCATATCCTCATCTTTAAGATATTCCAAGACAGCGTCTGCCGCACTCAGAACGATCTCGTGAGATACATCTCCAAGGTTATTCCTAACGACGTTTAATATGAGGTCGTAGGTAGCACGGGTAGCCGGTATGCGCGGTCGGTATCTGAGGCCCTCGACTAATAAGTCCGTTTGTCCAAGAATACCGGTTGCTCTCATCTGCGATGACTCGCCTCTTGCCTTCCGTTGCTCGCGGGCTAGGATATCTTCGCCCTCTTGCACGTCTCCCCTCTCGACATTCAACGGACCTGGAGGCCTCCTCTGTCTAGGTACTGCGTCGCGCGCCACTCTAGAGCCCATATCAGTAATTCTCAGACGACCGGCAAGAGACTCAGGGTCACCAGTCGCTTCGTCGGTTCGGCGCGTGATAAAGCGTACATCCGCCTGGAGAACCAGGTTGGACATGGCCGAGTACTTGTACTGCGACACATCTCGATGGTGATCCGCCATCTTGGTAGTAATTCGTGTTGATGAGCTTAGTTGTTGACAAGAATGCTACAGAGCGGCAGACAAGACGATCGTCGCCTTGTCCAATGTGATTAGATGGACGAGGCGCCGCACTTGTGTAGAGTTATAACATTTAGTTAAAAGTCGAATGTATTTTAATTAGTTTTTAAAAACAAATCTCTTGGAAATAATTAAGTGCAACACCTTTTTTCAACTAATTCAAAGGGAAAAATGGGAGGAGTTGGTGGTTAGTAGGAAGAAGTTATGAAAGAGATGTGAATGAATGAATGCAGCTTTTGTTCTTTTCGCGTTTCTGCGATAACTTTGACTAAACTTTAGACAGTGCTAAATACAGTATCAAATACTTCGTACTTTAGGTAATAATATGTATCGTGGTACGAAGTATATATGGGTCAAAAAGCATCAGATACACCAATCGGAGTAAACATGAGTACATACCCGTAGGTATAAGTACGTACCTTGTACCTCAGTCTTCAGATCCAACTTATATAAATCAATATAAATCAATGTTCACCTTATACAAGAAACTTATACAAGAGACTCATAAAATCTACGATGTAAAATATTTCAGTAGTATGCTCGTTATTTTGTGAAGAAACCCTAAACTTTGTACTTTTCTGTTCAGATATTCCATATATCATCTGTGTCAATTTTATACGCTAACGCGAAACCACAATGGATACTCCAGAAAAGGAGCTGCGTGAACAGGTCCGCGAGATCCTTCAACAACGGTTACGCCCTCGCGATGAGGTCATTGCCGTGAGAAGGCACTTAGCCCACGATCTAGCCCAGAGCGTAGGGACCGAGCAACTCAGCAGCCCCTTGTCCCTTGTTGACCTGGACAGCGCCATCACGCCATCCGAAGCTTTACAAGGCACTTATCGAGAGTATGTCGACGCAGTCCGGAGAAACGTTGAGCTACGGACGAGCTTCACAAAGCTGCAAGAGGAGCATGACGCAGCTATCACCCCTCTACGGCCCCAAGCTAAGGGAGACCAACACGCTCAGCTTCTCAAACTTCAACTGGAGATCAACGCGCTAGAACAACAACATGAGAGGCTGAGCATAGCCAACAACTATCTGGAGGAACTTGACAAGCAACCTGCGGCGGACCCCGACTTCCTAGACCCCGAGGTCATGTTCAAGGGCTGTGCGCCACTCCCTGAACTATCCAAAGAACTGATGGACGGCTTCACCCACGACCAGGACACGCCCAACCGCGAGATCCAGGAACTGCTTTCACGGCTCCAGAAGGCGGTCTTGCGGAACAAGCTCCTAGCGCAGCGGGAGAAGCAGAACTTCGAAAAGCTAAAAGCCAAGAACCCAACCGACCCCGGCAGTCTCCCGCCAGAAGTGCAGCTACACGCCCTCAACGCCGTGAAAGACAGCCTGATCAACTGGATCGAGACGATGCTCAGCAAGGCCGGCGGCGACGAGGACGAGCCTAGTGGCTTCGAGTCCCCGAGCAAGCCGCTAGACGGAGGCCGAGGGGAATTCGACCGCGACGCACACGCGGCCGAGATCCAGCGAGAGTACGAGCACCACGTAGACCTCCGCAAGGAGATCATCGCGTCGATGGCTCAGCTGAAGCAACTAGATATCAAGCCGCCGCGGATACATAGCCTTGACCAACAACAACAACAGCAGGACCCCGAACGCCACGAGCCCGCGCCCGGCAGCAGCAGCAGCAGCAGCAGCAGCAGCGCGATCTCCGAAGCCCTCCTGCTCGTACCGTACCTCGCGAAGCTCCAGGCGATCTCCCGCGAGCAGAAGGGCCTGATCCAGGAGAAGTCGCACGTGAACGCGACGCTAGCGCGGCAGCGGCAGGACCTAAACCAGACGCTAGCCCACCTAGCGGAGGAGAGCCACCTGCTGCAGCGGTACCCAGCCAAGGACGACGACGACGACAACGACAACAACGGGCGCGGGCGCGGGCGGCCCGGGCCGAGCTTCGGCGAAGCCACCAAGGGGCCGGGCAGGCCGGACGTCGCCGACCGCGTCGAGCCGTGGGTCTCGGCCGCGCACTCGGCCCAGATCGCCACCCTCGAGGCCGTCTTCGAGAAGGTCGAGGAGGGCCAGGTCGCGGCCGAGGACGCCATGCAGGCCCTGCACGAGGCGCGCAAGCTCCTCAACAAGGAGCTCGCCGAGCCGGAGGAGGTGCGCGCCGCCCGCGGGGCAGGGGACGGCCCCGAGCGCGACATGTGGATGGGCGAGGACGACGGCCCGCGCGTCAGGAAGAACAGGGAGAAGGCGGCCGAGAAGCAGAAGGGGCAGAGCATCTATGCCAGACTAGACGGCCATCTTGGGTTGATCAACGAGTAGCTAGGCAGACGCGAATCATTTTTACTACAAGCTAAATATAAACGCCGCGGCCGGCCTAAAGATTGCCATGAATAAATTACAGCCATGTTTCTTTCTCTCTTTTTTTCTTTCGTCCCCGCGAGCCTAACGCCGTAATGCTATGATGTCCACCACGTGCCCCTAAACATGCCGTCGAGCATCACAAGTCCTTAAAGACTTGAGATTGCGCTTTCCCAGCCAGTATATTCGATATCCGCAAAGCCAGGTCGAGTATGGAGAGGTGTTCGTCGGCGCCATCTACCAGCCGCTTGTCCACCTCCGAGAAGACGAGGGTTATCTTGTTCTTGGCGACGTCCGGTACCATCTCATCCTGCACGACTGCCTGGAACAACTGCGGATGCTTGTCAGTCATTGGAGAGGACATGTGAGGGGGGGCGGGAACAAAACCGAAGGCTGATACTTACTTGCGAGAGGATTTGGCCGGCGCTCCATCCGTCCGCCACCATCTCTTCCACGACCTTCGCGATGGCCTGGTATGTTGCGCCGGTAGATTTCGGCTGCATCGCTTTCTGCAGCCTCGCGACGGTCTTGTCCGGTATCACGCCGGCGATCTCTTCCACGATCTTCACCGTCACGGCCTTGCCGCTGTCGTCCACGTCCATCTTATCCTCCCCCCCTTCTCCCCCGTCGTCCTCCTCCTTTTCGATGGCACCCACCAGCCTCGCCCCGCTCTGTAGGAAAGTGATCGCCTTTCTCAGATCGCCCTCGCTGCACTTGATGAGCGCGTCGACGGCGCCGTCCTCGAGCGCGACACCTTCCTTATCGGCGATCTCCTCCAAGCGCTTCTTCGCATTGCCCTGATCCAGGCTCTTGAACCTGAACTTGCTACAGCGGCTGGCCAGCGGGTCGATGATCCTGGTGACGTAGTTGCAGATGAGGCAGAAGCGCGTTATCTTGCTATATGTCTCCATCGTCCGCCTGAGCGCGCTCTGGGCGTCTTGCGTCATGCTGTCCGCCTCGTCGAGGACGATGATCTTGAAGGGCGGGCAGGGGTAACGGCTCTTGTATCCGGGGGGCGGGTTCGTCAACTGCATGCGTGCGAAGTCCTTGACCTTCTCCCTCACGATCGAGATACCTCGCTCGTCCGATGCGTTTAGCTCGAGGACGCGCGACTTCATCATTTCCGGACCGTAGAGTTCTTTTGCGAGTGCGAGTATGGTGGAGGTTTTGCCTGTTCCCGGGGGGCCGTAGAAGAGCATGTGAGGTAGCTAGAGACCTGTTAGCATCTCGGGCATGACATGGTCATGGTAGTCTGTAGTGATATATTATGATATAGTGATCGTGAAGCAAACTTACGTTAGAGGCTTGAAGCGTCCGTTGAAGGACGTTCACGGTATGATCCTGAGCCGTGACATCGCTTAGAGTCTTGGGGCGACTTTGGATAGATGTTAGTCATACACCAGCCTGTTTATTATTTATCTTGGAAGAATACCTAGATATAAGAAAAAGACGACATACTATTTCTCTACCCACGGCTGTTTTCTAGTATTTTGTTTCGATTCTTCTGATTTGAGCGTAGCTGTGCCATTCGCCGCCGCTGCTTTACGAGCCTTGAGGTCGAAGAAGCTAGCCATGTTCGAATTCAAGTGATTCTTAAGAAGAGTAATCCGGTGATTTTTGAAATGCGATAAAGAATAGGATCAGACTACAAGAAAGTTATCGGCCAGTTCGAGATATCGCACCGAACCGTATACCGGGGCTTTACAAATTACATACTACAAAATACTCCGTACCAGACGTACAATAGAAAGTCTAAGTATATGGAAGCCCCACATCCCGACACGAACGCGTGAGCTACGCGCTCTCGGTTTGTCGTTAATTAAATTGATTTTTTATAGGGTATGTATTTCGTTATAGTAATTATGCATATAAGGAATATATTCATTACACTGTAACGAGACTCTTTTCATAAAATTATCTCATAAATATCTGTATAATTCCTCAATATGAACCCCTTTTTTATATTCACTTATATTCGTACAACACATTCCTCTCCGTACATGTGATTTAAAAATATATGGCGAGATTCTTATACATAAGCTTTGCCTCATTTTACCCGTATACAATCTCACGCAGTCTCTTCTCCATCATGTCGCGCCCTTCCTTCGTATCCCAGATTCGATGAGGCGCCTCATCGACGATGTCCCAATGCTTCAACTCACGTGTGAGGTGACTGAGGTCCCTCTGTTTATTTTCCCAGCTACTATCCTCGCGAATCTTTACGCCAGAGCTTAATAGGCTCAGCGGGACATCAGGACTCTGAATCGCCGTACTGCTAGCCAAGTCACGCTTAGATAAAGCGTCGGCTACCAGGTTTTCCTGAAGCTTAGCGAATATATATTTCCCTGTCTGATACGCAGATTGTCCCCATACGCGGTCTTCTTTGGTTCGCCCGCGTAGGAGAGCGCCCGGAATGCGATCAAGGCCGAGGGGTGAAATGATCCCTCGGATCCAGAGTGAAAACCCTCGGCTGGATGATCCTACACTATCAAGGTCGTCCTCGTGAAGGGGATCGATGAAAACAAGTCCCTTAATATCTCTGCCGTGGCGAGCGGAAAAGATTCGCGAATAGATAGCGCCGATGCCGGCACTCGCGATGACTACTCAATGCATTAGAATTATCATGAACCATCGACAAGACTCTGAACAAAATCTTACCCCATGGTCCATCTTCTCCAGCTCTAGCCAGTGCCTCACTGACTGCTTCAACCGCCATCCCTGCAGATAGGGGCGACGGTGCAGTATCACTCTACGATACATTAGCAGCTGCTTCCGAGATGCCGGCCAGGTTTTACTTACCCAAGCAAGACCGGGCCGGTCCACGAAACAGTATCGACTGATCGATCCATTGTTTACTGCATTGCTAGCAAACTGCCACAAACCATCTTCAACAGAACTCTCACCTCCCTCAAGAAATACCGTAGGTAGGCGCATCCCCTTCGAGTCAGTCTTATTTCCGTGACAATAAACGTGCATCGTGTATTTATCACCATCCACCCAGAACAACCGCCCCGGAGGTGCCAAACCAGCGTCGAGGGCACGGATGATAAGGGTACAAGTTGTCAACAGAATCGCGAGGGCTAGTACGACCATGATTATGGTAGACACTAGAACAGCGGTCCATTCAGTTAGGGTACGACGGGTCTCGGCCCGGCCGGTCAGCCGCTCTTCCTCTTCCGTCTTGCCCCATTTAACGAGGCGGTCGGTGAGCAGAGTCCAGACGGCCATTAATAGCGCCCCTGAGCCAACCCCCGTCAGTCTTGACGATGATGGCAAAATTCTTCTCGGGGAATGACCTACATAGAACACTGGCAATTCCCACCCAGCCCTCCTCATGCCTCGTCTTCTCCACCGAAATCAACAGCACGGCATCTACTACCAGCAGCGCACTCATAACTATACTCAATACCCGGGCCGGCTTCGACGGGATGGCGAAGAACACGAGGGTGAAGAGCAGGTTCGCGAGCGCTAGGCTGGTGTAGCTAAAGGCGAAGAAGCCCGACCCCCGCGTGTGAAAGCCGGGCGGTGTGACGAAGGTCGACACGAGCAAGATGACCCACCATGCGAAGGTGAGTATCGTGAAGAGGATGGTGACGTATCGGACCATCCGCACACTCCAGAGGTTATAGGGGGAAACCTAGTAGCACGAGAAGCGTATGAGCATCGCATCATAAGCATGAACAAACGGCGATTGTCAGACCACCTACCGCCGGGTCGTCCGGGCTCAGATAATTCCTATTGTCGTAGCTGCTGCTCTCGATCGGGTTCGGCAACAAGCGAGTATGCTCATCTGCCTCCCTATCCCTATCGCGTTCCCGATCCCGTTCTCGTTCCTGATCCATCGACTCCCGCGGACTGTCATCCCGCTCCTCGGGCCCGGGCCCTCTTCCCCAGAGCTTGTTCATCTTGTACCGACGTATCCGCTCTCGGCGCTCCGCCGTGTCCTTGTAGTATGTCTAATCCAGGTAGGTAGACAGACAGTCGATCGATATGTCCGCGAAGAAAACGGTACGTAACAAAGACCCTTTATATCCAAAGCCAAAGAAGATATATATAAAAAAGAAATAGATAAATAAGTACGGGCAAGAATGAAGAAGAAGTATTATGGCAGTTCTCGTAACCGTCTCGTTATGAGGTATTCCAATCCGGTCAGCAGGTCTAGACGCCTTATGTATGGTATGTACCTACTATAAAATGAAGTCTCCTACCATCTTAACGCGACTTATAACCAAACTAGTCAGACTTAAAAAATCCCAAACCATCTGACCTCGCCCTTAGCGTTACTAGATTATGTACCTGTAGGCAATTAGGTCCCCCTAAGAATAAATCCCTTGGCCCTGACATGTTAAAGTCGTTGCGTAATGAGTCGGGATCGGGGCGCGGCTACGTCATGACTATGTAATCGGCCCTCGTCCTCCCTTCCATACTTCCAATCGCATCATTACCTACATCCTAGAGGCACATATGTACCTAGCACACAGTGTTACACAACAAGATCTTAGGTCCTTCCATCCCTTATCCCACCTCCCCAAATCCTTGATTCTCAGACCGATTTTCCGTACCGATTAGAAGAATAATGCACAGTAGAGATAAATTAGCAAGGTGTTAGGGAATAATTATGACGTGAGTGTCGTCTGACTAAACTGAAGACTTGAAGTTCGCGGGTGGTTGAACAAGACCACGGTGTGGCTTCAACTTATTTAGTCTATCGATCGTTACGATAGAATATAATGCTCGAAATCTCGTGATACAGGTATTCATAACAAGTAGACAGTAGACAGATAATAATGTGCTTCATTAATTCATACGACACATTGGTTATAAGAAGAAGCTCTGTCTAGTATCTATAGTAAGTACGATGATAGGTGCAAAAACTTTCCCCCTTTAAAATTTCCGTACCTTTAGGTATTATAAGTTGGGGGTCAAGAGAATCAACGGTGATTAAGTCTTGATGGGAAATCTCACAAATCTGCAAATACAGTCCTTCGATATATCATATCGCTTCGACACTCACGTCGTCAGAGTTATCCCCTCGTAGCGTTGAAGATATTGCTGCTAGAAGACGAGTAGTGACTAGCGCTTGATCTGGAGCCTTGAGAGATCCCACTTGTTCCAGTGCTTATATGCCTCGTTTTCCTCTTCTGTTTCGCGTTCCTCATAGAATTATTTAGATTGACTGTCTCGCCAGCTACGTCCATGGTATCGGCCGGCGGCGTACCAACTGACAAGCGGGACCCAATCCTTGCTCGAGAGTCATAAACTTCGACATCAACTTTCCTGGGTATTTCCTTTTCGTGCTGTTTCAAGGCCTGGCCTGATGGTTCCGAGACAGAAATCCAACCCTTGAACTGAGACAACCAGCGGTATTTGCCTTCTTTCCCCTTGCACTTGGCGGCATCTGTCGAAAAGTCATCATACATAATGTCGCCAATATCATCGATAAGGTTATCAGTCGAACCAAAACGGCCACATGAGGTTGGCTTGTGACGAATAGGGGTAATTTCCAAGGAGTCAATATCTGTCGTCAATTGCGATACCAACGTTCGTTCGCTGTTGTTTGCCGGGAAATGATGATTTTCTCGCATCAGTACTAATGGTAAAGGATCAAGTTTTGTAGCTGGGCTTGGTGGTCTCGATCTCATGCCGGCAAGAGCAACTCCCGAGCTCGATACAGGACGAACAGGACTACCTGTAGACACAGCTATAAGTCGAGATGCATCAAGCGATACGGCAGGCTTGTGTTGAGCTGATGAAATGCGCTTGGAGTTGCAGGTGACAATGGAATTCTGAGTAAAAGTACTGTTCCCCAGCAGGTAGCTCTTTGATAGCTCTGCCGCCCTCTCCTTTGGCACACCCTTTTCAACACTCTTCTAGAGGCGAGAAGGGAAATGCACCCGAGATGAAGGTAAACCCAGTAAGGTGCTTCGTCGTTGCTTCTTTCTCGTCCCAGACTCTTCCTGAGATAGCGATACCGATTCTTCATCGTAGCTTTGGTCTAGTGAAACACCGATGCTAAATTCTTCGCCATCGCTCTCTACCTGAGTGTAAGACGCTATCTCAGATTTAAAGAAGAAAGGGTCATCTAGTCCGAGTGGCCTGGTCTGACCTGAACGGGAAATGCTGTCGGGTGAGAAGTTACAAATCTCACCCAGCTGATCCCAGTTCGATTGTCCGTTCCTGGGTACTGTAGGATATAACGGCAGGTGCTCCGGATTACCGACGTTTGTTGGATAGGAGAAGTTTCGCAACACAGGCGGCGTGCCATGCGGTGGTGTAGTTGGTGTTTGTAATAATCTTGTATTTTCACCCTGAGGAGATCCTAACGGAGTCGATGACTTAGGTTTCCGAAAGCGTCCAACGAATCCCACCATTGTGCATGGGACAACAAGGTGGTATACAATATAATACTTCTTCGCGCTCGAGGAAATGAAATGAGAGAGAAATGGGTCTGAATCAATGACATGAGACCTTCGCTTCAATTTTTTGATCCCTAAAGAGCGTACTACTAATAGAGGTAGGTGTTAGACAGCGACATGCCAGCAAAATAGATCTCGGTGTGAACACAACGTTTGTTGTTAGAAACCTGGTCACCCTTTTGAGGAAACTGGTGTGATTGACCGTGTGCCATATGTAAAGATGACCGAGATCGTGGTTCCAAGGCGTAAGATGAAGTATAGCAGATAGCTCTATTTCTCTGGATGATCTCACTGAGGATGGGCATAGCAAGGTGGATGAAATGAAATGAAATGGTATAAGAGGAAATATGAGAATTAGAGCAAAGCAAATTTATTGATTAGAGTGAACTTTAGAAGTTGTGAAGAGAGAAAATCAAAATTTAGTCGTGGGAATGAATAATTAAGGCGTAAGGCAAGTAGAAACGAAGCTCTTTACGAGAAAATAAAAGTATAATCTAAGAGCATAACCAGTATAGGAGGCAGCGTCTCCTTCCGACTCGAAGTTGCGTCTGTCTTGAAATACCTATGCACTCAGTTAGTGATAAGGAGAAGGGATTATGTAAGGTGTATTAGATTTACCCATTGGTACTATGTATATATTCCGCCCCAACTCAAACCGACATCCCAAAACAACACCTGCTTTAATATTATCAATTAAGTTCATAATTTACCCTTCATTCGGCTTTAAATGTCGATTGAACCTGCTCGCGATTTTCCTCAACCAAATCTACCTACTGGTCGACACCGGAAGGCTCTGCTAAAACGTATCGATATCTACCACCCGGGCTATCCGAGTTTGAACCCTTTATTGAGTCTGCACGCTTCTGATAATGGTGGCGTGCATTATACTCTCGCGTACTATGCCTGTTGCATAATAGGCGGCAACATTTGGGCTCCTAGCGAGGGAAGAGCTGGGAGAGCAGCAAATGACGCCTTCTTCTCTACACAACCAAACCCGGTTCCCATCGACATACCTGAGGATGACATCTTACGTGCTGGGCGTTACTTCTTTCATGTCCCGGGCCATAAGAGTCGTTAGTTCTTGACACATTTCCCGTTCTTAGTTGGCCGTAATTCTTCTTGGCTAATCGCGATGTTGCAGATCGATACCCTATCGTTTCTAACTTCAATGACTGGATATTTCCAAAAGAAATGCCGCCGCCCTGGCGGAAGTTAAGAACAAGCTCTACCGAAGATGCCGACGACGCCGAAGATACACAAGCTTCAGGTGGAGATGATGAAGGAGAGTCCGAGACCAGCCGATCCGATGATGTGGTTGTCGACTTGCCCAATAAGTCTTGTCGTTTCACAAGGGGTATGTCTGGACTGCAGCTTGCTCATGTCATACCTGCATCAGCTGGAACGTGGTTCTCAACGAACTTCATGCGCGAATACTCCACGAGCAACGTAATAAGGAACAATCCTCTAAATGATACACCGAATCTAATTCCTCTCCGCCCTGACGTCCACATCTTCTTCGATGATAGTAATATTGTTTTGATCCCAAAACCTGTTCCTCAACTTCAAGCTGGGTATGAGCCTGAGACTAAATATGTGTTACTTACTCATGTTCTTCGACCACCGGGCAAATCTGAAAAAGCTAATCTGGACATGATTGTCAATTTCCACAATCTCCGGTGTCAACCCATTGAATATGTTCCGGTAGAATATATTTTCGCTCGTTTTGCTTGGTCGCTGTTTAACGACGCAGTGATGCTACTCTTCACTAGTCCAGGCGCGAGTAAGGAATCATTTCTACTTCATCTCTGCGAACCACTATCCGGACCTGGCGGACGGCCTAAATCGATAGTGGAGGAGTGTCAAGGCAATTTCCTGAAACCACGGTCAGGAACTCGCTCCAGTCAAAGAGATAGCAATCTCAAACGCACATATTCTCAAGGTTGCGAAGCTACCGACGATATCGATCATTTCGAGGCTATAAGCGATGAATTATACCATGTCTATAACTTCGCGTTATACGACACAACCTTCGATGATATCTATAGTCAGTATGGGTCTGGTACCGATAGTGACTATGATCATTGCGATGATGATGTTAGTTTACGCAAACGGGTTCGATTAGACTAATATTCCGACTCTGGCAAACCCATTCGGACCAAACATGAACCACTCAAATGAAATCTTGCCAGATTTGTCCTCGTCAATCAACACTCTTTATCTACGTCAAGCAAGGAGAGCGGCAATGAAAATAATCCACCTAACTCGAAAAGTGGAAATTTGATTCAAGACTTTGCAGCACGATATCCAAAATGTGGGGATGCAAAAGGATAGGGTAGTAAGGGATGTATGGAAACTGGCTATTCCATACTGTCATTTTTTCGTGAAGTACTTTAAGCAACTAAAGTATACGGGAAAACAAGTTGGGTAAATACCTAGTCAGTGGAGACCAGATTATGAATTTTCTATAAGGGTTGGCGTTTATAGGAACTGATAGGACAAAGCATTTGATTTTAGAGAATATATACTATCAATATTACATCTATTCATAACATTCTCAATATTACCTGTACAATCTAATTACAAGAAAGCAAAGAGTATACGTATGGGTTTCCCTAACTGCCTGTGGCACCTTGGGATAGGATTCCTTCATGTATGAAAGAGAGGTATCTGAATATAATGACTTGAAAATCGTTTACTTTAGCAATGAGGTAAATCACTGACGCTTGTAAGTAATTCTGTGCTTTAGATCCTCTTTTGCCTTATTCTGACCTATCGTAATGTAGTTAGCACTAATCTATAAATATTACAACAAGCATATGAGGTAGCTAAGATATAACATACGTAACCCTCAAATGCATCATCGGCGGCCCGCTTCAACGGGGATGAGTTCTCCGTGTCGTTGGAAGATGTGCTGCTATCTGGCGTGAGGTTAGGACTGGTCTGCGGCGACGAAGAACTCTCGGCGATATTCTTAATATATATATTATGCAAATGAGATATCTCGTGGTGTATTATAACAAATTCCGTCCAGTCAACTATAACCATTCACAATTCAGTACGTAAGTAGGAGAAGGAATGTTTTATGCAGGCTGTTGAATTATGAATATTTCGGATCTGCAAGGTACATATATCTATGACCGGGGATCCCGGATCCTTACGCTGCAGCGGCGCACAAAAAACGTGGGGTGAATCCTCCCCCCTCCCCTTTGTTCCACCTTCTCAGCTTCTATAGGTACTTCGTACCTAGTAATGGCTGATTTCACCCCGCCTCTCCTACATAAGCAGGCCCCACTTAGTCTCGCCAGGGATCGGTCGTCGCGTTGCCTGCCTGCTTCCTTCAACGTGCGCCTTCACTTACCTACACTTATGTACAAAGATAATTTCTACTTTTAATCACATATATCTGCATATGCGACATCCACGAACTTAAACCCAACCAAACTCTATAAACCGATAAATACAAAATCATCTTTCTTACCCCGATTACAACTTCTGCGTCCTATTTTTTCTCTTACACTTTCGCATCTTCACGCAAAACCGCTGCGTAGCGAGAGACAAAGGCCGCGCAAACATCATCGTCTATCAGACGTGCCCCATCGCCACCCGAAGCCGCCGCGATGCCGGGCCTCACCCTCAACACACAAGCTGCTGCGGCGGTAGCAGCGGCAACAGCAACAGCAACAGCCAGCGCACCCGCATACCCTCCGCCAAACGACCCCAATCAACCTCCTCAACCTTCTCAAACAACCTCTAACCCGAACCCGAGCTCGCACGCGACAGCCGCGACGACCGCGACCAACCAAACCCCCTCGCACCCTTCCTCGCCCCAGCGGCCGACGTACAGCCCCATCACGCCGCCGCTTAACCCGCTCGCGCCGCCGCCGTCGCTGTTCCTGCGGCCCGCCTACACCCACACCTCGCAGCGCGACCAGGTCGGGGTGCCGCCGCCGCCGCCCGAGCCCATCGACTTCGACGCCAACCCGGACGTCCTGGCCCTCAAGTCCGCCATCTCCATCCTGCAGCTGCAGCGCCGCAAGGCCGCCGCCGACATGGCCGTCCTCAGCCGGGCCAAGGCCGCCGCGCTCGCCGACCCCGCGGCCTTCGTGCGCGACCTCACGACGGGGCGCGTCGGCGTCGAGGGCGACGGGCTATTCGGTGGCGGTGGTGGTGGCGGCGGCGGCGACGACGACGACGATGACGACGACGATGATGATGATGACGACGAAGATGAAGACGGAAACGCAGAGAACGCAAAGACCAACACAACCACAACCACACCCGCCACCGGGGCAGACGAGCGCTCCGCCCCAGATACCGCGCCCCGCGACGCGGCGAGCTCGGGAATTAAGAGAGACCCGGACCCAGGCCCCGCCACGACGGCGACGACGGCGAAGCGGCAGCAACAAGGACAAGGACAAGGACAGGGACAGGGACAACAGCAACAGCAGCAAAGACAAGAACGCAAACCGTGGTCCAGGCTCCCGAAGCCGCAGAACGTCGTCCGCTGCCCGCCCATCAACTGGTCGCAGTACGCCGTCGTGGGCGAGTCCCTCGACAAGATCCACGACGAGCAGCTCTCGCGCCCGCCGCAGGGCGTCCCCGCCGTCGTCGCGCCCGACGGCCGGTACGAGTTCCCGGGAGACGACGGCGGCGGCGGCGGCGGCGCTAGCAACAGCGGCCTTACTACTACTACTACTCCTACTACTACTACTACTCCTACCACTACTACTACTCCTACTACTACCACTACCACCCCTACTACCGCTACCGCTACCGCTACCGCTACCGCTGCCGCCAGCAACAGGCTCGGCGAGAAGTACGTCGGCGTCGCGGCCCCTTACGCCCCCGGCAAGGATAAGTTAGATCGGAAGACCAAAGGACGGAAGCGATGAACACACTAACCGGCCTTGCCCCCCCCCCCCCCTCCTTCCTTTCCAAGAGAAAAAAAGAAAATTCACTTTTTTTTTTTTTTCACTTTACACCCTATCTTCTTTCTCTCTTCCACGGGGGAAAAAGAAAAAAAAGTAAGAAAGGAAAGGAAAGGTCTGTGGAAAAATAAAGTCCGTCTTTATGTCCCGCTCATCATAGACACCGTTTCTCTGAAAGAAGTCGTGGGCGATGAAGAAGGGGGGGGGACTACAGCGTAGATATCGCCCAGACTCAGCTTGATTAGTCGGGGAGGCTAGGTAGCGGAGGTAGACCCGCGGCTTGTAATAGATCACTTGTGTACCTCCTACGCTCGAGATATCTCCCTCAAAACTACGTGAATGGGACGTAGCGAAATCTACCTCTTACGCCTTAATGACCGAGAGGCACGTTATGATGATTATGTGAGCATAGAGTTAGTTTACTTACGCACCTGCGTATCCTAAGTATAGGTACCTAAGTTATCCTACTATTGGACCTTGATCAAAGCAGCGCATATCAAGCTATCATCTTCAGGGCATTGGGTAAGGTGAGACAATTTGCATTTGCATCGAATTCATCATGTACGTGTTGTGGTCCTATCGCACTTATCGCGAGCCTGCGAAAGTAAAGGAGGTACCAATCCTACGTAGTCTAGAAGCAACCAGCTAGGTATTGTCCGGAATCATATGCCTTGTTGAACCCCCCCCTTGAGTATGTGCTCGTACTCCTCTGCAATATGAAGGAGTAGACATAGGAGCAAGTGCCATAGTTAAACACACCAACCGCGTAACGTATCTTATTACCCCTTCCTCCTTCTTCCTTCCCTCTTCCCCCTTCCATCGACACCGAGAAGCTTGCAATAACCCGAGACGCCAGCTATAAATCATCCTAGGTCTGCTATCTATAGTCATTAATCATGATCGCGCTAGAAGTCTTCCATGCTTCTTTGCACCGATCTACGGAGCTGTCGGTTGTACAGCTTTCTTTGGTCGGGCGTGCCCCAGTATAGTCTGTGTGCCTCGGGGTGAACTAAGGTTCGCGGGTCGTAAGGGGGCTGTTCTTCTTCCAGGGCCTCGATGATGGCCTCAACATGTTGCTTAACATCCTCTCGGCGGCTAGGATTAGGGAAGTAGCACGGGGTACCGTCTGCCGCAATCCGATGATGGAACACCGGCGTTAAGAATTTGACCCTCGGCTGCTCTTCAGGGAACCGGGGGCTAAAGTTGAATCTGATGTGGAACATACCTCCATCGAGATTCGTCATAGGTCTCCCAAAATAGGTGAAGTTCCATACGAAAGGATTGCCATCCACCAACTCGACGGAATGGGGGACATCACTGCGTTTGAAGGATTCCTTGATCTGATCGAATTGTCGTGCGAGGTTAACCGCAACCGTAGCATCCTTCATCTTAGGCGATGCACCCTCCAGCGCCCATCTCTTCGCCTCGCCATCTAAAGCATCTTTAATACGGCGTATCCGTTGCTCTAATTCGGTGTAGTTGAATTTTCCATCCATAGAATTGGAAGTTCCCTCGAAGGGCATGCGAGAGAAGGGCTGGCCATCTGAAACCTCTTCCTTGGCCTTCTTGATGGTCTCTAGGTACGAGTCGTAGTACCAGAGAAAACGGCGCTTGCACAGGTCCTTAAATGGTACCCAGGGAACACTAGAATCGTCAATATCGATTTCGTCTTCCACGTCCAGTTCATAATCATCTCGCTCGGTCGATGCAGGTGGTGCAAGGCAACTTCCGTTGATCCCCAAGTATTCCTCTAGTCTTTGGATTATAGAGATGCGCAACGTTTCATGACGAATCTATAACACCCTTCATTAGAATTTCATGTACTAGTAATACACTCCTTGATGAGAGTGTATTTACCTTGGCGATATATTCCTTCTGATTCTTTTTATCGTGCGTCTCGTTGGCATCCTCAAAGCCAGGCTCGTTCTCGTAGGGATTTGCTGACATAAGACTTTGTATCGAGAGAAGTATGGATTCTAACCCTTGGGCGGCAGACCATTCCTCTCCCCGTTCTCCGCGCCAAGTTCTAGGGGATAAGGTTAGACTCGATACCGAATGATGAAGGTGTGGGAAAGTATATAAGGTATATATACCCGAGAATAGACCTAGGATCATCGTTAGTGTTGGGATAAGGGACGAGATTGAGTTGGGATGGCTTCTCTTCACTCACAGGCACACTTTGCCTGAAGCATAGATATTTGGGTTAAATCGGCATCGTCCACTGTTGGTTGTGGTACCAGTAACAGCAGGAGATTTTCGAGGATATTCTATAGAATCTCGTCAGTCGCCGAGATACCTATATGTAGATGGTGTTAAGAACTAACCTTTATTAAACTTTACCGAGAACTTGGTTATGTTAGCATGTGCAGTAAGGATCAACGCCACGAATGCCGAATAAAACTAATTAAGACAAACCTCAAAGAACCCGAACTCATAAGGTGTCTCATGAGGTCCGATAATGAGGGCCTTAACACTTCGGACGTCACGATCACGAAAGGCTACGGCGAGAGCTAGAGGGTGGAGAGAGAGAGAGAGAGATTGTTAGTGTCATAACGACATCTATTTTGAATGTTGAGGGTATAGATCAGAGGATGATATGGGGGAGTTTTTTTGATTTTGATATTTACATACAGAGATCTGAACTTCTCTGAAGTTCACCAATTTCCTATCGGAGAATAAAAACATGATTAGCATCATCACGACTAAAAGATGTAAGATGGGCGAAAACGGACCTTGGTGATGCGGATGATAGATTGGTCCGCCATAGCTATGAACAGCTAGGTCTTCATAGAACCATAGATCGACGTATGTGGTATGAGTCAGTGTAAAGAGATAAATGTTGTTTAGAAGAGGTTGAAGTGAGGGAGGTTTGTTGGGTATAGATAGATGTGTTAAGTAGAAGTCTGTCGGAAGTTTGAAGGAAAAGAAGCTTTTGGCGCGTCTGATGGTTCAAATGTTCAGAATGTTTGGGTTTGGGTTGCAATATTCGAAGCAGAAGTACGCAAGGTAGGGTAAGGTGGGAGACCGGTACATCGCACTTGCAGCTTTTCTTGAAGTGCATGTGGGCAGGTGGGGAGTCCCTACTGTGTACATAGCACTAACGCTAGGCAGAACAGCAGGGACGTGCTACATAGTGTACATTACTCTACGTATACAGTACATAGATAGTAGGACATCTTTACTGGGATTTTAGATACAATCAGGTATACGTAACTTCGGTTCTAGGTACTGTACATACAGTAAACGAGCCTTGGGCAGGTGCGGGGCTGACCGCTTAAGATTCAGCATGGGCCATATCTATAACTGATCACATAAGTTATCACATTACTTATCATATTTGATATGTACATTGCTATGTTTGATCTTATTTTGTTTCATTAACTTATGTACCTACTATAGAAACTGCATTATGTCGCTAAAGACCAATAACTTTAAAATTCACATATGTGCGCTATCCATGCGCAAAGTAGATACGAATAGGCAGTATATGACAGAGACATCACATTAATGTACATGTAGGCACATATTATGTATTATATGTAGGTAAAAATATGATACCTACCTGGTACCTAAGGTAGGTTGCATACATGTATATAATAGATACAGATAATTCTATATAATTTGAGATGATCTTTTTCTTGTTTCCATTGTACCTGATACGACATATGACATAGATGGATCAGCTGAATTAAATCTGGAAATAATCCATGAATAATAGTAACACCGCATCATCCAGCTCTTATGGACATACATACGGGTTATCGACGCACAATAAGACAGATTCGTAAGTGCACGTATATATGTGGTAGGTTACCATAGTACATGCACAAGTGATAGAAGGTACACTACACTAGGTACCCTTATGTATCTAATTTGTACTGTCAATCAATTAACCCCCCCCCCCCTGACCTCCCATCGCGGGGATGAATCAGGAACGTCCCACTTACTAAAATTTCTGGGGTTCTCTGACCCCTTGGCTTTCCGAGATGTAGTGTATTCCAGGTAGTGTACTGTACATGTAGCCCTTGTCGTCTTGCAGGTACTTAAATTAGCAATTAAGCCGAAATGCTTGTGATTTACGAAACATTAGAGTTTCTATACACATATGTATTATTAAATTCTTTACTTTTATATAAGAAATCAAAATATTTCTGGAAAGTTTATTGTTTCTTTAGTGATAACTATTATTAAAAAAAAACCCTTCTTAGGTCGTATAGGTAAGGCATTTGCGACTTATGTATCAAACAGTACCTAATGCTCGGGATATACATGTACCCTTACCTTTGGTAGTGTTGTTACATTATATTGAGATGTACCTACGTATGTATGTAGGGTATGCATATTTCTTCAAATATGTCGCCGTAGATACCTATAAATATCAAATTCCCGGTATCTACATGCTGTGAGGTACATGATATATATTTTCCTATTGAATAAAATACCGAAAAGCTGCATGCAGTGTATTGAAAAGAAAGGCTGTTCGTGTTAATGGTACATTGCATATGTAGATCTTCAATGCTGAATGTTAGGTAGGACGCGCTTACTCTTATCATGAGAGATACAATTCCATTCTAGAGACAGCAATGCACGTGGACGGGGGGGTACATTATAATTATACATTATGGAGAAAACTAAATCAGCCATCCTGGACCCCTGGCCTTGTATGTATGTACATACGTACGTAGCATTAATATTTTTTAGTTCATGTTAGTTACATAGAGGTAGTTATGCCATTTATTTATTTTTATTTACATTTACATTACTTTTGTACATAAACTACCTCTTTACATACATACATAGTACATACTACAAGGCGGTCAAGGGATAAATTCCTTGTTTAGCAACAACTTCGAAGCTCCTCCTCGACTCTCCCAGGTACCGCCTCGACAACCGAAGACCTCGAAGAAGAAGCAAAGACTCCGAGATAACAAGAAGAGACCCCCCATCAACCATGGCCGAAGTTATAGCCCAACCGGTTCTCGGCAACGTCGTCGTCGTCGGCGGCTGCGGCTTTCTAGGCCACCACGTCGTGAACCTTCTCCTGCGCGACTGGAAGTGCTCCGTCTCCGTCGTCGACCTCAGGTGCCAGCGCAACCGGAGACCGGAGTCGGACGGCGTGCGGTACGTGGAGGCGGACATCACCGACGCCGACGGCCTGGCCAAGGTCTTCGGCGAGCTCAAGCCCGACGTCGTCATACACACGGCCTCGCCGCCGTCGCAGGGCCTCGGCGCCGTCGCCAACGAGGTCTTCGAGAAGGTCAACGTGGGCGGCACCCGCGCCGTCATCGACGCCTGCCGCACCAATGCCGTCAAGGCCCTCGTCTACACCAGCTCCGCCAGCGTCCTGAGCAACAACAAGGACGACCTGATCAACGCGAACGAGGACTACCCCGTCATCCGGGGTAAGATGCAGACGGAATACTACTCCGAGACGAAGGTGAGAGACTCTGCCTTCGACTTCCCCTTGCTAGATATATATATATCGTATCCTCCGCGTTACGTGCTCCCGCTAACGTCTTCCCCCCGATGGTCACCAAAAATGTAGGCGCACGCAGAAGAGCTCGTCTTAGCGGCGAACCGCGCCGACGGGACGGACCTGCTGACGACGTCCATCCGACCGTCCGGCATATTCGGCGAGGGGGACATGCAGCTGGTCTACCACACGATCTCGCTCTACCGCGAGGGCAGGGATAAGATCCAGGTCGGCCTGAACGAGAACATGTTCGACTTCACGTACGTGGAGAACGTCGCGCACGCGCACCTGCTCGCCGCCCGCGCCCTGCTCGTCACCCACGCCGCCACCACCGCCCCCCTCGACCACGAGAAGGTCGACGGCGAGGCCTTCATCGTCACCAACGGCAGCCCCGTCTACTTCTGGGACCTCATGCGCGCCATCTGGCGCGAGGCCGGCTCCCGCCGCGGCACCGACCACGTCTGGGTCATGAGCCGCGACGTCGGCCTCCTCCTCGGCTTCTTCACCGAGCTCCTCTTCGGCCTCCTCCGCAAACCCCCCACCCTCACCCGCCAGCGCATCGTCTACAGCTGCATGTCGCGCTACTACGACATCTCCAAGGCCCGCCGCCGCCTCGGCTACCGCCCCCTCGTCAGCCTGAGCGAGGGCGTCAAGAGGACCGTCAAGTGGACCCTCGAACAGGAGAAGAAGGGCGAGGTCCTGGTGAAGTCATGAGGGGAGCAGGGCTTCCCCCTCCCCCTCTTCTCTATGTGTATGTACCTTGTCACGAGCGAGCGGGTGTCGTGGGTAGGTGGATGGACGGGTATGTGTATGTATATATGTACGTATATGAGATGTAGAAGCGGAAGACGAAAAAAAAAAAAAAAAAAGAAACTTAATGGCAAAAGACGATATAGGAAGAGTCTTGCATCGAACGAGCAACAACAGAGGAGGAATGTCCAGGAATAGTAGTAATGGTGTTTGGGTCGACCGTAAATACGTTAATAATATCCCTGTTTATTCTCAGGTAATCTACCTCCATTGATCGAACCTTTCATGTCTGGCTTTTACTTGCTACGTCTACTAAAAAGCTGGCCGGTCTAAGGGGTGATAAAAGTAGTGATATAAATGATAGTAAAGCCGTATTTAGGTCATCGCGGATGTGGTGTTGCACGTCCATTATACTATTGCATGGTCTCAGAATAGGTTGCAATTGCATTCAGAATTGTCAATTAGAAAGGGCTAGGCCGGGAATGCTTCTCTCTCTCTGCTCTGGTCACGACTTAAACTGCCTCGCCTTCTTCGATCTATCACCTGTACATGAACGGCTGGTCCTCTCTTCCCCCTTCGACCGGCGGACACTCCTCACAAAAGAAAAGCCCGAGGCGAATAGCCTAACTGTTTGGGATATCTGGGTACTGTAAACTCTGTCTCGGCCCTCCTCCTTTTCACCTGTTAAAAGCTCCTATCTCCTACCTCTTACAATAAATCTACTGCAACGATCTTGCAGAGTTCGTTGAATAGAATCGACCCCGTTTGAGCGAGCAAGCCAAAAAGAAGGCAAAGGCATATATCCCCACTACTCCAAGCTGCGCTGCCAGACTGCTCGGAAATGGCACACCACTTCCCAAAGCAAATATGCTTCTACAACAGATTAGAGCCGCACCAGACGACTCCCCTTGCCCAGGTGAGTCCCACAAATGTCAAAAGCGAACCAAGGGTCGTAAAGCCCGTTTTGGGGAACGAAGATATGCATAACGCCGGCCGAAATGCTGTTTAATCTCTCTGCGCCCGATTTCATGCTATGTCCCGAAGAAAATCAAGGTCGGTGAATAAGTATGAAGCTTTATTCCCGCTCCAAGAAGTCCACGAATGTCGACGCACTGTTATGGATAAAGGTATATACCTGGGATTAAATATTCATACTTATCCCGTGCCAGTCGTGACAGAATTGTTCGGCGGCCTATTCCAGCCAGAATTACGCCACTCCCGACGCTGGCCATTTTCGGCTTGCCCTGCGCGGTCTTGTTGGCCCGGAGGGAATGGCTGCGGCTGTCCATTATCGGGATTTCGCACGTTCTGTGGCGGGGCTCCTTGAGTTGTCGTGAACGGTATAGTTGGCTCCTGCATTGGACGAACACTGCTCTCCTGCTGCCACGCGGCGGGATCCGTAGCTACCCTAGTGGTGGGCACGGGTTTCTTGCTCTCCTGCCGTCCAATATACTCAGCGCTATCATATTGTCTAGGTACGCCGCCAGCAGTCCGGCCTTCGATACGTTTGAGGATCTCCTTTGTCGTAATTTCGCCGTTGTTCATGAAAAGGGTCGAGTCACTCAGGATATCCATAAGTTCGGCAGGAACCTAGCAGCACGCATTAGCTTGATATGGAAATGGAAAAGGTCTTGTACATACCATGCAAAACTCTTCGTTGAACTGTATTAATTCTTCCACGCACGCTACGGCGGTCATAGGCTCGTCCGAGAAACTTGGGCTCTTGTCGTTCGAATACAAGATATTTGGAGCAATAACGCGAGCAAGGTTGTGTACGTCCATCCTTGATCCCGTATCCTCATCAACCTGGTGGAAAGTAGCCACCCATTTCAAGAAGCTGAAGAGGACCTCCAACGTATCTCGATGGATTTGAGGAAGAAGACAGCATGTCAAGTGGAGGCAATGTCGTCTCTTGTCGGCGTCCTTAATCTTAGATGCCGCTATCCAAACAGAGTATAACTTCTGCGTCATCAAGGGGTCTGGAAGCTCACGGAGATACCGCTTGAGAAGGGCCGCAAGCTGGTGGGGAGTCTCGTCATTCCACTTGATGGCATCACAGCCCTCTCTGTCAACGGCAGCAACTTGCTCGGTAAGCTTCTTGATGTTTCCATTTTTCCGGAAGACACCCTCAACGGAAAGATCCTTATTCTTCAAAGCGGTGATCGTGTCCTCGACAATGGCCGGTATACGTAGAGCACCCGGTCCCACGCCATCTGTGGAATCGGCACCGTCTCGCTCGACAATCATTTCCAACGGGACGCCGAAAACACCCTTCTTTTTTCCGCCCTTCTTAGTTTCATTCTTGCCGAAAGCCTTACCGAATTTATTCCAGAACGTCGCCTTTCGCGCTTCGATAAGGCCGAGAAGTTCCTCCAACGCGAATTCCGGCTCAAGCATTGGCTGCATCGTAAGAACTGCAACGTGTCGAACAATAAAGTACTCGAGGCCAGACAGTTCCGAGAAAAACTTCCTTCCGTCTCGTTGGGGTGATCGATCCCCTGACAACATCTGATCTACATCCCGCCCCGGAGAAGGGCTTCTCTCGTTGCTAGTGCCGAAAGCACCTTCAGCCATTGCAGATCGGAACATTTCTTGACGAGATGCTCTGTACGCATTTGGTTGCTGTTCTCGAGCTTGCTCGGCCGCCACGATTCGAGGGATATCATCGAGGGTCAATGCATCCTGGTTTCCGAAGTACTGTTCCGTAGTGCCACCTTCGCCCTGTTCCCGATCCTCTTCGATCTGCATCACCTTATTCTGCGAACCAGTATCCCCGCCAGCGGACCCGGGCCGAACGCTACGCCCCTCGGGCCCATCCATAATCCTTGACGTTCTAGCCTTCCTAAGACTGGACGACAAATGTTTATCCAGACGTGTGCTTCTAAGCCTACGCACGTCATTGAGAGTATTTTCATAAGACGACTCCCGTTGGTGTCGTTCCCTCTCTCCACCGGAAGGCTTGGTCCGAGAATCAGACCTAAGCACGCCAGAACCCTCGTTTGCGGGACCGCGGCTATCCACCGATTCATGACCATTGATGCTCGGGGCTTCCGAATTGGGTGGAAGAGCTCCGCTAGTTCGCAGGATTTCCAACAGTCTAGCCAAGGCAACTTTCAGTAAGAAAATATACTGCTGAAGTTTTGTTATCCGCTCCAGCGTTTTACCTCCCGCTTCGGCCTGGGTATCACAACCCGCACACAAGATACCCTGGTCTCGCTGTAGACGAGCTTGAGCCAGGTTTTTGCCCAATGGCTTGTTACACCGCGCGCAGTTTACGCAGAATAGATGCCATCTCTTATCTTCACAGAGAGCACACTCATCTTCTATCGGTTTCCGACAAAAGGCGCAATGGTCCGAGTCATTAGCAGAGAGCCTTGACATGCCCAACGTGAGCTGCAAGGATTCGTCGTCGTTCTTGATCGATTCGAGCGTACTCAAGTCCTCGAGAAACTGGTATAACGCTTCTGGGGAATGGTTCTCTTTCTCAACCTTGAGCGCACCTTGAAGGCAAATCCTGATCAGTAGCTTTAAGTAATGTGCCAGGCCCGTCACGAGAGATAGTAGCTCCTGCGTGACGCCTAGTTTCCGCGCGGTAGTCTCCTGCATCTTTGACAATAGCGAGAAGAAAGCTACGATCTTCTTGCAGAGAAGTTTCGCTTCTCTCGCGTAAGACAGATCTATGATACTAGTTAGCAAATCTGCATGAATAAAAGGAGCAACGTTTCATACCATTCATTTCCAACTTCTTTATCGTCTGGTCGAGCCTGTCTGCGGACCGGAACAAGATGTCCACGTGGATGATGAACTTTTTGGCGACAAATACTCCGTCCATGTACGCGCCATTGCTAACATGAAGGAGCATATCCGATATACACGCCGCGGACGATTCCTCAAATGTGGATAAGACACTCCAGATTCGATAGACCTTGGTTTCCATGTCTTCTTCTTCTTGTCGTACGAGATCGCGACTTTCTGCATCGACAGGTTCAGGGCGAGGTTCAATCGCTTCTTGCGGTGGTGTTAGCCGTACGTTCCAAAACTTGTGGATCATGTAGCACTCGGGATGCCAATGCTGATTTTGACCGTTGCGAAATATCTCGACAAACTGTTTAAGAATAGCAGTTTGACAGCCATTGCACCTTTGAGCAAATTGCGTCGAATAGTGATAATGACAATAGACATTTCCATCATGCTCATAATAGCTATCCTGGGCTCCAAATACAGTCGAGCACAGTGAGCAAGTAAAGTGGTCAACATGGTATTTGCGGTCGAGAGCTGTAATATAGGATCCACGCAAAGCGCCGCCGCACTGATAACATAGTAGTCCTAGTCGTCGAAAGTAATCTGTCTCGCAAAGAGGATATTGACCACCGGTCTCTTCATCGTCGGCGGGAAAGAATTTAGAAGCCACGATCTGTCCACAGTCCTGTATTTTGTTAGTTAGTTAACGGTTACAATCCATTAAAAGAAACAGCGGGAAAAGACTCACACGACACCGAAAGCAGTCCAGATGGTAAGTCCCTTCCAACGCCCGCACAAATGGACCAGTCAAAGATTCGCCACATTTGGCACAGATAAGGATCTGTCCACTGGCTGTTCTCCTGGGTCGTCCTCGAGACCGGTTCCGTTCACCGCTCCGTCTCGGGTCGCTCTGAGCACTGAGAGATGGCGAAGTAGGCGGTAAGCTAGGCGGAGGGAAGGCCCCGTTGGCGAAGGATGGACTCGGTGTCATATTCGGTCGCTCATGGTCAAGGTGATGGTAGGTAGCATCGTTGGGCAGCGGTGGGGGATGACCGTGAAGCCGGTCGCCAGCCAGACCGCCTTCGTAGTCGGGGCCCATCATGGCGACCAAGATGAGGTCTTTACCTCGACGAGGCCGGTTTTAGAAATGAGTAAGATTCGAAATAAGAAAAAGTCGCAGCTGAATTGATCCGAGGCTAAGATGACGCGACAATTGTACGATAGCGGTAGCGTTGTCCAACGTCAGACATCGACATCAGACGGGCAACTTTTTTTTGAAGTTGTCCTCCAACAGGATAGTAGTATACTACGTACAAGTAAAGGTCAACGTAAACGCGAATGCAGGAACGGGAAACCAGATATTGGGCGTGATGCAGACGAAACACGGCTTAGCGACGCAGGGAAATATCGGGACCAGACCAAGATCAATATCCAGTGTTGAACGAGTGTGGTTGTGGCAGTGAATGAAAGGGAGCTACAACTGGCGGTTGGTCGAGGCCGATGGCCAGTAGCGGGTATTTTGGGCGATGCGACAGGATGAGGACAGAATTGGGGGTCTTTTGGAAAGTTTGTGGTTAGGAAAAGTGGTGGGACGGTTTGAGACCGGAGTGAATTGGATTGGAGTTAGATTTGGATTTGGATTAGTTTAGCTGAGCTGGTTGGTTAATAGGATTTTTTTTTCTTGGTCGGGTTGGCAGATTGGTTGGCGATTTGTATTTTTGGGAGTCTGGAGAATGAGAAATTCTGGGCGTGTTCAGATAGTGTAGTGTAGAAATCTAGGTACGGGGAACAGGGTACAGGGTACAGGGAATATGGAGAAAGTATAAAAGTGTAATAGGGTAGGTAAGTATGTAATAAGTAGAAGGGTAATACCTATAGGTGTAATAGGTGTAGGTAATAGGTGAAATAAGTGAAATGGGTGATACAAGATGGGTAATAAGAACTGTACTAGGCCGCGTCTAATTGTCGAGGATACCGAGAACGTTGACTGTATCGAAACATGCGTAGACAGGGAGAACGATCGTAGAGTATATGATGACACGGCATGAAGTATGTAACACCGTAATCTGCATATAACGGAAGGTCCCCTTTTTTTCTTTTCCTTTTCTCTTTTCTCTTTTCCCTTTTTCCTTTCTTTTCTTTTTTCTTCTTCTTTTTTTTTTCCTTCGTTGCCGGCAAGATGTAACCTTTGAAGAAGCAGAAGAGCTAGAGCGGGAGCTGCAGTAGGAAGGGGGGGAAGAGAGAATGATTCGACCAGGGGTACGGTAGTAGCAGTAGTAGTGGGAATCGAATGCAATGCAAGACAAAGGGATATGGAATTATTTAAACAAGTAACTAATTTGATTCAAAAGTAGGTGGGTGAAGAGGTTTTAAGATAAAAATAAAAACAAATAAAAATAAGGGAAAAAAAAGATATCAATAATAAAAATAAAAATAAAATAAAAATAAAAATTACTGTAGGATAGTAAGTGGTAATTGAAGGTAATAAAGCTAGGGAAATTCAAATAAACGAAAGTCCCCCTTCTGTCGTTACTCGTATATAGGTATACAAGGTACCGAATACTGCGCAGTGTAGGTTTAGACCAAGCAAGTATCGAGGGGCCAAGTCGAGTCCGAGGAAAAAAAGTGTAGGAGGTAGGTTAGGTATTATTGTAAATTGTATTAGACCGGAATAATAGTAACCCGACGAAAATATAATTGATGATTGATATTGGATTGGGAACTCGTTCCGAATAAAAATGTACGAAGTGGAGGTAACAAATCAAAGATTAAACGAAATAACAAATAACAAACAACATACCCATACATACATACATACAATACCACTACCGTCGACGTGTCTGCATACATATATACATGTATGTATGTAGAGGTATTATATTGATGTACATGTAGGTAGTGATGACTATCGGTTTGTGGCTTTGAGAGGGAAGGGGGAAGCTGGTTGACTGGAACTAGTGAATCCAATATAAATGAAGTTCATGTAAGTACGAACTTAAGTATGTAGGTATGTAGTGAACGATAGGGTAAGTCTAGGCAAGTAATAACATGAAATAGCCGGTAACTGGTGGCAGTGAGCAGTGAGGCAGGAGGCAGACTGCGAAGGACTAAAGGTTAAGGTGGATACATGTAATTGGCTTGGATGGATTACCTATTATTATACCGTTACCTGTAATCTTACGTAGTACCGGTACGGAGTACCAATTTGAAAGTAACAGGACCATCACATGACTTGTGACCTGAAATTTCAAGGGAAATCCGTGCGCTTGAAGGCCGCATTAGCTCAAACTTATCCCAAGCCGTACGGAGCACTAGGTTTTATACAACGTAGTAAGATGGGGCAGGCACAAGAGACACCCCGCAAGGGGAGGGGGGGGGAGGAGGTAACTGCACTAGGCTTGCATAAAGGCCCTGAATTGAGATAAGCTGTGAGAATGTCCAACTTTAATTGGCTTAGACCTGTCGCTCCTACGCTCTGTAACTTTCTCTCTTAAAAACTTTTTGAAATGTAGCTTGAGATTATTTTATCGTAGAATATTTATATAATATTTATATACTCCTCAACCCGGCGATTCTAAAAATATCAGTATTTCTATAGTACGTCCAAATCTCAAGGGTTTGACCTTTTATATAGAAACAACAGTTTGAATGGAAGAGACTTGAGGGTTGTCACGTGAGTACGCACGCACTTTGCACTAACCAAACCTGCAGCCGTAAGCGCGTTTGCGACATGTACATAGGAAGCGCCTCCGGCTGTCAACGCCACCACAGCCACGAGACTATAGGTTATGTCATAAGCACTAACATCATCGTACATAATTTTAGGTAGTACACAAGGTATGTACTATGTATACAGAATACCTACCTACCAGATACACTTTTATATTCTACATTCTACACTATAATGTATATAGTGCCACTTACACATCTCCATACATACAAATATACAGCACTCAATAGTCAGTCAAGCTAATGCTCAGCCTAAAAAACTAGAAAAAAAATGTGACAATAATAAACCTCATAGAATTTAAGATCACTACCTATATACACTTCTCTACTATATACCTGTGTCATTAACATCTCTCCTATAAGCAAATGGATGACTCTAAAGGCCTAAGCCTCGCTCTTGAAGAGGCCAAAGTAGGGTACCAAGAAGGCGGCATTCCTGTACGTAGGACGCATCCAATCATCATCCCCTCTGGTAGCCATCGTCGGTTTTTAGTCCTTCCTCCTCCTCCTTCTTACCTTGCCATGTACGAGATAGATCGGCGCTGCGCTGGTCGCTGCTGACGGCAAGGTGCTCGGCCGTGGCCACAACATGAGGATTCAGAACGGCAACCCGATTCTCCATGTACGTACCTACGCAAACGAGTCCGCTCTCCCCCCTTCCTCCCTTTAGTCTGTAGCTGTGAAGACTTGCCAGTCATAACTGGTGCCAGATATATTTCATAAGTTACCTAGATATATGCGCATGTGCTTTACGCTGATGACATATATCTATATCGGGTTCTAGGGCGAGACGTCCTGTCTCCAGAACGCGGGCCGCCTGCCGTCTTCGGCATACCGCGGCAGCACCATGTACACCACCCTCTCGCCTTGTGACATGTGTAAGTGATGCACGTAACCTTCCTCTCTCTCTCTCTCTCATCTCGTATACCTCTCCTCGCCATTCCCACTTTATCCCCGATCCCTCCCCCTGTATTTCTAGAATCGTCCACTAAAAGGAACACCATCAATGTAGGCACCGGCGCCTGCCTCCTCTACGGCATCGCGCGCGTAGTGATCGGCGAGAACAGGACGTTCTTAGGCGGCGAAACGTACCTGCGGCAACGCGGTGTCGAAGTAGTTGTGCTCGACTCGCCCGAGTGCAAGGAGCTGATGGACAAGTTCATCGCTGAGAGGCCGGATGACTGGTGAGTCCTCTCATCACTTTCCCTCTCCCTCGCCCTCTTCTCCTCGGACTCCTCTAGGAGAATCGGGAATAGGGGAAGAAAATAGACCTTATAGCTGAGACGAGCTGCATCAAGGAACGAGGACATCGGCGTCGAAGAGAGGGTCTACTCTCGCGAGGGCGTCGAGACGCCAGCAGGAATTTAAGACTTTTACTACATGAAAAACTGTTAAAATAGGAATTACGTCGGATTCTCAACGGGGTTTTCAGGTATATATCACCATGACCCATGGACGTAGCCTACTAGATTACCACATGACGGTTGGCATAAATCTATATATTAAAAAGCTCATCGGAGAAAATACAGATATTTAATAACTCGATATTTTATTAGCTTATACATGTCTACATAAATCCTTTCAACCTTTCAATCAAATCATACTTCGTAAAATATAGGGGAGGGCTCGTGAAAGGCCTGGGGCTGCTTTGAAAGGCTTCGTCTCAACTATCAAAGTAAACTATTCTACAAGGGTAGAGGTAGACACTAAACAGGGTGAACCCCAAGTTCCCTCAATAATCGTCTTCACGCCGTAGAGAAGCTACCCTGATAGACATGCCGACGACTCGCTACCGAAGTCATAGCCCTCAGTTTCGACGTATCAAGACCTAGAGTCTGAGCCGAGTGACTCTGTCAACCATGATTAACTTCATCTTTATGTATCGATTCATCGTCAGCATGAAGACTTACTTCGGCCCTTGCCACTAAGGGAGTATGTATTACCGTCGAACTTAACATACGGAAGCCTTCTGACCGCATCTGATTTCCTCCAAGATGGTGATCGTGTTCGACAAGAGGCATATTTGGCGTTTCAGTGGAACGCCGACTACCTGTAGCAGCAAGTAGCAAAGCTAAAGACCGAGTACATAGTCGCACAACCACCACTAAGCTCGCAGACGCGATATCAGCGAGAAATCACGCCGTACCGACGAGAACTAGCATTAGTCGTGGTCTTCCTCCGTCACGCCGGGACAGCCTTCCATAGCATCGTCCGGGTATGCGTACTTGCACCAGAAGCAGTAGTTGTGCTTCTCTCGAAGGTGCGCCACGAGCTTTCTCAGCCTCTCCTCGACCGCGAGCGCGTTGAACTCGTCCAGCTCCGCGTCCTCCTCCTCGAGGTCCTCGACGTGTACGTACGCCGTCGCCGTCTTCCCCATCGCCGTCCTGTCGTCTTCTTCCTCCAGGTCGTCCACGTACGTCGGCAGCCGTGTAGAGCTCTGCTCCAAGTCGTGCCGCATCCGCCGGTCCCGCTCCGCCTCCTCGCGGCCGCGCACTAGCCCTCTCCAGACGACGGGGATGGACTTTAACGGCCGCGTGGAGATCTTCTTTTTCTTCTTCTCCTCCTTCTCCCCTGCCTCTGCCGATCCTTCCACCTCTTCGCCGCTCCCATCGCCTTCCCCGTCCATGCGCTCGCACACCTTCATCGCGGCGCACACCAGCCTCTCGAGCCGCGCCTCCTCGCGCTCCCTGCGCACGCGGTCGCGGAACTCGACCTCGTCGACCTTCCGCCTCTTCTCGCCCTCAGCAGCAGCAGCAGCAGCCTCGCGGATCTTGCGCTTGCGCTCGGAGTCGGCGCCGATGCCGGCGCGGTCCTCCTTGACGTGGAGGCGGATGGGCTCGAGGGCGCCGGCGCCGACGGTTGCGCCGAGCGCGGTGCCCGGGCGGAAGCCCATCTTCGCCATCATGGCGAGGCCCTTGCTCCCGCGCGCCCGCGCGCCCTCCAGCAGCGACCGCCCCAGCGCCGCCTCCCGCTCTTCCCGCTCCGCCGCTGCCTGCTCCGCCTTGGACCTGACGCGCCCCCTCGCCTCACCCTCGCGTCTCAGTCGCTCTCGCCGCTGCAGCGAGGTCTCCGCTGCCATGTTGGGCTCGTCTTCCCCGAACGTCATGTTCATGTAGTCGTCTTCTTCTTCTTCGTCGTCTTTGACCTCCTTCTCCTTTAGAGTGTCGCTTGCTTCGTGTTTAGACGACATGTTTTTCAGTTTATATCTCACGAGAGCGGAAGCTGTTCGGATGCTTTCGGTAGTATGTGATGAAGAAATGAGATTTGCGAGTCCGGGATTTAAAGGATGAGAAGTGAGTTGAATAAAATGATGTAATTATACAGGTGTAGAATAAGTTGACTCTTAAGCGGGCGATGTGTTATAACTTATACATATATGTACTGTACGTACATAGACGTTGATAATTGAATAAAAGAGTTATCAACCAATCAACTTAAATAAACAATAAGTTTATAGGCAGTGAAATGTGGGGCGTTTACGAAGCATCTGCAATCAAGATATTCTTACTCCGTAGTATTAACTTTTACAAGGTATTGGTTATAATGATTTAAGTCAACAGCTATTTTTATGTATGTATAATATGTGACATAGATGTAAATATATTTAATAATATGTCGCTACGTCATCAATGTAATCGTCTAATCCCTTGACCTCGGTGTCAGTTCATAACACTCCTAAACCACGCCCAACATTCAAATAACCTAGGTGTTTAATACAATAGCTGTAAAGGGTATACCCGCGGAACTTGTTTGCTCTCTGAACATCGCCGTCAAATGTCATGTACATTTCATGACCCGTCCCCTAGCCATCTGATACAGAATAATATAACCCATAGAATACATTATACACACTCAAAATCATCCTTTAAATCATCTTGTATTTACGAGTCGTCTTCGGGTAGCTCGTCGATGACTTCTTCGACTATGGCTATGAGCTCATCAATATCAGGCCTCTCGCTCGGCTCAACTTTTAAGCACTTCCTAACCACCTCTTTGATCGGCTCGCTAATCGCCCCATCCTCGTGACCCGCGTTGGTTCCAGTCGAAGTCTTCCCCTTCTTTTGACCTCTTGGGCTTTCATCTGGGAATCGCCAATCACCTCCCAGCACGCACATGCTAAGACTGCCACCGGTTTCATCGCTACGCATTTCGAAGGGCGATTTGCCTACTAAGCACGCATACAGGGTACAACCCAGCGACCAGATATCGACTTTGGTATCGATGACGGTTCCCGTCTTGACGTCAAAGAGCTCGGGTGCTCGGTAAGGCATCGTACTATGCTCTGCAGCGATATCCTGTGTGGCGATGGCCAGAGAGCGTGAGGTGATGGGTATTGGAGATTCGGAAATGGAGCCAAGATCCATGATTATCGGTTGAGAACCCGAATCGTCAATCATAATATTGCCTTTGAGAAATTTCCTATTAGTTTGGAGGATATAATCTGCGATACATTGTTCGCTTACCTGGCTTGATGTCCCTATGCGCATAAGACCTCCGTTCTCCAGGTGCTACGACCTCATGGTTCACCATCAACGGCCTTGCTTGCTCTGTCTCATCGTCAGCATCGGCTGCGGCCACAGCCTTGTTTCGCCTTCCGTTCCCGCTTCGTCCTCCCGCGTTTTCTTCGCCAGCTTTCGCATTGCCCATCTCCATGCGCTCTCCACCTGGTGGCGCCCGGTATTGGTGCATGTACCTGAGGGCCTTACAGACGCCGAGGAATAAGTGCATAAGCTCGGCTTCAGGGAATTTCGTATGGTTCACCAGGTTCGCATTGATGATATCTTGTAAATTGCCTCGTCTATAATATGGCAGTAAGACGTATACTGTCTTTGCATCGGCATCGTTTCGTTCGCTCGCAATGGAATAGTCGACGCTGTGGATAATATTAGGTGTGTGGGCGAATGTCTTGTATGCTTCGACCTCTCGCATGGCTTGCTGGACGGATTCGGCACCGAATGGACACCGGATCTTCTTGAGAGCAAAGAGCTCTGCGGTCGCCGTGTCTTGCACCAAGTACACATAACTAAATCCGCCTTCTCCTAGAAGACGTAAAATCTTGAAGGAGCGGCTGTTTATCTTGAGGGTCGGCGATCCGGGGAAGCAATTCCAACAATTGCCTAGTGAGTAAACGAGGTCGAGGAAAATCTGCGCCATGGTGGGCGAGGATTTGGAAGCACGATCGCCAGATTAGAAGACAGCTTGGACGCAATCTATGAGATTGAAGTTATCGTCGGGGTCGATGAGACCGAACCGTCCGTGTTCTTTGATATAAATTGAATCAAATATTAGAGTAAATACTGCGGATAGTGGATGTGGATAGACCGGAAGCAATATTATGGATTTGCACTTGTATATTTTATTCCATGTTAGATTATGCAGTATAGTGTAGTGTATGTAGTGTATGTAGTGTAGTGTAGTGTAAACTACATAAATGATGCTGGATTATTTTGAGAGCTTGTATTGGGTGATTGTAGTGAGATAAAGTATCATGAGACGTCAGTGTAAGACGGCGGATGAGATGGTACGAGCTACGGTACCCAAGAGACGGGAACACGACTTATTAAACAGTGTGCACCGGAGCTTACGAACTTGCGCGGTTGCATAAGCTGCGCCACGATGATGGTACTCAGTTACGTACCTCCGTACCTGCAGAAAGTTCAATGTACCTCATAGAGGTATACTTTGAAATTGCATAGTACTGTATTAGTACATACATATCTAATATTAAGCTGAGCTTTACAGCTTTAATTCAATTGTGCAACAAAGCGATATATCCCAGTTTTTCCAACTTGAGAGTCGAGATTTTAGTTTTTTTCAGTTTACAATATCAACGAAATAGCATCGATTGTGAGCTTAGTAAAATCGAGAACGTACCCTATTACCTGGAGGTATATTGTTAAAATAAAAAGAAGCGTATATTAGAAAGAGAGAAAAACTAATTGGGTTGTATCGTGGTGTTGATGATCGACCTTGTCAACTTACAACGCCATGAATCTGCCATACCAGTGCATGAGTAGACTTGGATCAACTTCCATTCTCTGCGCTGCTAAAGGGACTAAAATACACACTTTCGACATCAGTTCTGAGCCGATATTTCTCTCATCCTGGGCCCATCCTCTTGCAAAGAAACCCGCCAACAATGAATCTCAACCAACCGGTCAAGAAATTAGTGAGCACGATAGTGGTCAGCCTCCATCAAAGAAGCGCAAGCTGAGTGCGGACGAGAGATATACCGCTAAATCAGAGACAATACAAGCTGATCTTAGAATAGCGGATGCTTCAAAAACTGGAAATGGGCGCAAGAAACAGAAGTCCGAGTCTCGTTCTCGGGTACTAGAGTTGCCGTTCGTGATATTGATGACAGCAACTAAAGATGGATGTCACTTACTTGCTGTGTCTGGTCAAGACAAGACGTTATGGACCTTCGAGCACGATGGCAAGGGTGTGTTGAAGGAGCTAAGTCGGAGGTCGGATTGCCTGTGCTACCTTCTCTAAGAGAAGAAAATATATCTAACCGAATACAGAGTCATGCCTAAGCGTCCTAGCTCCATCGCTATCACATCGGATGGGACTACCATTCTATGTGCTGATAAATTTGGGGACGTTTATTCACTGCCGTTGGTCCCCTCGGCTGCAAAAGAGCCTGTAGAGGCTCCTATCTCTGTGCCAACCCCTGCGCCTTCGAATACGTCGACTTCGGCTCCCCAGCCTGCAGCTAACCGCTTCACCGTCCACTCCAAGCGCAACCTCAGAGCCTTGGAGGACCAGGTACGGATCCTGGCAAATCGTAAGGAAGCGCCACCTAAGGAAGTCCAATCATTCGAACACGAACTCATCCTGGGCCATGTCTCGATGCTTACCGCATTGGCCGTCGCAAGCGCGGACGGCAAGCCCTACATCATCACCGCCGACCGCGACGAGCACATCCGCGTCTCGCGCGGTATCCCGCAGGCTTACGTCATCGAGAACTACTGTCTCGGCCACGAATCCTTCCTCAACGCCCTTTGCGTGCCCGTCTCCCGGCCCGAACTCCTAGTATCGGGAGGCGGAGACGACGAGCTCTTCCTGTGGGACTGGAAGGCCGGGCAACTCATTCAAAAGGCCGACCTCCTGAGCCAAGTCCGGGAAGTGGTCCCCGGCGCAGCCAAGATCGACCTCTCCCGGCTACTCTCCTACGATGTGGGCGACGACTGCTACGTGATAGCAATCTGCGAACGGTAAAAAAAAAAATTCACCTTTTTTATGTTGCCCTGATACTCATACTATTTATTACTGTTACTACCATCAACTAGCCCAAGTACATCGCTCGCCCAGACTAACGCGCCATACGAACAGGGTCCCAGCGCTCTTCATCTTCCACCTCACGCCGCACAACTCCCTCACGCACGCGCAAACCCTCGACCTACCCGGCACCCCGCTAGACGCGCTCGTCGCCGCCCGTCTCGAAGCACCCCCGTCCCTGATCGTCTCCATCGATCCTCATGCCGCCGACAGCGCCGGAGCAACCCGGCGCTCCCTCCAGCTCTTCGCCCGCGACGGAGCAGGCGCCTGGGCTCGCCGGGGAGACGTGCGGGACGCGGACGACGACGATCCGGAACCGCGGCTGTCCCGCGAGGACCTGGATAACCTGCTCTACCCGGTCGCGAAGCTGCGCAAGACCGAGCTCGAGGAGGACGGCGCGGACGAAGAACAGGGAGAATCCGTCAGGGAATCGGTTGCCCCTTGAAAGAAAGAGGTGAAAAGGGAGGTCACGATACGCTAGCTAGCTCCACGAATATCTCGTCCCCCCAAAAGTACCTACCTACCCTCTATCATCCAGGAGAGGAATTCATATATACCACATGTACACGAGAACTAGCAGTTCATCAAGATGGCTTAGTCATTTCATACCTTCGGTAGCTAGCAACGTAACTACATTTTAAAGAATAAAAATATAAAAATGAAAACGTCACATATACCACTACGGATCATCTTGACTACTTAAGGTAGGGAAATCTCTCTTCTCTCTTTCTCTGTCTCTCTCTGTCTCACTTCTCTTAGTGGAAAATGCAATTAATAACCGGAGTAGCAAGCAAGCTAGTAACTGTGTAAAGAACACGTCTTGTCCCAGTCCCGTTCTATGTCCACTCCAACTCCAGCTTCAGGGGGGACGTCGTGGGTAGGTTTACAGAGATGACGCCTATGTGTGTGTAATCGATGCGGGAAAAAAGGGGGAGGGATGAGATGCAGAGGAAAAAGAAAATAATCGTAAACCTGCCCCTTGCTCCCTCTCCTCAAAGTCAAATAGCGAACCTGTTCACATCAGACGTATAGCATTAGAGGCCTCCCTCCCTTTCCTTATTCCGTGCTTGCCCCATAACATGCAAAATATTCGTGTCCACGACCCGTCGAAACGTTTACGCCGTAAATAAGCTCTCCCAACGACCCGAAGAGAATGTCTAGAGCTGAAGGATGTTTGGACAAATTATGCGAAGCGCGAAATTTCTATGCTGTATCCCCGGGCGAGCTAGTCCTCTTCACTAGACGCCCCGTCTATTGGGATGCACACTGGACGCGTTCGGCGTGGGGGTGTCCGTCTTCATCTTCATCATCCATAGCTCCCGCACCACCAAATGCTCGAGCCTGTCCTTGGTTATCTAGATCCTCTAGGTCCACGCTGTCTGTCATAGCATCTGTGGGAGGGATAGCCTCGACAGACGGGGCGGGGAGAATCTTGCGCAGAGCTTCAAAAGCCGCTGGATCATCTGTCCAGCCGCGCTCGGGGAACTTGACGGAGAAGTGTATGTACATGTTGCCGAAGTCATGGTGTCTGGGAGACGGCATACCCTGTCCACGCAACATCTTCACGGCATCTACGCGGATTATAATTAGTGGCGAGTTCTATGTGGTGAAGATGGGAAGAAAGAAATTGGTGAAACTTACCTGGCGCGATAGCCTCACCGGGCAAAATCTCGACGCTTAGCCATCTGTCGTCTAGGTGCTCGATATATAGAGTACCGCCAGCCAAAGCCGTGACCAGTTCAATCTCGGCGCGGTAAAGTAGATCGTCGTCCTTTCGGGTGAATCGAGGGTGCGGCTTCTGCTCAATCTCGAAAACGACATCCCCGGCTTGCACACCAGGAGCTTGGTCACCTTCACCCCTAAATTCAACCTTTGTGCCGCTCCTGACACCACGGTCGACGTGGACATGAAGGACCTTCCTATCAACGACTGTCTTCTTGCCACTACAGGCCTTGCATCGGTCCTTCTCCTTAATGATCTCACCCTCACCGTTACAGTCAGGGCAGACAGTCTGGAAACGCTGGATCATGGGACCCATCTGTCGCATCATGGTCTTCATACCATGACCGTCACAGCCGGAGCATCGTCGGACCGCGCCCTCCTTACCACCTCGGCCGTCGCACTTCGAGCAGATGACGGAGCGTTGTAAGGCTAGTTTAGAGATCTTACCCCGGTAAATGTCTTCGAGGGAGACTTTGTGTGTGTGATGGATGGTTCGTGCCTTGGGCGGTCCACGAGACGCTCCTCCCATACCACTGAACATACCACCTAAGCCACCACCGAAGGAACCTGAACCGAAGAACTGAGCGAAGAGATCTTCGGCAGCCATTCCACCACCTCCAGCACCTCCTTCGAGACCAGCTTCTCCATATTGGTCGTAGATTTGGCGCTTCTGGGAGTCAGACAAGATTTCGTAAGCATGTGAAATCTCCTTGAACTTCTCCTCAGCTCCAGGGTTATGGGCATTCTTATCTATCAGGCAGAAGTTAATTATGCGATTCTATGAGACATTTAAATATGTTTACGATAGAACTTACCAGGGTGCCATTTCAAAGCGCTCGTCTTGTACGCCTTCTTAAGTTCTTGCTCAGTTGCTGTTGGCGCAACCTATACAAAGTGAGTCAGTAAATGTCCCCGTCGAATATAAGTATATAGAATATATATAGAATAACGTAGAATAATACATACACCAAGAGCATCGTAGAGCTTCGTCTCCTTGACCATATTGTCGACCGAGATTTGGGTCGGACGGTAAAGTCGTTAAGGAGAAGGTAAGGTTTTTTTTGGGAGGGGGAAGAATAGAATTGGAAATAATTGGAATGGCCCGAGTATTCTGGTTATACTTTTTTCTTAGCGTCGGTCGGCACTACTAGAAGTAAAAGTTTAAAGTCAGAAAATTAATCAGATATGGAGGGAAAAAAGCCTTGTAGGTATGTTTATGTAAAGAGAAGGAGAGAGAAAGGTGAAAGCCTAGAGTTAGAGACCCACAATTTTATTGAGTTGGCCTATAAAGTTAAAAGATGTGAATGGAAGGGCTGAGGAAGGAACGAGTGAAGAAAAATCATGAAAAATGCTTTGATTAAATTGATTGAAGAAAACTTACCAGAAATAATAAAGTGCGAGAAATAGTATGCGATAAGAGGAGGAAGAGTACGTGGCGTGTGTACGAATGTATGAATAGTATGGATAGAATAGAATGGTGAAGTAGTGGTAGATGTTTTGGATTACAAGTCCTAAGTTTACAAGAAAGTGTTAGAAGTGTGTGGTGTTCGTGGTGGTTGTAATGTACAAGATTGGTGGATGCGACGGATGTATGCTGTAGGTGTTTTGACAATTATTGTATTGTATTGATGAATGTAATGTAATGTAAGGGTAGAAGGGTAGAAGGGTAGGTGGGGAGGTGGGGAGGTACAGTACCTGTATTCGGAGTTGCTGGAAGGTTCTGGCTGCTGGATTGCGTTCCTGCTGAATTTAGCCCGCTCTTCCGATTCGAGAAGGCTCTAAGGGTCAAGGGACTAAGGGACCAAAGCTTCCCGTCTGTTAGTGTCCCTTCTTATTTATTGATTTATTATTTTATTATTTTATGCACCCAGTGTACGTACCCTTAATTCAGTTCCGTGGAAGAAGAACTAAATAAAGTATGAGAATGCAAACAGAATGAGGAAGAGAATAAAAGAGAACAAGATTGAGGGAATTCACACTATTTAGGTAGCAAACAATTAGTTTTCCTAGAAATCAAGGAGACGTGGATAAGAACATGAAATTCTTCTTCTCCGTAACCAACAACCTTACCACCTGCTTTCAAGTTTTACTCACGTCGAGGCTGAGGGCTCTCTTTAGTGCGCCACCATTTTCTCGTAGAATCCGATAGAATCGTGGCTTCGACCCCAAAGTACTCGACTGTATCTTGGGGCTGAATCTGTGGAATTATTCAGGTGGATTAGGTGTGACCTCTTATACCCCAGCCTCAGATCTACTTTAAGCTACTTCTCTCTCGGCCCGCTTCTTTGCCCTTTTCGGCATTCGATTTGGCTTGTGCTGCATGCAATGTGGAGATGCCTTGCACGGGCATTGCGTAAGGGATGTACCTCATTTACAATGTACTTAATGGGTACTTACCTAGGTACAGGTTCCACTTCGAAAGCTTTCTCTGAAATAAATCCACAGATCGGGATTCTCCTCTAAAAACTGTCAACTTAATTCCTAAGCTTCATGTTCAAGGTATTGAATACGAGGTGTGAAAAATCCAATGGAACTCTTTGAACGAATCTTCATCATGATATTTAAATAACAACACGGTAACTTTATATAGGTAGTTATCACATATCACACAAATCATAGTGTGTCTCTCCTAATATTGATAGGAAGAAAATGCTAAAATTAATCTTGAAGAAAGGGACAAGACCGACGTCGGAGTCTTCAGATTTCTCCAATCTCATGTGCGCCTTTCTTTACCACCTTTATCTTAGGATAAGCCTCCTACCTTCTCATCCAAGTTGAAGTGCAAGTGGTCGTCATTTAATATATATAGTCTTATCATCCGTCAAGGCCTCTATTGAGAGTATCTTAGAGCAATTCTCTTCACCGCATCTGTCATCAGCAATGTCACTGGTATGAACACTTGATAATTGTCAGAACAATGCCCATTTGTTTAGTATATCTACGATGTCTTGTTCAACATAATAATCCTGGTCGACCATAAGCCAATCAGAATACCTAATACCTAATCAATATCAAACTATTCTTAATAAGTCTAAAGTAGAAGCATAACAAATCATGACAAGACGCAAATGAAAGAAGACATACAATCAACGAGAAGATATGTATGTATATCACAAAATCAAATGCGCCTAGCCAACTACTTATCGAGTATATCAAGCAATGACTTTTCTACGTACTACTCTTCATTAATAGATTTTTCAAAAATAAAAATACCCCCGATAGACTAACAATAGTCCATATGCCAGGCTCTCTGTCCCTCTTGATCATCCCCGGACAGCTGGGCTACGACATTATACCACGCTATCTTCATATGACCTAATCCAACTACGTACTTTATTTTTACGCGTTCATCTTAAAAATATTATCTAGACCATCCCATTCAGGTCTCCTCGTACCTTAGATATATACACTTTTTTGCGGAATCATCGGGCTTAAATCTATATATACCGATACCTACAGCAAGAAAAAAATATCCCTACCTACTTCGTACTTAGTGTTGCTTCTATAAATGGAGAGCCTTTCAGCTGGTATCCAACGATATGCCATCACTACCTCTCGTATGGAGAACATCGCGTACCGATACTGAGATAATGAACACCGCCAGTTACTAATTGCTTAGGTGAAAGGACAAAGGAAGGTATTGAAGAAGGTAAGGCTGCGAGCTGATGAATCCTAGCGTGCGGGTTTAAGTGGAACTGCGACGACCCATGACCGGATAGACCCTCGGGACTATTGCAGCACTTGTTAAGTTATTTCACTAGGATCGTGGGTTAGCTGTCATACCCCATACATGTAATAATTAATGTAAGCGATGTACCATCCGCCAATAAATTCTTGCTTGTGAGGTTTATAACTAGGAAGGTGGGTAGGTATGTAAATATTCTGTCTTGTAGTGGCAAGGGAACCACTGATAAGACTTACAAGCTCGAAAAAAAAACCTCTAGGTTATATATTTAGATACATCAAATATAGCTTCTAGAGACTTAGTATACCCCTTACTGTGTGTGTAGACGTACTTGACTAGAACTTTGCATACACACTACATGTATGTTGTACTGATATTAGCAGTAAACCTACTAATTTTAGGATATGGTAGTTACCTCCAGTCTCGTAGAATGTTAAGTTTAGACTTTGGTAAGTAGTACTGGTTGATGGTAGTAGATGAATACATACGTACTTGTAATAGTTATTATTATAAAGTTGTCAGGAATAAATAGAAATACCTAGACACACACAGACACAAAAAAAGACCCCCTATTATCTCACGACATGTAACCGTAAGGTTCTCATCAAGTTACGGGAGAGGAAATAAAGTGGTAAGAGGAGAAGAGAAGGAGAAACAGATGAAAGCTACGATAATCACTACTATGCTTGAACGGTAAGTGGTGATAATGCGGTGCTTAAGCGTATGTATGGTATATACATAGAGAGGAACAACGATATACTAATCAATAATTAGGCTGTGCATGATGCATAAGTAGGTGCTGAGGTGAGAGTTGACAACCGGATCAAGCTTCTCGAAAAGATCTATGCTTAATTCTTATTGGTTGCTCCAAGTTTACTTCAATGATTGATAACATGATGACTAAAAACAACCAATTATAGAGCTTGTCATGTACCCCTGTCCATGAAGATCTCGGCCGTTGTTCTATTTTCATCCTCCCATGTTTTTTCAACCATACCACTTTCGTCCCTAATGCCAAGGGCGTATGATTCCCTACTCGGGATTTAGATCATCGACCTAGTAACAGTTATTGACTTCCTACCAATAAGCTCTCGTCACTTGGATGGAATCGAAAACCTCTATCGGGTTAGCAAAGATCACTGACATCTCCTCATGCGTAGAACGATGCGTGCAGCATACCTCCTAGCAGCAGTACCATGTAAGTCTTGAAAAGTCGACAACCATTGCCCATAGTCTACCATTCCCATCGTGACGCTTGCCCCTGGGGAAATGGTACACGGATACCCCGACTAAACCCCCTTAGCAGCGGGCCAAAGACGGATTTGAGAAATTGGTATATTTTAAGGTGGTACCGAAATTCGAAATGGCCATCCGTGATAGGGCTGTTCGTATAATCGATCTACTGACTGAGCGACTTACTTCCTTCATGCTGTCTTATATAACGAACCTCCCTTCATTCTCGCCGTCCTCGCTTATACAATCACGTAGAAACAGTGTAGAGCTCAGTTCATCTTAACTTTATCTCTGATTTCCTTCTTACTAGTTCCATAGAAGAAGCTCAACATGAACGATTCTTCTATCCCTACCTCTCAAAAAAGAGCCCCGAAGAAGAGGAATAGCGATGTTCGTAAAGAGCAGAACAGGATCGCATCTCGTGCTTATCGTATGTTCACTTAAACATGTACTGAGCATGGATTTCACTAACATAAGACGCTAGGAGAAAAACGCAAGCAGAAGCTAGCACTGCTCGACGAGATTCTCAAATCTGATTCTCAGACTGATTCTATGAGTTCAGTATCTGATGAAACAGACGGCTATACGGGGACATGGCTGTACCATAGCAGACAATCATCAGACAGCCCCGTCCCGGCGGTGCTCGACGTACCCGTTAGCACCCAATGGGCGACGGCGAGCCCGTCGATGTTGCCTTCGGCCCTGCCAAGCTATAGTCACGATACCTACGATGGTTGGGTGAACACTCTTAACCATCAAACTCATGCCTATTCTACCAGCAACGACTACGTGCATCCCTTCATCCACGCCGACGTCGGGGATACTTCCGCAGAAAACACCACCTCGTTCAACGTGCAGTCCATCGCGTCCATGACATCGGCAGCATCAACACCACCCGTGCCTCCCGTTCCGCTAGACCCTCTACTCTCTACGAATCACTTCGCCCCGCGGCATCGCCACGATCAGTTTCCGCGGAGCCAGGCCGTCGCGGGCTCCCCTTCAAGCCATGCGTACGTCGACGAGGAGGCCCAGAGACGGTCGTGGGTCGCTTCGCTCGGGGACGACGCACTAGCGGCGTTTGAGCAGTTCGCGGGGTTCAGCCCCGTCCAGCAGCAGGAGACGCTGGCCATGATACAAAAGACGCGGCATCTACCACACAATGCGCCTAGCCACCCAAACTTAGAATTCAGATACTCGGTCTATCAAAATACGCCGCCGTCGTCAGGTAGGCGATCTCAAAACCAACGCGTAATGTTCCTGAGCAGATGCTAACTAGGTTTGCAGCAGCACGAGTCATGAACAGTGATTTCAGAAAGAGCATGCGACAAGCCTCCGGATCCCCTATTCCACATGACCGTCACTAGTTTTGTGCTGGGGATGGTAGCATTACCTACTCGACCGTCGTGCCCGACAGTCTGGGTTGACTAGACGGCGTCGCTACTGCCATGGTTCGTGTCAATGAACTGATCGACGCCCTTTGGTATATATTCCGACTGAGTATTTGTTGATCATGCTGAAGCCTATCTCAAGTCTTCCGCACATACCTACACACTTCATCAGATCGCTTCTCACCTATGCAGGCTGGTTAGACTGGCAAGGGAAAGGCAATATATATCATCTGATTAGAAGCATGGCTTCGTTGCCAACCTAGTAGCAAGGAAAACATTTACACAATGGGAGTCAAAGATATGCCTACTCAAATTTTGCAACGCGTCTTCGGATCATTAGATTGCACTATAGTATGTATCTTGTCTCCTCACAGAACAGAGTTATACTACCTACGCGGAGTTGCCGTCGCTGGGAGATGACAGGCATATGAACGGAGAGGAAATAGGAGATGACCACGGATAACAGTATGAACCACAAAAAAGGAGCTGACACATTGTCGTTCTTGAACGAAGTACGCTCTGAAGCCATCGCGGTATGCCCTCACTTAGACCGAGGACATCCAGGGCGTTAACAGGATTCCTCAAAATGCGCAGAGAAGCCGTTATCTTTGGACCAGATATACCAATCTGGCCTGATGGCGATATGTCACATACCACGGGGTTCCAAAACACACCAAGTATGAGCTTTCAGGACAAGACACGAGCGACACCCGGAATACGGGCTGAGAAGACCTCTCAAACTACGAAAAGAAAAACAAAAGCAAATACACGAAAGAAAGAGAAGTAGAAAAAAGAAAAGGGAAAAAAATATGTATATAAAACATACCCACGTATATAACCTATAGAAATAACTACATATATATATATATATATAAATCTTGATCTACCATTTACCCATCCAAGGTACGCCCAGATTTCCTCCGGCGCTATTTCATGTACTTCCTCTTACCACAACCCTACCTACCTACCCACAGCACACCCGCCTCGCCTCGTCTCGCCTCGCCCCCCCGTCCTCATTGCACGCGCGCAAGACGCAAGTACTCGGCCGAACCCACGATCAACACCCCCCTCCCCCTTCCCCTTCCACTTCCCCTCTAAGCAGTAACAAAACGAGAGAAAAGAAAACGTAGACACACCCATCTATCTATCTATCTATATACTGCATACCTTTAACAACAACACACCTACGTAAATAACCTACGCACGTACATCAGTCTACCCTGGGAGGTATGTACGTACCTGTCCGTCCGAACCCGGTCCGACGTGACGCATTGAAGAATAGTAGGTACGTAAGGTACGTAAGGTAGCGTACAAAGTAGACAGCGCGTAAGATCCGATAGGTCGTCTTCTACCTACCAGTCAAGGAGAGGAAGAAACAACCAAAAAAGGGGAGGGGAGAAGTTAAAACGGGAATATAATCCGACGACGTCTGTTCTCCTCGCTACCCCCTCCACCCCTGTGATAGGGTGAGTAGGAGGTAGGCTTAAGTACCATGCTACTGCCTACCACCTGTAGTGTATGTACATATATCTGTATTGATGACGGGATAGGATCTTGCTGACGTACTAATTATACTTACCTAAGCTACGAGAAAGGGTAAGTAAGTTAATAGGGGTTTGGCGGTAGCTCGGCCTGGTTGCTTGTCTGGGCATGGCATTGCTTGGGCCCCCCCTGCCCCCCCTTGCTGCTTAAGATAGATATTGGCCTTCTTCTCGTATCCGTATACTTCGCCTTTAAAGGCCAGGCGGCTTTTCTGTTCGATGACTTAGATACTTACCTCTTAGACTAATCACACCTTTCGATGGCTTATGAAAACGTGAAATATAGACACTTAAGCTCTTTCATTGCAAAAAAAAAGTCGTTGCTATTGGGCGTCTCCGTAGAAACATAACATCGATCGATAATCTATCTCTTCGCCGCACGTTTTCTCATCTGCTTCTCCCGCTCGTACGCGTTCGCTTCCTTACCCTCCTCGCCCTGTATCTCCGCGACCAACCTCTTGTACTTCTTTTCGTACGCGGCGTCCTTCGCCTTCTTGGCCTTCAGCTGTTCGCGAGCCATGAAGTTGGCGTCCTTCCTCAACTCTCTCATGGCGCCCTTGCGCTCTTTCTTGTGTTCGGCCTTTAACTTGGCCAGTTCTGCCCTGTCGCGATCCGGATCATAGTGCTTATGAGGATCGAACGTGTCCTCAAACTTGGGAATAGCCATCTTGATAGGGAGAGGTTTATGGTGGTGAAGTTCAAGAGGTCGCCGAGCCATACGAGCGAGCCCCAACATCCTGTCTAACTTGGATCGGAGCTTCTCGAGTTGGTCATTTAAAATGACAGGCAACTTAGTTCTGCACGACTTGCTAGTTAAGTTAACTAGGACATTCCTCGCCGGCTCAAATGTTTCGAAGAAGGCAGGATTGCCGCTGTAAAGGTCTGCCGCGGCGTCCAATAGGTGAACAGTGGTGTTGAGTACTGCAAGCTTAGTTGAAATATCTCCCTCGTCGGATACATCATCCTTAATACAATCTGCAGGAGTAAGCTTCCTGAAATTTTGTGATCGAGCATTGCCAAGGCGGATTCCTGGCGCAGGTTCGTGGACAGGGAAACATCCTATAGCTCCGCTGGGTTTCTCTGGAGCCAGAGCACATAGGGCATCGAGGCAGAAATTCAGTACTTCAGGTATATAGCGTTTGGACACTTGCTGATACTGGAGAGCTAGAGTAGATAGATATGCTCCTTGGACATAGTCCGTAACTCGTTTTGGAATCTTCTCGAGATTTCTTGCGATGAGAAGCGCGGCCGGGGTTGCTACCTGGTGAAAGTGATCTGATGTTGGAAACGTAGTTCCAATTGCTGTCAAAATAACCAGGTCACCTAGGCTGGGAGCAAGCGGTCTCGATCGGCCAAATTCCTCGAGTTGTGAACGGAATCCATTTGCAGTTTCAATAGGATAGGACTTTGCGAGCGAATGTATATGTCGGATAAGGCTTTCGAGCATAGAGAAAGGCGGTAGCTCTGTCTTGTTGGACGAATATACCAAATACTGAATGAGGATTGGTGCAAGATGAGCGAGCTTTGATTTATTATCGCTGTCCAATTTCGGGTGATACAGCGCTCTGATTCTTTGAACAACGATTGGTAGATGTTCTATAGGAGTATCTCGTGTTATTTCCACGAACTCGTCTAAGGTTTGTGGGCAGGGAAAAGCATAGGGTAATCCATTTGAATCCGCTTGAGTGTTAGGTGATATCGTAGAGCCCATAAATTGACTGCTGAACACTGGATTTTGTGCCTCTTCCTCGTTGAGGAGGTGTTTCGTAAATTCGTCATCGTCTTCTTCAGCATCAGATTCTTGGTCGTTCTCAGATACGCTGTTTTCGATAGGCTCCAGGTCCGTGTCACTAGCTATTAAATCTTCCTCGATGATGAAGTCATCTTCGTCATCGAATCCAAGTTCCGTCGCCGTTGGCTGAGTTTTAATCCCCTTGCCCAGCCCGAAGTCATCTTCCTCCGTTTCGACGAACAAAACAGGATGACTTGTCTGTTCTTCAACTGAGTGTGTTTCGGGAACGTTATCCTCATCTTCGCTATCGCTAGCTGGGTCTCCAAGCATTCTCCTGAGCCTCTTTTCTTCAAGTTCTTTAAGTTTCTCAAACTCTTCACGAGCCTTTTCTTCATCCGTCTTGGATCGATCTGTGGGCTGTGCTCTCCTATCTTGTGCGAGCTGCCTGAGTCGTATATCGTAGTCACGTTCCATCCTCTCTTTAGCGGCAGCAGAAGATTCAGCCGCATTCACCACTGTGCTATCCAACACCTTTTTGCTGCCGAATAATAGTCCATGGAGGTTTGGTAACTCCGTATCGAGCTCTTCCCGCAGATCCTCGTCGGCATCTTTAGTTGCTTGTCGTTCGGCCTTATAAAATTTGGATTTTGCGATGACTTCCTTCATAACCTCTTGCTTCGACTTCTTCCTTTCAGGTTGTCCTTCTAGAGTTTGATCATCATCCTGAAATTCAGTATCAGAAGGCCGTGTGCGCTTCGAACCGCGATGCTCATCGCCCGAAGCGATCGCGTCAGATTCAGCCGAGAGGTCATCCTCAAAATCGTCTACCAGATCCGGGCCATCAAACGATAAATTTTTTCCAAGATGCGTTAATCCTTCGCTAGGCTCGTCATCCTCGAGGTTAAACGCAGAGCTTTTATGCATTTGCTTCTCCCTAACAAATCTTTCTCGCATCTTCTCCTCGGGTGTCATGTACGGGTTGTTTTCTCCAAATCGACGATCGAGTATCCCACCTACCTTGTGACGTCGGTTGAGCTCTACGAGAAGGGTTTGTCGTCGCTATACGATCTTGTTAACTAGGAGGATGCGCGACACTTCGTCGAAAAAACACATACCCTTTCTTCTCCAAGCGATTTTGCTTCACTGGGCCTGCCCCTAGTGGCATTGGTAGTTGCTGGTTTGTTGCTGGTCACCTGAAACTTAGGACCACGCACATTGTGCTTTAAATCGAAAGGATTGAACTCTTCTCGTATGTTTTCCAACTCTGCTGCCTTTTGGAATCTACGGTTGTTCGCCTTTCCATCTTGCGCATTCTTCTTCTTCTGCTTCTTGGATAGCTGTGGACCTATAACGCCTTTTTCCTTCAAGGATGCCTTCAGTCTTTTGAGTTGAGAGCCCGCCATGGTATAATTTAAGAATCTCTGATATTGGGTTGAGAAGCGACAAGTGATTAAAATGATATCGTGAGAATGAATTTCGCGTCTCAACTTTTTTTTTTCTATGCATATAGCTAGAAATCTTATCTTATCGCCCCGCTAAATTTGGTACATGTCAATTTACCCATAATTACGTACCTTTTTATACGTGATACAACCGTAGGCCATGCAGATTCAAGACCCACAATATTATCGATAAAGCTAGTGTAACCACCAAAACAACACGACGACTTTCTTCTTCTTCACTTTATTTATCAAATGTCATTTATCATCTTACTTTTCTCTTTACCACTACTTAAAGATAATACTTATTGCTATGGATATTCGATATATTGCGCAAAATGGGATTTCGTTCCTTCCTGAAAGATGAGCGATTCGTCGCTGCTGGCCTTGGGCTCGCCACCGTTGGCTTTCTCTTAGGCATGCGAACGATTCTGGAGTATTACCGAGACGAAGTTGAGATCAAACCAAGACAGCCAAAGACCCAGTACATTACCCAAGAAACAGAAGATTCCCTCGGATTAGAGACTATTGAGAGTCTTCTTAATCACCACAACTCTGCGATACGGGATACTGTGCTGAAGATAGTTGCCGGGCGAGCTGTGAATGATCGCTTGACTGTTCACTACCTTCTATGGGGTATCACCCGCGAGGATCCTGAAGAGCGCATGGAAGCTCTAAGAACGCTCGTGTTTGCGATGGAAGATAGTACGTCTTTAAATGTTGCGCGCATATTGCAAGCGAGAGTGATTTGCTGATTGACTTTTACAGAAGATGGTTATCAAGAACCGTTGGTCGTCCTCAATACCAAGAAGGCCTATAGCGCGCTCGTTAGATCATTAGAGCTTTGTCTCACAGAAGTAGAACACGAGAAGCTCGACGACCCCTTATATGACGAATATTACCTCCGAGATATTAGCGAACGACGATGCCTGATGTTGATTTCCCAGCTCGTACACAAATATGGCGTTCATAGGCTGGTCAAAGCCGGGTTCGTCGAAAAATGGTTGAGCAAGCAGCCGTGGGGGAGTCATGACGAAGAAAGGCAAGAAAACTTTGCCTCATACTTGGAACAGAAAAAGAATCGGATCAGCGATATTTGCTTCCATCTCAAGACAACCAAGGCGGGCCGAAAGGCTTTGGTTAAAGCAAAATTGATCACAAAAACGAGGAGATCAAAGCGAGAGCGAGCCGAGCAGATCAAGGTTGTGCTCGAGTTTAGTATGACGAACGAGGACGATCCTGATGAGATATCACGGGTCGAACTGGTCCCTCGTGTTAGTGGACAGACTGCCGAGGAGCAGCGCTTACGCAGAAGACACCGGGAGGCTATGGTACTGAATGATGGGACGCATTCACTAGGGCGTAATGATATTATCGAGCGGGAGCATGACTCTACTACTTGATATATTTGATTTATGACTGAATGACAATTTTCTGAAATAGCGAACATAGCGTCTAAAAGGTATATTATATTTTATACGAGATTTATCATTCCGCACATACCCGTATGCTTTATTCTCCTACATTATACATATATCTCTACCAGGGCAGTTATATGCCATATTCCAGTTTTTATGAAAACTTCATTACCGTAGTGTCCATCTATGTAAGCGTTACGTGTATATGAAAGTCTCTCAACATGAAGTTTAAACATCGTATACTGTACATATGTATGAGGTATTCAGTTGCACCAAATAAGTAGCCTACTCGACCGGGCCGGATTATGGGTAGTTCCAACATGTAGAATTTGTTGAATTGCCTAGACCTGAGTACAACATCGAATCTTGTAAGTTCTAACCACTCGGGTTTGTCCAAATTCTATCATCGGATGATCTAGACTCCAACCCAAGACGGTAGGTACCTACCTAGCAAGTAGTGACATACACTAATAGAATGACGCTGTAATCGGTGAAAGACAAAATCATGGTCAAGGGTAGCTTCCGAAGCTTTGCGAAGCCGCTAGTAAGATTTGGGAATCGATCGTAATAAAAGAGATGTATGGTAGAGCCGTTAAAGCCAGGGTTATGGATCAGGGGTTTTTGGTAATTACTATGTACAGACCAGGTAGTACCTAGGTTACAGGTACCTTAGTTACCTTCCTTGTATAGATTTAATGTTACAAAACAAATTACAAGTATTTACCATTACGGATAAAACTCAAGTCTTAAGAATATCAACTTCAAAGTTGCCGAGCTGCATTACAAAGAATCCTTCTTGAGTTACGAAGGAAAAAGAAATAAATAAAAACCTCCAGTCTTTTAAACTCAACTGTTTGAAAAGTTGACAGACTGCTCCGGCCGTTTAATAACATTATGCAGTGCATCATTCGTATCAAGATGTAAACAAGGTCTACAGATGCCTCATCTGGAGAATCTATTAAAAGCCAATGAAGCACGAGATCCGCCTTCGTGCATATATATACATACATACAGACAGTACTTTGTTTGTTGCAGCGTGTCATGTTGCAGCAGTCTCCGTAGCTACAGCAGCGCAGTGCAGGATAAACTAGGAATAAATCGACGGAATAAATAGATGAATTACATAGTAGAGGCATCTCTACGTCAAGTAACTACCAAAAATGACTGGCCTCACCGCTTGATCGCATGTTGATTCTGACCTGTCATTGGTACAGCTTTTTGTTTATAACATGTTTTATACAGGAGCAGCTTCATACATTAGATAGGTATGTAACAATAATAACTGCATACATAGCTGTAACCCCCGCGAGATTAGCATGTAACAAACTACATTTCGTACTGATAAATCATCCGAAGTGTGCGAAGAGAGAGAGAGAGAGGTAAAGAGAGAGAAAGAAAAAAAAACCTGCAACTTAGATCTGGGGAATAAGGTTGTGAGTTATACTCTTTGTCAATTGATTCTCATCTTTCTCGTGATTCTTACCACCATCTTTATCCTTATCGTCATCGATGTTGCAATTGCCACATTTTAAATACCTTCAGTCGATATCGAAACGACAGGACGAACTTAAGTTTTTTTTTCTATCATCTTTAGCAAGACCATCTGGTAATTTCCATCTTACCTACACTTCCGAGCCATAGTCTCATACGCATACATCTATACGTATACATCTAACTTGTAAAGTTGCACTTTTCAAGACTTGCGACCGTGCTTTTATTCTCTTCTATCCTCACCACTACTACTATACTGGAACTTCGTCAATCACAATCATTGAATCAGAGATCGGGCAATCGGGAGTTTTTAATTTGACTCAGTCACTGGTTTCTGGTATGTGTAAATCCCAATGTTTATTTTTCTGTTTTTCGTTATCAAGTTTACTTTGGTTTCTTAGGCACCATAATGTACTTCTCATATTATTACCTCGTACTCTTATTGATAAATTTATTAATCTTTTCTAAGCTCTAGTGCGACTAGCGTTGTCAACAGGTAGCCACAGTTCATTGGCTAAGAATCAAGTTCCCCTTTCCCACGCGACCGCGACGGCCACCAGCAGCGCTGTTTCAACTATTAGTGTAATTTAGTGGGCTGCTTATAGGGAAGCCCCCCATTAATACACTGACCGGATTGGACGGAAAGCAAGATTATTTACACACACCCCCCCTTCCCCTTGCCCTTCCCTTTCCTTCGCCCCCGAAAATCAATAGCGGGTAAGAACAATAACAACACTTGATTCTACTTACGTTTCTGTACCACGTACATAACGTACATTGTACTACCTACGTACATTCTTGTACCAGGGCGCTAGTACCTACTACACTATACCGCGCTGCTACTGTAGCCTACGTGCCACATACAGTCTTACCAAAAAAAAAAAGAGTGGGAAAGGGAGATTGACCCGCCATGGCTTCGACAGCAACAACTTTTTCTCTGCCACAAAGGCAACATACCTTGTCTCGATCCCCTAGAAAATCTGGGATAGCTACAGCTTCTACTCCGAACCTCAACAGCATCTATAGCGCACATTCGAGACTACTTCCTAACTCGAGCGCTCTCGCGCGCAAAACTTCATTTGCTACTCTTACCCCTAGTTCTCTCGCCTCAATTCCTGACGATAGCGAAAGCTACGCTTTAGACAGCGTCTTAACTAACTCTGTGTCCGACATGCCTCCCTTGACGCCTAGTAACGGCGCAGGGGCTGGAGCTGGCGATAACTTTCTGATAGGTGATCATGTTGAGGTTCCTGGAAATATGACAGGAACTGTCCGATTTGTAGGATCGGTCGCCGGGAGGAAAGGCACGTTCGCTGGCGTGGAACTGCACACAGACTTTGCAGCGCGCGGCAAGAACAACGGCGATGTGGATGGGTAAGAAGATCCTGGTTTTCCCCTTCGAACCCCTTGACTTCTAGGGATATTCTACCTAACTTGATCACCCTGGTCACGTTAATTTTATCACTCGCTCACTGACGCCTTTTCCTACAGTATATTCTACTTCACTACATCAATAGCCGGTTCTGGCATCTTCGTACCAATCCAAAAGCTCTCTAAGCAACGCGATTCACCGCCAACGCCTGCCCGTTCCCTTCCACCTACACCTGGATTAAAGCTAGCAAGCCAAAATGCCATGAACCACACGCCTCCAACGCCCTCGATACCATCATTTAGCAAGTCGCTTGGACCATCGAGAGCGCCGAGTCCTCAAATAAAACGAAGTAGAATATCACTACCGCGACCCGAGTCGCCTGTTCGCAAGTTACAACTAACTCCAGCGCCGAGACCATCGATAGCGACATCAACTCCTAGGGTGCCTCCGCGTTATGGAACTCCTACCATCTCTAAGTTTGGATCAAGCGTGCGGGGCACTTCAGGAGACCCGAACAAGTCTAGGCTGGATAGGAAGCCGAGCATAGTGCCCAGGAGTGCGTCGGCTCTGGGACAGGCTTCCCACTTTGTCGATGAGGAGGCTACCCCAGTTGGCATGCGTCCTAAAACCAACGGAAGTGGAGGGTCTGCCTCGTCGCTGTCATTTAAGCGCCCCGTATCCCGTGCGACTCATGCGAGCGATGAGGAAATTGAGCGACTCAAAGCTCAGCTTGAAGACCGAGATAGACAACTGAAAGGCCAGGCATCTACTCTGGCTGAGATGGAGAGTAGTCTCTCTGAACTGACGATGCTAATCGACCAATCAGATGCCGGAAGAATGCGAGCAGGTAGTTTGGATGATAAGGACACATTGCAACTTCGAACAATGCTTAGGGAGAAAAATGAGAAGATTGCGATGCTTACCGCCGAATTCGACGCGCACAGGGCAGACTTCCGCAGTACTATCGATACACTCGAGATGGCCAGCACCGAGACCCAGAGAGTCTACGACGCTAAAATTCGCGAGTTGGAACAGGAACTCCACGATGCGCAGGAACGACACGATGATGTCGACAGCGTTGCGCGGCAGCTCAAACAGCTAGAGGAATTAGTCCAAGAGCTCGAGGAAGGCTTAGAGGATGCCCGCCGAGGAGAAGCGGAGGCGCGTGGCGAGGTAGAGTTTCTACGGGGAGAGGTTGAGAGAACGAGATCTGAATTGCGGAGAGAGCGTGAGAAGGCTGCTGCTGCGCTGAACGGGGACAATCATGGGGAGGACAAGTTGTCCATGTCGCGGGAGCTGGAACAGAAAGAAGACGAGATAAGAGGTCTTAAGGCCATTATTCACTCCCTTAGCAGGGACTCAATTCCCGATTCGGACTCTCCAGATAAAACTCCCACCCAGCCCCAACGCAAGAATTCCTTCAAGTCTCGTCCGGACTCGATCGACGGCCGTTCAACTAAGGAAAAGCTAGAACGAGAAGTCCTAGAATTGCGCAGTCTCATTGAGAATAAAAACATCCGAGAAGAAGAATTGGAACACGAGATTAAAATCCTCAAGCATGGTAGCGGATCGACCTATCGCGTTAGCACCGCGACTATCGGCAGCAATGGCAGATCGTCGTATCGTGATTCCAAAGGAACGGTTGTTCTCGCGCGCGAACCACACTCACCTGAGAGTACCCACAAACGCGTGCAAACCCTGGACACGATGCCTGAGAGCGACGCTTATTCGTCCGTGACCGAGACCAGCACGCTGTGGTGTGAAATCTGCGAGACCAGCGGACACGATATTCTTACGTGCAACAACATGTTCGGGCCCCAGAACGAGCAAGGCAAGAATGGCGCCAGTGACCAGACACCCAGCAAATCGAGCAGAGATGGCGCTCGAGAGGGCATGAAGAACCTGTCACTTCCTGTCGAGGCCAACGAAGAGGACGCTCCTCGCCCCTTGTCTCCGATAAAGCCTAAGGCAGTCCCGGCATCCCCCGCTATTAAGATCCTCCCTAACCCGCAAGACTCTGGCCCCTTGCCTGGAAAAGATAGCGGGGTGGTAGATCCGGAGAAGTGGTGTGCCCTGTGCGAGCGTGACGGACACGAGAGCATTGATTGCCCTCTGGAGGATGCATTTTAGGAGGTAACCCCACGTCATGGAATATCGTTTGACGGTGGATATACATGAGGAGCGTTCATGACATGATACGGAAATGCTATGTAGGGTGTCCAGCTGCCCAGTCTTGGCAACTGGCACCTGCACCTGTATTCCTTTCTTCTCCCTGTCCTCGTATCTTCGGGATTGGCTATTTTCATTTCTACGGGAAACGCATTGCGACTGTTAATGACTGCTTCGGAACGATGATACCAAAATTTCCACCTTATTACTATTTATAATTCGACCGTACCCCTATATCCTCGTTTACTTTCATAATATGTACGGAGTATGTATTCTTAGGCTGGGTTTAGGGGGAAAGCCGCAAGGACGTGATATCCTTACATCGAAGAGAAAAAGGGGGGGATGGTTTGCAAGAGGGGGGGCAATTAGACCTGGTGTTGAGGTTAGTTCTTCTTGCTTTGAGTTGTTGAGTTAGATATGTATTATAATAGAGCATGTCTCGATGTCTCTTCCGAAGTTGGTAACTGACCAATGTTTTTGATACCAAGTAACCTATCTATTTTGCCTTCGTAGATGTGCCGTCTTTGCACCTTGATCCTCTACGACGTACTTAGTGTTAAGATCTCGAAGACCTACATCGTGATATCTACTAATATAGGTATGATTAAGACGAATATGAAGTTATCGAAAGAGTTATCCGTAGGGATGATCCCAGTCTCTGGAGGTTAATTAATTCGTTTAATTACGTCTACGACGTGACCTCGTCATAACTCCTAGTGTAATCCATGGCTTAGGAGGTACATCTAAGTTACCTAGAGTTTCTCAAGAAAATCGAATAAGCCTTTCCTCGCCTTTGTTACTGCCGAATGTCTTTTCTTCTATCTAATGCTAGGCAGGTGGTCTATCTCATTAATGACATCTCATAACTATAATAAACTCAGCCGACCTTCGCATCTTATGGTCATGTCATTCATCCTATTTATCAACCTACCTTCACGAACCTCACGAACCTCACGTACCCTACATTTATTAATTTCAATCTATTCATCCTCACCTCATGTCCTCACGGAATACGACTTGACTACGTCCGAACATCTAATACATAATAACTTATACATTTAATACATTCATGTATCACCTACGCACATACCTACATAACCTACGTAATAAGGCTGATAGTGGTAAAGCTATGATGGGGTAAGTGCGGGTCATTCGACCCTACAGATCCCCTCACCCCCCCCCCCCTTCCTATCATCTTTGCCAAGCTCTTCTCCGCAAAAAGGACTCCAAAGCAGCTCCAGTTGCCAACGTCAGCTGTTCTTTATGTCTCAGCCCCCTGCGTCTCAGGAACCGTCGGCATGTACTAAGTTAGGGAGTTACCTAGCTCATACCTAATAGACTCAGCAGACTTAGCACACCCAATTCACACTTTTGTTTACTTCTAACATTGCTATTCAACTCCTCTTAACAAATTACAACATCAACCGATCAAACAAACAATTATATACACACACATATATGGTAACCAGGTATATATATATATATATATATACCAGGTACCTTATATATAGGAGGTATATATATACCTTTTAACCCTCATCGATGGGACTTCCATCAACCAATTGACAACACTCGTCGTTATAATAGCTTCAATCACACTCACTGCGGAGCTTCAGCTTACCTGTTGCCATTCCGCCCTTCACTTAAATACAATTATTTCATCCAATAACTTCAAATATCACCCTACCCAAACTGCGCTTCATTCCATTCAACCACCAACTTTTATCTTGTGTTTTTTTTTCTTTTTTTTCTGAAGACAATTGTCATATCGTATAATTGACCTACCCACCTAGGGATCGTAAAACAACAGAAGTGAGAGATTCTATCACAATATTTGCCATGGGTGGTGAAACAGCGAGACCAAAGGTCGTCTCGACCGAATACCCTATCCGGGCTCAAACTCCGGTCGGCAAACGGATCACCCACATTTACAAGGAACGCATCACCCAATTCTATTCCACAGGACAATGGGAGAAACGGAACCTTCTGGCAATGATGTATGATGGCATCGCGTCGGGGCCCCCTCATGTCCAACTCTCTACATGGCCCGCTCCAGGTCTCTCGAGACCGACGTTCAAGGAAGCCGTTGCTGGCGAGTTCAAGTCTACGAACGTCGGCCAGTCTTTTGGCCCCTCCTGGTCTACCCATTGGTTCAAAGTCGTGCTTCGCGTTCCCAACGATCTCCGAGACAAGGAGCATCTAGAGTTTCAGTGGGATTCCAACAGCGAAGGCATGGTTTGGACTGAAGACGGAAAGCCCTTGCAAGGTCTGACCGGCGGAGGCGAACGCGTCGAATGGATCCTTCCGGACTCTTTTAGAGATGGAAAGGAACATATTATCTACATTGAAATGGCATGCAATAGCATGTTCGGCAATCCAACTGGTGGTGACACCATCCAACCGCCGGATCCCAATAAGAGCTTCCAGCTTGTTAAGGCTGATATCTGCGCCGTCAACTTAGATGCACGACAGCTTAGGATCGACACGTGGATCATTGGCGATGCTGCGAGAGAATTCCCCGAGGATTCGTGGGAACAGCACAAGGCCTTGAATGTCGTCACTAACATTATTGACTCCTATGTTCTCGGTGACAAGGAGTCAATCAAGAAATGCCGGAAAATTGCACAGGAATATATTGGATCCCATGTTGATTCATCCAAGGTCTACGACACTGGACTCACTCCCCAAGTCTTCGGAATTGGTCACTGTCATATTGATACTTGTTGGCTGTGGCCCTGGGCTGAGACGAAGAGGAAGGTAGCGAGATCTTGGTCTAACCAGTGTGGCCTCATGGACCGATACCCAGAGCTCAATTTTGCTTGCTCCCAGGCACAACAGTATAAGTGGTTAAAGACTCTATACCCTTATGCTTTCGACCGGGTCAAGCAAAAGGTCAAGGAACGTCAATTCCATCCAATTGGTGGCAGCTGGGTCGAGCATGACACCAATTTACCGAGCGGCGAGTCTCTCGTACGACAATTCTTGTACGGCCAGAGGTTTTTCGAGAGTAACTTTGGTGACCGCTGCCGGACATTCTGGCTTCCCGACACCTTTGGGTATTCAAGTCAACTTCCCCAAATATGTCGGCTGGCCGGCATGGACCGCTTCCTTACGCAAAAGCTGAGTTGGAATAACATCAATAACTTTCCTCATACGACGTTCAATTGGGTCGCTCTTGATGGGAGTCAGGTTATATGTCACATGCCGCCAGCCGAGACTTACACTTCTGAAGCCGAGTTTGGAGATGTTTCACGCAGCGTCACCCAGCACAAGTCGATGGACCAAGATGATACATCACTGTTAGTGTTTGGTAAAGGCGATGGCGGCGGTGGTCCGACTTGGCAGCATATAGAAAAGCTGCGACGTTGCCGTGGCATCAGCGACCAGGTCGGCCGTTTACCCAGGGTACATCTTGGAAACACGGTCGACGACTTCTTCGACAAGCTTGAAGAGAAAGGAGATTCCCTGGTTACTTGGTACGGTGAGCTATACTTTGAATTGCACCGTGGTACATACACGACCCAGGCGAACAACAAGCGTAACAACCGGAGATCTGAGTTCATGTTACGCGAGCTTGAGTTATTAGCGACTATTGCGTCACTAAGATTCAGCTCTTACAAGTACCCAAAACAAGATATTGATGCTATGTGGGAGGCGGTTCTTCTCTGTCAGTTCCACGACTGTCTTCCCGGAAGTGCCATCGAGATGTGCTATGACGATTCGGACGAGGTAAGCTATTCCAAAACGCTGTAAGAAGTTGAGATACTAACCCAGATTAGCTGTATGCCGAGGTGTTCAAAACAGGCAAAGGTATATATAAAGATATCTATAAGCTCTTTGGTGTTGCCCAGGCGGAATCCGCAGAGTCCAAGGATGAAATTGTGGCTCTGAATACCCTTCCGTGGCATAGAAAGGAGATCGTCAGCCTTCCTAACAATTCAATCGGTATTGCTTGCGGCTCCGAGAACGTGATAAAGATCAAGCCGTTCAAGACGAAAACGACTAAAGCTGTCACCGTCGAGGAAATCAGCGAGGGTGTCATTGTTATGCAGAACGATCAGCTGACCGTGCAAGTCGAGAATGGCAACATAACCTCTCTCCTCGATCGCAAGGCAGGGCGGCAAATTATTCCAGCCGGAGGCAAAGCTAACCAGCTTGTCATCTTCGACGACAAGCCGTTGTACTGGCAAGCTTGGGATGTTGAAGTCTATCATCTCGATACTCGCAAAGTAGTGCCCTATGGCAAAACCACCATTCTGGAAGATAAGGAACACCGAGTCAGCGTCTCGACGGAGGCCAAGGTTGGCGAGAACAGCTCGATTAAGACAATATTGAGTCTTTCTGCCGCTCTTGAGGGCCAGCAGTCCTACGTCGAATGCACCGCTCACGTGGACTGGCGCGAGACGATGAAGTTCCTCAAGGTCGAATTCCCCGTAGATATCAGAAACACTGAGGCTTCTTATGAGACCCAGTACGGCATTGTCAAGAGACCTACGCACTATAATACTACCTGGGACATGGCCAAGTTCGAAGTGTGCTGCCACAAATTTGCCGACTTGTCGGAGCACGGCTACGGCGTTTCGATCCTTAACGACAGTAAATACGGGTTTGCTACTTGTGGTAACCTCATGCGACTCTCTCTCTTGCGATCTCCCAAGGCTCCCGACGCGCACGCAGATATGGGAGAGCACGTAATTCGTTGGGCCATCCTACCACACCAGGGCGAATTGAACGCCACAACGGTCCGGGCCGGGTACAACTTCAACCACCCGATAAAAACCCTCGCGGTGCCTAAGACGTCGGATATTTCTGCGTTGACCAAATATCCCGTCGAGCTAAGCGGAGATGAGTCTCTGATCCTGGATTGTGTGAAACGTGGTGAAGATGACGAAGACGTCTCTCACGACAGCGCACTTCCGCGCCGTAAGGGACGGAGCGTTATCATCCGGATTTACGAGAGTCTCGGCGGCCGCAGCATCGGAAGTGTTGTACCGACCTGGGACGTCAAGAAGGTGTTCAAAACGAATGTATTGGAGGACGATGGGGAGGAGGTTAAGCTTAACAAGGACGGGAGTTTCCCGATCATCCTTCGTCCGTTCGAGGTGGCAACGTACAGGCTACAGTTGTAGATATCTAGCTAAGGCTTAGTTTCGGGTATGACGGGAGATTCTGAACTGTCTTCATTTCAGCTACCTCCCAGGTAACAAGATACGCAGTATGATCAGAAGAATGACGGATGGTATCATAATGAATAGCGATTTTCCTTATGAAGTTCGTCATACTGGATGCCTAACCTATTAAGCTGCTATAGTATAGCTGTGTAGTTTATCATGACCCGAGTGTTTTCATTACGACAATGATCTTTATAAAAGTTGAATAGTTACTCCTCTTCCCCCCTTTCCACAACTTGTTCAGGGAGGTGTTATAAAAAAAAGCCTACCTCCTATAAAGAGGTAGGTACCCTACCCCTATATATGATAATATGTATTATAAAATTACCCTATTAAAGAAACATATATGCATAGTTGCATACATCCTCTCTAATTTCCTACTACAGGTGACTTCCTAGTTGGAAGTTGACATCGACGACGTATTATATAATTGTGGTAAACAATGCGACAGTACCCCAAATCCCCAACCCAAACTGTGCCCCACATCTAAAAACGGGCGAGAGCGCACAGTATGTAATTGACTGAGGAGGGGGTTTTGTAACGGAGTAACCCGTTTACATGAAGAAACCGCGTAAGACTCAATTCGTGACAAAGAAACGATTGATACAAAAACACAAACAAGAAAAAAGAAAACCAAAGAGAAGACAATAAAAAGCAAAAGCGACGTCATCTTAGATTTCGTCTCCGCCGCAGTCACTAGTACAGGTACATACCTAATTAATAACCGAGCTACCTACATGTCGAACCAACCCGCTGCCGGCATCTTGACCTTATGAACGGCCCGATATGCCGGCGGCTGAACTGGGTGCTCGCCAGCCGCGCCCGAGACCTATTATGTGTCGGTCGGCGGGCTAGACACTCGCTCTCGTTCTCGCACTCACGACGACCCAGCCTCGCCTTATTTCCCGGGGTTGGCGTAGCCGCCGTGGTGGGAAAGGGGGAGGAGACGACGGCGTCGAGGCTCGGGCCGGCGCGGGGCAAGAAGACGAAGTCGTCGGTGAGGCTGGAGGACTTGCCTCAGGGGCCTCTCCGCACCGAGGCCGACAAGGACGAGCCGCCGCTGCCGCCCTTCCCCGCCGAGCCGGAGGACGACGGGCCGGCGTACCCTACCGTCGTGCTGCAGGCCCGCCGCAACATGCAGAGGTTCGACGGCTGCGTCCTGCTCACCCGCGTCGGCGGCTTCTACGAGCTCTACTTCTCCCACGCCGAGGAGTACGGGCCGATGCTGAACCTCAAGGTCGCGCAGAAGAAGACGAGCGCCGGTCCCGTGCCTATGGTATCTTACTTTCCTCTTCCTCTTCCTCTTTTCGTTCCTTTTACTCTAGTGTTATAGTGTCTGTTTCTACGTCCTTCCCAATATTAAGACGGCGATCACTTTCCTAACACCTTCTCAGGCCGGTTTCCCTTTCTTCCAGCTGGACCGCTTCCTCAAGACGCTGGTGATAGACCTGAACTGCTACGTCGCCATAGCCGACGAGTTCCCCAACGACCCGGGCGACAAGATCAAGTCGAACGGCCTGATGCACGACCGCAAGGTCACGCGCGTCATCACGCCCGGCACGCTCATCGATGAGAACTTCATCGACCCGTACGCCAACAACTACGTCATGGCCGTTCATGTCAACAGTCAGCATCGCGAGGCCGACGCTTCTAACTCGGCCGAATCTAATGGCGGTAGTGCTAATAATAAGAATAATAACGAAAGCAAAGAACCGGGCTACATCGCAGCGTTACCGGCCGACGGCACCACCCGGATAGGTTTGGCATGGGTAGATGTCTCCACGGGGCAATTCTACACGCAGACAGCGACGGTCGCGTCGTTCGGTTCGATCCTCATGCGCGTTGGTCCGAGAGAAGTTGTCGTGGACGAGATCCTTGAATCGCAGAAGGACCACCAATTATTCTCGGTCCTGGCCGAGGACAAACATCTAGTCACGTTTGCGCCACATAGCCAACACCTACCGCTGTCGAAGTGGGTCTCGATGCTGGAATCTGACATTCCAAAGAAAGCTGCACAAAGTTTCAGTCAGGAGGAGGTGAATGCCGGGAGCTTGCTCCTCCAATACGTCAGGGACCGCCTTCAAGGGCTCAACATGAAGCTGCAACCGCCCCTACGCTATGATAATATGTCAGTTATGGCTATCGACAAGAACACGATGAGGTCGCTCGAGATAAAGCAGACGATCAGGGATGGCACGTTCCGTGGAAGTTTGTTGCACGCCATCCGGAGGACCGTCACCAAGGGCGGCGCCCGGCTGCTTAACACCTGGCTCGGGGCGCCTTCGACGTCGCTGGATACCATCAAGGCCCGCCAGGACCTCGTCGAGTATTTCATCGAGCACCCAAATATTCGCGACGAGATGGTGCTTTTGCTAAGGAGGAGCCACGATTCTCAGCGCCTGGTGCAAAAATTCGCGATCGGTCGTGGGGACTCGGACGACCTCGTCGCGCTCGCCAACACTGTCCGGGCTACCCAAGATATCGTCTCCCTCCTGGAAAGCGCAAGAGATCCCAGCCACAACGCACCTAGAAAAGATACATCATCAGAGGAACAACACATAAAAAATAAAGAGAAGGTAGCTTGCTTCACGCCTCTACTCTCGCGTATCAAGCTCAAAGAACCGATCGCCATGGCTAATCGCATCGATATATCGATCGACGAGGAGGGACTGGTGCAGCAACACCGGAACGAGGAGGACGAGGCGAGCCAGTTCATGACGCTTGCCGAGGACGTCGTCGCAGCGGAGGGAAAGCCGGAGGACGGGAATATCTTACCGAAGGGGGCCGCGGCCAAGAAGAGGAAGCCGTACGTCTCGATCAAGGACCAGTACGCCGTCGAGACGGCGACCTTTATCATGAAGCCCGGGGCCAGCCCGGTTTTGCAGGAGCTCCACGCTGAGCTGTCGTCCCTGCAGACAGAGAAGGACGCGCTGGCCGAGGAGTTGCGCGCGCGCTTCGACGCCGCCAGCCTGACGCTCCGCTGGTCGTCGAACCTCGGCCACGTCTGCCACGTCAAGGGCGTCCGGGACCTGCGCAAGGTGGCGGCGACGACGACGGACTCGGTGGTCAGCTCGAGCCGGAGCACGCGGAACTTCCACGTGCCCGAGTGGACCGACCTCGGGCGGCGCTTCCACCAGACGCGCTTCGAGGTCGGCGCGGAGGAGCAGCGGCTGCTGGCGGAGCTGCGGGCCCTCGTCGTGGCCAACCTCGTCAAGCTGCGCCGCAACGCCGCCGTCCTCGACGAGCTCGACGTCGCCGCCTCCTTCGCCCGCCTCGCGGCCGAGAACGGCTGGAGCCGGCCGCTGCTCCACGACACCGCCTCCCCCGGCGCCCTGCAGCAGCCGCACGTCGTGCTCGGCGGCCGCCACCCCACCGTCGAGGCCGGCCTGCGCGAGAAGGGCCGCTCCTTCACCAGGAACGACTGCTGCCTCGGCGGCATCGTCGCCAACCCCGACGACCCGGACCATCAGCAAAAGACGCAAGAAAATCAACAACAACAACAACATCAACAACAGCACGGAAGACTCCTCCTAATCACGGGCCCAAACATGGCGGGCAAGAGCACGTACCTGCGGCAGAACGCGCTGATCACGGTGCTGGCGCAGGTGGGCAGCTGGGTGCCGGCGGCGTACGCGGCGGTCGGGGTCGCGGACGCGGTCTTCTCCCGCGTCGGCTCGGCGGACAACCTGTACGCGGACCAGAGCACGTTCATGGTCGAGATGCTCGAGACGGCCGCGATCCTGCGCGCCGCCGGCCCCCGCTCCCTCGTCGTCATGGACGAGGTCGGCCGCGGCACCACCCCCCGCGACGGCCGCGCCGTCGCCTTCGCCGCCCTCCACCACCTCGCCACCGTCAACCGCTCCCGCGCCCTCTTCGCCACCCACTTCCACGACCTCGCCGACCTCGCCGCTTCCAGTGGCCTCCTCCACCTCGTCGATGAAAGTGGCGGTGGCGGTGGCGGCGGCGGCGGTGGTGGTCCCGTCGACGCCTTCTGCACGGATGTTCGCGAGGACGAGGACGGGTCCGGCTTCGTCTACGTGCATAAGCTGCGCCGGGGCGTCAACCGCCAGAGCCACGCGCTCAAGGTCGCGCGGCTCGCTAACCTGCCCGAGGCCGCTATCACGGTTGCCAGGCAGGTGCTCGAGGGTGGCGACGCCCACGGGGCTGCCGCGGGCAGGGACGAGGGAGACCGGGGTCTTGGCGCGGCGTCTACGGCGTAAGATATTCCCGCTCGTTTCGCTCGCTTTTTTTCTACGACGACGTACGGACATTTATCCTCTCCACATCACGGACACGACGCGGTACGATAGGTAACGATGTAATGCATTGTATATATTCAGGAGGTACTCTTGCGAGACGACAGCTCAAACCAGGTGACTTACTTACTGACTTACTTACCCCTTCCCCCTCCATGACTTGCAAATACATCCCTGACTTTACTACTACTACTACTACTCCCACTCCTACGAATGAACGATCACGCGCGTAGACGGAGGAAAAAGGAAAATATACCCCCTCCTCCCCCCCCTCCTCACACATACACACATACATACATAAGTTGCGAAAATCTACGATCCGGTACGTTCTCGGACATCACGTCCGTATCTGTAAGTATCTTTGAAAAAGAGGACGATGATGAAAAGTCAGCGCTCGATTCCATGTAACATCGTGTCATCAAGTGTATAAGAAGAAGAAAAAAAAAAAACAAAAGGTATTCTCATAGGGTGGTGATGTTTGTGTCATCAAGAAAAAAAAAAGATTTAGATTCAGGGTTAAAAAGCTCTTGAGTAATCGGATATAATCATCGAACACCTTTTGGGGGAAAAAAAAGAAGGATGAGAAATTCATATAGGTCGGATATGGAAATTTGAACTCACCATTGGCAAGGAGAAGACAAAGCGGTGACTGCATGCGGTGACGCGCCCATCATAATCACAATAAAACAAGTCAATATTAGTGTGTTCTGCAACATGCCTTAATTGATCGACAGACTATGTACCATCGATTTTCGCAAACCTAACCGAAGCCCAGCCTGATACCAGTCCGTCAACACCGTGATCATGCTATGAAATTTAGTCACTGTAAGGCATGTGTTAGTAAGGTAAAGGCACTCGTAGTTTAGGAGGGTAAGGAAAACGTACAAGAGACCACCAAATCCTTCGTCACCAGACTCCTCCTCAGACTCCTCCTTCTTAGTCTCTTCTTCCGCAGCAGCGGCAGTCCCGGTCTCGGCGGCAGCAGTCGGGGCGGCGGCGGCGTACGCGTCAGGGTTGGCGATACGGTCCTTCAACTGCTCGATTTCGGGCCAGCTGTATTCGGTCTCGACAGCGACGGCCAAGACCTTCTTGTAGCCGTTCACCAACGAGTGCATGATGGACGGCAGGGTGGGGAAGTTCAGGGCGAGGGACAAGGCTGCAATAGTGATGATAGCACTAGAGAAAGACTTGAGAAGCTGGTCCTCGCTGATGTCCAGAACGCTGGGAGGGAAAGTGTTTCCCTGGTCGTAGACCTGCTCGACGCCCAAACCGTAGGTGAAGGGGGAGATGTTCAACATGTTGAGCAGGGTGGCCTCTGAAGGACCGACCTTGCTACCGGCCTCGACGAGCTTTAGATCAGTCGTGATTTCGATGGTACCACGAGCAATCTTGGTAGGAACACCAAGAGCTTGGAAGAAAGAGGTCTTTCCAGGTTCCATTCCGGTGTTTCCAGCAGGGACCCAGACGTCAGCCGGGGCAACGGCACCGGCACGCGCAGGGGCGGCGACCTTGTTGGATAGAATCTTATCACGAATGGTCTTGAGTTCGCCGTTGGTGAAAACGAAACCGATATTACCCTTGACGTGAGGAAGAAGTCGTTCGTACTCTGGCGCATCGGGGATGAAGGTCTTCAAGGCTCGACGGACCTAATTGACGATAAAAAACGGGTCAGTGAGTTAAAGGATCATTCCTAACGTCAAGACTATTATATTAATGTCATGATGCTTACCATAGTATTCTTTCCCATCAAGACAACGGCTTCACCACGAAGGGACTGTCGGATTTCGTGCATCTGTTGAGAACTGACATTGTCGACGGTGACGAGGAAAACAGAGCGGTATTCCTCGAGCAAGCCCTTGAGCTTGGGGAACTATTTGAATGGAGAGAAAGATGGTAAGTTAACAAAGCGACGACGAGGAGTTGAAGAAGATTGAGATCGCAAGATTGAAGATTGAAGATTGGAGGTTAACATACGTATTCCGCCTTCTTTTGCTTACTGGCTCCCATGTCTTCTTATTTCTGAAGTTAGGATTTTTAAAGCCGAGTATTTTTGGTTGTTATGGAAATTGATGAAAGATGGAAAGAATCGCGAGAATTTAGAAAATGCTACCGAAACTTTGACTTTGACAGAACTGGGTCCAGGTCAAATTTCGGCTAATTATTTTATTTTATTTTAAATTTTTTTTTAATTTTTTTTTACATGTCTCGAATGTGTGCAACTTCCCCCGCTAGGGTTTTTTTCTTCTTCTGATTTGCGCTTAGGTACTGTGTACATTTAGTATGTACCTGTACCTTATTGATGTACTGTAAGATGCGGTACGTATCTTTATTCTTGAGTGAATATATCCAGTAAATACATACCATACATCAGTCTACGTATCCAATTAAACAATTAAACTCAGGTATACAAATGGCAAGCGGACGGAAAAAGGGGCATATATCTCAAAACTCATCCATTTTTGTAAGAATGTCTATGTCTATAAAAGTTGTAGCGAGACGACATGTATTGTATAATACACACATGTCATTGATCGTAAATGATATACTTCTGTATGATCAACAGCCAATAACCAACTGATTCTCTCGCCATCATCTACCGTAGACACTACATACTAAAACTGTTGGGTAGGTATATATCGTGGGTTATATAGGTTATATAGGTTATATATGATGGTATATACCCTATCAAACGTCCGACGGTGCCTCAGAGCTTGACACATTCCCGTGCAATCCCATTTCACGGACAGCTCGTAAGATAAGCCGCTCCTTATTCTCATCCTCCAGTAGCGCTACTTGGTTCTGTAGGAACTGGTCAAGGAAGTTGCCCATTTCTTTTCTTCTTACCTCGTCTGGTAAGCTACCTGCGCTGAGCTGTTGGGATGCGATGAGCTCCTGATGCCTCTGCCTCAGATAGCCTTCTACCTGTCTCGCCGCGTGCATTAGTCGGTGGCCCTCCTTGCCTTTCCTAACTCTGTCTATGTCTGTCGATCCCACAATCAACTCAAGGACAATAAGATCCGGCGGCATGAACTTGAATATCTGCTGCAACGCTCGGTACGCTAGGAGAAGACCGATTTTGTCGTTTAATTTGCGATACGAGTGTAGGATATACCTCGCCAGCTGGATGTCGATACCACTTGTAGCAAGGATGTGGGCCGATCTGACCATCTCAGCAAACAGCGCCCGAGTCCTTGAAACTTCCTCGGGGAGCTGTTCTGGTAATAAAGTCACGAACTGGTTAACTGGCAAAGCCTGCCAAAGGACTAAGAATGTCCACGAGTCGGGCTTGACTTGGTATTGGTGGGATAGCTGGTGGGAAAGAGCGGCGACGTGTTTGCCCTTCCCATCCTGTAGATAGGAGAATAGTAATTGGTTTAGTATGAATGAGTTAGGGGCAATTTCGGTTTTCAAAAAAGCTCCCCAGAGTTCTTCCATCTTACCATGCATCCCACGCTCTTTATAGTTCTCCGCAAGTAATGAAAAGGTTTCCAAGTTCGCCCTTGGCCAGCCCTCCCCATATTGTCGTAGCCTGACAAACGCAGTGAGATGCTGCATATCTTTTCTGACATGTAGGAACTGCATTCGACTATTGATCATAGCCCAAGAAACATCTTCGGCCTTTCGTAAGTTATCGGCCGTGTCCGACCTCAGCCATGCGCCAATCAAGCCATTGACCACAATCGCGTGAGGCATGACGCCCCTGGACTTCATATAAAGTAGGACGTTGTAGGCGCCCTGTAGATCACCTGCTGCTATCAACCGCCTCAGCCACTTAGCGTAGAAGAAGGGACTAGCAAGACTCGAAGGTATCTTGCGAACCTCCCGTAGGTTCACGCTGTTAGAGGTCATCATGTCAACGAATATATGAAAGGCGGTCTCTGTCTCGTTCGACGCCAAGAAATAGGATATAATCTTGTCATAGTCATCGATCGTGATCGAATCGCCCAGAGCAGACCGTAGTCGCTGATAGACTTCAAACCCCCGTTCCACGGTAGCAGGATTTTCGGCGCATTTTCGAATAAATGGTAATAGAAATCGAGGGTCTTTGACGTGAGGAGACTCAAGTAGAATATTGGCCGCTCGTTCGGCCCGAGTTATATCGTCCGTCAAACAATACATTCGAAGTCCAAGTTGCCAAAAACCCACGAAGGTTTCTGGTTCAGCCCCGAGCGTCGTGACGAGCCTTTTAAAGGTCGTGATCGCATCTTCTTTAAAGCCGGTTATGAAGGTAGCTTCGATCGCAAGTAGCTGCTGATCACCGCGCAGGATTACGCCGGCATTCTGCATGTCCTTGGCTAGAACGTGAACATGAGACATGCGATTGGGGTTTTCTGCATGGTCTGCAGCGAGGATTTGCCATAGGAGATCCCATATGTCGGCGTGGACCAACTCCCATTTCTTGGATAAAGCTAGGCGCGCAGCAGAATAATACTTCCATAAGGAGGTGATGCGCTTCCGGCCTATGGCCCCATTTCGAACTTTCTTCCCAATAGTTTTTATCATATTATTCAACTGAATTATATGAGTGCGATCTTGCGAAGAATGCCATCCGTTTTCTGGTAGTAGCGCCCACGGTTTAGATAGAGATTCGTCTTGGGTCGTAACCCGTTTTCGCATCTTCTCTGCACCTCTCTTCCCCCATATATTCTCAACTATCTTGACTAACTGGGTCGCTTGCTCCAGCTCTTGTTCCAGCCCCTTCAAGCGATCCTCACCTTGCCCGTCTGGATCTAACAAGGATTGTGTAAATTCTTCTTCGTCCTGCAGACGGTGTAACTTCCCACTCTTCCCTTGTTCGAAGTAGTTAACGGACGGGCCAGCACCTTTACCATCGTTCGAAAGACCAAGAGTTCTTAACACCTTCTGGCGCTCCGTTTCTTGTTCAGGTGATAGATGGGAGGAGGAGTTTGGAGAGCGAGATTGAGTGGCTTGCGAAGAGTGCCGTAGCGTCCATTGCGCTGTAGTTTTCTGCTTTCGTAACGCTGACAAGCATGATCTGCAAATAAAATTCTCGACGAGGAGTGATCTCGGAGGCATGACGAGGGAGAGATAGTTAGTAAACTATGTCGTGTCGAGTTCGACGGAGGAGAGCGACGAAACGCTGCTGAATCTTTTTTTTTTTTCTGTTCCTTGAAAATTCAGGGCGATAAGATATGTTCGACGGATAAGGATAGGTATTATGGTATCACTTTGTACCTGCATACATGTACCTCATTGTATGTATAAAGTATTTATAGAAGTAATAAGTACATTAAACAAGGAATGAATAGGTGGAACGGTATACCAAATAATGCAAAGTAGTAGGTACCCCTATACATACAGTATATATCTGCATAAGTAGTGCACGCAAATACCCGTGCATACTCATACTTACATAGTAATAGGGATGCATAATCATCCACTTATAAATGTTAAGAATTAAATCTTAAGACGCGTATCGGAATCAAATCGAGACTTGAAATAAATAAATAATAATAAGAATTATAATAATGAGACTAACGAAAATCACATCTAACCATGGCTACTGATGAACCCTTTCGAGAGACGTATGAAGAGAAACAGCATCAGGTAAGTTGTTATTATTATACATAGTTATTATAATTACACTTACACTTACCCCTACTAACAAAATCCCAGGCCGCTTACATCTTTGACCCCTTAGATGAAGCCGACGATGTAGGCAGACCTGCAAAACGAAGAAAAGTATCAAAGAAGCGCAATGAATTAGAAACCAAAGATCCAGATTCTTGGTTAACTTTTCAGCCTCTTTTTGATGGTTCGGAAGATCAACGCTGCGTTCGCCTCCGTCAACAATTATTTGAGACGTCATGGTCTCCCATTGAAGAGAGAATACAAGTCTGTCATCGCTGTCGGATATTATACTAGGAATCCCATGACTTACAATTTGATATAGCGCATACTTCGGATGACGAATCAGTCTACTCTGGATCAAGTGACCTCTTTCCTACAAACTGCTCCTCACTCATCCGCGGCCAAGATTCCGTCTGCCTTTATTATTACTGGCCCGAACCTGGCCTCCCAAGACCTCCTATTTGAGCAGCTTTCAGAAGCCCTGCAGCATCAAGTAGATGCCAAGGTGGTGCGCTTAAGATCTGGTGATGCATCTAACCTAAAAGCCGTATTGAAAAAGATCATACGTGATGTAACGGCGAGGGAGACGGATGATGAAAATGATACAGAACTGGCGACGGGTAAAGATGTAAGTTTCCATGTCGAACTCATCCTCAAATATTCTTATGCTCACATTTCAGGGTCGCAAATATCTAAATTACGATCTTGAGGGGCTTTACGCCCATCTCAAGTCTAATCCTCGTCGTCATATTGCTATCGCCTTTCAAGACAGCGAGGCCTTTGAAAGTGGATTATTGTCTGATCTGATCTCGCTATTCAGGTCTGTTACTATGCCGCTCATAAACTGGCGCCCTAGACTGACCTGACCCGTAGCTCATGGCTCGATCGAATACCCTTCGCCCTGCTTTTCGGCGTAGCGACCTCGGTAGAGCTATTTCAGGCACGACTCCTCAAATCCACTTGCCAATGTCTCTATGGGGATCAGTTTGATGTTGAGCAATCAACGTCGATCATCGAGAAAATCTCCAAGACAGCCGTTGCACATTCTGAGGTCTCGTTGCGGCTTGGCTCTTCCCTCGTATACAACCTCCTAGAACGCCAACGAGATCAAGTATCGAGCATCCCAGTTTTTGTGAGCTCCTTGAAGGTAAGTCACATATTCACGAGGCAAATATGTATCACTAACACTCCTAGTATGCTTACATGTGTCACTTCTACGCAAATCCTTTAACAGTCTTCTTATCGGAAGACATAGAGCCAGATATGCTGAAAGAGGAGCATCTAGAAGCAGTAAGATGTCTACCATCTTTCCGTCGATCTGTAGAAGCTGCTATTGAGAAGAGTGAGTTACAAAAAGCTAAGTTGCTGCTTGGTAGCCATCAAGACCTCAGTACGCTGTTGAAAGAATGCCATTCAGACTCTCGTCGATGGTCAATTGATCTTTTACGCAAGTTAAAAATCCTAGCTGCCGGCAAAGTTTCGTCTGCTAGTTTCGTCGACCTTTATTTGGATGCGATTTCCCGCGGAATCGACCAAGATCGGATTGCCCAGCTTACAGAGTCGATCAAACGGAAGCAACCTGCCGAATTCATAGAGTTCTTGACCCAAGTGTTGAGTGATATAGAAAACGGCGATCCTAGTCTCGGCTTGGATGCGTGGTCCAGTGAAGCCGCAGATTCGGTCTCCTATTTCACCAGCTTGTTAGCCAACGTCAAAGCCCTACAAGCGGATGCTGAAGAGCACGGGTCCATTCTCCGGAGCAAATACAATGGACAAACTAAGGTGTTGAGAACCACCGTCATTGCTCAAAAAGTCCAATTAAGCCAAGACACAGCTACCCTTACATCGGAAGACAAGACCTACACCGACCTGATAGACAAGCTCGTCGAGCGTCTGAGGGAGATGTTACAATGCGAAAGCGCAAAGGACCAGTGCTTCAACGAGCTTTGGTTCTTTGATTCGAAGTCGCCCTATAGAGACGTGTTTATCCCCCGGCCAAGAGGAGTGATCGAACGAGCATTGTCTCGTCCGCACGATTATCTCAATTGTTCTTGTTGCGAAACAAAGGGAAACAATGTCATTCCATCTTTCCCCACAACCGCTATCCTATATCAACTATATCTCGAGACCGGCTCTCTCATAAATGTCGCAGATCTTTGGTCTACTTATTACGCAATTGTCGGGGAGGAGGACGAAGATGGTTTAGACGAGCGGACCGCGCTTGTCTTGTTCTATCGTGGGCTAAGCGACTTGAGGGTCATGGGCTTTGTTAAGCAGAGCAGGAAAAAGGCCGACCACATCGCTAAACTTGCTTGGAAAGGGCTGTAAGAATAGAAAGACATACGAGCTAGAGCGGGGTTGAAGAGGGCGTGACGAAAATAGCCGCGAGTTTGTTAAGGTCTATCTAGGGGGAGAGGAATTGATTCCGACAATGACGGTTGTAAGCACGAGTGATCAATGACTTGTTTCTAATTCTATCGACAGAAGCTCTGTTCTCCAAGTTAGCTTGTTTTTGAGTATTTCATATATGAAAGACCTCGACGTGTTGGACAAAGCTCCATTTGAACCCATGGCAGCGCTAATAGACAAAGAGATGGCAGACGGGAGAACGGTGTTCAGAAACGTCGAGCACTTGACAAAGAGTACTCTACCTATCCTCGTATCTACAAGAAGAAACCAAGACCACCCTCGAACGTAAGAGTCGTCTCCTACGACTTCACTCAAGCAATAAACTGGTTAAATAGACTTCCAAGTGCTCATTTTCTCTCTCCTAACGTCCGATCTCATATAAATTTAACATTCGCCCATAGCTGCTGGCGGCTAGACAAGAATTGTCGAAGGCCGATTAGAACAGGGGAATCCAGGGATAAATAAACAAGAAAAGGAAAACGGGGGAGTGAATATCGTGCAAGCCTTCTCATATTGACCATTTTTATTATTATTATTATTCATTATTGTCGTTATTCCATTGAAACATTTTCATCGTCACTCTGAATTCCTCCCTCTCTCGTCACCCTCGCTCTTGACACAAAGACCAAAAAGCCGTCGACACGTGGAGCAGCATATATACCCCGAGCGAAGTAACGGGAGAACTTGGGCCTACGTATCTTCCTCCATCTTAGGACCCCCATCCACGAGCGATACTACAGATACACCTACCGCATAACCCTCTCCGCCAAACCAGGAGAAGAAGAAAAAAGGAAGAGAAAGAAAAAAAGAGAGATAAGATGGAAAACCAGATGCAGAACAACCAGACGCCTCCGCCGCCGCCGGCCGGGGGGGCGCGCCAGCCAGGGGCGCTGGGGGACCGGCGGGCGGCGCAGGACGCGGCGTTCCGGGCGAAGCTGCGGCAGATGGCGCTGCCGCTGGCGCCGCTCGTGCAGCTGACGACGGGCGCCGTGCACCCGGCCTTCCCGGGCACGCTGCTCAACTTCTGGCTGCTCACGGACGCGCAGCTCGAGGAGCTCGCGCACTTCTACCACCAGCGCACGCCCTGCCGCTGGACCCGCCACTACCCCTGCCCCATCGCCTGGGCCTCCGACGTCCCGCTCGAGGAGAAGCGCCGCCGCATCGGCCGCTTCATCGGCCTCCGCGGCTGCGAGACCCCTTGCCCTCCCGCCACCGCTGCCGCTATTGCCGGAGGCGGCGACGGCAATAGCAATAACAACGCTGCTGCTACCGCCGGGAACGCGAGGAGGGGCCTCACGGAGGACGACATCGCGGAGAGGGCGCGGCAGGCTAGGTTGGCGGACGATAGCGACGAGGCTTGGGGGAGGAAGCTGTACTGGTATAACTAGACGAGATCATTGCTTTTTTTTTTTTCCAATGGGAAAAAAAAAAAAAACATAAGCCACCTAGCATTTCTTTCTCATTTTAGAGGGGGGTTTTTTTTAAGAACGGAAAAGGATAAAGGAGGGTTGAAGGAAAGAATATGTGAGAAGGAGAGAGAGAGACGGAGAGAGAGAAAAGCTTGTAGTAGAGGATCGGCTTCGGGGAGCACGCCTTTTTTTTTAATTACTTTCTTGTTCTGTACGCTCGCTCGGATTTGACTACTTTTCTTCTTATAATACCACGAGCTCTTGCTGCTGTTTGCCGATTGCCTTTGCTTGGTCGTAGTAGTTATATATATATATATATGAGGTATATATATAGTGTGTATATCGTCACGACGGTGCAGTTCGAAGTATCAGCTGGTAAATCGCTTACCAAGGGGGTACATTGACTGCGACAACAGTCGAAAAAGCATCCTTCGGCTTGGTCGAAGTCGTTAATTTACACGTCTTGCCTCTGAACCTATTGCTATGGCCTACGTTCCATTACCCCCATGCTAGAGGGAATAGAATGTAGAATGAACATAAACACTCTGCTCGAATCTCGTGGAATTTAGGGGTAGATATACTAGGAAGGACCATCAAGACTCTAGCTGCGCCCTGCCAGCTCGCTTCGGACAATGCTAACAATGCTTTTCTTTATCGCTTGTATGTTTTCTTTGAGGATTATCCTTACAACTACCTAGTCAATATCCCTTTAAGACTCTACAATGCATGCACGCATGGGTATGTAATGTAAGTCTAAGTCACGTCTCGTGCTCGGAGATGCTGCTTCCCGGACCTACCTACGCGCAAGCTATTTAAATTCGATATCATGACAACCTGACATTTTAGGGAGGTTTGATGAATTAAAAGGTAGCTAGGTTTCTTGAACTACATGCACACAGCATGGAATTAGAGCGAGCGTAAGATACTATATCCTATGACAAAGAGCCATAGGAATGTGTGGTGTACGAGTCCCAAGAGCTGAAAGCGCCCTTCCCCAAAATCCCCTGGATCAAGAGATAGAGGAATATCGAGCAATGATATATTCTTATTTCATACACGCCGATTAGGCATGTATTCATCTATTTACTACCGGAGCGGTCGGTCAAGAGAAGGAGCAGTAACCTAGATGTTATTTCTATTTACTTCCCCTGAACGCTCTTCTTCACGCCCTCGACAAAGGCCTCGACCGCCTCTCCCCCGCCAAGCGGCATGCTCCCCCCTCTCAGGTACCCCCCGTTCTCGACCTTGATAGAGAGCGCGTCGGCGATGCTGGGTAGGCCGCCGTCTCGGATGGCCATCGTCAGGCTAGTCAAACTTTGGTGGAACTGCGGGCTGCGTAGGACCTTCTCCAACAGCGCCTTCTTTTGGCCAAGACTCATCGCCTCTTTGGCGGCCTGGATTGCCGCCGCTGTCGGTTCCGCCGTGGTGTCCCCGTGATGGGATCGTTGAGAGAGCACGATGACGGAAGGAGGGAGAAAGTTAAGCAGATCATCTACCCGTTCCTCCGTAGCTAGTCGAGCCATGGGGACGGTCACGGGTGGTGTAAGAAGATCCGAGAGAAGGGGGTAGAGCTTTCCTTGTCCTTGGCTCGCTCCGGCCCCCGTGTTTCCTCTCAGCGAGTCCAGGAAGTTTCTCACTGCCATGGCAGCATCGGTGGCGCCCGAAGCAGCACTAGCATCATGTCAGCGCCGGAACTCTAGCTGAAGATATTGAGACATGGTAATAAAGAAACGTTTTATCTCTTATTTGAGGGTTCGTCTCTAGTATTACATTCTAACCCGATAGGCTTAAAACTCAGAATGATTTGCCTAGGACCTTCTTTTTCTTTCTCTTTTTTTTCCTTTCAAAGCGCATGCAGTATTCTCTTCTCCAGTCCTCTCAAAAAAACGCAGCGGACAAAGAATAAAAATAACCTACGCTCTGGCACCGTCAGCGCCGCCTTCTCGCGCTCCTGAGCCTTCTTCTCGTACGTCACCACCAGTCGCACCTGGGCCAGCACCACCGCTACCTCCCTGAGCATCATTAGAATCGCCATGCCCCTCGACATCCTCCATGGGTTCGTCGTCATCTTCCCCACGTCGGTCGTCATTGTCGCTGTTGTTGATGGCAGCTAGTTCGCGCGCGATGTCGACCTCGTCGCCCTGTAGAAGTCTGTCGACAATATCGCCAATCTTCAAGTCGCGAGGGCTGAACCAACTCGGGTTGCCATTGCGACCCTGAGGTTTCGACTGCAGGTAGAAGATGTGACGCTGAGAGGAGGAGAGAAACTTGAGGACGAAGACGCGGCCGTTCGGTTTAACGGCCTCTTCAGGTTGGGATTTTTTATCGTAGGGTACGAAATGGCCATCCGTAGGGACCATGACGAGATCCAGAGTAGGTTGATCTACTGGGGCACTCCTTTCTCTCCAGCAAAAGTGAAGTAGGTCTGAAGGTCAACGATCACAACTATCGTTAGCGCGCAGTAGCAGCAACAGCAGCAGCAGTAGTAGTAGTAGTGATGGGTGCATACCATCTTCGGAGTAGAGGTAGATATAACCTGGCTGGGCGGAAGCCTTAACTTTATAGGGTCTCGAAGAGAGCTAGTATCGTTATGATCGTTAGACGCTTGACTTGTCAAAGCCAATAAGCTTAAAGTTATAAGTTCGAGAAGAGAGGTCATACATCGACGTCGCATGTGCCCGCCTTGAACGTTATGATAGGTACTATTGACATTTTGGGCCAAGTATGTCTGTTCTCCAAATATATTTATGACTTGCTTAGATAGAAGTATGAGAAGGAAAAAAAAGTTGTCGTCGACTTATGTGTTATGATTAATTGAGTGACGAATTGTTATGAAGGTATATTAGATGAAAGATGACAGAGGAAAGAGATGCTAAGTGCAACTTTGAAGGCTGCAACAGAGCTTCGTCAAGTGGACCTTGAGCTTCAAGTACTAATGTACCTGTTTTACTTATGTAAGAGTTACGTCGGCCTTTTACCTCTATGTCAATTCACCACTGTACTAGGTACTCCGTACATAGTGCATGTACATAGAGGTACCTAGTGCATAAGAACTTGAAGGTAATACCTAGGTACCTACAGTAGTGGCTGATACCCGGTTGTTGAGAAATTCCGGGTGATTATCAGCCACACAGTGCCCCCACCTCGCAGCAAAAGATTGGAATTCAAGTAGTGGCACCAGGGCTTCGCCTAAGCCCACAACTGAATTGAACTTTTTTGCGCAAAGCGGAATTTCTTGACCTCGCATCATCAACACCATCGAGGAAACTTGTTAATTTCTTTTTCACCATTAATAAGTTTCCTTTACTCAACAACCTTTCATCATGTCGCAACCGAGCACTCAGAAGAAGTTCGGAAAGTCGACCAGGGAGGTCCCTCATCCTTCCCAGAGGGCCCAGAAATGGTATCCTACTGAAGATGACCCAAAGCCCAAGACGGTGAGTTTTGCATCATCATCTTCTTCTTCATCACCATCATCATTGATGGTCGGCGATTAGAAGATAACTTATGGATATGCGAACGTGTTGAATTCTCTTCTTTTCTTCACGATCTCAAAGTCCTATTACAAACTTGGATTGATTAATTTCCAATCACAATTACTACCTGCCTGCGCAAATGCACACTCACATACACACACACTCACATACACACACACTCACGACTCTTCGAAGATATCGCATGTCTCTTGCAACAATGAATCACGTACTAATACCCATCGCTCATACAGGTCCGCAAGTCCCTCCGTCCCTGGGCCCCGCGAAAGTCTCTCGAACCCGGTACCGTTCTCATCCTTCTCGCTGGTCGCTTCCGAGGCAAGCGAGTAGTCCTCCTCAAGACCCTCGACCAGGGCGTCCTCCTCGTCACTGGTCCCTTCAAGATCAACGGTGTCCCTCTACGACGAGTTAACGCGCGATATGTCATCGCTACTTCCTACAAGATCGACCTAAACGGCTTAGACCAAGGAAAGATCGACGAGGTCGCGCAGGCTCAGTACTTCACCCGAGACAAGGCTAAGGACAAGGCGAGCGAGGAGGCCTTCTTCAAGCAGGGCGAGAAGCCGCAGGTACGACTAGTTCCAATATTCATGCATAAGGAATATTCGACCCCAGGAGAAGCACGTATGCTAATATGTACATGATGATTATAGAAGAAGGAAATCAACACCAGCCGAGCGGCGGACCAGAAGACCGTCGACAAGCCTCTAATCGCCAACATCAAGAAGGTAGAACTACTCCCCAGCTACCTCGCTAGCTCTTTCAGCCTCCGAAAGGGCGACAAGCCTCACGAGATGAAGTGGTAGACCTTTGGATCGCTCGTTCGCGCGCGCGCGCAAGCACACACATACACACACGCCCGCGTCGGCTTTTCGGGGGGAGGGTTCGCTACTTTTTACGTATTTTAACTAGATGAGAAACAAAAAAGAAATTCACTAAATGACTTTGCGGACGGCGGAACGCGGAGACTGGGCTGGGCTCTGCCAATTTGCATCTGGACGTTGAGGCATCGGTCACATTGATTCTGGCGTCTGTAATCGAGGTTCTTAGTCAATAAACGACTATAAAGGCAAAAAAAAAAGAAAAGCGTCGAACGTGCGTGCATGGGTGACAATCGCATGGAACGATTTACAATGGTGATGACGATGACGATGACGATGATGATAAGATCGAGATTTAAGCATTACTTACCTTCCCAGACAACCCACCACCCATATCGAAGTTCCTTACTACGACAGCAATTTTCGTTAAGGGGGATTTCCGAATAAGGGGGGGAATATGATGAGCATTATAGTCGAGTGTCTACATGTCTTAGAGATTAGGTAAGTACAGGTTACTAGGGGTAAGTTTTGTGCACGACGTATCTCCCTCTCTTCTTCTTCTTCTTCTTCTCTGTCTCTCCCTCTCGTAGAATATCACATACAGAACCATGCGAACGACGCCAAGGTATGTATGTACATACATGTAGGGCCTAGGCTATGCCGTATAAGGGGTATGGGTATTAGGTAGGTACCGTACAAGGATGACTCATGCATGTTAAAACTCGCTCGATCAAAGACGCCCGACGCTCGATGCTAGGACGGACTCTTATGCTACGAGGTAGCTAAAGCCGGCTCTTTCCCCCACCCGCGTGCCCCCCCCCCCCTTTTCTTTTCCCGTCTCCTCCTCTCCTCTCCTTCGGACGTCACACGTGTCGCTCGGCCCAGCTCTGGATCATGCCCTCGGGCGTGGCGTCGTAGTGCCTCAGCGTGACGCGGCCGGTGGGCTCGTCGAGGAAGGTGTTGGCCTGCACGAAGACCTTGCGCGGCTGCTTGTTGCGCAGGACCTCGTCGCGGACCCTCGTGCCCCAGAAGTCCGGGTCGACGTGGGTCATGCGGCCGTAGAAGGCCGTGCCGCCCTCCACGTCCGCCGTGGACTTGTACACGTGCAGCTTCTGTAGGTACGCGCCCACCGCCCGCCGGCCTACCGTGAGGATCTTGGCGCGGTCGAGCGAGATCTTCAGGTCGGCCAGGCCGCCGTCCTCCGCGTAGTCCAGCTTGCAGAAGCCGTCGCCGGCCTCGAGGAAGCACTTGAGGATGGAGAAGCGCGCCTGCGAATGGGCCTGGCCCCATTTCCGGCTCTTGGGGTCCCACATCTCGAGCGATACGAGGCCGGCGCGGGCCATCGAGAGATAGGAGGCGTAGAGCACGTCGCCCGCCTCGCCGTCCATGTTGAGCGAGCCGTCGCCGAAGCCGAAGATCTTCAAGACCGGGAACTCGCATCCCAAGTACATCGCGACGAGCTCAGCGCGGCATTCTTCGTAGGAAGCGGCCCAGCTGCCAAAGACAGAGCTCCACGTCTGGCCGGGCTTATACCAAGTCGTGATTGGCTTTCCCGTTAAGGGGGAGATAGGGGGGTTCTCCTTGTCGAAGTTGAATTCCCCCGGCGACGTTTCTTGCAAGAGTTTGCCGCAGCCATGGCCTGTCAGTTCGTGGAGGCCGACTTGAACCTCGAAAGAGTCGTTGCGATACCGTTGATAGATGGCGAGGTCCTTGTCAGCAATAAATGGAACCTTCTCGTCCAGTGCCTTGGCGTTTAATACATTGCCGAGAGATACGTTCTTGAAACCCTCGGTTTGCCTAATGTCGTCGTAGTTGGGGATGTTAATCCCGGCCGGTATGCCTGAACCGGCGAATGATAATACCTCGAGAGATGTGAAATCTGGAGACAAGAATTTGTCTTTTTCGAACTCGCTACCCCACGGAAGAAGGGGTATGAGGGAGGGGGCGGCCTCTACGAGAGCTCCAAAAGCCCGTGTCCGTTCCAGATTCACCACGGCCGCAAATCCTTCCCATTCGGCTCGAATGCCAGCAGGGTCACGGTACGTTTCGATAAAGCCAACGTTGGATTCCACCATGGGTCCCTTGTCTCGGATCCAGAACCTCTGGCTATCCTTGAATGCGAGCAGCGATCCTTCTTCGAAGGATTTCGCGTAGGCAGTATACATTTTCTGCTGAACTTCGTTGTCCGCATTTTCGGCCGCCTTTTTCGCACAGACGGTTATAGCCGCCAGTTCCTTAGAGTAATCACCGTAGACAAGGGTCACAGTCTTCCCAGCCAAAGGGCCATCCTCGATCGTAAACGTAGTCTCCTTCCCAATGTCACCGCCATCGCCGGGAACAGTGCGGTTGGCGGAAGCAATTAGAATGTTAAATGTACCATCCTTGTTCTTGACGAGACGGGTATTTTCCGGGAGCAGTCCCTTCTTTTCCATCCATGCAGAGACGGCGTCGATCTCGGTCTTGGTGATATCAGGTGAGTCTGGGTAGTACGTGGTCATATGCCCCTGTTCCGGATAGCCAAGATGCAACAGGGAAGGCTTGTCAACGGAGAATATAGCGCCAGAAGTAGCCTTATAGAATTCTTGAGCATCCGGGGACGTGGCCGCCAGTGCAGCAAAGGTAGATTCAGAGCATCGTGGGATAAACTTGGCGTCCCCGAAACTCTTATAGTTACCGTTATTCCCTAGGAATTGAGCGGCATACTGCAGGAAATGCTCCAGTTCCTCGTCTGATATGCCTGCCTTAGCTTGCAGCGCTTTCCAGTCACCTCCTGTACTCTTATGGAGAGCTAGTATGAAATCGAACTACACAGCATATGAGCATCAAGGATACATATACGATGGGGGGGTGATTCGAGCAACTGGCTAGCTTACTATTGGTTCGGACTCGGGTGAGATTTGTCTCGCTACGATCCTACAACCTTCAAACGATGCTCTATCAAGCACTGTCAATACTGTAACGTTCTATCTTGACCATTTTCTCTTTTATAAAACTGATCACGCATACCTGCTGATGAAATGTGCATATCTCTTCTGACGGTCGGTCAAGGCATCGAAGTGATTCTCTATCTCCAACCTTACAACACTAGGCGGTGCATCGGCAAGGTAATGTTTGAGCTCTTGGGCATCCATTTTTGAGGTTAAAGATCGAGTGAGAAGTTGATATCTGAAATGAGTCGATATTTTGTGATCAGATAGCACGCAGAGTCTTGAGGAGAAAGATGAAGAGAATATAGGAACAAGTTTCTTTGATATTCTTATTCTAGATACGGATATCGAAGAGGGACTCCGAGTTAAAGAGGAGAATAAGAGCATTTGCATGAAGTTGAAGTGAAGAATGAGGAGTACCTGAAAAAATGTACCTGAAAATAGATCTGAACCCCGAATATGCGTATACCTAAGGCATACCTTATGCACCTACCTATATTAAGTAACTAACCTGCTTAGTCGATTAACTATTAGTCAAAGTTCAAGAATAATTGTTGTTCATGCACGACAGCTTGAGGCTGTGACAGTAACTGTGGCTAAGGATGTAGTGATGCGCCACTGCCTCTTACAGCATTTTTATAGGAGGCATGTAGTTACATAAGTAGTTGGTTATGGTTAGGTATGGAAAACCTTTGGTGGTACAGATAAACCTTGTTCTGTTTAACGGCATATTCGAATTCAATATACCATGTAACGTTAATAGGTTATGTACGTTAAAATATTCCATGGATATAATTATGATATAATATTAATATAGGTTAACAGGTACCGGTATATATAGGTATGCTTATACTCAGGTCCCAGGAAACACCATCGCTCACCAAGTTGAAGACTTGAAGGCGTACGTGATTTAATCACATAATGTAATCTTAAATATATGTCCTAAGTCCCGGGAACACGGTAAAAGAAAAAAGAACGTTGAATCTTGGTATGTTTTGAATGATTCTGATATCATAATTACCTGGGGAACCTTAGGAGGGAGTTAACTGGGTAGTTCTGCTCATACATACATGAGTTATCTTTGCTCCATAGGGCATAATACGTCGTAGTCCTATATAGGTAAAGAAATATGCGCAGATAAGGTTACAGATTGGGCTGTCACTCGTAAAGGTGCTTGTCCTGGGAAGGATTAGATACCTAGGTCCTAGGTAGACGGACTTCTACGTAGTTGCGGTTTAGGCCTATAATGGGTAAATTCTGTTTCTGCTTGTTCAAGACATCGACATGGATATAGGTCTTTCATAGTGACACAGCATTAGCTTGAACCACAAATTGACAACTATTGTATAGTCTGTATGCAGGCAAGGCTTGATCCTGTTATGCTGGTACCAGTGCCAGCCGCTTAGATGGACCTCATGACCTGTTCGCCCGCATGATGGCTCCCCAGCACTTCATGCTTTCTCATCACCCAAGAGACGATTCACATAGCATGAGTAAGGAGTGCATCTTTCTTGTGGCTCGGATCTATCAACGTTGCTGTAGTGTATATCTCTCCTTGTTCCCTTAGATTTTCTTAGACGTGATTTGCCTAGACCCTTGTATCCTCGTGGGCGAGGGAGTCGGAGAAAAACAAGAGATTCAACAGCAGACATGGCATCAAGCTTATTGGATGCCTCTTTCGTGGTATTAGCAAAGCTCCAAGGGTTGGACAGTCTGATCTATCACCTGCAGAAGCTATAAAAAATCATGCAAGACTAGCTTGGCATTACCTAGGGCTTTCACCTTGGGGTTCGACTAGAGAGCTGATCCATGACGAGAAACGAAACCTGTGCAATTGGTGGGATAAGTGCCATTGAGCGGTGAGAAACGATAGCCAGTCCCTGCGTATGCTCTCCGATTTTCCCGGGCCCACCACCGACGGCATCCTTGCCGTGAGGCCTGTGAAATGCCGCTGAAAAAAGGTCGATAGCGTTTATTGTAGAGAAGACTCCCTGTGGGCGCACGAGAGTGGGTTTGCCGGAACCAATACCCGAATATCGAGAAAAGGGTGAAATGAACATGCATATACCTAGCAATACGAACGCCTTGGTAATCGCTAGATAGCCTCGGTCTGAAATGCGATCTTGACTCACGAAAATACTACCAAGATATGTAGGTACACACATTGACGAAACCAGACTTGTGTACATTTGAGTTACGACGTAGATAATAGCAGGGTGTTGTTCTCGTCCAGCTATGTAGACTACCACACACACACAGACACAGGGTGATATCGCCAAGTCTACACATGTTCGGTCGTCGACAGAGAGAGAACTCGATATCACTTGGAGTAGAATCGAATAGCATATGCCGGCCAGCAAGCGGATGACAGGCAAGGTAACCCTTTACCTTTGAATATTGTCAAATTACGTGCAGAGGTAATAGATTGCGAAGCAAACGCAATCATCATTCACTCTGGCCACGCCCTTTCCAGGTGCCTCTTGATTTGGCTTTGGCCGATGACAGAATATATTCCGCGACAGCCCAAATATAGGCGCGAGAGTAGCGTCAAAGACCCGAGCCAATGCGAAGGCCTATCCTTGGCCTTGCTTGGTGTGCCAGACTAGTGCCCAGGGTCCTGATAGGCGGTAAGTTTTCGTCGTCAAATTGTTACTGATTTGAACGACGACAAAGGGTCGCGCCCAAGAGATACCTACCGATTTAGGTAGTCCCATATCTCGCAACTTCGGAAAGATGCCGTCATGATTCATCATAGTTGAAATCGCTTCACGCGCTTGATGTTCCGTCTCGAATGCTTTTTTTGAAGCCGACCTCTGGGAAGACACAGGGCGTCAGGTACGATCGAACTCGGAAGTGATCGTCTCCTGACCCATAGATTTCGTTTTCTCCCTGTATTCACCACGTTTTCCTCCGCACTTTTCCATTATCACATTAGGGCGAACTTGGTATCCTGTTAGCTCAGGCTTCGATGCTTCGTTCGATGAAAATTCCATCAGTCTAATGTAGAAGAGTGGAATATGGGCACACGTCTACCCCCACGCTACGCCGGTCTACGTACTAGATAGAGCATATCGGAATATATCGAAGCTTTCACGTCGTGACGTACTTGACCGCTATCCCGGGACTACATAATAAGAGTCTCGATGCTGATGAACTGGTTAAAATTATGTTTTATACATATTCGTATTGTGTAAGTAGCACTTTATAACGTAATGATAAGTGAGAAGGGGTATTGAGTGAATAAGAGCGGTAGTGATAGACAAAAAGTAAAAAGATGGATAATAAATTTGAAGTCGAGAAAATGAAGCTAATATTAGGTACCTGTATTAAAGTGACCAAGGGGGAAAAAAAGGAAAAAAATAATAAAATTAACGTTAGCATTATTAGTTAAGATAATTAGTGGAAAAATAAATTATACCTTTAGAGAGGTATCTAGTACCCATAATACGTATAAAAGGTGGATCAATACGAAAAGGAGAAACTATGAATGTTCCTAGTGGCTGTGGCCGGGTATCGGTGTGTCGTCAACTCTTTCCAAACATGCCTAAAGGGGATCCTGAACTGACCCATATATGCAGTACATACTGTGTATTATTTCCACTACGTATAAAGTACGTATCACACATGTAATGGAATGCATATGAACGGCTCGTGCTATACCGTAGTGAACGGTACTTTATACTTTAATGATATCAAAATAAGGTGTAATTTGATCAATTGATGCATGTGCATGCTCCACCCCTTTAACGGTTATCGATCTCTTTCTCCCTTTTTTTTTCTTCCTCTTCTGCCATTTCTCAAGTTCAGCCTGTTTTCAACGTCTAGTCTTACACGGCAGAAGCAGTGAGATCGGTGAGACCAACAAGACAGATTAAAGATGACCTATCCAACCCCGGGCTTTTATATATTATATCGATTACATGCATTACATTAGTATTATTTGGTTTATATTTTTCTCCTTTATAATCAACTACTCCTAATAACTAACTCCAATCTAGTCAGACTCTTCTACATAACACAACGTGGGTTGGGTAAGCTCGAAAAGACGCCACATTCGGTTTGATCCTTGAACGAGGAATACATATACACTATCTCATCTACTTATATATATACTTAGCGTATATGTATAAGCGTAGGTATTCATATAGATGGTGGCATTTGTTTAACGTGTGGGTTAAGTCGATAGACGATCATAATGCAGATCCTCAACAGCGGGCAGAGCTTCCCTCGGTCTAGTAGAGGCCGTTGTTCGTGTTGGTTTGCCTTGGAGCTCGCTACAATTCAACTCGGGCCTATTTCATCGGTTCTTGCGTTGACGATGGAAGTCCCCCACCCCCGAGTGTATGTGGAATAGGTATTAGGAATAATATACTTACATGGTGTAAGTATGAGTATTTTACTATCATCTATCCATTGTTCATATCTATCTACCATTCTACTACATAGTACACTACCACGTACATATATCCAAAGATATGGGTACGATTTTCTGGAGCAGCCTTTAAAGGAGGGCCCATCTACGGTAATGTATTCCCTCGGCCTTTTAACCGCACCCCTCCCTGACGTCGAGCATATCATTGATGTATGTATTTATGTATGGGTATGTACGATGTACACTACTTGTCCTAAGCCTGGAACTCTAGGTCTTCGGGAATCCGTAAGTCTGATTGGTTGACAGAGATCGAGAATTGCCTTCTTTGACCTTCTCTCAAGCTTCTTTTAGCGTCTAGCCCAAACAAATCCCTGACCCCGTCTCGGGGGGGAGATCTCAGGTACTAGGCTCGTCTCAGCGGTCGTCGGCACTGTGGCACAATTCACCCAAGATTTTTTTAGGTACTGTACCTTGTCTTTTTTCCCATTTCCCATGTTTGTACTATTACCACTAGGTCTTAAGTCCTTGTTTTTTGTTGTTTCTTCTGTACAGTTAGGAGGGATGTATGTACAATACATCCCGCATATACCACATTCATACCATATAACTTACCAAGAGTGCTGACGCCCACTTATAAAGCCAACGCTTCGCCGGCGGTCCTGGAGGGTCCACTGCTTGTCTACTCTCTAGTCTCTACCATATTATCGTTGCGCTGCTTTAATTACCCCCGATTTCTTACATTTCTAAATCATTAATATTTCCCTCTTCAGAGAAGTCGGTCGAATCCGGACGTCTCGAGACTTGAATGATACTGTTTCCCAGCTTAGCGCCCTGTTCCTGGCTTGTCTCATATGCTAAGGTATGTATATATATATATATATATATATATATATATATATACCCCTAGCCCAACTCGCAGTCAAAGGGGCTAAAACCATTCCCCCAAATTCTACCCTGCAGCTTCTATCATCATAAGATAGTACCAACCAGATTTTAATTCGGAAAGAAGGAATCGGGTTCCTATGACGATGCTATCGTATGACAACCCCGTTCCGGTAAACGGAAAACACCCGGCTGCAGCTAGCATGGCTGCGACAATGAATACTATGGCCCCGAGTTCAAACCCGATTAATACTGCTACTGTGGGACCGGTAACGTCGAATCATCCCATTACAAAACCCAATGGCCAGCCGGCGCCTAGGTACCATCATATATGGCTAGTTACCGGCCCTGCCGGCTGCGGAAAGAGCACCGTCGCTAAACACTTGTCGACGTCTCTGAACTTGCCTTATATCGAGGGTGACGAGGTATTTCCGATTCACGGCCTATCCCGATCCCGTTACTTTTTACTGAATCGTAACTATTTAGTTCCATCCGAAGGCCAACATTGAAAAGATGGCTAGTGGCATCCCACTGACGGATGCTGATCGGTGGGACTGGCTTACTGCCCTACGAGAAGAGTCTCTCCGACAGCTGGCGTCTGGCGCCGAGGGAGTTGTACTTACATGCTCGGCCCTCAAGCGCAAGTACCGAGATGTCATCAGAGTAGCCCCATACTACTCGCACGACGTTATCCTCCATTTCATCTATCTCCACGCGCCGGAGGACGTGCTTCTGGAACGCGTCGGGCTAAGACAGGGCCATTATATGGGGGCCAACATGGTCCACAGCCAATTCTCCATCCTGGAGCCGCCGACAGCAGAGGAGACAGACGTCATCAGTCTAGACGTGAGCGGTCCCATGGAGGACATCTTGAGGGAGGCCTTAGACAGGGTCCTCTTGAAGATCGCCGAGACTGCATCGAGCTAACATGAGATGGTACGATACAATGCGGCGTGGCATCGTGGAATGGCGGAGGCACACATTCAACGATGGGGGAACAGAGAGTAGATTTTCTTTTAATATGAGATTAGCGTCGGCCATTCACGTGGGGTTGGGAGTTGGTTCCGTCATTCGTACACGGCGCAATAAGAAAGGCATTATTTTTGGGGGGTTGGTGGGTGGGTGATGGAGCCGCTTTCGAGCCAAATTGCATTATGGAAGCGGCATCAGGTGCTGTACAGGACATCGGAGTCTTGGAATCGTTCATATAATTGGTTCATACATATAGAACGATTAGTCACCGCACATATCCTACCATATGTACGGAGGGGCGGGCTGCAGGACCCGCCGCATATGTGTGTGTGCGTGAGTGTGTGTATGTATGTGTATGGGTGGCCGGCCCCATGGTGAAGACATACATGCCTACCCAGTACCTAACATTACGATCTAGAAAGCGAAAGCGACCCTATGACGAAGACGTCCAACTCGCCTCCTTCCTTCCTCCTACCGCCTACCTAGATCCAATGGAGGAAAAGGTCTAGTGCCGGGAATGGACCTTGCGGTGGGAGGAAGAGTAGGGGGAGGGAGGAGGGATTGGGAGGAGGAATCGGGAAGGGAGGAAGGGGAAGGGGGGGCGGTTAGGAGGCGCAGTCAACCCAGATCAAACCAAGACAGGTTTTCCCATCGCCGTCTCTCTCCAGAACCCGAACCCGAGCTGCCCGCTGCGCTGCGCTTTGTTACTAGGCCATTTCTCTAACACAATTTCCCCCCGGGAGGGCACGAGGACATCGCTTTCCCGTTTTATTTATTTTTTATTATTATTATTATTATTATTACATCATTTTTTCCTTCTTCTTCTTCTTCTTCTTTTTCTTCTGCGCTTCTTTACTTCTTCACTTCTTTTCTAATCTACTCTTGTTCTTTTTCTTTCTCCTTTGGCCCAGGAGAGAAGAGGGTGGGAAAAGGCGAGGAAACATACCCATAGACACGCACGCGCATATGAGACTTACATACATAGATACATGCATATAATACACGATATCACATACATATATATATATATATATATATATCTGCCCATCTACCTACCTTCTTATATGCACGTCCATCTCACATTCGGAGGGGGGAGGGGGAAATAACAGAAGAAAAAAAATAAAATAAAAGGGATAGTTATCGGCGACATGAGTAATCAACAAACCCGATCCAACGTCGTTTTTTTTTTATCTCTGTCCCCTTCCCTCCATCATCATCGTCGAAAAAGGTCGCCGGTACGGGTTCGGGGTTCCACTGGGGCTTTGTGTGGGAACCGTAGGATCAAACCCCGTTACGTGCTCTGCTGCTCTCGTATGTGTGTGTGTGCTTACCTACCCTATACCGGTACGTGACAAGGTATTACATCTGCTCTTACAATCAAATATGTGGTATGGTTATGTGTACGTACGACGTACGTACTACGTATGCCTTATATGTATGTAGGTAGGTACCTAGGTATGTGTGTATGTAGGTGGGTAGGTAGGTAGTATATATGTATGTATGGATATAAGGCTACCTGTAAGACTGGATGTAGGGTTGTGTATGCGTGCGCGCATATGTACTTGACATCGTTTTTTGAAACATTGCCTATAACTTATACATCTCTCTCTCTCTCACTGTATGTGTGTATGTGTGTCAAATGTATGAAAGGTATGGGTATGAGTACCTACTGTAATAACCTGCTGCGCCTATATAATGTATGTATATGCATGCATTTACGGGTAGGGCAGTGTAACTACATACAGACATGAAGCTTGGATATGTAGGTTAGTAACTCGAAGTAACCTACCTTGTATGTACGTATATCTTATTATATACAAAGCAGGAGAGAGAAAAAGGTCTACATGTATTATAGGAGGTATTTATATCGTACTTATACACGTACCCCGTGTAAATATTACAAGCAAATGGAATATGTCACATATAATACATGTTATTACTTCTAATTCGAGAGCCGACTTCCAAACATCATTATATTCAAGTTATATTATACTTGGGATTCAGGTCTCTACCGGTAATTACTTCATAATAGCGGTACTCTCGGCCTCCGGGATAAACATGCACCTGTTATACTTATAACTCCCATATAAATTAATCACCAGTCTTATGTATGTATTACATGTAAGATACTAGATGATTAGCCCTTCTTTTTTTATTTTGTTTCTTTTTTTACCATATCCAGCCTCGTGCATCGACATCCGTTTTACACGTTATCCAAGTACGTACGTGGCTGTTCCTCCTTTCTTCGTCGGCGACCCAGTCCCTCATCACCCGCAGCGACTAAACACCCTCTCCCATTCGACGAGCGTCTGGATCCAGCCGAGACCTCTGCAAGGATCCTTGCGCGGGTCCGATAATCGAGGACGTGGGACGGACGGATGCGATTATGTACATGGGGCTAGAGGCTCCTCTCTTTCTGATATCCCTTGGATTGCTTATACGCATGAACACTGCATGCATCGGCATTGTGATGAAGAATCAACAAGGCCGTCGGGTCCAAGAATGGGGGGTGTGGATATTCCCTAACCCAAGAAAAGATGTCTATAGATGGGGGGAAATATATGCTAGGCATCGACGGTGACGTCCCGATTGTTATATATGACATATCATCTTCAAACACCCAAATCAGATCATGCCCGCGAATCCTCCGCACGCAACGTCGCCGTGCGTTACGCAGGTGGCGTCTTCGTCTACCCTAACCCGGCCCGCACGGAGCCCCCCCCCCTTGGGCACCAAACGTCGCCCATCTATCGAAGATGCAGAACCATAACGTCTGGCTCTTCCACAATCTTACGTATGACCTCAGCTGCTCGCGCCAGCGTCGCACCGTCCACGACGCGGTGATCGGCGCACCAGCTAAAGTTGCACACCTGCTTCTTGACGATCTTGTCCTCGGCGTCGAAGGCTGGGACGGTACGCATGCGCCCGACGCCCAGAATTGCAACCTCTTTCTCGACAATAACTGGCGAGACGTAGGTACCCCCGACGTTGCCTATGTTGGACACGGTGATGGTTCCCCCGCCCAGGTCTTGTGGTAATAGTTTCCCGGCTGCAGCCTGCGCCTGCAGGCGTGATAATTCTGCAGCGATCGAGAGCACGCTTCTCGCTCCCACGTTCTTGATCACGGGGACTAGCAGCCCCGAGGGGGTGTCCATGGCGACACCGATGTTGTGCTGGCTGCGGTGGATAAGCGTCGATTTGGAGTTCTCGGAGTTAAGCTCGACGCGGGCATTGAGGATGGGATACTGATGTAACGCCACGGAGACGGCTTTTATTATGAAAGGCAAATAAGATAATTTCGACACTTCCCCCTCCTTTGCTGACCGTGCTATGACTTTGTTAAGTCGGTGCCGTAACTCGTACAGCTGCGTGAAGTCGATCTCGTCTGCATAGAGAAAATGCGGTATGGTCAACGACCGAGTCATGGTTTTGAACATTTGCTGTTGCATATTCGTCAGTGGCACGGCGGTTTCGACCTGCTTATCCGTCTCCGCTGTTATACTAGGGAATAGGCTCGTTGGTTGGACTGGCGGCTTGGGCGAGTCTCTGTCCTTAACAAATCTATAGATATCCTCTTTTAAGACCCTGCCGTCTTTTCCCGTTCCTCGTATTTCCGTTATATCCACTTTTAATTCCTTTGACAGGTGTCGAACCGCCGGAGTTGCTAACGATGCAAACTTGCTCTTCGGCACTGAAGGTGGCTGGAACTCGGATTGCTCACGTGCCGCCGACTCGTTCGCTTCACCCGATGTACTTTGGCTTTTCGTGGGTTGACTTAACGAGTCTCTATTTAAAGGCTCTGATGTCCTATCTGCCGCGGGCTCGGGCGCTGTGAGAGCGTCCAGTTCTTGCTTACTTGCCTCGCCTTGTATGTCGATATCCACGAATGGTTTACCCACTCTCGCCATTTCACCGGCCTCGTAATATAACTTCTTCACAACGCCCGAGAAGCGGCTCGTTATCTCAACCGAAGCCTTATCACTCTGAACCTCACACAGAGGGGAGAATTCCTCTACTCTGGCGTTGGGTTCAACGAACCATTGTATGACCTCACATTCCACGATACCTATATACATCTCAGTACTGGAATGGAAGATATTAGAATTAAGTAGTCTTTACCTTCACCAATATCCGCGAGTAGGACGGGCTTCACGACTTGTAGATTCCCCGTCGAATGAAAGCCTTTCAGGAGAGTAGCACGGACTTGAGATATGGTGGTACGGTTTATACCATAGCGGAATCGCCATGTTGGTCGAATTACGCGAACACCACGTTGGAGGAACATGATATAAGAGGGTATTTGCTTGGAAAAGAAGATGATATGATTACATGTCGGATGATTATGTATTTAGGTAAAAATCATCTAAATATTTCACGATGATGGTGTAAGAGGAAGAAAAAGGATGAATAAGAATTAAGAATAAGAATAAGAATAAGAAAAATAAAATAAATAAAATAAGAAATAGAGAGAGGGGAGTAACTTCCTCGAATATAAAGATCGTATGTAATCAATCAATCAAACTTACCTCGGGAAGTTCTTACCAGGTAAGGAATGATGCTGACCTTTCCAACACGCATCAGGTAATAACGCCAACTGATGAATATATTTTCTCCACATCGAACCGTCGCTAACCGAAATCTGGGGAAACAATCCGATTATGGCCGGTACCGCTGATGTCCCATATCATTGGGTCCTCGACCAAAAAGGTTCCTGCAGCTTTTGTCGGGGTCTCGTAACAAAGGTACGGAGGTACTTAGATATAACATAGTCTTGCTTATCTTTTTTTTTCTTATCAGCTTTTTGAACCTCCAACCTCGACTAAATTTTTTTTTTTTGCGACAGCGACAACGGCAACGACAACGACACCGTCTCGCTGAACATGTGTTATTGACTTTCTATGTTGCCCCTCCGAAGAGAACCATGTCGTTCGCTCGTGGACCCAGGCTCCTATGCCTGGTCTGTCGATCGAGGGCTTTCAGCACCTCGTCCCGGCTTCTAGCCGAGCAAGAGACTACCTCCGCGGCCAAGACCTCCGCCTCGAAGACGAAGACGACGAAGACAAAGCCGGTTCCGCCCAAGGTCATACCTCCCACGCCCTTAGCCGACGCGCCCAGGTCGTACGGGAAGAAAGTCAAGGATTTCACGCCCACGCCGCTGAGTCGGCCGATAGGCATGCCGCTTCCGCCGCGGCCGGGCGAGAACACGGGCATAGACCTCCGGACACTGAAGCAGCGGCGGGACGACTTCATCGACTACGACAAGCACCTAAAGAGGCGAGAGGAACTGTATGGCGCCCCGTCCGCACTTGATTTTACCACGCCCTCGCGGGAGGGGGGGTACGTAGCTAGCTGATGGGAGACCGGGGGCTAACTGTGACGTGCCTGGCTATCTGACAGGAAGAGCAAGATGCTGCGGCCCTACTTCCGCGACTGGACCAACCTGAACCTGCACCAGGGCAAGACCTTCATCGCGCCGCCGCGCCTCTTCAAGGCCGACCTCTCCCTCTTCTTCCCGAACCTGTACGGCCAGACGATGCTGAAGACCGACCGCACCCCCCACGACACCACGCCCGCCCTGCAGGGAAAGGTCTCGGTCGTCAGCGTGTTCAGCGGCATGTGGGCCGAGAACCAGGTCAAGTCGTTCGTGTCCAAGGAGAGCAATCCCGAGCTGGGCCGGGTCTTGGAGCAGAGCGGGGACATGGCGCAGCAGGTCTGGCTCAACCTCGAAGGGAACCTGATGAAGCTGTGGCTCATCCAGCTGTTCAGGAGAGGTATCAGGAAGCGGATCGGCGAGCCGAACTGGGCCCGATACTTCGTCGTGAGGAGAGGGATCACGGAGGAGATCCGGGAGAACATGGGGCTCCTCAATAGCAGCGTCGGCTACGTGTACCTCGTCGACAGCCAGTGCAGGATACGGTGGGCGGGCTGTGGTCCGAGTGAGGACCACGAGCGGGAGGGCTTGGTCAAGGGCGTTCAGAGACTTGTGGCAGAACAAAGGGAGCTCCAAACAAAAGCTGACTAGGTCGTGTACTACCAGATGCCATATATAATGCAAAAAAAAAAAAGATACCCACTCCTGGAAATCGTTGGGGTTAAGATCTCAGTATACGTAATAAGGATCTAAGTCGCGGGGCGCCCCTCGAACTTGACTAAATTGCTACGACGTTTTAATTCTAGTCATTTGATCTCTTTTGCAGCTTGGATATAAGGTATGGATTCCATGTCAGATTTCTTAGTATAAAAGAACGGCAAATAGTCAAGCATATCAAATCTCTCAATTGCTTTCTCGTATGATGTAATAAGAACAAAATCGACGCCGGTCATTAATTTCAGTTGCCACCTCATTAATTGCAGGTAGCCGATTCTCTAGTATGGCCTTTTCCGCTCGTAATATACAACATGCCTGTGAGAGCCGCCCTAAAAAGAAAGCTCCTGAACGCCTTGCAGGGGGGAAAATGATGCGACGGAGCAAGTCTAGGTATTCCCGTTCTGAACTAGACAAAGACAACAAAGCAGATCTTCACCGCGGTCGCCTACAGAAAAAACCAAAAAATAACGAAGCAGAACGCGATGAAGCTGCCCATGATGATGCTGTCCCGTCGCTTCCGGGCCGAGATCTTGGTGATAATAGTGTTTAGGCCGGGAACTTGACTCGCAGCCATGGTAATCCTCCGATTAATATTAGCTAGCGTCTCCCGCTGGACGATAAAGTTGTCGTTGGTGGCGTAGGCTTGGCTCAGGACGCTGTCTACCATGTTGTGGCTGTTGTCGATGCGGTTTCGCTCGTCGAGCATATACTCGGCCTCAGCAGCTTCGGGGTTGTTCGCTCGGTAGGTTTGGATGTCGTCTCGGACATTAGAGAGTAGATTTGCTCGGTTCCTAGCCTCCTGGAGGCTGGAGCGTAATCGCATGAGATCTCGTCTGTGCTCGGCAAGTTTCTCGCGGAGGAGGGAAAGATTGTTCTGTTTAAGAGCGGAGGACGTAAGGCTCGCCTCCGAGTCGAGAAGGCGCGTAAGCTGGCTAACTACGTGGTCCCTCTTCAAAGAATAGTTAGTTTAGGGACCTAATGTAATCGAAGGCTGTTATTTTTCTTGGAAGAGGTCATCATACTTTCTCGAGCATCTCTTCTAACTTGGTCTCCGTCTCCCGTTCCTCTTTGGTCGGTTTCGCCGGGATATTGGGAACGGTAGAGAATTGCGAGTATGTATGAAAAAGTGTCTCGGTCTATGAGTTACTGAATTAGCACAACTGTATAAGCAAGCTAATTATTTGCGCATGGCAGATAGATGTATTACCTGGGATTCTAAAGTCCGGGCTTGCTGCCGCAACTGTGCCCAGCCTTGGTTCCCTGTTGGCGCGGCCATGTTGAAATCTGATATTGGCAAGTGAATTATGAAAAGTGCCAGCTCGAAAAGGTAAAAGTCATCCCTAGACTAGATTGTGGTAGAGGTTGCGCAACGGGCTGTCGTTCAACGTGGGCGTCGCATTAAATAGAGATAATTCGTAGGTTACTAGAAACTAGAGACGCAAACGACGCCTTGTCTGATGAAAAAGGGAAGAAGGAATAAATTGAGAACTCTAAAAGGGTCCTCGATATTTTCTTTCTCTTTTTTTTTTTTTTCTTTTTCTCGTACGTCGTATTATAGGTTGTTGAACAAGAGGATGTGGAGGATAAATTAATACTTGGAAATGATGATGATAGGTAGATTGAAATGGACGTACGACGAGATCCATCATCAATTAGTTCATAAGGATGTACCTATGTACATGGTCCACTTAAACTTGATGCTGCATGTGGTCTATGCATTAAGGTTGTGTGGCTAATACCGATACCTACCGGTCGTCTAAGTTTAGACTAGGTAAAAAATGAAATCACATGACCTAATTCTTCCACCCACAACCCTACCCGCAAAGTAATTCAATTCTTTTCGATCCTTTTACCCAAAAAATTTCTAGGCCGAAAATTTCACAACAAACCTCACGACAAATTAACGGACACTGACCTCAACTCTTTACAACCACACTTATCTTCAAAATGGTAAGTCCTTCAAATAATCTCGATGCGATAATCCATTATGGCTCCAAATGTCGAATTGCGCCATCGCTAATTACTCGTCTTCGTTATTAGTCGACCTCTAAGGTTAAGACCGGACAACTCTGGAACAAGAATAAGAATGATTTACTCAAGACGCTGGGAGAGCTCAAGACAGAGCTAGGTCAACTTCGCATCCAGCAGGTAGTTTCTAGCGGCAGCAAGCTCAACAAGATGTACGTTTCTCCATACCGCTTAGCCGACTCTTCCTATCACGAATCCCTCGAAGATCCCCCATCTTCCCTCGCGACAATTACAAGATTCGGAAGAGGGAGGGGCGCATACATGGAATATTCACAGCTAACAATGCCATTCATTTGTCTCGTAGCCACGATCTCCGAAAATCTATCGCTCGTGTCCTTACCGTCGTGAATCTTAAGCAACGATCGCAGCTCCGCCTATTCTACAAGAATAAGAAGTACCTTCCCCTCGACCTCCGACCTAAGCAGACCCGCGCTATCCGTCGTCGCCTGTCACCTGAAGAGAAGGCGAAAACTCTCGAGAAGACGCGCAAGCGCGCCGCGCATTTCCCCCAGCGAAAGTACGCTGTCAAGGTACGCTAAACACCCGCAGCCGAGTTCTATGATAGGACAAGAGAGAGGGATCACTGGGGATTCGAGGACGTCGAGCTGACATATCACTTGTAATCTGCAGGCTGCTTAGATGATGGGTTTTTTGTTGTGGTGAGAGGGAAAGGAGGACGCTTATTGCGGTGGTGGACGGGCGTCGTGGTCATTCCGTAAAAAAAAAGGAATCCTGATATTCGCATGGCATCACACGGCTTTTTCGGTTCTTAGGTGTTTTCGAGGTCACACTTTTCAGCCAATGTCGCTGCCCAATGCAAAACAAAAAAAATACCTGGCTTTTTTGCCTTCGGGCGCTGAACAAAACCTATTCTTCTCGAGTACATGTGATTTGTTAATAGACGGGCCACGAGAATAACTCTTCTCGCGTTAAGAAAGGGGGGAGAGGGGAGGAGAGAAGGTGTCGGGTCTTTTGCAGATGGTATGCATATCCGCGGCGTCGAAATAGCACTTCTATTCAAGATGTCACAACTACCATAATATCGTCGCCACCCCCTCGCCCCGTCCTCACGTAAACCTTAGCCTACACGAGAAGAAGATGAAGGGACCTTCGTATTGTACGTACAAGTAAACCAATCGTCATCGCCGCCCGAGGACGAACGCCGCGGACGGTAGCTGCCAGGTACCACCTAGGTACCTAGTCTTCAGATTCGAGTATATCTTGTCAGAAGGTAAAGACATGAGCATGGACACTAGGGGGCATATGATAATGTGGTGCTAAGTTACAGGAGGTAAGGTAGGGTAGGGTAGCAGGGCCGGATTATAGGACCGTTTCTTAGAAACGGGAGTATATGATCGAGATATCTACTTCGTTGACTAGGTACCTAGCCTCGCTTCGCAGACGCCATGCGGTAGGTATGAGCTAGATCTAAGATTACTGTGCACGTAGGTTATGACTGCGACTACGATTACATACCTCCTACCCAGGTAGGTATACACGGTAGTCAATTCACACGACTCTGGAATGGGATTTAGAATCTAGATTCTCAAAGAGAAAAAAAAAAGGACGCTTGATTTGTAAACTCAAATGCTCGCTACCGACCATGCCGCTTTTTGATGCCTTTATATATGGCCTCCTGAGATTCGCCTGTACCGAACTCCCTTAACCCGTTTACCCCCAGAACCTTTCACGCTATGCGCCACGAACCTTCCTATGACCCCAAATTCCAATCATACCGAATGCCCCCTTGCAAAGGATATGCTAAATTTTCATTCATGTTTTGATACATCCCATATTGCGGACTAGAGGCAGAAGCATTGTGTTGGTTGACGATAGAGGAAGTATGATACATCCAAGGATTCTATACTTGGACTGGAGTTTGTTGTTCATTGTGCGGAGAGATCAAGTCATGGGGCGTCGCCGGCGAGGCAGGGGATAAGGAGGATGACGCGGCTGCTGTCCGAGTCTTCTGCTTCTTCTTCGACCTGTCGTGTCCGGCTTGGTGTCTTCGGAGTTGGTCGATCCGGATAAACTGGCTTTTGCAGCCAGGCTCCTCGCACTTGAATCGGAAATCCGGGTTGTGAGTTCTCCGGTGCTTCGAAAGGTTTGACGATTCGCAAAACCGTTTGCCGCATATTTCGCATTGTAGCGGCTTGTCACCGGTGTGAGTGCGCTTATGCATAGCTGCTTCGGATTAGTTCATTTGTTATTGATAGATTTAATACAGAGATGGACACGTACTCAAGGCACTCTTCTGCTTGAATGATTTACCGCAGCCCTGGAAGTCGCATTTATACGGTGTTTCGCCTGTATGCGTCCTCACATGTTGGTCAAGGGCTTGCTGTGCCGAGAAGCCCTCGCCACAGATCTGGCACTTATGCGGCTTATCTTGGTAATTATTAGTGTTGTCTAAGGAAGTTAAAGGCTGTCATGACTTACAAGCAGTATGGGTCGCAAGATGTCGCCGTAACTTGTTACGAGAGGCGAATGCTTGGTCACCAGGTCGAGGACAGTCGTGCCAGAGGCAGAGATATTTTGTCTTGCTTGAGAGTAACGAGATATGGTCGTTACATAAGTGTTCGTGGAGAGATAAACTGCTGTCACATACGTGACCACATAATATCTCGGCTCCTGGTTGTTCGGAGGGGATTTTCCATTGACATATAAACTTAGCTGCAATGCTACTATCCCCTTGAGATTCTTCTAGTTGGGGCGACGGAGAGTTGATTCCGGGGGTACACGAAAGACTGGGGGGCGAGTGGATAGGTAAGGATAGTTGTTGTGTGGGAATTTGCGAGTGACTAGGCGTAGGAAAGTAATGACATCCGAACTGTGGGACATCATGCTGTTGCTGCATGTTATTTGCAGCACCTGGCGCGCTTAGATCCCGCAAAGTGATAGCGACGTCATGCTCCGTGTTTGTATGATTGCACGGCTGATCGTGTACAGTCGAGTTAATTTCTGGCTGCGTAGGCTGTGTAGGATTGTGCCAGCCTGGTTCAATCATCCACATCTCATCGAGAGATTGGGAAGCATGGTCGAAACAGTGTAAATTGTCACATGGCGTCCCATCGCCCGAACATGCCTCTTCTTGGCAGACTTGCGTGGAGCAACAGTCGCTCGAACACGAGTATTTACTACAGTTCACGGACGTACAGTCGTCAGGAACCGTGTGCTGTGAGGAAAATCCCAGGTCTGCAGTATCGAATTGACCGCCCACGATAAATTCATTGCTAGGATGACAGGACTTGGATTCGTGACCTAAATAGCATCTCGGATCCACAACCCCCATACTCCCCATACCCTCCATATCCGGAAAAATATCCGAATAAGAGTGGTTGAGATGATTCAAATGTTGGGAATCAACCGCTGATAGGTGGTAAGGGTAGGGAGGATTTGGCATAAGGGTACGTGATCGTGAAAGGTAGGATGGGCCATACATGTTTTGGTGTATAGCCTGTGAATTGAGCGAACCCATGCATTTTCCGAGACATGAATCATCGTGAGACGTGTGAGAGAGGAATAACGATGAAGGTTCTATGGTATCAAGAGACGATGGACTGAAGGGGAACTGAGTATCAAATCCATGCGCGCTCGACGCAATAGAATTGGTGAGTCTCTCTACCGAAGGTGACGAGGTAAGCGAGGGGATATTATAGACCGAAGAGTCATTAGGATCCATCAACTTGTCCCCGCCTCCATTTTCTTCGTATGCAGCCATGGCGCGTGCTCTACTCGAACACACCACGGCCCGGCAAGACCGACGGCCTTTTGGCTGCGTAATCTGATGTCAAAACGGGTTGTAGTCCTTGATCTGAGACCTGAATAGGATTGGTCCAGGTAGAACAAAGTGTTAGAAATTAATTGTTATACCTGTGATAGACACTGGGTGGATTGAGGATAGGTTGCACAATTCTTTTGATAAGTAGAGTAGATACTGGAGGTAGGAAAGGTTCTTCAGGGTTGGTGTGTAAGTATAACAGAGGGGAAAAAAAAAAAGAAGAATAAGAAGTGAAGATAGAAATGTGTGGGTAGACGGTACATGTACAATTCTAGGTCGAATAATGAGAACCTTGATGGTCGGGGTCGTTGACAATTTGTAGCCGCAGTTACGTATTGGTTGTGCTTGCTGTATGTAGCTTTTTTAAAGTTCGCAACGTTTTTTTTAATGTTCTTTAGCCCAGATGCCTTTTATACATACCTTATATATAAGTACAGTACATATAGAGTACATTAATACAATATCGATAGATTTTATATGTATAATGTATAATATAAGTACCTCTAATATACATATGTATAAACATCAATTGAAGGTAGGATAGAATAACTGTATTCTTACTAAAGAAAACGTCGGTCACCTATGAATTTGTTCGTGCATTTTGGTATGAAACGCAAATGGGCTCGAGAATGTGTCTGTCGGGGTATTAGCAAAATATTTGCAAAATATCTGCAAAATCTACCAGTAGGCATTTTTTCTTTGACCGCTGACCTTAAAGCTTGTCCAATGATTGGACATGGATTTGCTAGGTACGTGGGGTTTTGGTTCGTATGAAGATACGGGTAGGATACCACCGGCCATCAAGGTTCTAACGTTCAAAATGTTCTGATCCACACACAAAAATATTGAATATTATTGCAAGTGGTTTATAAGTAGGTACTGTGTAGCATGTGCACGGAGCACATATACATGCATTATGATGTACTTACGGATACGCAGATTAAGATGCTGTACATAAGATTGTGCTGCAAGGCTTCCAGGTTCTTGATGATCTAAAATTGATCCAAGAGTCTGGCTGAAAAGTAGGGGTACGTATCAATACCTATATATGTACCTACAATGTATGGACTCATCAGGTACCTAGTACCTACAAGATCCCTTTTGCCCCTCTGTGTGCGTCATAACCATTAACATGCTTCAGGGTACTTGTCGCAGTTTGGAAGTGTAATTACCAATGTGTATCCAAGTACCCTCTTATTTTCATTACCTACACCTACATAGACAGCTTATCTAAATTCTGCTTAGGTAATTATCAGATAGCCTAGACGGGGGAAGCCTTATGACGAGGGCCCGGTCTCTTGAAGCTGAGCCTCTAAGCCTCTAAGCCTTCATCGTTCAACCTTGCGTCACCTACCACAAGCCTCAAGGTAACACCCGTCCCGTAAAACCCTATGCCACCCGCCCAACGGTCAGCCCTGACATCCCAAGCACGTTCATACCGATATATACCTTATATATCTAGACCCAGATACGATCCCAACACTAGCTTTGTCCCAGCTTGCTTCCCCTAAATTTCGTTGAAGCCTACGCGTCTGCTATCCTTTTTTGGGGGGGGTCATATATATCCGCGACTTTGAGTTCTGTCTATTCGTTGGAGCTAAGTAAGAGAGTACACAGAGAACCCACAACGACGACGACGGTATAACCACCTCGCAGCCCTCGACCCTTCCCGCCCAGAAGATGGGGAACTCCTGCGGCAAGCCGGACAGCGAGAACTTCTCCCAACCAGGCCGCGTCTTAGGATCCGCCCCGCCACAACCCACGCGCGCGTCCGTCCCGCCCGGCGTCGGCGTCGGTGTCGGCAGCAGCGGACCTCGGACCTCAGACAGGTCCGGGGTAGCCTTGCCAAACCCGCTGCATAACAACAATAAACACAATAACACCAGTAATGACAACACCGGCGTCGATTCGGACGAAGCTCGGAGACGAGCCGCCGAGGCTGCAGAGGTTCATTACCCCCCTTCGCCCCTTGACCAATCTAACCGTCCCCCCTCCTATTCTAAACTTTGACACGTCTGCAGGCACGAGCGAAAGCCGCGACCTCCAAGCCGACCGGGAAGCTGGGCGCGCAGCTGGCGGCGCAGAAGAAGCAGACGCGCGGCGACACGTTGAAGGAGCTTAGCAATAACGAGATCAGGCAGCGAGATGCCGACGAGGCGGCGCAAGCGAGGTCTCACAACTAGCTCTACACAGACACACACACACATACACACACATACGTACGATAATAGCACGCGGGAATCAGAGGAGGTTGGTTAGACCTAGGTGCTTTACTTCCAGATATAATTCATTAATCGAACTAGGTCTATGGGATTTTCTTATCTGGCAATTGTCTTCGCCGTCCAGCTTCGGCCGTGTACGTCCGAGGCTCGTTTTCACGATAAATGTACATATTAAACGCCAACACTACGATGTAAATAGACAGCAGCACTTATCTTCACCCATCATCATCATCACCTTGTCCTATAGATCTATCAACTCGGCACGCTAAGCCCGTAATCAAGCTTCAGTGCTCATGTAACAGTATACCGACCACCGATAGGAGCCCTGTTGTCCGCGTCAGCCGCTGCTATGGTGCCTTCTTTCAGCAGACGAGTAAGCTCAGCCATGGCATTGGCGACCATCAGTTCTGTATCGCCTTCCACCAGAATGTAAAGCTTTGGTTCGCCATCGGGTGGCACTTTTTCCCCAGGCCGATAGAAGGTCCCCTTGTTTGTGATAGAGGTACCAGTAGCTTCGAGAATCTTGGCGACATTGGTCCGATTAGTGACAGCCCAGCGAGCTTTCTGCGGGAAGTCGTTGATTTCGAGGGTTGCGTGGAAAGCGCCGGCATCGGGTCCTTTATTGTCGATCGGTTGGCCCGGCCTGAGCTGACCGGCCCGGCCCAAGCGAGCATTGATGGCATTGATGGCAGACGAGACCTTGTCCAAGGGATTGTTGCCGCTCGAAGATGGTGCAGCATCTTCCCGCTTATGAATGGTAAATTTCGGTTCAAGGTCAATCTTCGGAGCGGCGTCGCGAGAGATGATGCCCGAAGCGGCCGTCTGGATGGCCGTCAATGCTTTATCACCCTTCTTCTCCTCGCCACTCTTCTTCTCCTCTTTCTTCTCCTCTTCCTCCTCGCCCTCTGTCCTATGTGACTTTCGCTCTCTCAGACGGGCCGCTTCCCTCTCCTGGTCAAGGCGCTCCAGTCCTTTGCCGCCAAAGCCCGATTGATCCTTCGCCTTGCCGGACTTGACTTTGTCCCTGAACGCTTTACGCATTTCGTCTAGTTGTGACGGTACTGGCTGGCCGCTCTGTTCTAGGGCCTTCGCAATTCCTGGGGCACAGTTCTCTTGATCACCTGTCACGAAGGTGACGGCTGTCCCCTTGTTACCGGCACGTCCGGTACGGCCGGCACGATGTACGTAGTCTTCGAGGTGATTTGGCGCATCGTAATTGACGACTAACTTTAGCTGCTTGACGTCAAGACCGCGAGCCGCCACAGATGTGGCGATGAGAATGGGAACGATGCCATGTTTGAAGTCCTCAATGGTTGAATCTCTATCAATCTGATCTTTTCCACCGTGAATTGACATGCAAGGGTAGCCTTTGCGCATCAGCTCTTTTAACAAGTCGTCCGCCTTCTCCTGGCGCTCCACAAACACTAAGGTTCGGGCATCCTCATCCTTATCGTAAAGCTCACCGAGGAGCTCAAGCAGGCGGACGAATTTGGTGTTTTCTTCTCGAATTTCAACGACTTGAGTAATTTCGGGAGCAACGACGCTTCTCCCCCCTACTGTTATCTCTACAGGGCTATTTAAAACCTTCTTAGCCAGCGCGTCCATGATGCGTGGCATCGTGGCCGAGAAGAGAATAGTCTGACGGTCTGGTCGCATGTTTGCGAATATCTTCATCACTTGGGGTTCAAACCCCATGTCAAACATTCTGTCTGCCTCGTCGAGAACAACGTATGAAACTCTCTTCAAGTTTGTTACACGGCCCTGATTGGCTGCTAGCAGATCAATCATACGGCCTGGCGTGCACACGACGATTTCTGCGCCCCTCTTTAACTCAGCGATGTGGTCTTTGATGGGCGCACCCCCATATGCACATACCGCCCGGAGGTTCATCGATTTTAGGAACGGCTTGCAGTCTCGGTGTATCTGAGTAGCTAGTTCACGTGTAGGAGTCATAATCAGGCTAATCGGCCCATCGTTCTCCTTAAGAGGTTGTTGGTCCTTGATATGTCTGAACATGGGTAATAAGAAAGCAATCGTTTTTCCTGAACCGGTCTTCGCAACGCCGATAACATCCCGACCAGACATTATGGCAGGAAATGCCTGCATCTGGATCGGTGTAGGTTTGTCGAATCCCAGGCTGCTGATTATATCAAGCGTTTTTCGCGACAATGCGCATTGTGACCATTTCTGGACTGGCTTCGGGACATCCTTACCAGATACCTTGATACCATCTAATTCGACACGCAAATCTGCTAGTTCGGCTTCTGTCATCTCTGATAGCTCAGCAGGTTCAACCCAAAAATTCTTACGAACAGGTTCTAGGTTAAGTTTATTATAGTCGATGGATGGGATGTCTTTCTTTCTACGGGCCTTTGCCGCGATAGCCAAGAACGAATCAGGGTCTACATTCTCGTTCCTATAGTCATATTCATCGTCGCTAAAGTATGCTTCAGGCTCTTGCGAGTCTTTGCTCTTCGGATTGAGGCTTGGCCTGGGATGTTTGTCCACGGCGGGTTTGGTCTCGAGATCGTTCATGAAGGCGTCTAGAGGATCAACATCGTCCTCGTCAACTTCCATAGGATCAGTTGAATCGATGGCTTGAGTGATGCCGTTCGTCTCCAGTTCTGTTTTCTTTTCGTCCTGGTCGATTTGCATCTCTGTTGCATGCTGAGCATTTTCTTGCGCAATACGTTCCTCTCGCCTCTCTTGAGCGGCTCGGGCGGCGGCGGCTTCTTCTGCCTCATCACCCACGAAGTGATCTGCATCGTCATCGTCGTCCTCTTCGTCCTGGTTATCATAGGGCGTATCATCAACGTCGCCAAGGGGCAGAGAGGGTAGCTTAGCAAGTTTCCTATCGGATGCCTCTTCCTCATCAAGCATCAATTTCCGCTTTTGCGAAGGCTTCTCGGCTTCCGCAGCTTGTTTGTGAAAGCCGAAACCGCTTGTCTTGATCCTACTCTGCGGAAGAGCAGAGACTGCAACAACACGGTTAGTAGCTCCGAGATGGACGTGTTGACGGGGATTCTCACCACTTGGGCCCTTCGTTTCAGGAGCAAAGCTCGAGGACGGCTGACCAGCGACGACGCCTAATTTGGGAGCGGTAGTAGAAGGGTGGGCTTTGGGGGCAGATTTCTTAGCGATAGCTTTAGGATCGAATTTACCGGCATACGGTGTTGCCGGCGAGGAAACCTGGACATCATCAGGTGACGCCGGTGCCGGGGAAGCTCCTGCTGGGATTGTATTAGAGGGTACAGTGTTAGCCTTCTCGTCCATCTCGGCAAGAAGCTTCCGAGTTCCACCTGGAGTCGGCTGTTTCTGTTTCTCCTTCTCTTCCTGCTTCTTTTTCCATGCTGCTAGCTTTGCGAGACGTTCGGCCTTCTTATCGGCATCAGACTGAGCGGGAGCAGGTTTCGGTTTCGAACTTGCCTGCATGCGTATGTTAGCTTCTGTAGTAGATCACACATGTTTTTGAAGCACATACGTCCGAAGTCTTGACTTTGGCACCATCGTTGGGTGCTGGGGCTCGTTCACGGCTATCACCTCGCCTACTGCGTGCATGTGAGTCAGCAGTACCTTCGCGTCGTCCTCTACCTCGATCACGAGAGTCATCTCGCCTGCTTCGATGATCTTTGTCCCCGTCACGATCGCGGTCGCGGTCACGGTCACGGTCGCGGCTTCTACGCCGGCGAGGCTCGGAAGACCGGTCCCTTTCTCTATCTACAAAACGATCGCGCGACCGTCTGCGGTCCCTAGCACCTCGATAGTGGTCGTCATCTTGTCGATCTGCGGAGCGGTCACGTCGGCGGAAATCATGGTCTCTGTCCCGGTCCCGGTCGCGAATCCGACGCTGCATCATGTAATTGTCAGTTTGGTGGATATCACTACGTTCATAGCGTCGCCTTACATCATGAGGGCTGCGAGTGCGGCTCCGACGCCTTGAATCTCGTCCAAGGTCTCGACGGTCCCGATCCCGATAACGTTCGCGATCTCTTCTGTCCTCATCTCTGCGATGTCTTCTTGAAGATTGCTGGCTTCCTGCTGGAGTTGGTGAGCGTGAGTCTCTGAGCCGAGCCATGATTTTTATATATATTTTAGGTCTTTCAATATAGTGCGGCTCGGTGGCACTACAATGGTGAGAGCTACCAGAGGACTCGGGGGACGCTTCAGCTAGAATAGCTAGACGACCAGACTGAATAGATGGATCACCTAGTATATTGAAGCTTGTATGGTATTTGCGCCTTGGTTATAGGAGTGATTTAATTTTTGTCGGATCTGGATATGCTTCGAACTCGAAAGGGGATAATAGTTGATAAAATAAATCGACAATTAGTATAACTTCTAGGTTGGTATTGGTACGTTCATGAGTCAAGTAATAACTTGAAGTAATGTCAGGTCATTTTTCGATGTTGATGTTGGATTTGATAAAAATCTTACTTAAAAGGTCAAAGTTGAAAGAACTGGTTCCGTATCTACTAGCGTACATATGTAAGGATACATAGTACGTAAATATCAGATATCTCGTGCTTTATGTAAAAACGGCTTAGAACCTTAACAAAGATGTGGCTTGACAATACGTATGTAAGTGCACACAGTCATTCATAACTGTGGCTGAAGGCTGAATAGCACACTACCTACCCCAGGTAGGTAGATTTTTTATACTACACATGTATGTACATATAGGTACTGGGTCTGGTAGGTAGGTACATACTACAGTACATTTATGAGGTACACATGATGGATGTATGTAACAGTTTGAACTGCATGACGCCAAGTACTTCTGTACTATGCAGATTTTAAATGGAGCCGAGCTAAATTAACTTTCACCTTCCCACCTTCCCACCTTCCACCTCCCACCTCGCACAACTGAAAGCTTTCAAGCCCAAACGGAAAGAGCTTTTAATTTAATATCGCGTGTAAAAAATAAACACCAGCACCAATTGCGATTAAATTTTTTATCTTCTTCCATCTCAATCTCAACCACATCCTCATACTAATCAGTTCATCTTGAAGTACCTCTGTCGGGGTTTCCTCATCCTCCCCTCCATCGTATAAGAAAAATTATTTTCTTTTCTTTTCTTTTCTTTTTTTTATTTCCTTCCCAATCAATTGCCCACTATGCTCTCTCTCATAGGACGTGCTGCGATCAAGCGCGTGGTTTCGACCAATGTCGCTGCGTCACTTCGCCGTACTGCAGTGCCCCGCCTGGGTGCCAGTTCCTTGGGATATGGTCGTGACTTTGTTCGGGGCTTTGCGACCCCTACAGGATCCAAGGCTGCTGCTGCTACTACTACTACCAAGCGTGCCACGAAGGCTACAGCTACCAAAGGACGTACCAGCACCACCAGAGCGACCAAGGCTAAAGCAAGGACTGCTAAATCAACCGCGTCCAAGCCTAAGCCCAAGTCCAAGACAGTCAAGGCAAAAGCAAAGTCCAAGGCAAAGGCCAAACCCAAGGCTAAGAGCAAGCCCAAGGCTGGGTTGAAGCGCAAATCTAGACCCAGGGCAATGTCCCCGGAGAAGAAAGCTATTCTTGAACGAAAGACACTCAGGAAAGCAGCCTTGTTAGATGAGCCTAAGACCCGTCCTGACACCCCATGGAAGGTCTTCTTAGTTCAACAGTTAAAGGGCTCAGGCGGTGGTCCGGATATTATCCGAACCAGGATGCCAAACTTGAGCCAGGTTTATAAAGATCTCCCCGCCACTGACCGCCAGGTGAGTACTCCATTAAAAACATTATTTATGCTATGTCATATCAAATGCTCTAACAATATCTAGCGCCTTGTCCGAGATGCCGACCAGAATAAGGCCGAAAATGAATCAGAGTACAAGGCTTGGTTAGAGACTTTCACTCCAAAACAGACTCACGAAGCCAACAGGGCCCGCCTGACCCTGAAGAGAAAGTACAACATTCCTAAGGGAAGCGTCAAGAGTATCAATGATGCTCGCATTCCTAAGAGACCTCTCAATTCATACAGTCTGTATACGAAATCGAGGTGGGCCTCTGGTACTTTCCGCGATGTCCCTATCGTCGAAGGATCCAAAACTATTGCCCAGGAGTGGAAGAATATGCCAGCTACGGATCGCCAAGTAAAACACCCCGCGCCCTCTATCCTCTAAGTCACTATTACAAGAGCTAACCAATCATTAGCAATACGAAGATGCGGCAGCTGCGGCTGTAGAGCAGTACGCACAGGAAGTCCTATCGACCCTTGAGCGACCGCTCTACCGAAGATCCGCGGCCACCAACATCTAAGCTACCACTTTCCGAGCTGGCGCCTCTCGCGACGTAGCCAGAACCTAGACACGGTAGCTCTGAATTCAGTAGTTGATAGACGATTTGCTTTCCCGACCTTGTTCTTTCTTTCTTCCTAGGTGAAAAGTCTTTCCTCGAGCTTGGGGATGCTGTGCTCCGCACCCTCGCTAGGATGTCTTGGTCTTGGTGGTGACGTTAGAGAATCTCCCGTCCTCGCGCTTTCTCTCTGTCTCTCTCTCTAGGGAGGGCGGGTTTAAGTTACAGATCTGGCTGCTTACGACGGCTGTACTTTTAGTTTCTCCAGTCTCTTAATGCATTAAGTTCTCTTTTTGCTTTTTTTTTTTTTTTCGCCTCCCTACTTTCTCTACTTCTCTTAGGTAAATCGTTCCCGTTCTAGACAACTCTCTACTACTAGTGATATGAAACCTATCAGATTTATCATCGGGAAACATAAGAAGTCGAGTCGTCGTGTCAAGGTAGGAAGTGTATATTCTAGTAGTCTTAGATCTCCTATCTTACCCTATCCTACTTAACTCTCATCTTATTGCTAATCCTTTAACTGCTTCTCTAAACCAACGACTGACTGATTAATCCCCACCCACCACCCACTCATCTCATCTCATCTCCATCTCATCTTCATCTCATCGTCCGTCTCAGCTCACGACGACGATCTCGCGTCCCTCGTCATGACGACGACAGGGACGCCTCATTGCCGACGTGACAGCAGCAGTCGTGTGGAGGACGCACGGCGGCGGCGGCGAGGCAGAGAGGAGGAAATGGGGGGCGGCGGCCCCAGCAGTAGACGCGGAGGCGGGCGAAGGCGGGGTCCCTGGCGCACCAGACGCCCCAGCCAGCGGCGCCGGCGCCCACGTAGCCGGCCAGGTACGCCCACGCGTCGCGCCGCGCCGCCGCCTCCCAGCCCGCGCACTCGACGACCCAGCACCCGCGCTCCGACGGCCGCAGCGCCCGCCGCGTCTCCCGCGGCCGGTACCGCCGCGCCAGGCCCAGGTCCCGCGCCAGCCGCTCGAGCCCCGCCGTCACGAAGCTCCCCGGGTCCACGCGCGCCGTCGACGTCGGCGCCGGCGCCGGCGCCACGAGCTCCAGGCTCTCGTACGCGTACCCGTCGTGGTCTTCGAGAAGCGTGGCCGTGGGGGCGGGGGCGGGGGCGGGGCGCGCGTCCGGCGCCGTCGTCTTTGGGCCGGCGTCGCTCGCTGCCCGCGACGGGGCGCCTGGCTTATGTCGTTTGGCTGGCGCTGGCTCGGAGTCGGCTCTGGCGATGGATGAGGGGGCTGGCGAGGTTATCACGATGGTCTCCTCTATTACGTCGTCTTGCGTTCCAGAGCCTTGCGCCTGATCTTGTGCGAAGGATCCCTGAGCCTCGCTCGGGCGCTTCATCTTGGGTAGCCTCCCAGAGTTAAAAGGGTTGCATTGAGGTGTACACGGCACGATGGAAGGCGTGTACGAGGCTGGTGGGGCTACTGGTCTATCCACGGAACTGGCGAGAGTAGCTTTCTGGGAAGGGTTCTCATGGGTGGCACGTTCACCGCTCTCTGGAGAAGTGGCCTTTGGAGACGATGAAGGAGGTTCGAAGCTTTGGAGAAAATGCTCTAGGACTCTTGTGGGGGAGGCTAAGGTAGAAATGACGGTGCTTCTCGGATATGAATCTTGCACTACACTTGACGGTGTTTGCTGTGGTGACGGTGTCGTCGGCGTTGGTGTCGCCGCCCCTTCTACATCGTTGGCAGGCTCATTCTGGGGTATGCTCTTTGTGAAAACCCGAGGTGACCAGACATTGTCAAGAACGCTGTAGAATGAAGCCTGGGGCGACTTGAGAGATCCTAGTAGTCCACTAGATTGAGGGTCTATGGAGATGCGTTGTGCATGATCCTGTTGAAATACTAGACCGCCATCATTGTCGCCTGTTGTTGAGTACCCTCGGCCAAGTAAATCGAATTTACGGGCTGGTTGGAAATCAACATACGAGGCAGCGAAGGTCCGATACCGAGCATCATCGATTGCCCTGCTTGGGGCACCGATATGGATCAGGATTTCCACTTCTGACTGCCGTTCCATTTACTTTATAAGGTTGTATGCATGAGGTACCAAGAGAGTATCTCGGCGAACGAGATCGCTCGACAAGTGTGAAAACAAGCGAGATAGATGTTCGAGATAAGTATATAATTCCAAGCCACTCCGCACTGGTCCGGATAATAATAATAATAATAATAGCAGGGAGAATTTCTTGATAGAGATTAGGCTTGACCAATGTGTAAGTTAGCATATAAGACCGTAAAAGTGTAATGGTTCTGGTTTTTATTGTTGTTGTTGTAACTTTTAAAGGTTGTAATTGAGTGTAAGCGGCAGGATTTAATGTTGTACCTTTCATGTAAGTAAAGGAGAGTGACAGGTGCCAGTGCTTAGAGCGCCAGCTGCACCAGTGTCATGTGATGGGAGAAAGATTGATTACGTGCCTAACTTCATAATGTACGTACCGATATGTAAACTTTACGTTGTAAACCTGGAGCTCGCGCCACCCCGTTCCCTGAACATCGTCTCCTAATCTTCAATTGTATTAGGAAAAGGGGGAAATCATGTTAATGAAATAATTCAGCGTATTAACATACGTTGGAGATACAAAGGTAGTCACAAATATTCACAGTATTAAAAGGAGCAACATTATTATCATCTTGTCATCTAATACTGCAACTTATGCTGCACATTAATAAAGCCAACAGCAGCACAGTAATTTTCCCTAACATACCCTCGGGTAGAGAGAACATTGGATATGGGGGAAAATGGTAGCTATGTAAACAGGTATGCCTGTGATTTATTTGCCGGTCTGTGAGACTTTTTGTAGACCTTTACACCATCTGCCCTCTATGTCTCGAGATCCCTTTTCTCCGGAAGAAGGAATATGCATCGAACCCTTCCAATGGCAACACCCCTCAAACAATGCTGTTGTACAAAACTTGAAAACTTGATCGATGCAACTGTCCCTCTGCCCTCCTACAATCCAGACCAATGCCTCTCTATCAACCATGGCGCCTTTGGTATATGCCTCTACTTATACAACAACAGAGGTTTGAGTAACGCCGAACGGGGGAAGAAAAGAAAAAAGAATTTTGCTATGCGAGTAAGTCACAGGTCCTGAAACTTCATCCAGCCTATTTTCGTCGATTATGACAGAAGGTTGCGCAATGAGGCATTTGCACTGGCCCCGCTAGCAGGCCGACTGTCGTTGGGTCGTGTAGAGACGTTGTTGCTTAGACTCGGTTCACGACTCGTTAAGATCCCCTCTCGGGAAGGTGGGCTTCCGTGTGGGTTCAAGAATGGCGAGCGTGACCCGAGTAGTCCCTGGGAAAAGGAATGCTCCGAGGCCCGCGGCGGGGGGCTGCCGTTTGTGAGGCTGTGGATGGAACTATGTGTCGAATGATACGACGTCATATATGGAGATGCGCCATTCTGAACCGGAGGAGGACCTCGTAGAGGCGGTGATTGGAGGATCCCGTCGAGCACGGGCCCTATCTGAAACTGAATAGGCATCGGCATTGGAGCTACCGGAGCTACCGGCGGTGGCCGGAGGTCGCGGAGATGATTATGGTGTATTGGGCTTGGTCCACCAGGGTTGCCGTTTATCTGGTGGAGGGCCGGCGGATGTTGAGTCGGGCTACGATGCCAATCCCCATAGGAGGTGCCGTGGGGCGGGTAATGGTGCACAGCTACGGGAGGTCCGCCGGGAATTGCCATCGGATTTGGCCCAGTATGGGGGGTTGTCAGCGGCAACGGAGGAGGGACGTTCGTAGCCGGAGGATGTAACGGTGGCGCAGCGATTGCCGATGTAGCCGATGTAGCCGAAGATGCCGTTCCTTGTGATACAGGAGCTCTTGGTCCCCATGAATTTCCTAGATCCGCAAGCCTATTCACAGCATGTGACACATGGGGTGCGTGGTTCGCTGAGCTGGGGGGGATGGAGAGGGGGGGAGGCGCCCGAGAGGGCTCGTTCAAAGCCGGCCCATCCACTTTCGGCGGTTTGTGAGGTGCGAGTTTGCGGTTATCCCTCTTACACTTATGACACTGCACGCTCCTTTGAGCAACGAACTTTTGCGCCTCGCTACTGAGATTGTCGCCGTACCCATTTGTCAGGATCCTCTCTTGGCTCTTATCAATAGGCCACCACATCGGGCTGACATCAATACCGCAAGTAATGCACACCTTGTCACCGCACTGAGGAATAACGGAAACTGCATCGTTAGCATTGTCGATCGAAGATGCCCTCTGTCCTGTCAGTGCTGAGTTGGACACCGTCGCAGTCGATTGTCTTCGATTCAGGTTCGCTTGGGTCGTGACGGTAGGCGTCTTGGTGGCGAAAGTAGCTAAATTTGCCTTGCGAACGTTACCTGTCAAGGCGAGGTCTGCTTGCTTGTAATTCTGCACGTAGAGCTGCAAGACGTTCGCGTAATGGTGATCCTTGCTTTGGCCCTCAGGCTGAGGTACAGCATCGTGCATGCGATGAATGCCTTTTGGGGAGGTATGCTCCTTGCACCAAACAGCTGCTGACATTATACCCGTCTCCCCTCCAATCGTGACAAGGTTGTGCTGGTCCCGTCTGGAGCCCTTCACGGGCGTAATCTCGAAGCCGAGCAAATAACCATTCTGATGGGCGCATTCCACATGGACTAGTCTACAGTCAGCACCGGGATATACGAGCCAGCTATTTTAAGTAACTATACTCACCGGGGGCGCGACATTGATGACAGGCCACACATGCACCGCCTTTCTGCTTACACACCTTGCAGACCTCGTCGAATCTGGTGCGTGGGATGGATGGTATGCCTTCCGAAGGGCCTAGGGCGAGGGCGTTGCCGAACTTGACCTCAGGCGTCCATACAGCGCAAGTTACGTGAACCCAATTATTATCTGCCGTTCTTTTCAGAGGCTCTCTGGGGTTTACTGGTCGGTTCATGTCTTCCTGCTTCTTGCGATAATACTCCGCAGCCTTCTGGGCCAGCTCACGATCGAGCCGCTCCTTCTCCTTCTCCTTCTCTGTCTTTTTCTTATGCGTATTCTTCGGCGGCTCGATAAAATCGTGTTCTGTAAACTCTACCGGGCAAAGGGTACATTTATAGTCCTAGTAGCATAGTTAGCTACTAAACGGAGGCGATAAGACGGGTGCACTTACAATTGAGACCTGGGGATTCCTATCGTTCAGACACATATCGCACGTCCATTTTCCGGGGAGACGATAATCGAGGACACCGTAACACTTGCGATGAACAGTGAGCCGGCACTCTTTGCAACAGAGATGCGCCTGTTCCCCTGTGGGGGCCATTTGATGACATATGGCGCAAGGTAAAGTGCGAGGTTTCGGTAATTCAGGAGCGGGAGGTGGCGGAGGCTTTTCCACGACCTTTTCTTTCTCCTTCTCCTTCTCCTTCTCCTTTTTCTTCGAATGCGTAACACTTGGGGTGCTGGTAGAATCCGACCCGTTCACTTCAGCTTCTCTGTCCGCGATAGTCTTCAGCTTCTTACGCGGTGGCGGATCGGTGCCGGTTGGTTGTGGAGTAGATGTCGCCGTAGAAGCTTGCGTTGTCGATGTTGTTGTTCCGTTCGGCTTACTGTAGACGGTCATACTCATCATCTCGTTTGCGGCCATGATCTCCTTGAGCAACTCCTCATCGACTCTTCGCTTCCAGGAACGGCCACCAGCTGCAGCAACCTTCTTCGCCAAGTCCTCCATGTCTTCCCACTGTATGGCATATCGTCGCCACAACTCAGCACAACGTCTGCACAATGCCCCGATATACTGAACCCCCTTATCCTTATTTGCATGCTTGCCACCTCCCTCGGTTACCAGACCGGATGCGCTGTTAGGCGCCCTCCGCCATTGTCGCGAGTTCTTAGTAGAGCAAAACCTGCAGATGAAGCTTCTCTTCAGCTTAAGAGCCTTCTCCGTGTCAAATGCCGAGTCATCTCGGGCGTCCGCAACATCATCCTGGAGCTTGTTGGCCGTAGCTTCAGCCTTTTTAGCCTCCTTTTTACCCTTCCTACCGGAGAAATTGCACCAAATTTGCTTCCCTCTGTCCGTTTTCTTCCATGTATAGTAGAAACGGACAATGTTGAAATGCTTGACGGTTTTGACATGTTTCGTTATAAGATAAAGCTCTGAGCCGAACTTGGTCACGGCTTCTTCAAATTTCTTGAGTTCGGGGGTGGTAAGTTCCGGCTCTTTGAATATCGACTTGTCAACTTGAAATAATGCTTTTGATGCTTTGTTTATATCGTAGTTGTTCTTGAAGAGCGTATTGATGGCCACGTCCCAGACATTCGTAGACTCCTTCGGAAGGTTGAACGTAGAAATGAGTCTCGACCTTGCCATCGCAACATAGTCGTCAAGCTGCGACTCTGTAATTGACGCGTCAACCGCATCAAGGGGCTTCCAAAGCAACCGCGCCGTATTCCTTGGGTCGTCGTTATCGAAATCTTCGCCCCTGGCTACATAACCCGGAGGTTCGTCCTGGATCCAGCTCGGCCTTTTCTCCCGAGCTGCCTTCTCTGCCTCAAGGGCCGCGTGAGCTTCTTTCGCCTGCTTGCTATCCTTCTTTCCCATCTTTTTTATCTCCAGGGGCTTTACCAGTTTAACTGGACGGCCGGGCCATGGAAGAACAGTTGCCTGATGCTTGGGACCCAAGCGAGATCCAGCCCGAGGGTATATCCGGTCATCGTAATCCAGGGCATCTTCCGGTTTACAATGCTGGCCTAGATATCGGTAGGGCCACAGACTTGCCTGATGCATTTGCTCCGCTGTTGCGGGCTGGAGCGAATCGTCGATGCCATCAGTAGGACTTGTACGATTTGTATCGATGACATCATCGTCGTCCTCCCAGAGTTCCTCTTCTTCCGCCTCCGGGTGCGGGTCTAGCAGGCTGGGGGTGTGTCGGGCCTCCAGCTTCCTCTCCTGGGCACGACTGCATGCAGCACAGGCCCAAGCAAAACCACGTGACGGCTTCTTCAATAAAGGTGGTCGGACACAGTTCATGTGATATGTATGCTGACAAACAGCACAGTCAACAGAATCATTGCTATAGTGTTTTTTTTTTTTTGCGAGTCAGCTACCTTTGAACTGCTAGTGTCTCTGCTTACGTGCAGAAAAGGGGGAGGGGACAAGAGAGACAAGGGGGTATTGATGACATAAGCGAGACGTACCTTGCACAATATCCGCCGCATCTCTTACACAGCTTGACGGCACTGGTAAATTCCTTGGCCCGACCCTGCTCTACCAGAATGTACCTCCATCGTTGGTCTAGTACCTTCTTCACTCTTTCGGGCACATTTACAATTTGAAAGCATGGGATGACGTCGTAATGTTTTTGTATGTATCGATCGTATAATTTCTCATACCAAAAACAATCGGGGGTTTTTCGGTAAGAATCCATATCATCGATTTCCGCTTTATGGCGGATCTGACACTTGCCGCGCAGTGCAGTTAAAGGACTTACGTCCGAGTGCATCGTGGCGAACACCAGCCTCGTGTCGTTCACCTTCTTACCCATATCTTTTTGTCGATAATACCAATTGATTCGCAATGCATCTACGTGCTTCGTAACATCATTTTGCACGTGGAGAAATTCCATGATACGTCCCAAATAATATGGTTCTCCTGGCGGCTCGCATACAAGATACACATGGTCTAATCAGTTAGTTAATTACTTAGTCGGTAAAGAGAGAAAAAAAAACAAGGGGGAAAAAAAGAGGGGATCGTGAATTATTGTAATCCAACATTGGCGTATTTGGATAAGTTCGTACCATTCGGGCCCAAAGTCGTTCCATCATCCGCCACCATCTTTCCGTCCTTTGGTATTGCGCCGCATTTCTCAAAGGAAAGCATGTTTGTCGCCTTGTAGCCCATACTCATACTATTTTGTGAGATCGTCGCGATGGTCGTCTGCGCACCACCTCGTCTTGTCGCCGTGGCATTTGCACCACTTAGCGTCGGAGTACTACTGTGGCTGTGCGCATTATTCGCAGTCGATTGCGCGGGTGCTTTTCGTTTCTTGGAGGTATGAGATGACGTGTTGGTGGATGCAGCATTCGAAGTCGCGTTGCTTGTTGAATGCGAATCCTTGACCGTCTGGTGCGAACTACCACCAACTTTTCCGTCTTCAGTTGCTGCACCTTTACGTGACGTAGAATTTGTGCTTCTCGGTGCATCGCTAGTGCCATTAGCGGATGCACTGACCTGTCGCGACGATTTTTTGGGCTCGTCATCTTTCTTTTCCAAGAAAGCATCGTACATATCCACGTCCACATCTTTGTCTTCTGCGTAGTTTGGCCGCGCTTGACCCCGATTGCGGGAACGCGTGCCATAGGGAGATGGTCCTGCCATGGCATCCTTAGCCGATGGGTTGGATCCCGATGATGTAGATTTAATCATCGGCTGTGAACCAGCTGCATTTTCCCCAGGAATCTTCGAGTTGGCAGACTTTGTGAGTTGTGTTGTAGATGACGGTGTTGACGTGTGAGATGTTAGTTTGTTTTGCGTGGAGCCTGAATCTGGGAGGTCCTTATTTGAAGGATTGGGTTGATCATCGGGATCGCTTGATTTCTGCGCCATGGTGGGCGATTAAAAAAAGGCGGCGCATCCAATGTCACACGGAAGAACGCCGAAAAGTTTACGGCGGTGCTAGTCGAGGCAGACAGTAGAGTCCCGCGTCCATAAGATTGCCAATCTAGGTGTAAATCTCGCAGTCAGAATGTTTCAGACAAGAAACTGTGCTGGAGACCATGGATTCCATGCGAGCGTTTCGACGGTGGTACCACGGCAGGTTAGAAACAAGGGTCCGTGGGAAGCTTACCGAATTATGTCCCACGATGGTCCTGGCTCGAGGTTTGTGTGAGAAGAGGACGAAGAGTAAGGGACGGGAAAGTGAATGTGGCGTTATACCTAGTTGGAGGGTCAGATATGGGGAGAGTCTGAAGGAGGAAAAGTAATTAATGAGATGAAAAACTAGAAGAAGAAAAAGAAAAGGAAGAGAGAAGGAAAAGAAAGGGGTGAATATACACGAGGTATGTGACTGGATACGAGATACGAGAAATGGACGGTGAAGTTTGCGAGTAAAAAGAAGGTGGGAAGAAGACGTGACTGTGATGTGGGACGGGGGGGAAAGATGTAAAAGTAGAAGTGAAGGTTTATGTAAAGCAAGGCCAAGATGGACCGGGGAGCTTTGAGGCGGCGGGACAGACCATCAAAATCGGAGTAGAATATCCACACGGCTAGCCGGATAGAATAATAGACTATACCATACCTGTGGACATGAGCACGAATATGAACATGAGCACGAGCATGGGCATGAGAATGAACATGGGCATAAGGATCGGAGGATGGATGGGTAATGAAAGTAAGGCAGGCGAGGGTATGTGTTATATACCTAGGTGGTAGAAAGTATGCATATATGGAGGGACGTGTGAGTGGACGGAGACGAAACCTGGAAATGGGATGAATGAGCAAGACTAGCAACGTACCAAATTTACCTAGTATATGTGTATAGTATAGGTGTATGTATGTATGTGTGTATGAGGTATGTAGGTAATGTATGTCTAGATATCTTGCAGGGAATGGTAGGGTAGGGGTTACAAGAAAAGAGCATACGATGATCGACCTATAATATCGAGACAACGTCGATATGGATTAACTTCTCGCGCACATAATACGTAGAGTAGAGAAGTAGAGAAGTAGAAAAGTAGAGAATAGATCGATGGAGGGGGAAGGGAGGGAGATGGGAGATGGGAGATGGAGAGAAAGCTTGAGACTGGAAACGGAGAATGGGAGAAGGGGAGGAAAAAGAATTATTATTGGTAATGACACGGATTCTATAACTTGGAGCGAGGTAGATTGGGAATATGATTTGGGAGAAGAAGAACTTGGGATGCTGGGTGGGAAAGGTACGGTAGAGTGAGTAAAGTGAGTAAAGGTAAAAGGTAAGTAATAAGAGAGAGAAAAAAGGTAGCCTACCATATGAAGGAATGAAAATAGAAGGGTCGCCTTTTTTCTCGACGAACGTTGGAATACCTAGCTACACGTATGCGGGTACCTGTACGTGCATATACTATGTACATACCTAGCAGTAACATTAAACATGGATTACTGGGGGGTGCCCTAATAAAGCTAGTGCAAGTGGTAGTTTCGTAGGGTAGATTATGTTTATGTATTAAGTATATATAAATGCGATGTAATGTAATGTAATGTATTGTATTGATGTACTAAGGTAAAAAAAAAAAAAATCTTTAGATATTATTTTGTTAGTATACCTGCATAGTATGCATATAGGAGGGACTAGAAGTTCGCAAGGGCTAATTTGATTGATATTGGCCGGATGGGATAGGTAGATGGGATCGATGCGCGTGCATCAAAAGGAAGGCAAAAAAAAAAAAAAAAAATACCAAAGTTTAGAGATGCAGATTGATGCGTGTATGTATGTATGTATGTAGTATGTATGTACGTATGTACGTATGTACATACTACGTAGGTACCTTCTACATGCATACATCGGTAGGTAGTTTACCTGAGTTACTTTATTAATACCAGTTCAATGTTGCATGTGGCCTACCTTAGGTGCATGCCCATAATAAGAATCAAAGGTAGAGCGATCAATGGTAATTCCATCGCTCGTTCTAGGTACACTAACGTAGTATAGGATGTATACATAATAACATCAATACATAGTATATACCTGTACATATATACGACGATACTCATCGTCTTTCTCGCATCCCATCGATCTCGAATTATTGATGCATGTTATATTGGAGAATATGTACGAGATTTAGAAGAGAAAAATAGTTATGTACAAAATAAAATAAAATAAAATAAAATAAAATAAAAAAGACCTACGTACGCTAGTAGTATAGTATAGTAATAGTATAACGGTAACAACCATTATGTACTGAGTAATAAGTAATATGATAACATTGAGACGCACAAAGAACACGGGGAATATGCGGATGGGCGACGGGGGAGGAGTTGGGATCTTCGCCATTCAAACTCTGATATATTGAATGGTATCGGCTGCGGTACCGGTACTTAGAAATAGCCGAGAAAGCGTGAGAGTTTGGCGTAGATACTACGGGATGTGTTGTACATACACATCCCTAGACAAGGCCAGTGTGGAGTGGCACTGAGGTTTAAAAGTCTCGCCTTGGGAGGAACCCACCGGCCCACACCTATTACTTATACCCCTGTCAAGTCCAACCAAACTGAATGCTTCCTATTAAAGGCTGCATGCTCTATTCGACTTCATCTCATCATTTCTTCGATCTGAAAATCTACCCTATGTCTGTCTGCTTGTAAAGACATCTTCTACGACAAAGAAATATTCCCGCAGAGATATTTAACGTGGTATTGTTCCTAGATTTTTATTTTATTTATTTTTACTTTTCTCCTCCTCTTTTTTTCCATCTCTTAGTTTGATGTTAGTGCTGATGTTAATGAAATCCATGATATCCTTTTTGTCGAAAACAGTCGCATCCTCGTTTCATTTATTTTATTTTGTTCTATTTTATTTTTGCCTAGCTTGCTTGCTAATGTTCAATGATGAGTCTACATATGTCCTAGCCAAACGATGTCAACTCATCTAACTTATGTACCTTACCTAAAGAAAGAATCCAAAAAATAAAAATGATTGCTTTTTTTTTATACTAACAAGATATTGCCATCTCATCACACTTGTTCCCCCCCATTTACATTCATATATTACATTTACGTCTACATTTATATCTACATTTACATCTACATTTACATCTACATTTACAAATGTACCGCGTGTCCCGAGCCTTTCGAGCTCACCTCATCGGAGCAACGCGCATTGTAGGACAGGCAGCATTCCTATCACCTGTCGCACTTTTATAGGTGGGGACCTGGCCAAGATTGGTCGCGAGTCAAACCCTCCGAGATCTTCTAACGCAAGCAAGCGCCGTTGTCTATCTGCCTTTCTTGCACCAAGATGATATTGCAGCCGCCAAGCTTGGCACCCTACATTATAATTTATGTTCTATTCACTACATATTATAACATCAATATAAATTTGGATGAGCACGTGTTTTATCGTTGTCAAAAATAGTTCGGTCTTGGGCCTCAAGATAGGGAGGATGCTGCTGCGAAGGTGAGGCAGTCAGTCTGGCGAGCCTGGGCACCACTTTGCAACCTGGACAAAAACGACAGGTACCTTTGACCATCATCCCCCCCACCCCATAATCGAGCGAGCCAACCAGATCACATCCAACAGGGATCTCACCCGTCACCGCTGTGCAATAGTAGAGACATACCCAAGACAGCCGAATTCATAAAATCTACTAGGGGGAAAAAATAAATATGGTAGGACGGGTTGCGACTACGTAGTAGTAGAACATATACGCTTTTCTATTATGAACTTCTGAGAAACCTGCTTACCGGATAATAAGTAGTAGCCGCTTCGTGCTCTAGACACAAAGATCATGAATAGACCTTATTAAGGGGAACTAGCATAAAAGATCTACAATACCTCCTTGAGTCCTTGACTACCTACGTATCTAGTATGCTTTACCTATCTACTTCTAGACCAGGGTCTCCAAAGGAACGGGACAGGCTCTGAAGCGCGGAGTAATGTTTTAGCATACTCCTTGAGAGTAGGTATGTTAATAAAAATAGCATCGCATTGTCGTGAAGGAGTGGTTCTCAGATTCCGCAGAGGTGTCATTAGGTAGGGAATTAAAAAATGATTTTCTTTTTTTCGTAGGCGGGAATTAACTTTATAAGAGAAGTACGGATTATATGATTTATGTTTCTACTAGCCAACGACTTTTCTACTACAGTAGTAGTTCAAGACCTAGAAATAGGCGCTCCCATAGTTTTAAATAGGGTTCAATGCTTGCCATGAGAGGGAGACTGCCATCCTCGCATCGACGGCGATAATAAGAATACTTTGTAACAGGAGGTACCATTCAGTTATAGCAGACTACTTAAGATCTTCACATCAAATGATTTCTGTCCGGCTTCAACACCTCACGAACCGTCTCATCGCACGTATACCTACCAATGTCGTCGGTTGACTACATAGTATATATATCCACGCAGAAGAGAAAGGATTACATAGGTTGCATAGAGGTATGCATTCAAGGGGTTATTCATCGGAGGGGGGAAATGACGGGCGGCTGGGGGGGGAAAGGAGACAAGGAGGCTGCCGGCTCGAGTGTCACGTAACCCATCGTATGTACGTACATACATACAACGTAGATTTTCGCCACCCACGGAAATACATGGAATACCTATCTACTTAAGCGTAGGCATGTATAAAATTGGAAGCGAACCTACTGGGATTTAGCATGTCGTCGAGTTTGTCTAGCACGAAGTATAATACGCATATGCGTAATAAAAAGAATAAGAATAAAAAAAGCATGCGTAGGAGATAGATTCCATACTATGTAGTAAATCATATGCACAATATAGACGGTAATAGAATCGCATGTTATAAGGTACGTCGGAATCAGATAGAAAGGCGGGAACCTTGGAAGCTGAAATAAATCAATCTTATTCATTCTCGATATTTACGACATAAAAGGGGGGGGAGAAGTAATAGTAAAAAAAAAAGTTGCGGACCGATATATTTTCTGTGGGAAATTTGGAAAGTTCTTAGGCTGGGTCCTTAAGTCCTATATATCATATCATGTGCCTAAAGAAGGTACTAGGAAAAAGAGATGATTAGGTTTGAAAGCTTGACGTTGGAGCGTTGGAGCAATACATGAGGATGACTACCCCGATCGCTCGAGGTTCGCAAATCGGCACGGGCCACATACATGTGAGAGGTCAATCCGAGATGCATCCAATGAGAGGTATCGGGAATAGGTGGATGCATAAATTCCGTTTTGGGAATGACGGCGGCAATGATTACGCGATGCCGTACCTACCTGGGCTTCAGGGCTGTACCTGATTATGTCAATAAAGTGGAGTTCTCGGAGGCCAGGCGCCATTCCCGATGCCTTGGAGAGGGTCTGCGTGAGAGACGCTGATTGATCCTTCAGTTTAACTTGGCATATGCAAGGGCAAGGCGATAAAAAACCATAGTATATTTTAATATCCACGTGACATGGCGTTGTTTTCGTGTCCGACACTAAACACCATTTAATATCACCATTCAAGATTGCGAACGATTTGATAAAATATTAAGCCTTGGATTGTAGGTCACGTGTTGTATATTCTGGGAATGGTAAAATATGAAGACTGAAGAGAAATAATTAATTTTACAATAGAGAGGAGAAGGAAAAGTCTTATGAAAAGGGAAAAAAAAAAGGGCAAAAAAAGTCAAAAAAGCTCAGAACCAGGAATCGAACCCACAGATTTGACCTGAACAGTTGGCCTTCTGCCGCCACTGCAGGCTCGACACCCTCAACCTACGAAAAACCCCCTAGAGGATTTTTACGGTGCCTGGACTCTGACCACTAAGCCAAACAATGACCATGTTGTCTGGCTATGGCCAGAGCCTTCGGTGAAAGAGTACACAACTATTACGGTATATATGCTACCTTAGGCTCCAAATACTGCAATACACAGGTACATACCTGCGACAGCGATACTTGGGATACGTACCTTACGCACTACGTACATTGTACCCTTATGTATCTGAGCTCTGTACCTGTATCGACCAGTACCTAGGCCCTACTATCTCCTACTACCTCCTACTACTAGGGGGTAGGTGCCTCTAAGTGCCTCTATCTACCTCACGGCGTCGATACATTCTACCAGCTTCCCATCAAATAGAACTCGTTATATCTTGACGGATCTCCTTGCTTTTTTTATCATTATCACGATGGAGCCACTGCGGGGTGTTTTACATACGACAACACTGGATTCGATTAACTTGCCACAGAAGACATTCCATACTACTACACTAGCTACAAGTGCAACAACGACTGCTGTCGCCGGAAATAAAAGACCTTATACCGATAGCCTCTCTTCTGAACAACAATCTTCGCCAAAAAAGGCGGCTCACTTCCAAAGACCATTGACTACCGGAAAAGAACAGCCTGAATTAACTGCTAGTACTATCATAACTGTCGATCACGATGCTACCACAACCCCACAAACTACTAAATATTCACAGCGTCGAATATTTTCAGCCACTCCCACATCAACTATGGATCGGTCACTTTCGCTGTCCTTCCCTAGGTATGGGTTGCCTGATTCTATGGTGACCAATTTAAGAGGGCTCGGCATCAAAGAGATCTATCCCTGGCAGAAACAATGCCTCTTGGGCCCAGGTCTCCTGAACGGGTCCAAAAACTTAGTCTACACGGCGCCGACGGGTGGCGGTAAATCTCTAGTTGCTGATATTCTGATGCTGAAGAGAGTGCTCGAAGACAGCGATTCCAAAGCTTTGCTAGTGCTCCCGTACGTTGCCTTGGTCCAAGAGAAGGTTCGATGGTTACGAAACGTTGTCCAAGATGTCAAACGGCAAAGCGTGGAGAGGAAGGAAGCCGGAAAGGAACGGGAATCACTCTGGCAAAGACGATCCGACGAAGACGCCGTAAGAGTTGTCGGCTTTTTCGGCGGCGGCAAGATCAGAGCGACATGGTCAGATTTCGACATCGGAGTTTGTACTTTTGAGAAGGTCTGTAATGTTGTATACGTACGACGCGAATGACCTAGCTCCTAATAGAAATATAGGCAAATACGCTTATAAACGCCGCCATCGACGATTATTCCATCACCAAGCTCAGAGCTGTCGTACTCGACGAGCTTCACATGGTAGATGACGACCAACGTGGTTATCTTATAGAGCTCATCGCCACAAAGCTTCTGAGCCTCGAGCACGAGGTCCAGATCGTCGGCATGAGCGCGACCTTACAGAATATAGATCTCTTGTCACGATGGTTAGGGGCGCACATATATAGTACCTTCTACCGACCAGTGCCCATCGAAGAATATCTTGTCCACGAAGGCAAAATATTCCCGTCCTCTTCGACCGGTAGCCTCCTCCAGACTGCTAGTCAGCTAGCCACAGGATCCGACGTAGGCCAATCTCAGCACCGTCCTGCTCGGATAGTCCAGCCCAGTTCACACAAGGAGTTCAAGGACCCGGTCCTGAATGCCGTTGTTGCGCTAGCAGCTGAGACAGCGACTTCGGGTTACGGGGCTTTGATATTTTGTAATAGCCGCTGGTGAGTTGCGCACCTATTTGATTAGTTCGAAGCCGAGAAGATACTCCTTTCTTTGTCAGATATTATATTAATATTGTAATATCCTATTTATACTATGATGTGAACGCTAACACATAGTACAGTACGTTACAAAGCATCCGCTATTCTTCTCCATTCAGCTGAGGCACTGTCTTTAAACGGAGGCTCCTAATCTTCAAGTATGCTAATATATGGTAGTTGGCTGCGAATTCGACGCGCGGGCAATCAGTCGTACTCTACGTAATACGAAGCACGTCACTCCGAGCATTGTTGAGAGGAGAATAGATCTCCTGGCAGACCTACGTAGTCTCAGCACAGGACTCGATCCTTGCTTCGCAGAAACGATCCCTTCTGGAGTCGCATTTCATCACGCTGGCCTAACGACTGAAGAGCGTGAATTAATCGCGAAAGCCTACGATGACGGCGTGCTCAAAGTCCTGGTAGCAACCTGCAGTCTCGCTGCTGGGATCAACCTCCCGGCGCGGAGAGTTATACTTCATAGCGCACGGATGGGCCGTGACTTAGTTGGGCCCTCTATGCTTCGTCAGATGCGCGGTCGCGCAGGAAGGAAAGGAAAAGATGAAATCGGAGAAACGTATCTATGTTGCCGGAAAGACGACCTAGAAGGTGTCGTGGAGCTCATGCACGCCGAACTACCCCAGCTTTCGAGCGGCCTGACGACAGACAGACATCGCATACAGCGAGCATTATTAGAGGTCATCGTCATCAGATTGGCAAATTCGAGAGACTCGATCGGCGATTATATATGCAAGACTTTATTGAGCCAGTCTTCCACGCCCGATGTTATAGAAGCTCACGTTGAATCTAGTCTACAAGAACTGACAGAGATGGGTTTCGTCCAGTGCGATGAGTCTGACTTATATACTGCGACGCAGCTGGGAAAGGCAATCATCGCCTCGTCGCTAGAGCCAGGAGATGGCGCGTTCATCCATCGCGAGATGCAGCGCGCGCTGCAGGCCTTTGTCATGGACGGAGAAATGCGTAAGTGTTCGGCATTCAGTGATCCAGGTCTTAGGTTCATCATCATTGTATTCAACCTATTTTACCGGTAACTATCTAGCTGCTGGTTATTTTCTTACAGTATTTCGATATCTATAAACTTATTCAAGCGAATATGTGCTCATGATAAATCCTGCAGATATCCTATATACGTTTACGCCTGTCCACGATCATTCCGTCATCATCAACTGGCAAGTATTCAGATCGGAAATGGAAGGCCTCGACGATAGCGGGCTCCGCGTCATGACCTTCCTCGGGCTTAAGCCGACGCAAGTAAACACGATGTAAGCGAGACGATACCTATATAACGAAACCTCGCAGTTCTAACTCGTTATTAGGGCACAAGGCGGGAATCTCAAAGAAACGACGCCTCAGGAAAAGGAGACTGCCCGGATCTATCGTAGGTTCTACCTGGCTCTTCAGCTAAGGGACCTGTGTAACGAAATGCCGATCCATATGGTCTCCCGCAAATACGACATGCCGCGAGGTGCGGTGCAGACCCTGGCGCAAACGTGCCAAGGCTTTGCTGCTGGAAGTGAGTGGACGATATAACCAAAATATGCAGAGGGGACCATCGATGAAGCGTCGTTGCTAACGTAAAGTGGTGCAGTGATCAAATTTTGCGAACATATGGGTTGGGGGTAAGTTTTGATGCGGAGCCAGAGGCCCATCACTCGATCGTGATATGCGACAGGATTCTATAGACTAACCTTTCTAACTTACTAAGGGCCATGGCCGCCGTGCTAGATCACTTCTCAGACAGACTCGTCGCGGGAGCAAGGTCCGACCTATTAGAGCTCGCGAAGATCACGTTTGTCAAGAGTCGGACGGCCAGGGTGTTCTACGAAAACGGGTTCAAGACGGTAGCAGCAGTGGCCAATGCCGATCCCAAGGAGCTCGTGCCGGTCCTCATACAGGTAAAAAAAAAAAAAAAAAGGGAGAAGTTGGCGGGAAAGGAAAATCTAACGTGATGCTCAAAGGCGCAACCGAGCAAGGTGAGGCTTAAGTCGAAGGACGAGCAGAAGTACGAGGAGAAGCTTCTGGCCAAGGCAAGAATAATCGCGGACTCGGCGAACCGGCTGTGGCGTACGCACATGACCCCTCCTATTCATCCGTCCGTTGCAACACAGCAGCTAACAGTCGTGCAGAAATCGAGATGCAGCAACAAGTTTACGAAGAATAGGCGGCGTCCGCGTACGACCCCCAAATTCTCTACCTTGCCGATCCCGCGGCAGCCTGGCGGCAAAATTTGTATGAGCTACTTATGGGTTGCCTTTTTTTTTTTTTAATTAATCCCCTAGCTTTGGACAACGGGGAATGCGTTGACGATTGACATGATTTCCGGCGGGACGTTGAATTTCATAATGAGAATAGTTTATATAACCTACTTCCTACCTATCCACCTATCCATATACGTGCTGCAAAGCGATAGACCATTACAACATCATCTCCTTTTCTTCCATTCTTTATCACGGGACCTCTTGATGTCGCAAGTCTTCACGGTCTTGGCCTCATGTCTATAGCCGCCCTGTTTAGCTGCCTCGATCGCCTTCAGCCACTTACAGGGAACGGTGCGTACAGGTATTCCGACACCACTACTACTGCTCCATGTAGGTACGGCACCCTACAAGTCACGACAAGTTTGCTGCAGCGGGCTGATCCTGTGCTCAAGTGGGTACCAAGTACAGCGCAAGCGATACCTAGGACAAGCCTCCCTTTTTTAGGGTACGGGAACGGGAAACATCTATCTTGTGTCTGAAAGAGGTAGCCATCCTCTCTGTCTTCGGTGGACTCGATTCTAAGCGTTAGATAATTCTTTTTTTTTCTCTCTTTCGACCTCGTGGCATATGTGCTCTGGTCCACCGAGAAAAGCTGTCGTGCTACTGTGCTTCTCGAAGGAGCGTGTCTGTGTGACGCATCGACTTTTATCCCCCAAGTCCCTTCTCCAAAAAAAAAAAATAGAAGGGGGGGAAAAAAAGCAAAGGGAGGGAGAGAGAGAGAAAAAAGCCGCTCCCGCTTGGTTGCCTAGAAGGGATCGGCATTCACCGAATTATATACATAACGCTACCACCTACATACATATCGTAGCCCAGAGGCTAGGGCGGCATACAAGAAGTGACCGAATTACACTAGCTGTACATATAGACTTGGAGCGATCTGGGCTGGTGCCTAGCTGGTTAAAAGCAGGCTTTCGCTTTTTATTTTATTTTTTAGTCTTTGTATCTCCTACCCGCTCTCCTATAGGTAGCCATTATTATAATTCGTCTTATTCTATTCTCTTCTATCATATACATGTAACCTGGACGTATAATCTCCCTTCCTCCAGCAACGATAATATATTATTTCCTATACGTACATCAAGGGATACCCAGATACCAGCATTAGCGACGAAAGGGGATTTTGCCCGTTATCAATCAGCGGGGAAAAAAAAAAGAAGAGAATCCAAGACCTAACTAAACCCCCCCCCTTCGGGCTAACGAACGATATCCCTTTTTTTTTTAATAGCCTTTCTTCTCCTCGCCCTTTGCACTCCTCTGCCTAGCCCTAGCCTTGCCTACCTACCTACCGCCCCGACGTATGGCGCGAACGGAGAACGCCGGCGAAGGCGGTCCCAGCAACGGACCGAGCGCGAGGACGGCGACGCTCGGCGACGCCATGAGAGCGCCGTCCGTCCACCCGCCGGCCGTCGTCGTCCTGGACTCCATGCACGGCGTCGGGGATCGCGAGGAGGTCTTGGACCCGAGAGAAGATCTGTGGCTCACGTCGGCCGACGGGTAAGTAAACGTGGATTGAAGAGTGGGAGGAGGAGAAGAGGGGAAAAGAAAATATAATAAAATAAAAGTACATCGTGAACATGCCCGACAAGCACCCTAGCTCTCGCTGCGATTGAATAGAAGGAGAAAAAGATATAACCTATTCCATCCTACTGGTTATCTACTTCTTAATACTCGCGCGCGCTCTTTTCTTCTTCTTACCTTAAGCGTAGAAGGCATCGGTTCTCTACCTAATTTATTCATCCCCTTCTCTTCATATCCTCTAGCTAGCTCGCTTCGCATATAGATTCGTCGTCGGCCATTTTTATCAAAAGAAAGAAAAAAACATGTCTTGCTCTAGAACCTCTCTATCCCTCCCCCCCATGCGTACCGCATAACATACAGAACTAAGTCGCACTCTTCGCAGACGATACAATTCCCCGATCATCCCCCTCCGTGTCGGCACGGCACCGGATTGTCAGACATTCTACGTCAGTCTACGTCTCCCTCCCGTCCTCCCTTACTTGCTTTCCCTCTTCGGGGAAGCCAGGAAGAGAACGAAGCATCCGAGCAAGACATTAAATGGATTATGTAGGTGCACAAGAGCGTCCTCCTAAAGGCAGATTTCTTCAAGAAGGCCCTGTGCGGCGAGTTCAGGGAGTCGGAGGCGCAAGCGGTCGAGCTGCCGGAGGAAGACCCGGCCATCTTCCACTTCGTCGTCGCCTTCCTCTACGAAGATAGATACGTTCCTATTCAAGCCGCCGCCGCGGTCCTCGGTAAATACCATCCCTTCATTTCTTCCCCCCCCCCCCTCTCCCTTCATTTTAAAACCCGCGCATCTTGATATAACACAACAGACCCACCATCACTAACCCTAGCGCTAAAAAAAACTCAAAGTCCCCGACGACGACGACAACGACAAAGCTCGCTCTCGGCGGGCACCTAACGACGACCAGGCCGTCTCCGACTCCGACTCCAGCGGCGGAGGCGACGGGAGCCACGCGAGCGACTCGAGCTCGGCCCGCAGCCAGCGACGGCGCGAGACACGGCGCAGGCGCGAGGCGCGCTTCTGGGAGAGGGAGCGCCGGAAGCACCCTGGCGCGCACCGGCCCGGGTGCGCGTGCCGCCGGTGCCTCGCCCGAGGCGGCCCGCCCTGTTGGAACTGCGCTGCCCCGCGCCTGCCTCCCCCTCCGCCGCTGCAGCAGCAGCAACAGCAGCAGCAGCAGATGGCGAACCTGCCTCCCGGCGTCGTCCTCGTCAACAACGACCCCGCGCGGCAGCGCAATCGTCGCCGTCGGTTCAACCGCCATAGGCCGCCCTCGCCGGCCGCCGGCGGTAGCGGTAGCGGCGGCGGCAACGGCGATGTAAACGGGGCGAGCAACGGCAGCGGAGGAGGAGGAGAGCGGATCCGGGGAGAGGACGTGCGGACGTGGCTGCTGGCGTACGAGCTGAACCTGGACGTGTACATCTGCGCGCACAAGTTCCTGCTGGAGGACTTCAAGCAGGCTGTGGCACGGTCGTGCGTGGACATGCTCGAGACCGCGGGCGCGGACGCGGCGCGGGTGGAGGTGCTGCGCCTGTGCCGAAAGCTGTACCAGGGCCTGCCCGAGTCCGACGCGCTCCTGCGCATGGTCCTCGCCCGCGTCGGCTTCCTGAACCCCCACCTCTGGCGCCGGAGCCCCCGAGAGACGGCCGACTTCCTCCACGCTCACCCCGAGGTCTCAGCCCTCATGTTCAGGGAGACCCTCGCCCGCCGCGAGGAGGACCTGCGCGGCGACCTGCCCGCCATGGAGCGGCCCAGCTTTCCCGTCGGCGGCCTGCCTCAGCCGCCACATTTCGGCCCAAACGACCCCCGGGGTATCTTCAGGCATAGATGGGCCCGGGGCGAATTTTGAGGATAGTATAGGAAAAGGGGGCTGCTTGTTTTGCTTGATACACGAGGGATGAGAAGAGAAGAAAAATAATTCGAGGCGGGATATGGAAGACATTCCGGACTAGGAGTTGGACAGTCTACACGTGTATGATGTATGATAGTGTACGGGCTCAGGAGGGGATACCTTGACTAAAGCTACTGGGAAGGAGAACAAGGACTATCTGCCATCTAGTGGTATCTTGACGTCGCGTTTCATGATTCGTTAATGAATTTTATATCTGCTATCTTATTCCTAGACCGACGTTGTGAAGGCTAATCTGAATAATCGTACGGCGACGCACGAAGCGCTTAACCCTAGTCGATGGTATCGTCGCGGAGCTTGAGTAGTTGAGATATCACTTCGTCCCCTCGCGCGCGGAGAGCATTGTGGTATAGGACATTCGTCTCGAACACTTTGATTCCCTTGACCCTAGATGCTGTGACGCGTGCTAGATCGGAGTCGACGTACATGTCCCTATAGCTAGCAGCATAGACAGGCACCTCGTTCTTGGCTAACTGTTCCATATCGTAGAGGGGAGCCCAACCGTCGAAATCGGCGAGGATGTTTGCCGTTTCCTTGAGCCTAATGAGCTCGGAGCACGTCTCGAAAAGGAACGGATAGATCATTTCGCCGGAGAAATACAGCGGCTTCTCGCCTAGGCTCGCTGGCCCTGCCCAATCTTTCCGGAGCCATTGATACTCATCTAGCGCTGCGCCTACTCGTTCAGCCGCCCACCTCCCAGCTACGCGCGGACCAAAACACCAGCACGGCTCATGAAGGAGGGTATATATCGGGGCTGTGTCCCACTGATTCTCTTGCTCCAGCTCATTCAATGTGGAACGAGTGAATTGGCCGAACTGATGTAGATCTGCGCTCATCTTGATAACATAGTTGTGAACCCTATCGATACCTCCGTGAGCACCAAAGTTCATGCCCAACGTCATCAGCCGCTGGACGGTGAGGAAACCGCCAGCGGGCAGCGGAATTCCCTGTTTGCCGCCAAATTCTCGAACCTTGTCCGCGATCCACTTGATCGTAGCGATATCTCCCGGGAATTTCCTGTAATAGTCGCTATTCCGTTCCATACATCTTTGATAAGTGGCGTGATATACTTCCGCAGGACCGGCATCGAGAGCAGAAAGTCCGCCGGTGATAAAACATTCTCGGAGACCCTCCGGCGCGAATGAGAGATAGGTTAGTGACATCATCCCTCCAAAGGATTGACCAAATGTGGACCATCTCTTTTTCTCGGGCGGATAATCCTTGGTCAGACAGAGACGAACAGCCTCGCTGTCCTTGACGAGCGTGTCGGCTCTGAAAAACTTGAGATAGTCGGCTTGCTGCTGCGGACCGCCGATAAGCTCGAGCATGTTAGCAGATATGGGACTGCTGAAGCCGGTGCCTCTCTGGTCTAGCAAGAGTAGCTCATAGCCCCTGTCAAGAAAATGAGTAGAAAGGGGGGAATCTTGGGGCGCGGGACAGCCAAAACCAGGACCGCCTTGAAGGAATAGGAGGTAAGGTTTTTGAACGACTTCGGAGGACTCGACAATAGGTCGTTCGTATCTGACGGCACTTCTCGCAAAGAGCTTGATTTTTTTCGATGATGGATTAGAATGATCCAAGGGGACTTCGAACCAGAGCTCTTTCACAAGTAGCTTCCCTAGTAGAGAGGTACGTATTAGTCTAGGTAACTTATAAGTCCCGGACTTGAGAACTACGACACTCACCTGGGACGAGATATGGGTTGCTTTCAGAAATAAGCCGAGCCACGACTGGAGCCATGATTAACTGATATGTTTTTGATCTGACTTTATTTTTCGGGTATTAACTTGGTTGTTGCTACGATTGGCCTTCTCGAGGCTCGAGTTCACGGGTATGAATTGAAGTGTGGCTCAAGCGGGGAAGACTCTGGAATTTGGACTTTGGATTTTGAGACTCGAGAAGCGGAGGCTTGCTATGTCTTGTAGATACCTAGTCTATAATACGAAGCATGAGTTATTTCAAATTCGTTTTTTATTTTTATATTTTAAATTTTTTTCTTGAAAAAGCTCTCAATAATTCCGACTATCTGAACATGAAGTAGATATTTTCTAGGTTGAGTTGGCAGGACAAATTAACGAGTTGAATACCTAGTGGCAAGGCTAAAAAGACTGTATGTATACCTACCTATAGGTGGTATGTATATAGTTATAACTAGGATTTAGTTATAATTGAATTTATAGTCGGCTTTATATTGAAGTGATGTTCATGAAGTTATGTTCATGAAATTTGTTTTGATCAAGAACATTAATCGAAGCGGGACCTGGGCCTAGGTACATTATATACATATCTCATAACTACATATCTATACGGAGTAACTGTATAGATTATGTAAGTGTATATATATAGAGTTGAGGTCGTACGACATACCAGGGTTATGATAAGGTACCTTACAACCTTACATAAGGTAGCAGATACCCCCGCCTCCCGGGCTCGGAAAACGGAAAGGCTTAATCGGAACTTTGTTCTGCAGACGCATCTTTTTTCTTTCCGTCTTTTTTTGCAACTTCGAACATCGTCCCTCGACCGCTTATTCTAATCTACGCAACAAAACTCGTGTCCCATCTTTTCTTTCTTCCTATTTTTTTTTATTTTTTATTTTTTTCTTTATTTCCTATTGCCTATTTCCTTTAAATTAATCTGTCAAACGGGATATGAATTATCAAAATCTTACCCAGACCTTAATCGAATCCTTCAATGCTTTAGCTGATGAGGTCCAAAACTTGAACGATAGGCAGACAGTCCTAGAACACAAGCTCCGTTATGCTCATGAACAGGTGAGCTTGCTTCCCTCATTCCTTCTCATTTCCTTTCCTTCTCACTTCTACCTTCTCTTGCTTTACCCGCTTCCGCACTTCATGATGAAATACCATTAGCTCTAGATCAAGAGCTACCTTTATTGTAGCGTTGACCGAAAATAACCCTTCAGATTTCTGATACGTATTGCGGAATATAACATGCTCTTATTTCACAAATAAATGCCTCAGAGGTCCTCGAGCCTTACTATGCTAACTTGAATAAATTCAAACAGTACCAATATCTGGCCGACAAATATGCCCCGGCGGCACCAGAAATTTCAGAGACGCTACTAAACCTGCAAATCCCACCCGAATTGCATAACCCTTCCCTTGCAAATAATAGCTTCGTTCCATTACCTAAGAGAAGGGCTTCCGACTCGAAACACCAGATCGCGGTCATCATACGAGAAGGCCGACGTGTTGCTTCTTCCTTAACAGCTACTAGCAAGAGCAGTCGATCCAGCAGAGATAGCCTTCCTCCTACTTCTATGACAACTCTTTCCACCATACTCGAGCAAGATTTCACAGTGGAGGGGAAGAAGGGTGATCTGAACTGTCCCTTCTCTCAGCGTATCGAAGAGAAGCGTGTTGAAAAACCCGGTTGCCCCCTGCGCGTAAATTCCCATGATTCTCAAGATCCTATCTGCGCTGCCATGTCTGATGATCCGTCGTCGATACCTGCCGCCTCTAAATGTCCGATTCGATACATGGATCAGCATTCTCCTGAAGAGATTGCCCATTACTTAGAAACCCATAAGCATGAATTGCCCAGGAGCCACGAAGTGTGTGTACGCAGATATCAGAAGAATGAGGATCACGTTAAAAAGCTCGACGCTAAATATGGTAACTTGGCAAATATGGTTGAGGGCTTGAGCAAGATCCACCAGTCTATGCTGCCTGAACAGGATACGCGGCCGCAGAGCGACGTTGAAAGGATTTCTAATGGGCGAGTTGAGAGCTGGGCTCAGACGGTTACCGCCACGGCAGCGGACGACCCCGAACACACCGCCTCAGCGCCGGTTGACGGAGATGGTGATGGAGATGATGAAGAAGAAGATGGGGAGGAAGATGAGGATGATGCAGACAGGCAGAGTCGCTTCGAACGACGTCTTAAGGAAGTTCGACTCGGCGAGTCCCCGACTCGTCCCTGGGGCATCCCTATACCTATCTTCGGCACCACCCCCGGCGGTACAGATTTTGTTCGACCTAAATCTCCTCCGCCAGCCCCCGTACAGACGAGTTCGGGGATAGCACAGCCAACGTCGATCACCAAGGTTGGTGGATGTCCCTTTGGCCGTGCTAAACTCACGGAAATGGACACCATGCATGGGTCATCGTCACCCCCTAAGCAGGATGAGAAGAGTTATACAAGGCCCCATAATTTCCGATCAAACAGCCAAGCTACGTTCCCGGCACAGAAACCGACGTCTGCATCAAGCGACCAGCGCCATGCCAACTTCATCAACGCTGCCGAGCTAGATCGCCATAAGCCTCAGATGGTCTTTACGGGTCCGGTCTTCATCGGATACCCGGTCGAAGATGCAGTCCGCCTTATGCAGAGCTTGCAGGGGCAACAGCAACAATGACGATAAATGACATTATGTTATCATGAAATAACCGGATTTCTCCTAGGAGTTGGCACGCGTTTTACCATTTGTTTATTTTATTTCGACACATATGTGTACTGAAGGAGTTTGGTTCGACCGTCAGAAGATCACTCGATGCACTCTGCATCTTTCTGTAAAGGAGTTGCGGTTGGCCAGAGACGGCTGGAAAGATACATCCGTTGACGTATTATCATGAGGTATTCCATGTCATCACGTATGAAGCATCAGAAATGTTTTCTCGTCTTCTATTTCTCTTGTTCTTCTTCTTTCCTCCTTTTTTCACCCTTTTTTTTTCTAATACATCCGGGAAGGAACTTGTCTACCCTTTATTTTCTCGTATTCTCCATTCTCCTTCTGCACAGTCACGATAGCATAAGATTCGGCGTTCGAGAGAGAGGGGGGGGGAGGGGGAAGGAACTAGAACGATACCCCTTCCTTATGTAGCAGCAGCATAGCAGGAAGTTTACAGGGAACCTTTTATCTTGATCTTAATTTGATTTTAGGTGACTTTACTGACTAGATGATGACCATCTCGATAATAATACCTGGAGCCATCGTTCTCGTTTAATTCTTTTTTCTCTCTCTGCCTTGTCCCCTGTTGTGTGCCCTGCCCGTCCCAGTCTATGTAGTTGATGTGCTTGTGATATGTGTGTCCTTTCTGTCCCCTTCCTACTCCTTTACCTGTTCCCGAATGCTTGTGCTGTACGTACCGGTAAGTACCTATGCTGTAGAATATTCCCTCCTCTCCTCCTTTCCCCTAAAAAATGCAAGAGAAGACGAGAAATGATAAATAATAAATAATAAAAAAGAAAAATGCCCCCCTACTCGCCGGCCAGGCCCTTATTCTAATAAAACTCTGATCGCTGGACGCCGTTTACCACACACACACACATATATATATATATGCCCCAGTACGAACTCCTTTAAAAATAGAACTCAAGGAAAAAAGACGGGATGGGGGATACATCCTTATCCGTGGTTTTCTTCACAGACGATGCTTCCCATTGGCTCCCTCGCCATGGCCATGGCCGTCCTCCTCGTCCCTATACCCTCCGTCGACGGTGTCCGTCTCCCACAGGGAGATGTCGTCCGCGCTCATCAGCGCCGCCTCGTCCGCCTCTCCCGTCCTCTGCTGTCGCCCATCCGCGCTGATGTCCCCCATGACGCCTTCCTCCAGGTCCCCGTAGTCCAGATTATCATCGCCATCGATTACGACGCCGCCATTCTCGGCCGCCTCCTCCCTCGCGAGCTCCTTGGCCCTGGCCATCGTGCGGCGGTAGATGAAGAGGCTTAGGGTGATGCCGGCGGTGGTGCCGAGCAACATGCTCAGATAGTTAACGGCCTTGTCGCCGGCACTCATTTTATCGCCGCTCTCGGCGAGAAGAGCGAGGCGGCTACCGATGAAGACGTGGACGAGCAGCTTGGGGGAGGCGAGAGCGGTAGCGAAGGCGAAGCGCCAGGGGGTGATGCTGGGGATCGTGGCGAGGAAGCCGTTGCTGAGGCTGAAAGGTAAGGGGCAGAAGCGGATGGCGGCGAGGACTAGTAGACCATCGCGACGTAGGACTTGGCCTAAGGCGACGAAGCGCTTGTCGGCACCGACGAGGTTATGGACGTAGCCGCTAAAGATGGTGCGACTGGTAAGAAAGGCGACAGTAGAGCCAAAGACGGTAGCACCAGCAACGATAGGCCAACCGCCAGGGAAACCAAAAACAAAGCCGGCGATGGTGACGCAGGTGCTGTAGCCGATCATAGGTGGAAACCCGGACAAACATGTCATGAGAAAGATGAGGACCCAGCCTCCAGGAAGAGCGCGCCAGCCGGCGGCGATCGGCGCGAGCGCTGCAAAGATGCGGTGTGAGTATACGAGGAAGAGGACGAGCAGGACATTGACGGCTAGACAAGCGAGCACGGCGATAAGGCGCTGAACGGGGGTCAGGTTGTAGAAGATCTTGAGCATCTGATTCGCAGCGGATAGGCCGGCACTTAATATGCGCCGGCCGAGGGGCGCTGCATCGGAGTCATGGGCGACGGACCGCGAATAGGGCGTCGAAAGTCGTCGTACGTTGGCTCCGGATGTAGGGCGCTGGTTAGGGCGTACCCATGGAGGGTCGGTTCGAAAAGAAGTAGGATGAGGAGACGGAGATGGTGAAGGAGATGGTAAAGGGGAGAGAGAGGGCGAAAGCATAGGCTCTCGAGCGTCGGAATCGGGTGGCATCTTAGGAGTTTAAGGTTGAATGGGAGATAAGCGTAAGTTGAAGCCGGTTAAGACTAATGATATAGGAGGAATAAGAGAAGAAGAGGCGTGGTCAGAAATATAAAAACAGGATGTAATATGTCTTGTGTACCTCCTATCAAGTTGATTACCTATTCTACCTAAGGTACCTAAGGTAAGTAATCAACGGTAGTATCGATGATTTCCATCAATGCTAACGTTATCTATTCATATCCATATCCTCTGAATATGATCATGAATCTTGGGCAAGAAGTGGAAAAGGAAGAGAAGAAATCACGAAACGGGACAAATTAATGAAAAAGTTGGAAAGTTGGAAAGTTTGGGGTGAAAAAAAAATGAATGAACTATTATAATAAAGTTTACATAGTAAACCGTTCCCGAGCGCGTCAGAAATAAGACGTAGTTGTCTACCTCCATGTACATGTAATTAATTACATGCTCTGCATTGTACTTGACGTTATGGAATATTCCCATGTATTTTGTACATGTACCGTTACATAAATGTATCTCTATCCACAGTTTAACGTTTGGATAAGATTGGACCAGCTGCGAACTTGGAAACCTGAACCGCTTCGTATCAGGGCTATTATTACATCATGTCCCCCTGTTAATGCCGAATGTCTACGAAGGTCCAGGCCAAAAGTTTCGCACATCAAAAAAGAGACTGCTTACAGTACATTTAAGAAGTTCGTACAGTATTTCACTTTCTTCATTAAGTATCCCTAAATATTCAACTTTAAGTAATTATTATTGAAATACTTTTATAAATTTCCTTTTTTAATATATCCTTAAAATGGAGCAGCTCTAGTTTATATAACAGTTGAAAATAAAAATAAAGAAAATTATATCAATTTAAAATCTTAATATTCATATGAAAAAGGTACTTATTAAAGCTATAAAGTTTACAGGGCAGCTCAACCCCTAATACTACCTGTACGCATCTTTGACCCGCTTTTGTAGGGCACTGTGCTAGACTCTTTTTTTTGATGTGCGAAACTTTTGGCCTGGACCTTCGTATCTGACTAAACTATCGGCCCGCGTACTCGACGCAAATCCTTGCAGCCTTGCGAGTCCGACACTGACACCCTACGGCGATCCGATACTCCGACGCTTAACCACTCCAAAGTCCATACCTACAATATTAAAAGTATTCGCGATCTCTTAGATAATGCATGTTAAGCCCCCCTCCCTCTAAAATACGTAGGGATATTAGTTATGGCTATCACGTAATCGGATCAACCGTTTTAAAAGAATATTTCAGTTTATTTTATTTATTTACCATATTATCGGCTACTAGTCATCGTCCCCTATTTCCACTCGGCCCCTTGGGCGGGTCTCGAACTAGGAGTCTAACCTTGCCATCTCCTATCTCAACCCCCTGGCTTAGGATGTCAACATCCTCCTTCGAGTCCTCCTTTTCCTTCGAGCCCTCTCTAGCAAGGGACTTGTCCCAGCTTCTTGCATCGATTCCAAGGATACCGCCCATGTTGTTTCGGTCGCCCGGAACTGAGAACTCGCGGTAGGCGTATCTCCACTCATTGAGGAAGTTTCTAATCGCTTTACCTACCTTGTCCTTCCCGTTCTTGCTGTGGTGCCCGGTTCCGGTGATAGCGTACACGGGCTTGGTCTCCTTGCTGTTGTCAAGGAGAACTCGTTCCAGATACTCGACAGCTTCGTCGGGGTGCAAGCCGTGCAGGTCTACGAAAATTTCCGCGTTAGACAAGCTGTGCTTATTACGCTCCTCATATAGCTCTCGTGCAGCCTCGCGGTGAGCTTTTCGCATCAGGTCGTTCTCGCTCTGACCCCGAAGGCTGAGGGCCTTTGCCGCTCGAGCATCGTTGCGATTCCATGCTTGCGCAGCGCTGAAGGGAAAAACAATTAGCTTTCAATAGGTTGAATTACATCGATGACCAACAAACCTTTGTAGAAATTTATTTCGGAGGCCTCCATGCTTGATGGCCTCCTGGCGAGCCTTTAGATAGGCTTTGTTCGCACGATCTCCCGTCTCTAGCCAAGGGATGTGTTTAGGCATAGGGATAGCTTGAGCAGCAGCACTATTCTCCCCATTCTTGATGTTTGTAGCGCTTCCATTGCGGCCAATCTTTTTAGATTCCGGTCTGTTAGATCCAGATACAGACCCAGGTCCGGGGGATGGAGATGGTGACATCTTTACTATATCGGCTAGGGAACTCGGGGTGAAATTCTCTTTGTGGCTATGGCCATGGCCTCCACGTTTGCCATGGTGTTTCTTGCTGGGCTTGGCAGAGGCAGACCCAAGAGAAGGGAACGCGTCAGTATCATCTATTAGTGGTGCACAAGTACCTTCTTTCGCTTGGTGTCTACTCCCAGGCCGTGAGCGCGGGTGTGAGCCATCGCTCCCTGCGTAGCCATATGTAGGTTTCAGACCTGGCGGAGGAGTTACTCCGCTGGCAACATAATTAAAGCTAGCGGCATAGGGATTCAACTCCGGTGTGCTGGGGCGTAGCGACGGGAACGAGTTGAAATCTTGAACCTGCAAGTTTTGGCTTTTTTGCGGCGGTGTGCTGCTACCATCTACGGTAAGGCGGTTCACGAGATGAGCCGGATCATGAGAAAAGATGCACGTATCCCCCGCAAGACAGTTGCCCATAACCCAGTACCTAAAATATTAGTGCCCGGAAAGGAGTATTGGATATGAGAATCTGAACTTACTTGCAAATATGATTGCTGAGATCGTGACTAAACCGGCAGTCGGCCCGGAGACATTGTCCAGTGGAGAGGTAGAACTTGCAGATGATACCAGCCTTCTGCTGGGTCAACGGCGTGGTAGGTCTCCCATCCGGCGTCATAGACTTCCCGATGAGCACACTTTTGGACTCAGGGGTAAGTCCTGAGGCGTTGGTTGAATCTTGGTTCTGGGTCTCCATTATGGACGCAATAGTAGCACTAAGATCATAGCCATGCATAGAGAGAGCCAACTCGATCTCCTCATCGGTCTTGGATTGCCCCAGAATCGAGCGCAACATGTCATAAGGTGTCATGTCCGTTTGTTGGGCAGACACATACTCAGGGGCGGCTGCGTTAAGGCCGCTGGATGTGCCAACAGAAGAAGCGATGCTAAGTGCATCATCGCTCACTAACCAATCAACATTTTCGGTTTGAAGGTCGCCAAATATTTCTTGGGAAGGACTTGTATCATTGGCAAACTCGTACGCATTCAAATTCGGACTGTGTGGTATAACTGGAGCGGCGAACGCAAGTCGCGGTGACGGACGCGGTGACGAGAAGGGTGATACGGTAGAGGACTTGGTCCGGCTAAGGCTGGTCGGAACAAAGCCTGGCGGGGCTAAAGGGCTTACTCCGAGCCTAGGAGAGCCTGACAAAGGCGTCGAGGAGCCCCGCCACGATGCTGGCGAGGGTCGGCGAAGGATTGTCTGTCGTATCGGGGGAGGCGAAGTTGCACTACCTCCTCCATCGCGATATCGCCATAGCACATCAAGCACCGCATTCTCTAGAGCTGTTCCGCTTAGAGTAGTCTCCGTTTTCAACAACTCTTCAAGCTTATCTGTCTTGTCATCGTCGTCGAGACTCGGGTCCTGCAAGACAGGAAGACATATCTCGAATGTCTCGTCGGAGACCATGGTTACGCGATTTGGTCGAGATGAAAATAGTTAATAGACGTCGAAAATAAGTAGGCTGTAAAGTAAGGGGGGAGCAGATAGATCAAGTCGGGATGCTGACGGAATATATTGAGTAACGTTGGTCGGTAAAGGGATAACCTATACAAAGGTATGGTTCGGGCGGCCAAACGTCAAAGCGTGTAGAACGAGGCTGGGCTATGTTGATTATGAAGTAGTAGAAAAAGAAGATTGGTTAAGGTACGGTATGTATTTGATCCCCGGATGACATAAAATACGAGGCGAGTAGGAAGAGAAAAATAAAGGATAGGCGCAAAAAACGAAAAGAGGCGGAGTGTTAAGTAAAGGATGGGTGCCACAGAGCATAAGCGACTATTCGCATCATGCAGGTGCCGTGAGACGGGACTCGTGTCGAAGAAAAATGGCCCTGACAAAGCAGAGTAGGAAAGAGATGAGAATGGTGAGAATGTGAGAATGGTGCTGTATGAATGTATGAGCGAGTGAATGTCTGAATTAAGTGTACGGACTGAGGACTTCAATGTCTTTGGTACAATACCAAAGTAGTAGATAATGAAGCAGTGCTTCTTGTGCTCTTGTTATGAATCCAAGTATGAAAGAAGTTAAAAGGGGAGAATGGGAGAAGGGGAGAAGGGGAGAAGGGAAATCTAGCTCCCGACAACTGGGCTGAGTTCTATGTTGCCTTGAAGTTGTAAATGACAGAATGTTGTACTTTCAAGTTGCGTGTCGCGGAAACAAGGGAGAGGCTTCGCAAGGAGAAAAAGATGTGGGAATTCACAGTTAGAGTTACAGCAACATGCTCTAGCCTCTAGGTACATGTAGTAGGCAAGTTACTCTGGGCGGATTGATGCAATCATGTGGGGGCTCAGCTACATACAATAATCAACGACCACCAACCATTTACGTACTCGATACATTTATCTTACAAGGTTTCCAAGTATTTGCCCTAACCCATTCACATACAATTCAAGGAACAGAAATACTCGAGTAAAAAGTACTAGGTACTTGCTTACTATTAAACCATATCTGTTGATATATACGTATTTAAGTATCTCTGGGCTTTGTCTCAAACGCCCCTGTGCCACTTAGACCTTTCCATCGTACTTACCTTTTCTATATACTCTAGTTACCCTGAGTCATAATAATGTTTTGATGATTCTGTTTCAAGGCATGTTGGAGTATGTGAAAGAGCTTTCTTTTTTTCTACGTACGTAAGTACATCAAGATAGCACTAAAAGGTATCCTACATACATTATGTACTTTATGCATATACACATATACCTATGTATTATGTAGGTCCGAATACCTATTACATGTATTTACTATGGGTATCGGTATTTTAGTCGAAATACGGATAATGGACCACCAATACCCGTAAATGTATAAAGAATACAATACTCCGTACCGGTACGAAGTACGTAGCATACATTAACATAGGTAAGATTTTTCTAAACAAAATGCAGGCCCACACACATTCTTCTCAGCACCGCTCAGCTGCTTAGCTGTGACGCAAGACGCTGATCGGACGCGGCCTTATCACCCTTACATATGAATGCTATGTATGTACCTACATGTAGTGACACCTATGGATTGCATAGTACATGTACATACATACCCATTCTATACACGATTATCTTCAAGGACAACATAGTTATATCATCGGTATATAAATAGATATTAATAGGTCATTCAGCATCTTAACTTTCTATCAGTTTCAAATAATGAGCATTGAGAATACTCCGTCTTTTATATACTTGGGTATATACTACAATATCTCCTCCTCCTCTTCCTCTTCTTCTTCTTCCTCAAAGCCGAAACTAAATCCACCGACACTACTCCCGACGTCATCCTTATCTCCGATCACCTCATCCCACTTTCGTTTCTTACCTTGGTTCCTCCGTTCCATTTCACCAAAAGCCTCGTCAAGAAGATCAGGATAACAACTCCTCAGCCGCTCTACGAAAAGATCGTACGGACTCTCGATACCTTCTTTGAAGCCTGTCACTTGATCTGGCTTATTTTTCAAGAAAGAGAGCACATCTGCGAGGTGCGAGTTGGGGACGAAATTCTGGGTGAGAGCTACACAAGCGTCGAGGTTGACAACCAAATGCCACCAGCCGCTAGGCACGTGTAAGATTTCGCCGGCTTTACAGATGCCTTCCACGCAACCCGGGAGTTCACGTGCCTCCGCATGGAATTCGAGTAACCATTCAGCTATACTCAACGGACTAGTAACTTCACTGCTGTCCGCCGAGACGTAAACACCAGGAACCTGCGCTGTTGGTGGAAACACTATAACATGCACAATCAGCAAGTCCCATTCCAAATAAGCTCCCCGAACAATATCGAGCGGTAAGAAATCTGCCAAACTATAGGTAGTTCTGGAAGAGCGAATTTGTACTCTGAAAACAAGAGAAATGCTAAGATTATCTTGGGTATACGTACTGATCCAATATTTCGATCCTGATCCTTCTCCCAGAACGGCATTCCATGCGCTGGTTCCGTTCGGGTCTTTATGAAAAGTCGAACCGCTACGCTTAGGACCGACTATGAGCCACCGATGGGCAGGCCTCTCCTCGCCCAGTAATTCGAACAAGTCCGGGCCAAAGCATTCGGGTGACCAATATGCAGCATCGGTCCCTTTTCCGACTTGGATATTCATCTTCTCCGCAAACCCTTTGTCGAATAAGTAGAGCGGGCTCTCATCCTCGTTGTTAGACATGTATTCATGATAGACCGAGAACGGCCAATCCACAGCTTCAGCTCGAAATTTAACTGTTGAATACCTCTTATCCAACTCCTGGATATTCCATATATTGCATACAGGCCAACGCTGGATGTAGTTGGTCAGTATGAACGGTTTACTACTCCAATTCTGTGCGAAGTCATCGTAGCTAAGTTGTTCTAGCCGTCTGATCTGGTTTGCTGGAGGGATGCTTGATGAATACTTCTCGAGAGGAATGTGTGCACAGGCATATGGTCTATGTATAACATCGGAAAAGACATTACTGCAGTCAATACTAGAACGCCAGCCGGTGGGAGCTTTCAGGAATGTGCTTCTCCATGAACCTTTCCATTCAAGCGGCTGCAAATTATCCCTTAATTATTATGGATGAGTCAGTCAAGTGGCGCAGAAGACCAATCCTCCCCATCAAGGAGTCACGGATAGTTATCAGGATTCACATATATGCAGCTGATGACTCACTCAATAAAGAACGATTTCCAAAGTTCGTCTAGATGAGAAAATGCGTAGAGAAAACGACAAGTGAACCCGACGTCTTTAAGTGTTTGAGGATCGATATATTCGAATATCTGTAGTACCATCTCGTCCGGAAGCCGGCGTAATAAACCAAGAGACTGTCGAGCCGTTGGACTAGAAGCGAAGTACTGGTTCCCAAGTGGTTTTGCACCCATCGGGTGAGCTGGAATCGAAACCGACGACACCCTGGTGATCGACGTATCCAGTTCGCCTCCATTTTCTACCGCGCCTCCACTAATGCCACCTTGGTCGATATCTTTTGCCAACAGCATTGTCATCGAAGTAGGCTAACGGCTGCCTCCCCAGATCATATACAGTTGATGTTGATGAAAGTTTGTAGAAGGACTGTATACTAGTTTGTCGTGTATAAACTGCACGTGATAACAGTTCAACTTCAATAAGAATAAATCCAACCCCCGAGTTTTTCTGTTTTGTGAATATAGGAATAATGAGTGGAGGAATATTGAAGACCTGATATCGAACTTGGTGGACCTACTTCAAGTGTGTATATGTGTAAAAAAGTATCAAATGTACTAAAGAAAAAAAATTCATACTATGTAAACCCATATAGTTGAGTACCTAGGTACGCTTTCCGCACATATATATGGATTCAATTTATTATGGCAAACGGTTAGTGCGGCCACACCGTATTCTGCACTTGTACTGTACTGTATCAAGTGGTACCTGTTTAAGCTCCAGTCAGATTTGATTGCAACAGTGCTGCTATGTATTGATTGATGTACAGTACACCATGTATAAATCGTTGCATGTGGCATGTATGTACTTCAGTAAGCTAGTAGTACTGTATAGTACATCGTACAAATGTGAAGCGTACACAGTACCTACCTCCTTCATGTTCTATGGCAAAAGTTTGGTGCGGCCACACCACACTCTGCATTCAATTCTGGTACATTATGTACTGTATGGTACATATATTATGTATTTAAGCTCACTATACTTTTGACCTGTGACACATTCAATTGAACGTACACACTACAAGGAAAGAACGTACTGTACCTTTACATAGTGACTTGAGCCCCGCATCAGGGTTTCGCCGACGTTCGTCCCCCCACTCAAATTTTTTTTTTTTTATCTATCTACCTCTCTTCCTTATATATTCGCCGTCATTCATTCAGGTTTCTACTTTCCACCTTCAATTCTCCCTGATCTTTACAGGTTGATCACACAACAATATCAAAACATACATCCACCTTTGAATCATTCCGCTCTCTACAATAAAGAGCATCGCGTTCATATCTTTCACACATTTCCATTTCACATAATACGATTTGTGCAAAGGTCTTGCGCCTATTTTATTCATCACCCCACCACGATAAACCCCTCCGTCTTCTTGAATTCTAAGCTGTGCTTGGAATTCGAGGAGTCGCATCAATCTTTTATTTGTAAAGATGGCTACCGATAAGGGGCTCGAGGACATCGAGCAATCCCAAATCGAGTCGAACTATGACGAGACCGTCGACTCTTTCGATGAAATGAACCTGCGTCCCGAACTCCTCCGAGGTAAGAAGCGCTAACCTAGACAAAATGACAATGAAAAGTTTTACGCGACAACTAACAGTATCTTAACAGGTGTTTACGCCTACGGATTTGAGCGTCCTTCTGCTATCCAGCAGCGCGCTATCATGCCCGTCATCAAGGGTAAGTTCACCGCTAACCCACTTCTACATTCCAACAACGTATGCGCAAAATAAATCTAACATGCGATATTAGGTCACGATGTTATCGCGCAGGCCCAGTCCGGTACTGGCAAGACTGCCACCTTCTCCATTTCCGTTCTCCAGAAGATCGACCCGAGCCTCAAGCAGTGCCAGGCACTCATCCTTGCCCCAACTCGCGAGCTGGCTCAGCAAATCCAGAAGGTCGTTGTTGCCATTGGTGATTTCATGAACATCGAGTGCCATGCTTGTATCGGCGGAACTAGCGTCCGCGAAGACATGAAGTCTCTTCAGGACGGACCTCAGGTCGTTGTCGGCACTCCTGGTCGTGTTCATGACATGATCCAGCGTCGCTTCTTGAAAACCGACGGCATGAAGATGTTTGTTCTTGATGAAGCCGACGAAATGCTTTCTGTATGTTCTACCTGCCTCCTTGTTTTCTACTTGTTTTTTTTTTCTCTTCTTTTTACAGCCGTACTGATAACTATGATCTAGCGTGGCTTCACCGAGCAAATTTACGATATTTTCCAACTTCTACCCCAGTCAACTCAGGTCGTTCTGCTTTCCGCCACCATGCCTCAGGATGTCCTTGAGGTCACGACCAAGTTCATGCGAGACCCTGTCCGCATCCTCGTCAAGAAGGACGAGCTTACCCTCGAGGGTATTAAGCAGTTTTACATTGCTGTCGAGAAGGAGGAGTGGAAACTTGACACTCTCTCTGATCTCTACGAAACCGTCACTATCACCCAGGCGGTTATCTTCTGTAACACTCGCCGAAAGGTTGACTGGCTTACCGACAAGTTGACGGCCCGCGATTTCACTGTCTCGGCGATGCACGGTGACATGGACCAGGCTCAACGAGACCTCATCATGAAAGAGTTCCGTTCTGGTTCTTCCCGTGTTCTCATTGCTACCGATCTCCTGGCTCGTGGCATTGATGTACAGCAGGTCTCGCTCGTCATCAATTACGACCTTCCTGCGAACCGTGAAAACTACATCCACCGCATTGGTCGTGGTGGTCGATTCGGTCGTAAGGGTGTCGCCATCAACTTTGTTACTGCCGATGATGTGCGAATGATGCGTGAGATCGAGCAGTTCTATAGCACCCAAATTGAAGAGATGCCTATGAACGTCGCCGATCTCATTTAAACGCACAGAAACAGAATCAATCCCCTCCATATTAGGCAAGGGAATTTGCTGTAGGCTGAGGATGGAATGGTCCATCTTTTGACGGATGACGAGGTTTTACGGCATAAAGAAAGGAACGAGGAGGATGATCCCATCTAGTATTTTTTTTCCGGCACGTCTTATCTACGGAGCCGTTGAGGTAGTAAAAAGGGGGAGGTTGCATCAGGGCATTTGCAGCTAGGCATCTAGCACCTAATACTAGTAACGTATGTTGCCTGACGATAGGGTATCGTCATGGACCAGGCTATTGGTCTTTTCCATGTTCTTCTGTACCTATGCTGCTAGATGCTTTCCTAACAATAAACGTTCTGAGTTTCCTAATCTGATTGCTGTATATTAAGTATGATTTCCACTGTGTCTACATAGGGGGTTTATTCAGGGGTCGATTCGTAATGCATAGATCAATGCACGTACGATGAATATCATCCAAGGTATAATACATGCCCACACATGCAGTATGTAGTTACCTTCTGTAAATGCACGCCTACATGTAATTATGTAGATTATGTCGTACTATGTAGGTACATTATATAATACATAAGACCTATATGTATACTGTTATGTAATAGAGCAGACATGAAGATACGAGGTTAATTACTAGGTACTTACTATTTAGGAAGCGACTGGGTGGTGCATATAGACTCTTCTTTCCAAATAATTATATCGGTATAAGAAAGCTACAGATAAACGCATATCAGGTATTATTTATCCCTAAACTTTATGTCGATACTGAGACGCAACTTTTCTACTCTTCATCTCCTCGATCATATATAGTTCTAGCCGTTCAACCATCTACGTATTAAGTGTGTCGAGGTGATCATATTACTTTTGAAGGCCCTTTACAAGGTTTATAATAACAATAATCATAAATTTCTACCTTATATCAGCTAGCAGCATAGTCTCTAGCTATATCATGCGTCCCGCAGACGAGACTCGGAAACTGACCAACGCTGCCAGGCTAGAGGACAAACTTCAGCAGCCTAAGAACCAACTCAATGCCTTGAGGCTCTTGCAAGTGCTAACAGTCAAAGAAATTCACAATGCTAAGAGGCAATTAGATTTAATCGAAGCTGGATTCCGTAAGCTTCAGGATGCCAACGCCGGGGAGGTCAACCGCAACGAAAGGCTCGAAAAGCAACTGGACGAACTTCGCAAAGATAAAGAAGGGCTTCGCCTGTTGATATCCGAAACCGAGGCAGCTTCGCAGAACACTAAAGACAGTCTTGAGAGCCTCCGCTCAAAGGTTGGCGACGAATACTTCAAGTTGACTGCAGATAATGCGAGGTTTAGCAAAGACATTAAGACGTTGAACAAACAAGCTGATCGTCACCAAGAGCAACTACAGTCTATTGAGAGGGATCTGGCACAGTTTCATGCCCATCTACCCGAGTCCCAGGAGATAGCCAAACTAAACAACACACTGGCACGCCTGGAACCAATGGTGAATTCCATGTACGAGAAGCTTGAAAAAGTTTCTATGCTCACACTTGAGCAAAAGGAGGAAATGAAGGAAGTTCTCGGCAATAAAGAACATATTCGTCGTTTCCTAGATGCTTTCATTCCCAAACAGGAAGATTTCCTCCGGTTCCTCGAAAGGCTTCCCAAAGAAGCCTCTCCAACAATGTCGTATGGTAAGATTAACTCAGAAAGAAACAGCTATGTTACTGGCCTGACTCTACTAGACTCCCTTCTCAGTGTTACTATGGACGAAGGAAGTTCTAGCCAGGTGTCGAATACAGCGTCGTCAGGATCGCAACCACCGCCCAAAGCGGTCCTGATGCTCGAACAATACAATCACTTCAGCAATTCATATCGGATCAAACGTCCTAAAATTGAGGCTAGATTCATTAGGCAGTACCTCAAGAAGATAGACCCCAAGGCTGCGTGGTTTATACAGGAGATGCTCCAGCAGGAATACCCGGACCTAGTGAGCCCGCTGCCGCGCGCGGAAACGAGCAACAAGACGGATGTGGTAATATTTATCGACGTGAGCAAGCTGAGCTGGGACCACGTAAAGATCATCATGCGCAAGATGAACGGCAAGGAATTATTCGCCCTGTTGGAGACCGAGCAAGATCTAGACATGACCATACCGAAAAAGAGACCCGGGATAACGGCAACGTGATCAAGATCATCAGGTTTCATATCTAGCTCACCTACAACATCGAGACGATATTTCATTACCAGCTGCCTCGATGGTTCATATACTGGCCAAGAATCTCGTATATGATCTAGGTGGGAATCTTTCCTATTGCTCTATAGCTTCAGCTAGTAGCTACCTTATATATATATGCCGATGGACGAGATATTATTATTGGGAAACATGGGTCTAGTAATAATAATATCATAACTAACTATGCACAATCTTTCCATTGAATTTTTGGTTTACTATCCAGCCGCGTTCCTTTTTAATGCCAATTTTCCCAGACTTGACAGAAAGATCTGACGGAAGAAATAATATTGATGGTAGTTTTTTTTTTCCTCCTTGTACCTACCAGTTAAAAAAAAAAAAGGGCAAGCAAGAGAACCTCAGCTGAGACTGACCTTGCCCACGTTCCCTGATAGCCCCGTCGCGTCTAGGCCGGTCCACTTGTTGATCCAACCTAGGACTTCACGATGCCAGACGAGCGAGTTTTCGGGTTTCAAGACCCACTAGGAGTAGAAGATCGCGGTTAGAAGCTGCGTGTCTCTGAGAATGAGAAGCGAGGGGTAAAAAAAAAAAAAAAAAAAAAAAAAAAGGGGGGAAAAGAGGCTGGACGTACATGGTTCTCGTCCGGGAACGTCAGGAACCGGCTAGGCACGCCGCGAGTCTGAAGAGCTGTATATAGACGACATTAGCACTCCGCTTGTGATGGCGTACGTACGTACGTACGTACTCTGACGCCCCTGACCTGACCTGACCTGACCTGACCTGTACATGAGACAGGTAGGCGAAGGACAATTTTGAAGATACTCTTTCTCAACCCGAATTTTATAGCAAAAAGTAAGGGAGAGAGGGAAAGGGGAAAGGGGGGGGGAAAGATAGAAAAGAGGAAAGGAAAAAGGAGAAAAAAAAGAAAAACAGAAAAAACTCACCGTTAAACGCGGCCAGGCCCTCGGAGATGGGCAGGCGGTAGTCGAGCTCGCTGTGGACGACGAGCTGGGGGGTGCGCCAGGCGGCGACGGAGGCGGCGGGTCCCAGCGGGCGTAGGCGTCGCGGCGGTCCCAGGGGGCCCCGCCGAAGTCGTGCGAGGGGAAGAAGAGCTCCTCGGTGGACCAGTTGCTCATCGTGCTGAAGATGCCGTCGTGGCAGACGAGCGCCTTGAACCGGCGTCCGAGCGGGTGGCCTTGGATCCAGTCTTTTTTTTTTTTTTTGCAAGTTGCGTTAGTTAGCTTAGTTGAGTTGAGTTGAGTTTCTGTTTAGTTGGGCGAGAGGAAAGGGGAATATGGATTTGAAAGGGAAGAGGGGGGGAAGAGACTGAGAGATAAAGGGAGAAGGGGCGAGACTTACTGATCATATACCCCCCGTACGACGCGCCGAGGGCGACGGCGTTGTCGGTGTCGATGTAAGGGATGTTATCCGCGATGTGCTCGAAGCAATTCGTGACTATGTCGAGCGTTAGCCCCCTCGTGTCGGTAATACGTCGTCTCCTCGTCTGCTAGATAGATAAAAAAAAAGGGGCAGGTCACTCACGATCATTATAGGGACGCCCGCCCCAGTCCTCCGCGATGCCGTCCGTGAAGCTCTGCCCGTACCCGGTGCTGCCGGTGGGGTTCGGCATGACGACGACGTAGCCCTGCTCGGCGAAGACGGCGGGGTTCCACCTCGTGCTCCAGCTGTGTGCCCACGCGCCCTGGGGCCCGCCGTGGATGAGGAACGCGAGCGGGTACTTCTTCTCCGGGTCGAAGTCGGACGGCTTCATGACGAGCGCGTGGACGCGGTACTCGCCCGCGCCCCTGAACCAGAACTCGTCGACCTGCCGGCCCGACAGGCCGAAGGACCGGCCCTCCCGCGAGCTCGAGGACACGAGGCTCAGCTCCTCGGACGCGGGGTCGAGCACGGCGTAGGAGGAGTTGTCGACGAGCGAGGTGGTCGTGAGGAAGAGGCGGCCGTCGCTGCCGGAGAGGTTGTAGAACTCCCCCACGGTCCCCTCCCTCGTCAGCGGCCGCGGCAGCTCCTTGGCCGCGGCCAGGGGGCTCGAGGGCAGCTTGAAGAGGATCTGGCGCGCGTCCTTCTCGGCCGTCACGTACAGCTCCGCGTCGTCGTTGCTCCACGCGATGCCCTCGGGCCGCAGGTCCCAGCCGCCCTCGCCGTCCTCCGTCGCGTAGAACTCCTGCACGTTGCCGAGGTCCCGGACGTCGGGGACCAGCATGAGGCGCCACTTGTCGGACTCGTACTGCCGGCTCCTCATGCGCTTGAAGGCCACCCTGGTGCCGTCGTGCGAGAAGACGGGGGCGCCGGCGTAGCCTTGCAGCGCGCCGGTCCTGACGATCTGGGGCGGCGGGGGTTTGGCCTCGGCGAAGGTCTTCAGCGGGACGTAGTAGAGGTCGGTCTTGGTCCACAGCGCCGGGTTTAGCTCCGGGTCCTTGGAGACGAACACGAGGCCCTCCCGGCCGATGTCGTAGTCGCCGGCGTCGCCGAAGGGCGGGACCGGGCACTCGAGCCTGGTGCCCGCCAGGGCGTTCACCAGGCCCGGACCCTGCAGCCTAAAGACGTCGCCGTCCTTCCTCAGCGCTCCGTAGAAGAGCGCCTGCCTGTTCTCCGAGACGTACGAGTCCCAGTGCCGCACGAACAGGCCGGTGTATACCTTGGCGGACGACAAGGGCTTCTTGTCCTTCTCGTCCGCCAGGTCGACCATCTCCCCCGAGGACGTGGTGGGCGCGGTGCAGGCGAAGGCCACGGTGCCGCCGCCGATGTCTTTCGCCTTGATATTAGATATCGAGCTGTTCAAGCGGGCGATCTCGTATGGCCTACGCTCGTTAGCACGGCCATCTTATATTAGGTACGAGGTACGCATAAATAGACGTCCGTTCCTTACTCGGACCCCGGCTTGGTGATGTCTCCGACTAGGAGAGAGGTGGTGGTGGCATCGCCGCTCTTCAAGAAGACGAACTCCCTGTCCGAGAGCCAGGTCGGCTCGGCGTAGGTCGAGTCGGCGTATAGCAGGGTCGACTGGCGAGTCTTGATGTCTAGGACCTTGATGGCCTGGTCCTTGGAGTGCGACTCGAAGGAGTATGTGGAGACTGGGGAAGCATTAGATTGATCAGCTCCGGTAGACAGAACCACCCGGGGGGAGGGGGAGGGGGAGGGGGAAAGGGAGGATTTCCAGTCTTAGGTCGGAGGGCGTACCGGTGAATAGGGCATGGGTGCCGGTGGAATTCGGCACGGCGGCGCTTCGGCGGGGGGCGGAGAGGAGGACCTCGGGGGTGAACTTGACGGCGGTGATAGTCATCGTGGAGCGAGAAGGTATCTAGGAGTGGAGTTTAGATCTTGGTGATTTGCTACCGTAGAGACTAATAGGCACCTAGTATATAGAATACGGAATACGTAGGTCGTCGATAGCTCGTGCGAAGTGTGTAAACGGTGAAGCGTGCACATGTGAGGTACGACGGTACGTATATTATATAAGTACATATGCAGACTCGCAGAGGGGGACCACGTACGGTTGCCTAAACGGCGAACTGTGCCAAAAAAATATTTCTGGGTCTTAATTACTCAAATAGGCAGTTGACCACAGGTAAATTCAAGTAGCGTGCTTTTGAGTAGTACTTTTACTCTCATACGCGAAAAATGCATACCTTATGGGTATTAATTGCATATATTACTGATATTTTCCCTCCAATAAATTGATATATTTACTTAAAGGTACATATGAAACAAGGAAAATTTTGACAAAAAAAAGAGCCCCACAAGTCCATCCAATCAAAAACAGGTTCAATTCATATCAAATCTTTCAACTTCGACTATTTACAGGTATGTACTAATAACCGTAATAACTTTACCAAAACAATACTTGATACCTTCATATATAGAGTTATCTCTAATTAAATGAATACGATTCTAATAACCCTAGTTGCATCAGTATATCCCTTATAATAATTATTCTATTCGTCGTTGAAGAATGGACCTAGGATACGTTAGATTTGAGGTTATATTTAAGGTTAGGATTAGGTAATAAACCGGTACGCAGGTATAAGCTCATAATACAGGTATAACCGCAACTTTCAACAGGTTATAGAGCAATCATTTCAGGACTTCTATTGATACAACTAGATTCATTTGAATCGCATTCCCTTAATTATACTTATTTATAAATAACAGTATATTTGACGTTGTCTAGGTAAAGTTATTATAGTTATTACTTAATGATTGAATTGAAAGATCTAGAGTTGCGATCGACGATTTTTACGTACGTTGATTGGATGAAGTACAGCTTGGGTACTTCAAGTACCTAGGTATCTTTCCTAGAATTTCCTTTTATTAAAAGAATAATACCCTTTTATAAGCTATCGATAATCTTATCTATTCACTAAAAGGCTATATATGTATCTACCGGGGTCAATAGCGGGCTCGATAAGCACCAGAGGTACCAAGCTAAAAATATTAGTAATACATACTGCCATTTCTAGCGTAGTTCGTTTTTTTTGGCACAGTTCGCCGTTTAGGCAACCGTACCACGTGATCTACACTGAACTGACCTATTCAATCTTGCTACCTATTGCTATTGTTTACTATGAGGTCACATCATTATCGATAATGCATTGTGATCCAATGGGATCATCTAGGACCTAGGTACTACGTAAAGCCGGTAAACAGCTAGACGAATTACCGTGTAATAATAAGCCCCCGTCACCGACCGAAAATACCTGCTATTTTGTAATATTAGGTAGTTACACGGAAGACCATGTACACTGCGTATATAGAAATAGAATCCTATATTGAATTTCGTTAAGTGCCTACCTCCTCCTAGATGGGGAGAGATAGAAGACTAAAGCGGCAAGGTGTCTGTCTAGGTACACTAAAAAAAACCTCAGCTTGTCTGCCCACGCTACCATTTGATATTCGTAGATGCCGGGTGTCGAATTAATAGATGCTTAACTATACCATACGTTCGTTCTAGCCTTGTTCCCCTTTGAATCAAAAACTATCTCTCCTAGCCAGATCTATGCATCGTCGTGAGCACGCCCGGGAGAAAGAATACGATATACCATTCCCGCAGGCCACGCAGTATATGAACTTGAATTCCATAACGTTAGAAATTATTGGGTATCTCGGTGGTGGAGAGAAATAGCGGCGCTGATCGCGACTCTTTCCTCCCTCCTAGTAGTAGCACTGCATCGCCATGGACCTTATCATAGCCTAAGCAAACCCTCGCTGTTTGAATGAATAACGCCTGTATAAGTTAATCCCCCCCTCCCTTAAGTTCTCGTTCCCACCTTTGATGCAACGCCGAACCCATGCGACTAGAAAGACGAAAGTAAAAGTAGAACCCGACAGCATCGGAGATCCCAACGTGTGCCGAGCGTGGGCGTGGTAGAAAACGCAGTAGTGAAGCGCGGGGCGCTCATTTCCGTGAGGCGCCGAAGTGTGTGCGCACTTTCTTGGTCTCGCGGGAATCCGTCTCGCTGTCCTCGACGTCCGCTTCTTTCTCCTTCTTCTGCTGCTGAACTCTCTTCTTGCCGGTCTTACCGGCAGCCTTGCTAGAGCTCTTATCGGTCGCCGACGTGGGAGTCGGTTGGTTGGACGCGCTATCCTTATCTTTGTTATTATTATTGTTGTTGTTATTCGCGAACGACGTCGAGACCGGCGTGGGCGCGGCCGGGGTCGACGTTGCTGATGGCGCTTCGGCGTTATCGGGCTAGAAAAGACGAGGGCGTTAGTTAGTAATGGGACTGGGGCTCGGTTCTTTGGAATCGATATGGATACGGGAGGTTGCGGACATACGTGGAGGCTGTTGTAGGAAAGCGAGGATCGGGACCATATATAATCTTCTTCCTTTAGCTCGCCTTGCTTGCGCTGCGCGGCGGAGCTGGTGCCCTTGATGTAGTTGTCGAAGCCCTTGACGATGTTGCCGAAACGGGTATTGGTCAGGTACTTGAGCTCGAGTTCGACGATGCTCTGCTCCAATTGGGACTATTATGGGATGTGTTAAGATACTGCTACTTCTGGCGAATAATCTCCCCTTGTAGATCTAAACCAAAAAATGCGACTCACTAGCTGGCGCTCTTGTTGTTTCCGCTTCGCTAGAAGCTCTTTAAGATTCTGTCGCTGCTTGTTGTACTCTGCGAGAGCAGTCTGCCGGTCTCCATTGGTAGCAGGCCCACCAGGGCCAGGTTGTGCATTTTCCGTCATGTCGAATATATGGTAATCGGGGCTATCGTTGAGATCGAGGTTTAGGATGAGCGGGCTAACTTAGATTCTTTGGTATTATTTAGATATTTAAAAAAGAAAAAAAAGTTGAAGTTTTGAAAGTCGAAGTTGAAATTAGTCAACGGAGCGCGACTTGGCCCAAGCGTCATAAAGGTAGGTATACACTTTAAGTACATACTTTGTATTAACATAACCTACATATATACATATTTACATACTATGTATGTACACCTGATAGTTACAGCTACAGTTGATAGATACATGTAAGAAGTAGGTATAAGTCCTTCTATTTCGACAAGAAATATTATTTCACGGTTCATCTATATAAGAAGGTATTTGTATATGATAAGGATTCAATATTAAAAGTAATACTACCTATGTATTGACATAAACTACGATATATGTCGTCTAATCCTCTTGGTCTTGGATAAAATAAAAACTCCATGTATATTATTATATCTTAGAATCAAGAATTATTGGTCTAGACTAGGCGCAGATAATTCTGAATCTCATTCATCAATCATATAATATGTCCGGCATTAAATGTGCTTATCCTTAAGAACCTTTTTACCATAGAAGAGAATTATGGAGAAGAGCTTGGGTTCGCTATATCCATGGGATTTACGGATACCTGTAGACCAGATGAATGAACATCTATGCCTGATTACCACGTTAGCAATACAAGAGTATATCACAAATAAACAGTCAAGACGGAAAATACCGCGACTTATAGTTGCACCATCGAAATTGGAAAGGGGGAAAAAGGGAGGGAAGAAAGGAGTAAAGATACTAAAAAGTTAAGGGTTCTGAGTAAGTCTATTGTCTGATCATCTATCTGCTTGATGCCGCCCCTTACGGGCTAAGAAGCAAAACATTCATGTGACTAACCTCAAAACCTAAATATCAAAAGGAAATAATCAAACTATTCACCAACCGAAGAGACTATTATTACGGCTTTCTCAGGAACAGCCGGAATCCGCAAATCCTGCGACTCTAGGAAGATTAGCTTCACCCCTTGACGTTGTCTCTACTTGAGGTGCTTCTCATCTTCTTTATTCGCTCCTTTAGAAGCTTTTCTCGTAACTCATTGGCCCGCTGCTGTGGAGTCTTGGTCTGATCAAGAATGCGAGTGTCAGTTCTTGGTACGAACGCATAACGTGGGACGGACTCCTTAAGAAGAACCAACCTCATCAGCCGTCGACGCCGCGTCGTCTCTGGAGGGTTTGGGTCTGTCTTCATCTTCCGAAACATCAGCTGATCTGTCATGAGCGCGAGGGGAGTCGGTAGAGCATCTCCGCCTTCTCGAAGGGACATCTCTAGCTTGGCTATCTTCTCCGCTCCTTCGCGGGCTTCTCCGCCCCGGCCGCCTAGCTTCCGACGCCCCTGGTGGGCTCGAGCTTCGTGTCGGAGACCGTCTTAGCCTCCCACGATGGTTTGGTGACGGACTGCGGCTGATGAGTTCCCGGACCGGTCTCCGCCTCGGACTGCGGCTACGCGATCGTGAATATGGCGATGATGACGGAGAGCGACTAGACGAGTCCGAGTACCTGCGCCTCTTCGGCGCCGGTGAGCGCGATCGGCTGCTATCAGATCTGCTGGCGCTACCCGGCGAAGATGTATTCCTCCTGCGGTTATCTCTTCGGGCTCTATAGTCTCTTGGTCGCCCCGTAGACCGATCCCTTTTCCCCGATCCTCTGTAGCGAGGCGGTGACCGGTGTGCCTTTGAACGGTAACGAGGTGGAGTCGGTGATCGGAGACTAGCCCGTCGGTTACGATCGCTTGATGCGCTAGGCGATCGAGAACGAGAATTAGACGCTCTTGAGTTAGGACTCGCAGATCGGGATGGAGAGCGGCCGCGTCGATACTGGCGGCTTCCGCGGCGGCCTTGTGGTACGTAGCGGTCGCGTTCGCGGTTACTCTGATAAAAGTCTCGGTCGCGTCTTGGGGGCGAGGGAGATCGATCGCCACCTCGGCCAGAGCCTCTACCGCGGCCCCCAAAAGCGCGGTCACCGCTACGTCTTCCGCCGCGCCAATTATCACCACGCCCACCTCGGAAGCCGCGGTCTCGGCGTTCTCGATCCCGTATGTCTGATAATTCACGATCACGACGCTCCTGAGTTTCCCGTCTAATTCGCAATTCTTCGGCGGCCTTATCTGCATCAATCTAATATCAATCAGTATTTTTCTTCAGGCCACCGGGCATATGATAGATGGATGCGGTACCTTCTCTTGGATAAGCTCTAATTTCTTCGCTTCCAGCAGCTCTTTTGGGACACCTTGCGGATTGGACTGAGCGCTTAAACAAAGATTCCATAGATCTTTGCAAAACGGAGCCGTATCTTTATCAAGGAATCCGGTAAGCTGGATCTGCATGGATTTAATATCAGGCTGCATCATTCAATGTCAGTCGAAATCGCATAGACGTCGTATGATAGAAATTATTGCAGAAATGTACCCACGTATCTAGAACCTTCAATTAAATTGAAGCAGAGCTCTGTAACGACATCATCCTCGGATCCTAATATTTCGGAGATTTTACTCGCAATCCACCTAGTAAAGCCGCGGTTAGGTTGAGTGAATCCAGCGCAGCGAAAACGGAGAAAATACGAACTTCTTCATAACTTGAAGATTGACCTTCTGCATGTCGACCTTTTGATTAAACTCAAGAGGGAATTTTGTCGCTCTTAAGAGCTTCGCGTCTACGCTGCTCGCCATTTCGTATTGTTGGTTGGCGACAGTTAAGAAACACTTCTGATCAGCGGTAAACGCGAGGAAAAAAAAAAAAAAAGGCGAAGATGGAAGAATTAAGACGCTGAAGACGCTGGTACCAGAAAAAAAATGACGTCTGGGGAAACGTCCATCTAATCCAATCTGGTCTAAGCTTTTTTTAGCGTTTCAAAGATTGGGCTAAAGTCGGATTCAGACGCTCGGACCTAGGACCGGGATATATAATTTTCCCACCTGCGAACAATCGCCGGCAGATGGTCCAGGTACCTAGGTACTTAGGTATCTGTATTATGTAACACAGATGTACCTTTGTTCCCGAGGTCCCATCCTACAACATGAACGGACCACCTGCTAGCTTATGGTGCTTAGAATACCTACGTACAACACGGGTACACGAATAGGTCCCTACGCACATACGATCCTTGTTATTGGTCGTGGGATTCCAACTCTTTATAGAAACGCTATTTCATAGTTACGTACGTCCTTAAAATAATTAACCATACAATAACACAAAACACAAACTACCTAAAATTATCTTTAAAACTACCCCCATGATGCAAAGGAACTTTCGTTGGGACATTCTATTTATATCGCGAGTTTCTCGTCATTATACTCCGTACTCGTTATGCTTATTGTATATATATCAAGTACATCTCATAAGACGTCAAGTGCCCACCCAAGAGACAAATAAGAATTTGATCTCGCTGGTAGTTGGTAGCAACGGCTGCAACCCACTAGAGCCAAGATCGCCTAGTGTAGGCTAGAAAAGCTATCCTTTCATGACGCAGGTTGGCGAAAATGTTTGAGATAGCCGGGTTAGGCTCACACGAGACACCACAATTCCTAAAGGACGATATTCCACGTACATTTCCGTTTTATGCCTTACCACGCAGATTAATCCTCTGGTTGGTTTTGATACGTTTACCTTTACCATTATTATATTTTTAAAAGAGGTCTCGGGATACGACACCATAGATGTTCATCGGTCAGCACGTGCGAAATACCCGAAAATCGTGGAAAGGCAACAACTGGCTTGACGACCACCTGACAGGTTAGAACAATAGACAGGTCGTACAACCGCGTGCTGCTTAAACCCATTATTAGCATTACTTCCCCATAGAGGGTTCACCCATAATCATGTTTATATTCCTGATCCTAGTAACCCGGTAGTAGTAGGCAAATTAACATTGCACTTCCCATTCGTGTCCAGCCCAGTTCATTACGCCTTTGTGCCCAAGAGCTTCCACGCTCATTTGTGTTTTCTAATCGCAACCCATCATCCGCTTGATTCCTATGTAACGCCAGTAGTGATCATGATGCAGGTGATCATTAAAAGTATCCGGAGGTAATCAGTCGTGTCATGTTGAATGTGCTTTACTTAGGATAGCTTATGCGGTTTGGTTCCTTTTTGCCCTTCTTGGACTCAGCGATGCCCTGAGCCTGCTGCTTGGCCGCGAGAGCATTGATCTTCTCACGTGCCTTCACCAAGCCGCTGTTGTCCTGCTCCTTCAATTTGGCGCGGATCTCATATAAAGAGAGAAGCGTAGAGGCTCTGTCAATATCGGCATCGGGACGCTGCATTCAGAATTAGAACTCGCGATCCTAAATCAAATAGAGGGTGTCAGTTGTGAGAAAGACTTACCTCGCCGCCGGCGGGACTACCGGGCATAGAGGGTGATGCGGAGTTGGTTCTCGATAATGGCGGTGTGAGCATGCGACGACCAAATTTGTCGGTCATGCGACCGGTAGGAGAGGTCATTCTACTGTCGGGGACACTTCGAGGTTGTTGCTGGTATTGTAGCTGTTCTTTACGATCGAATGCCCGATTGACGCTCAACAGGTCCTTTGAAGCCGATTGATCTTGCTATAAGGAATCATCTTGAGTTAATGGAAAAGGTACAATAGAGCAAAAATATGAGAAGAATAGTCACATACAGCAGCTTGGAGATCATTGATGTCGGCCAACATCTGGGCGATCTGAAGAGCTTCCATACTGTCGCATGCAAAACAAAGAAAAGGCAAGAAATGAGATTATTATTGAGAAGCTGGATTAAATAATAATGATATGATGATGATAGTATCAAAAATTGGATGAAGGTAGTAATGCGACGTTGTAAAACCAAAACTTTAATTGAAAAAAAGTTGATGGTGGTAAGAGTAACAATACAGTAAATAAGGGAAAAAAAGAATACATGTATTGGTTTGGTTTGGTTTGGGTTTGTGTGATGATATCAATTCTCGAGCTTAGAAATTGAGAGAAATAAATTGCACCTTGCGCAGAAAAGCATTGTGGAGTTTCGCCTTTTCCCCAGGCCCAGACCCGGCCAGTCCGACATCTAGCCGTTCTACGGTAACTCCCCCACGTTACAAAGTTCACCCCAGTGTGACAAGTAACAAATGGATCAGCGGCGCGGGATGTCTAACAACCGTATCGCTACCAAGGATCCTCTCCCCCAAAGACCCTGTACCGACAGGTAGGTACCCTACATACCAGGTATGTACCTAATTTCTGGATTAACATGGGGATCCTCGCGGGTGCTTTCCGTGAAGGTAGTACGAAACCTTCTTATGCAAGTGTCCGTATATAGTATGTACATACCTACATACATGTATGTACCTACCGTAATGTATTATACGTTAGTTAACTATAAGCTTGAGGTAAAATGGTATACAGGGCTTTAGTTAATCCAGTGGGGAGTAAGTTTGGGGTAAAGTAGTAACTTTTGTCGCTTTCAGAGCCGAACATCGGGATAATAGAATGAAATGATTGCCTTTTTTTCATTCCGTATTGATTGCCGAAACCAGCATTATAGATGTCTACGTATGTCTACGTATATCAAACACGTGCATACCAAAGTATTACAAAACAATTAGTTAAGAGATAACAGGTAACTATACAGAAAAAAAGGTTCTTTTATCGATTTTTTATTTATTTATATTTATATTTATATCTGTAAGTCAAATCTCCCAAATAAAATATAATTTTAGAAATGTCACTAATTCTTCTTTTCATAAGACAATGAATGTATTTCGCCGCGGTATGGCGTCTGTGGCTTCTTTAAAGCAAGCTCGCAAAGTCGTCTGCATTGGACGTAATTATGCGTGAGTGTGGTTCCGAGGTTTCCAAGATTCCCTTCCTCCCTTGTTCCCTATGTCCTTTGTCCTGTGTCCTGTGTCCTGTGGTACACGGCATGGGGTGGAAAGGATAAAGGATAGAAGGTGAAAGACGTCAATTCTAACCACTCTACCAATACGCAGCGACCATATCACCGAATTAAACAGTGCCAGGCCGAAACAGCCCTTCTTCTTTTTGAAGCCGACATCCTCCGTTCTCTTACCCGGGGCTGGCCCCGTTATTCGGCCCAAGGGTGTAGACCTCCATTATGAGGTTGAGCTTGCTTTAGTATTAGGCAAGGATGTGAAGGATCTCGCAGCGGATGATGAGAAGGGTGCTTTAGATGCCATTGAACGTAAGAGCTTCACTTTCACCCTATTTATATTCATATAACTAGTTAACTAACCAATTATCTAAGATTATGCTCTTAGTATTGACATGACGGCGAGGAACATCCAAAATGAGGCCAAGAAAAAGGGTCTGCCATGGTCAATTGCTAAAGGCTTTGATACCTTCTTACCGATGAGCAATCTTATTGCAAAATCGGCCATCTCCAATCCACATTCTATAGATATCTACCTCTCCGTCAACGACAAGGTTCAACAGGCAGATTCCACTGAGCTCATGCTTTTCCGGATCCCGAGGATCTTGAGCGACATATCTAAAGTCATGACCCTCGAGAAGGGAGACATCATTCTCACTGGTACACCGAAAGGTGTTGGGCCGGTTGTCCCAGGCGATGTTATGCGAGCTGGCATCAAAGTCGACGGCAAAGAACTCGAAGAGAGTAAGATTGAAGTCAGGGTCGAGGAATCGACCAGCTCGTACGAGTACGCCGAGACGTAAAATTCTCGTCGTGTGGGAACTATTGTGGTCCGTAAAAAAAGTGCCTAGACGGCCAGGTGGCCATTGTCAGCATCTCGTTGACCGATCTTTTATATATAACTACATGGAAATATTATCTGGTTCTTGTCCAATAAGCAACTTCGACGTCATTACTGGCCGGACCTCAACGTATCGGGTAACACATACGCCGCATCTCGTTGTGTGTGTTCACCTCGCGCAGATTCGTAGCATACCTAAACACCAATACAATTCAAGAAGCACACCAGGAGCCCATATAAATGCCTGCAACCGTGTGGTGTGGCGTAAGACTTGGATTTACTACATACACACTTACGTACATGCATAGTACATACATACCCATATTGAGTGTGAGCCATGGCCCCTGTGAAGTGAACCCTGAACCAGGAATCAGCTTAACTCCACTGATCTTCCTTCTGCATAGAACTGAGCTGCTCTACCAACTTTTTACCACGAAGGCTTGTGCAAGTTCGGTAAGAGATGTCGAGATCCGTGAGGCATAGCCGTCGCATCATACGCAGCATTAAGCATGATTTTCATGTGATCGTCGAGTGCGCCGTATCATTCTCTCACGATTTACTAATATGAAGATACCCTACATGCATACATACCACTGAAAGCTGGTCAATAACAGAGCTTAGGTGCCAACGATCTACATAAGACAGCATAACCTTTTTAACAAGCGGTCAGTTTCATTATCTTTGCCAATTCCACGGAACAACAGAGCCCCTATCCTATCTAGATACAGTCCTCCCCCCCCCCCTCCCCTTTTTATAGTGTAGGTATTCTATTCCCCGGGCATTCCTAGCCGTATATTACGGTACTGGCTTGTAGGGTAGTGCAGGTTATTAGGCGTCTCGTCCAGCCATCTCAAGTTCTTGGACATGGTATTGACCAGGCTTCGCATGCCGGCCTTGTCGCCGCTGGCCTCCCAGAAGAAGGCGCCGCCGAGACGGTGCCACTCGAGGTACTGGGACTTGTAGACGGTGCTGCGGACGTCGTCGTAGGAGATGAGTTCCCTGGACCCGGCGTCGTAGCTGTACGTCGCCTTCGCGACGTCGTCGTACGCCACCTGCGCGCCCGGCCGCGGCAGGTCCTTGTAGTACCACACGCCCGCCTGCGGGCCCCCTTCGCCGACCCCCGTGTAGTTCTGCCCGAGCCCGAACGTGCCCTCGAACGCCCGCCCGTACAGCGGCAGGCCCATGAGGATCTTCTGCGGGTGGACGCCCTGCGCCTCGTAATGGCGCACGGCGGCGTCCGTGCTCAGCTTCTTCGACACGTCGTTGGCGCCGTACGCGTAGACGTTCGCTTGGTGGCCCGTCACCGGCGCCCAGCTGCCGGAGTAGTCGTACGCCATCAGATGCCTATCGGGTCGCCGTCAGCTCTCTCTACTTAGCACCCTCACGCCACGTACAAGTTTATCGCAAGGTAGGCCGGAAGGGACGGCGCAGAGAAAAAAAAAGAAAAAAAAAAAAGAAAAAAGAGAACGAGACGCTATTCGGAGCTTACCAGGAGTCTACGTATCTGTTCATCGCGGCCAGGTCCAGCTTCTCGTAGTTCAGCTGGTTGGCCGGGCTCGCGACGCTGATGGTGAAGCGGTACGGTAGGCCGGAGCGGAAGGAGTACCTGTCGAACGCCTGCCTGCACGCCTCGAGCAGCTTGACGAAGTTGGCCTTGTCGGCGTCGTCGGCGGGGTACTCCCAGTCGACGTCGATGCCGTCGAAGCCCCAGTCCGTGACGAGGTCGACGGCGGACTTGGCGAACCGGTGCCTCGTCGCGTCCGTGGCGGCGGCGGTCGCCAGCTTGGGCGAGTAGTTCCAGCCGCCTATGGAGAGGAGCGTCTTGAGGTTGCGGTTGTGCTTCTTGTGCAGGTAGAGCTGCTTCACGCTGCCGTAGGCGTCGTGGGTCCGGTTCAGGTGCGAGTCCCTCGGGTACCGCTTCTGCAGGTCGACGACCGGGTCGGAGGACTTCACCGTCCCGTCCGCGTCGACGTCGGCGAAGGCGTATAGGACGTGCGTGATCTCGGAGACCGGCAGTTCCTGTGGGAAGAAGCCCGAGTTGACGCCCCTGGTTTACAGAACCCATATGTTAGCTGCTGCCGCCGGTCCGTGGGGAGAGAAGGCTCGCGAACCAGTTCGTGAAGTACACCGCGTTCTTGAATCCTCTGAAGGGCTTAGTTGGCGGTAACGGCAACGGGGGGTGGGGATTCGAAGGTCTTGCCGTCGGCGAAGCTGTGCTTGATGAAATTACGCTTGACGAGGCTGTGGTCGGAACAGCAGTGGCGGTTGTATTCTTCCATGGCTCCGAGGTAGACGGCACGGCTGTTGCACAGGATGACGCAGACGTGAATATCGTCGTAGACACGAAGACCGTCGTCGTTAGGAGGACGGGATCGCAATAAGCACGCTCTTCTACCCCGGATACGCCAGCCCAGAGCATACAATGGGCGAGCCCCCAGAAAGAAGGCTTCCTCATGCTGGATGGCGAAGTGACGAGAACGAGCGAATGATGGTAGTCTTTTAGGGAAATGCCTAGCTACCTACGTATTATAACTGTAGAACCCAAGCCACTTCAGGAGTTATACGAAGAAAGCCCCAGCGGTAACGTAACAATATCTGCCAGTCTCGTCCTCAGCGGGAAGTCCTTACTCGACCTTGTCCCTCTCCAGTGAAGTATTAGGTATATAAAGGCAATTTGGCGTCATCTTTGCTCGTAGGACGCGTCACCGTCGAGCAAGATATATTTCGTCTAACAGGACAGACGGGAGGCTAAGTCTCAAGAGCACCAATGCAAGCTATTTCGCCAACGAGTGATACAGCTCAGCTGTTTAGCCTGTGTGTTTTTAAGTAAACGCTTTCGGCCCGCGGCCAGGGGAAGAGCAGAGAGAGAACCGAAAAAGAAAGAAAACTACTAAGGTATGGGGAACGTGCAATCCGTCTGCTGAGGACACGCAATAATTACGGAAGTCCATTGGATGCCCTGGGAGAGAAGAGGCCAGTCGAGGATATAGAGCCTGAGCTAGGATGGACCGGCAAAATAGGCGAGGATGGGGGGTGTTGCTGTCGGCAGAATGTGGGAGAACGGCAAGCCATGACAAGGTCGGTTTCTCGTCTATTGCAACGCTCGATCTATTACTGATGCAGGCACAAACACTTTTCACCTACGGGTCCATCTGAATGGTGAACCGGTTTGGTGCGAGCATGTGCTACCCGGTTATCTCCTGAAGAGTAGGGGTATTGTTCAAGCTGGGGAGCTCTCTTTTCGGGAGCTTTTTTTTTTTTAAAGCATCATTATGAAGTCTTAAGTTATGTTAACATGTTTCACTTACTTATTGATACCTATTGTATATACTGTTGTTATATATATGTGGTGTCTACCGGTATGTAGACGGATACTTCGGTAAAGTCAAGCTTCAATCTTGGTATAAGAGAAATAGGTACAGCAAAGATATAGGTAATAGCGAAAGGAATATTATATAATTACTTTCTCGTGGAAGCAAATTTGACGAGGGTAATGTAATATCTTTGAAACTGAGAAATAATATTGATTGTCCAATATAATATATGTATAGCACATGTGTTTAATAGAAGAATGTGTGTGGATTGAAATCAGAGCGAGAAAGTTGATAAATTCCATATAATCACGACACCATAAGAATTCATAAAGGTGGTAGTAAATGAAACCTGGTGGCATTGCTAACATGGGATTTAGTTGTGATACTACTACACAGAATGGAGGGTGCCTAGAAGTGCTGTGTATTTATGGCGATGTACATGAAGATCGACGTAGGATGGGAGAAGGGTTATTGGATGTTGTAAAGTTGAAAATCATGATCATAGAATGCATATCGGGTTGTATAGGTAATGTATTACTTTTATGATTTGCTCTGTTGGTAAAGATAAGATAAGAAATGAGTAATAGGATAATGCTGTGTAACACGACTGCCTGCAAATGCATATGAATATGGACATGTTGATACATCTACGTAGCATGGGGAAGTACCTAGACTTATGTATGTAATGAAAAATAGAGACCCCGATATTTCAAAAATAAGAAAAGAAAAGGAAAAATCCCATTCAAAATCTATTTCACAATTCTTACAACTTCAGAGCCTCACGAGCTTCCTCCCCTCATCACCCTTAGCTAAGGTCCAACTGTTACCTACTAACCTCGCAAACACATCATCATAATCTCCATATCGCTTCATTATCACTCATAAAAATATCATATCACATAATACATTCACTTAATTAAATGTTCAAATAGATCCGGAACGATGGTGTCTCATTCATCGAGAGGTTCCATCTTCAGTACTAAAAGCCGGAGCGGATCTCCGCCGCCAGCCTACTCACAATATCCTTCATTATCATCTCGGCTAGATGAGGCGGCACCCTTGCTCCGACCTACACCTAAACAATATTCTACATATTCTACATATTCTACATATTCTACACATTCTACATATTCTACACGGAGTCATAGTTCCTTCTACACATCGTCCAATAGCAACGACTCTCTGTCGTGTCTTGCCATGCTTTTAATAGTATTCTTCATCTCCTTCTTCCTCTTCTTCATACCAATGCTCTTTTATGTGATTATATCCCCCTCTCCAAAGCTCGTACCACCTGTTTACTCCGTTGCTATCATTGGTACGTATCCGGCACCGTCATATAAAGTACGCCTACGAGGTACTTACGGGATATCTGACCGTAACATATAGGTGCTGGACCCGCCGGTATATCCGCAGCACAACATCTTCATTCTCAAGCAAAGGATCAAAACATCCACTTGAATATCACTTTGTTTGAATCTTCTCCCTTGATCGGAGGGCAGTTAGCTTTGAAGACCTCTTCTGGTAGACCCGTCTTCCCCCATGAAGATTCTAATCAAGATCCTATAATCGCTGAAGACGTCACCGGCCCGGCCTTGCTCTGGAATAACCCGCTTTTTACAAAGACTTCAGAACGCGTACTAGGAGATGAGGTTCGGTTTTCCGAGCTACCTAGCCAACTGGTCAGCTAGTAAGCACTCCCAACGTGCTTAAGATATGCTTCTCTCATTAACCCTCGTGCTTAGTTACTCCGGTGACCGTATCGTTAGTCAGACTACTCGTCCCTATAGCAAGACTCCGTGGCTCAGTTGGCTTGGTTTGATATTCCAATATGGTAGCTCTATCTGGCTTTCCGGGGCCATGGTCAATGAAGGAACGGCACTACGAGATCGCTCGTCGGAAACGCCTTTAATATCAGACATCTCGCAACTGCTTATCTCTCTTGGAGTCCTCGATCCGGTGCAGCAATCTGCACAAGGTGCACTTAACGGTCGAGGCATTGGTGGCTCTTACGTGACTGAGGTGCTTACGCCGGAAGTCGAGCGCGCTCATTCTCAGACTATCTCAGATATCAATGCCTTAGCCGTCATGCTAGCTATGGCTCAAGAAGATTCGGCGAATGCCCATATCGGAGGTGAATTGATCGATAGGCTCGAGCAGATTGTGAGCGCCACAGGCGCTTACGTCAAAGCAGAGACGCACGTATCCGGCATAAAGTACGGGCAGATAAACGAGGACAAGTCCGCCTGGCTCGTCGAATTCAGTCGGTTTGGTTCGACGTGGTTACAAGCCGAGGCCTTTGATAAAGTCATTCTTGCTACCCCACGCTTAGACCTCTATAGTACCGCGGCCGTTGAAGACGTCGAGGCTGCCGCAACCATAGGATACCGTCCCGCGCACATCGCATTCTTCACAGCATCGAAGCGCCTCAACCGCGACGTCTACGGCGACGTGAACCAAGTACTCCTCCTCAAAGACCAGAGCGAAGGCAGCCGTCTCAAAGGCATCAGGGAGCTAGCGTTCGTGAGGGAAGTCTTTTGCACCAGCGACGACGGCAACAATGTTGTCGAGTACCTCTACCGCGCCCTAGCAGACGACGACGTCACGGAACAATTGCACGAGCTCGATCTCGGAATCACCTGGCTCTACAAGACAAGGGTAAGCACCGTCCTACCCAGACGAGGCCATCTCAACCTACCTAACCTGCCCGCTTGGAATCGTCACTGACTAACGACTGCTTACGCATAAATTAGCTCGAGGACGCGTACCCCTACCTATTACCGATGACGCGCTTCCCGTCCTTCAAGCTCTCGGACGACGGCCTCTGGTGGACGTCGGCCGTCCGTGCCATCGCCGGCACCGTCGACATGAGCTGGCTGGCCGGCAAGATCGTCGCCGAGGAAGCTATCAAGGATATTCGAGCGAAGAAGTGAGACGGCGTTCGTCTAGTTAGTTGTCCCACCTCATACGATGAACTAGGGTATACGTAGTATGAGTACTACTACCAGTAAGTAAAGGAAAAGGGTTTGGCATGTTCCCAAAAAAAAAAGAGGTACTACCTAACTTACCTTTCTAATATGATACGGACGGACTGGATACCTATATAAGGTTATATATATCATCCTGTCGAATGGACGAGCCGGCTGTAAAAGCCGCCGTCTCTTATGGCTTTTCCTGTCCATGAAGGGATAAACAAATGTGGCTAGTTTTAGGGGAATCTTTTGGCTTACGAGGTTACTTTATGCGTGTTAGATCAGGGTATCTATCATCTACCTAGGACCTAGGTAGGTAGGTACCTAGGCAAGGGTACTACGTGGTAAATTAATGAGAAATGAAGATCTGATTCGAATTCCTGCCCTTGTTTATTGTCGCCTGTATCTTATACCCCGTATACGTGGGCTTTATGATTTTACAGAAAATGTGTCCTGACTTCTCGGTAAACGACTCTTCTCCTTCCTCCTTTCCCTCAACCCCCCCCTTTAACAACAATGTCTTCCTTTCTCCGTTTTGCCTCTTATAGGATCAACGCGAGCCAGCCCTCCCTATCCATTTCTTTTTCTTTTTCGTTACGCCCTCCACCCCCAACCACCGTTAGATACCGGCCAATTGAATCGTACACCCGCACCTCGCCTTATTCTTAACGCCCACACACTCTGCTACGTTCTCTCCGGCTTGCTGCGTCGTGATTAACTTGCTTATTTATGGGTTACACACTAAAAAAAAGTCCTCGTCCCGACTCGGGAACCTGTCGAGTTTCGATCAGAAATCTCCCCTTTCACCCGTACTTTATTTAGCGAAGTGGAGGTCGTATCCGAGCCATTTCCGTCGGAGGACCTGGTCGACACTGAGGCCGGGGTATCCGTAGGTTAGCGGCAGGAAGAAGTACCAGCCGGCGAATGCTAGGGCTATGATGACGATGCAAGCGACCCACGCGGGCACCATACTCTGGCCGGCGAACCTTTCTCGGGCGGTGATGTGTCGCCGCGGGCCAGGCGCCGGCTTCTTGCCGGATTTGACCTCTTCGTATGTCGGTTCCTCGGCCGATGGCTCGGCATTAAAGACAAATTCGAGCAGAGCGCCGACGATGAGACAGGATGCGAGATGGGCAGGGAGATAGTGGTGCAGGAAGAGTTGACGTCCCATGAGGAAGAATGGGAAGTAATGCGTAGCCCATGCCAGGAAGAAAAACCCGGTAGAATTATATAGGCGAGAACGAGTACCTTTTTTTTTTCTCAAGTCAGCCACTGTAGATGAATGAGTGATGAAAAGAGCGGTAACTTACGGTGATCCAAGGCATCAACGCCGCGACGTAAAGATACTTGGTCGGCCCCAATAATGCCAGCGTAAACAGCGATCAAACTACTCGCAATCCACCAACCAATTGGGTTTCCTAAGAAGTAAATTTGCTCGCGGGTATCGTTGTCCGTCCAGAAACTGACACCCCGCAACAGGAACGGCCACTGGTACGGCTGGCTTGCATACGGATGACTGCTAGTCAACTGATTGTTGTGCCAGAACATCGAACGTTGCAACTCAAACCATTTCAAGAGGAAAGGCATCACTCTAACCCGGCGCTCCTCCCTCTGTCGGCGAGGGGAGTCAGCCGGGACAGACGGGACATCCTCCACAATCCAAACGTTGGAACTTGGCGTAATTATCTTGTTTCCGTTAACCTCCTGTTGCTTATGACCCCATTCGGGAAGGGGTTTCGTATGCGTCCACATCGCAACTTTGCTCGGATTGTGGATGAATTTAAAGTGACTAGAAACACTCTTGAACTCTTGGTTAGATTTACCATGCTCGATTCTAACCTCGAAAAGCGTATCTGCTGAGCGGCTTCCGTATGCGTCGGCTAGAGATACGGTAGTGAATTCTTGATTCGTAGGGTAGTAAGGAGAAGCCACGTCGTGGGACAATAGGATCGTATCCGTGACTAGATGTCGCAATCTCACAAGGTCATGATTTTTGACGTGATGACCCATCTGTTGATCATCGACGGCCGGTAGAATCTGCCAGTAGTTGTTGGTGTCATTGTACGGATAGCCAGTCACTTGTTGACCTTGGCTAGAAACTCGACCGTCGTCGTAACGGAGAGGGTATTTCGCCTCATGACTGTGGAGGTATGCCTTGGTTTCTTTATGGCGAAGGGTAATGGTATCGTAGTAGTCAATATTAATAGAATTCGCCAACATTATATTGTCTGACAATGTCTCCTGAAATTCAGGAGTCATGAAGTCGTCACCCGGACCGGAACGGGTCAAGATAGCGAAATGGACCTGGAACCAGAAGAGGTAGAAGAGGAAGGGGATGATGATCAACCCAACCGCACGAGCACCGAAGTGGTAACCGAAGTCACGCAGGCTCAATGCGCCGCCAGGCCGTCTTACATCGAGCAAATCCCACAAGTCGATGATGACAGCAGAACCTATAGTAACAAAAGCGAAGAGTCCGACATACTTGGTGGAGATATCGCACGACAATGCAAACCCGGTCAAAATGAGCCATTTCCACCATTTACGACTGAAAGGCTCGTGTCTTAACTTATAGAACTTGATATAACAAAGTAAACTGCAAGCCATGGCAAATACTAGCGTGGCGTCAAGCAATATTAATCGAGTCTGACCAATATGGGCATTGTCGAGGAGAACGAGACCAGCAGCGACAATACATGCCGGAAGACTGTAGCCCGACTCCCACATAATGAGGTAAGTTACCGAGACGGTTAACGATCCGAGGATGGCTGGCATAGCGCGAAAAGCCACATAGGGGACTTTATTCGCTATGTACGAATCACCGATATTTTCGAAATGGAAATGCCCGTCATATCCTACGAGCCATCCCATAAGGGCAAAGAGGAGTTTACCGAACGGCGGGTGGACATCGAAGAAATATGTTCTCTCGAGATAATACGAAGCAAACTAGATGGTAAGAGAATTACGAGTTAGCGAATTGTGTCTTTTCTATCAGGCCGACGAGAAGCCCATGAGGTAGATGAATGATATAGATTTCAACTTACTTTACCAAAGTGGACTTCATCAAAGACGACCTCGTTCGGATGGCCAATACCCCAAAATCTAGAAATAAAAGCCAATGCCGTAATGATGGCAAAGGCGATCTTGTAGTCTAGTTCGGAGCTTGGAGCGACTCTCTTGCTAGCCTTGAGGATGAGGCTATCGGATTCAGAGTCTACATCGGTAGAGCTACCGCTCTTCTTTTTCGAAGAGCCAGGAACACTCCGCTGGCGCAGAGTGCCCTGTGGAGTATACATGGCAAAGAGAATATAAAGAGTGTTTGTTGTACTAGCTAGATAAATTGGCGTTTTAGAAACTGTTCGGAATCATGTGGTTAGTTTGGGACTATTGGGATATTTGGAAGCGGAAACTCGATCACGATGCAGCAGCTGACGTGTTACGGCCCGAGCCTTTGCAAAGCATCAATATGAGGGTTACCTACAGGTTATAAAGAAAAAGACAAAAAGAATAAATTAAGAGAAATTAAGAGAAATCGAACCAACCGCAGGGCCAATTTGTTGGAGCCCTCAGATGCGATAGTTGGCGCTGTATATGTCAAAAAGGACAGATTAGTTGATGATCAAGAAAAAGAAGAGAAGAAAGTACAAAAAAAAGGTCAAAAAAGGTTCCAAGGTTAGTCCTCGATAAAATGATTAGCTACACGCTTTAACGCAGGGGAAGCTTCAAGTTGCGCAAGTATGTACGAAAAGTGTTATGTATGCGTGTTCCATTCTAGAGGTACATAAGTACCTAGGTACTCTGCGTGTACTGCTACGTGCAAGGATACATATTTCACATGGTCAAGTACATAGTACCTGAGAGTGCGAGGGTATTAGGTATTAAATTTATGTAGGAGGAACTTATAAGAGCTAGTTATGATGCGGCCGCCTTACCTAGCTGGGATGATAGGGGTTACACTCCAAGTTAATTATGGCCACTTGGCAACACAAGCATCCATTGCCGCATGCTAATGTTCCCAAAACATGTACATAGTACACTCTAAATTCTAATAATCCTAGCAGTCCTTACAATTTACGGAATAAGATGTGTTATTACCAGTCCCGTACGTAAACACCTACACAGTACATTTGAATGTAGTGGTATTTTATCGATAAACGAAAGATCTTATCAGATGCTCATCGCATGTACATATCATTCAGGTAGATATTAGACACATACCTGTATGTATGTAGGTATGATGCAGGTCATCTTACTTAATGAATTTGATGGCATCAATCAATGGGAAGGCATATCAATGTGCTATATGCAGATTATACACTAAGTACGCCTTTCTAAGTACATACACGTATTACATCTACATGGACGTATAATTACTATGTAATTACCTTATACGTTTAGGTACTTGTTACTCACATTTATTAGAAAGGGCTACCTTACCTAGAAGCAGTACCTATATCCTAGGCGTACTAGTAAGTACCCCTTATGTACTCCGCACTTAGTATGTAATACTCAGCGTACATATGTACAGGTATGTTGAAAGTTTATAGGTCAGGTCGCCGAAGTACGGAGAAGAATAGTCAACCCTAAGTGGTTTAAACGAATACCCCACGTCTCTTTAGTTGCACATCAGTCTGCTCACTACAAGTACTTTACCTTATAACAATCATTAGAACCTTCTCCCAAGATCCTATATATAAGTGTACCGCCATGCCCGTAGTGAATCGAGCGTTTCCCATCAGAACACTCTTCTCATCTACATTCCGTTCTTCAATCTTAGCCTCACGTACACCTTTCTTTTCTATCAAGTCCGTTCCTATATCCATTCGCACCATGTCTGATATTACTCACGTCTTCTCTAAGGACGCAGCTCCGCGTAAGTAAGACCGTTATAAGATCAACTAAAACGTCCGTATACTGGATGTTCAACTAACATGAATATATAGCTGCCGGACCTTACGTATGATTTTATCAAGTCCTCTCATGTCTGGATGGGGTCTAGGGAGCTAATTGGATTTTATAGTCTCACGCTATCAAGACACCAACCGCCATCTACTGCTCCGGTCAGATTCCCTGTGATGTTAACGGTAACCTCGTGGAAGGTACTATTGGTGAAAAGACGGCAGTTTGTATCTCAAACTTGAAGGCTGTTCTCACCGCCGCCGGCTCCTCTATCGAGAGAGTTGTCAAGGTGAACATCTTCTTGGCCGACATGTCCCTGTTCGCCGACATGAACAAGGAGTATGAGAAGTGGTTCACTCATAAGCCCGCCCGCAGCTGCGTGGCTGTGAAGCAACTACCGAAGGCCGTCGATGTTGAAATAGAGTGTATTGCTCTCCCTTGAGCATCTCAGATGGGCAAGGTATCTTTTTCGTAGATGTTACATTTGCTTAAAAGTCCCAGGGATTATCGAAGTCGACGATATCCCCCGTCTAAAATTATGGGATCTACTGTCCTCAGACATGACGGAGGCTCTTGAATAATAAATATTAAGTCTCAAGTCTATCAAATCATGCTGATCTTATAAGAATGGTTTCAAATCATTAGGCGCCTTTGCTCCTCTGTGACCATTTTTTATTATATATCACACTCAATGGTTCTAGGAATATTACTGGACATACTACCTCGTGCTAACATTGTCTTCTGTCAAGATTCAAATCTCATCCTACTAGCTGACCTAAACCTCTAAAGTTCGATTGATATGTTCATTACTACCCCGTCTTATTGACGATATATGCTGTACGAATTTGTTGAACGGGCACTTTAGTCATCTTCAAAGCCTTTGCTTCTTGCAACTCCCATTCGTCCTCAGCTGTTTTGGGACCTGGCGCCGCCGAAGATGAATCCTGGCGATCGCGTGCTAACTCTTCATTTACGCCGCTATACGCTGAATACCTCCAGACATTTGACTCATTAACGAAACTCAGGGGTCGACAACTGTTGCCAGAAGCTCTTGCTCTTATATGATCAAGTGCTCCCAAGGCGTAACTAGGAGGTCGTGGGATCTGCTCAGAATTACTGAGAAGCCATCCATACTCTCTCATCATCGTCCCGAAGTCTATCAGCTGCAGCGGCGGCAACCGGGGAGTGCGCGTGTTCTTCCGCCTTAAGGACTTACGGAGATTGTACGCGAGCTCGCCGGTGATGCCGTATCTCTTCACCAGGTCGGCGTGCTTGCAGACGTGGTGGAGCTTCTCGACCGAGCGGACGCTCGGCTCCCGGAGTATGAGCTGCACTTCCTCCATCCCTTTCGTCCTGGGGCCGCGGCGGACTTGCTTCTCGGCGCGGTCGCGGTCGCTGAGTAGCTCGGAGAGGGACTCGAGTCTACCATGATTGATATACGCATTCGTGGCGCTCTCGCCTTGCGCCCGAGGCGTGAAGTCTATCGTCGCGCTACTACTTATCCTTCTCTGCATCTGCACCTGCATCTCCGGCGCTCTCTCGAGCGGCCAGCTAATCTCCGTGTTCTTGCCTCTTTTCTTGTCCTTTCTCTTGTCCTTTTTCTTCTCTCCTCCCGCACACATGGCCATGAAGGACTTGAAGGAGTGCATCTCGGCGAATATCGGCTTGTTGTCCAGGAAGCTCATCAGAAGTGGCGTTCCGGGGCGCCGAAAACGCGTAAAATACTACCTCGCTATAAAGGCGAACGGCTTCGTACGCAGCAAGGCGCTTGTTTTGCGGCTCTGAAAAACAATAGGCGATAACAAAGGCATGGTGTTCTTTCAACGACCCTTCGTTGAAGAACTTTAGTCCTAAAGGCTTTCAAGGATGGGGGGTTCGCTTGTACATAATAAGTATCCCTTTTTCGCATCCTTGTGCGAGCACTGGTAGTCTAGGTATTTGATGAAGTCATAGCAGTTATACGATGTTCCGTGTGGTGATCATGAATCGATCTAGAGTGGGCGCCTTTCAGTTCTATAAGTCGTGAATCGACATTTGATTCATGCGGTGGAAATTTCCTAGCTTCGTTTACCAACAACGTACCTTTACCTACCCCTACACAAGTGCAAAACCACGTGGCTATCGTTCAAGGCAAAGTACTTATATGTGAAGGGCCTAACCATCCGTCTTGATGAATAGCATTGTTAAAACTGACCAACCACCTCAGCGGAAGGCGTTTGTTAAGGAAAGATTCTGCTCTGCCACAATTGCCCTTCAACCGTGTTTACAAAGAAGATGACGGTGTGCGGAACAAAGAAACCCGTCTTAGTAGCGTACACAGGTTAGGTGTATATAAGCACGGTATACCTTCTTCCTACCTGAGCATTCTGGCTTGTAAAGGTATCAACGTTCCATCCTATATTTGTTCATATACGACCGACGAGGTCGTATTCACTACTTGTACTCTTCTACGCGAGCTATCTGGCATAGCAGCTGATTCACACCCTTTCTATTTCCCTAAGATCATACGAGAAAACATCCGAAAAAATGAGCCGTGACATGCGCGAGTTCCTCGACCGCTACGGCCCCCCGCCGCGATATCCGAGCCCAGACAGGGAACAACGCCGCGAGGCGGCTTCTCGTGCGGCTCAGAGTTACGGTTGGTCGAGCAGCCGTTACGGGAGGGCTCCTGGCTACCCACCGAACGGCGGGAACAGGGATTCGCGCATCGAGCCCGGTCTTGCCCGGGATTTTGTCGCGATGCCAGGCAGCGACCTCCGTTCGGTATTCGGTCCGGACTGTGGACCTCCCGGTCGGCCTGAGCCCTTTATGTCACCGCCCGTTCCGTACTGTAGATCAGGACCATATTCAGGCCCGCCCTTCCCCCCCTGTGGACCGGGCCCGTGTTCGGGACCAGGGGGTCCCCCTCCTATGTGCGGTCCGGGATATCCACCTTGGGGCCCACCACCATTTGGGCCAGGCAGACCTGGAATGATAAGTAGCCCATCTAGCATGGGCGGTCCTTGTTGCGGGAGCCCTTCCCAGAGAGGGCCGCGTCCTCCTTTCATGCCGCCAACCCCTCTTCGGCCTCGAAGAGACAGCAACGGAGTCAGCGAATGTGATGATGATGATTACGGTTTTCCTCATTCGGCACGTGGCGTCTCACCGATAACGCCAAGAATACCTCCTGGACCTCCTGGACCACCCGGGCCTCCGGGATTCGGCTGCGGGAGATACGGACCATTCTAAAATAGCTGTTGAACATATATTACATTAGAAGGATTCGTACCCGGCCTTTAGATTCTTCCCTGGATTCAACCCGACGCAACACGTCCGGGTCGGACCAAGCACCGAATGTCAGGAGTAATGATTGGCAGAGAACAGTGAGCAACATGAGGAACTAAGGGAAGTGCTAGGGCATTGACTACTTTGGTAGACGTTAGATCATAGGATGTATAGACGTGAATCAATATCTAAATCAAATGGATGGATAGTACCTTGAGTTCGGTAATGGATCTATTTGATCCCATGGTGAGACCTAAGATAGATATGATCTGTCCTTTCATGTTCGTCGAGTATGAGCGCGTTGATAGGAGGTAGATATTGATATGCGCAACTAGGGTTACGTATCTAATGACGAGATGGTGAGATCTAAATCAAGACCAAGGTCTCAGGTCTTAGGTCTTAGGTATCAGGTATGAGGTCTCAGGTCTCAGGCACCGATATTTTATTTGACGCGCATACGGTATCTATTACGAGAAGTAAAAGAGGCTGCCATATTCACGATGATGTTATTGGTCGGATTAGATAGACAAGAGGACCTAAATTGTTAATCCATTGATAGGGCTGACGACCGCAGTAGGTTACCATGTACATGTATGTATGTACTACTGCGTATACATGGTACATGTATGTATGAGATGTAGGAGGTATGCAGGTATGTATGTAGGTACCTTGTCTTATGATGACAGAGATGCGTACCTATTAGCCAATCGTTATCTTCTGCTTGATGATCTTTGAAGAATATCCGGGGGATAAGACGGGCAGACGGCACGGTTTACATGTTGCATGTATTTATGTCGTGACGATAATAATATTCTAACGTGCATTATAACTATATAATATGTAGATGTACGGAGTACGACTCGAGTATTTTCAAGGATTTCTGAGGATGCTTGTGGTAAATCGCTGCATGAGATAACCAATGCTGCCCAGGTGGTGACCTGCCGAGATTTATGAGTCAACGGAAAAGGGATTATTGACTGATTGGTATGTTGTAACTGGTAGAAGGGATATGCATTGTGGATGTCGTATGCTTCGGTGTCAACCCTTTATTCGATCCCGCTCAAAATCTAATAAACCGATCCTGCATCCAAGGGTTCTGCGTGATACCTAGGTACCTGCAACATACCGCGCTACATGCATGGATCGACCAATGTTCAAAGTTCAAGTTGTGTTAGCCTTAATTGTGGAGAAATTCGATTGGAAGGAGAGGGTTTGTAGAAAGCTGGGTTGACTTAATACATGACTGTAGCGTCAATAACGTACATGTCCCCATACCTGTACATCTGTGGGTATGTACATACCTCTAGCCATTTACATGTAGGCATATTGATATTGATATTTCAATGTTATCGTAGGCAGTACTTTTATTTCCTACCGTTCTAAATTGCCCTTTTCACGGAATGCAGATGACCAATCATGATATTATAGCTGTACATACATAACATTGAATTGTACCAAGAATACCTAGGGGATATAATCAGCAAATCCTCAAGGCTTATATAAATAAATACTATGTATAAATACTACGGTAAACTGGGTTGTGACCAATCGACGTCATTGGTTAAATTATAGTGGAAATTCGGAAGAATTAATGGGAAAGATGTCCGATCCGGATTACTGTTGGGACCGAGACCGAGACTTCCGAGAACGATTGAAATAGGGGTCCGAACAGTTCGGTCAATTGACTTTCATCTCTAATTGACTTTGGATAATGGGTTTATTGTGGCGATTGATCGACTAACATTAGAACCATACGTACCTACAGGTAGTGGGGTTTCCAGTTGATAACCTGCTAACCCGCTTCACTTACTAATCTCTTTTCTCTTAACCCGTCCTTTTTTCTTACCATAGTAATATTTCCTGCCGAGCATCGCACGACTACAGTACAGTGGTAAGAAAACGTCCATCCCCTTTACGGAGGGAGAGTCATGGCTAGAGAAGAACGTGGAACCACAGAGTACCCAACGGATCAAAGTCCCGTACGTATCAGGTATTATTAATAAATTAATTAACTCTAGCTTGTCTTAGCGTGACAGTAGTCGCATACCTACTACGCAGTACTTGCTATATAATTTACTTTGGTATGTGTATAACTTGTAAGTCGGTCTCGTGAAAACCGTGCCGTTGATCATTATGCGTGTCATCTTTTTCTGTTTTTCGTCCTATGTTTTATGATATATAAATTAATCGTCGTCTTTTATTTGTTGTTATGATATTATGTATGTACACGACGGACATGACGATTTACTGCATACATAGTACATGCAGTACCTAATATAATGTCATAGGTACCTATCATGTAGTTACATAGTAATTGTACGAAGGTCCAGGCCAAAAGTTTCGCACATCAAAAAAGAGACTGCTTACAGTACATCTAAGAAATTCGTACAGTATTTTGCTTTCTTCATTAAGTATCCCTAAATATTCAACTTTAAATAATTATTATTAAAATATTTTTATAAATTTCTTTTTTTAATATGTCCTTGAAACAGAGCAGCCTTAGTTTATATAATAGTTAAAAATAAAAATAAAAATAATTAAATCATTTTAAAATCTTAATATTCATATGAAAAAGGTACTTATTCACGTTATAGAGCCTACAGGGCAGCTTAACCCCTAATACTACCTGTAAACATCTTTGGCCCACTTTTGTAGGGCACTGTGCTAGACTCTTTTTTTTGATGTGCGAAACTTTTGGCCTGGACCTTCGTAGCTCTCTGGGTTTGTGTCCATATCCATGTCCATATTCATGACCGTCAAAAATGGGGACAGATTTCCGTAATCCTGTAATCCGTTAGATATTAATATTCGTATCATACTACGGACGTAGGACTTTATAACTTGGGTCGTACGGGACATCTGGACGTAATGAACTATGTACATAGTACCTGTAACCCGTACTTCGAGGTACCTTACCATAGACCAGGAATCAAGAAGTCGCATCTCGTACAATCAAGGGTACCTAAAGTAGTTAGTCCGAGGCGCTGAGAGGGCGCAGCTTCAGTTACATCTGCCCTAAAAATGAAGTACTATGTATAGTAGGACTTTTTGGAAACTCGGACCAGTAACATCAACAGGGGTCTCCCATGACTGGTCTCCATACTTGAACGGCTGCTGCCTAAATCTCCATTCTTTCGAACGTCTTCCCATCATCTCCACCGTCTCGACTACTCACACTCTTACACTTTCACACTTTCACACTTTTCACTCTCACGCTCTTTTAGACTCTCTCAAGTCTGAACCCCCATCATCCCCCCCATTGCCGTAGAGCTTGCTTACTTAGTTAACCCCTCCCATTATTTCCCTCCTTTTCCTCTTTTCCCCGACCTCTTATCCTCGATCTAGGACCCCTAGATTTATTTCCAAGACGTCAATTTATCTCTAGTTATACTAAAACCCATCTTATTTTTCTTCTTCTCCTTCCATATCTAAGGCTCCTGTATTCCTCTTGTCTCTTGTCCTGCCCTGTCCTGTCTTGTCCTTTTCTTCTTCTGACTTCTTAGCTTGTCCTATTTGTTGCACGCAAAGGTAGCTTGCGAATAACTCGTCTATCTCTTTGCCCATCTTCGCTGTTTAAAGCTGAAGGTCGGGTCGAATAGGTCGAACTCGTGTTCATTCCTCGATTTCGACCCCTTGTCTCATTTTCGTTAAACGCGCATCTTGCATATGCTCTACTTGCCTTCTAGGTAATACGGATAGATCATCTGCTCAACTTCGTCATTTCTGTTATTCAAGTAAGGGTCGAATTTTCCTTGTCTCGTTTTTTCAGACTATTCTAGCCGTACCACATATATATTTCAATTTCTTCTCTCCTTTCTTTTCGTCCGAGACTTCTTCCATTGACCAATGCCGAGCTGGCAATTGTGATCTTTCGTCGATTCCTCAGGCCACCTCACCTCGCCTTCGGTGTGGAAGGACGTACTGTGACTCATAGGACTCCTCAGCCTTGTGATGCATGATTGTGTGCTAACTGCTACCGTGTTTTCAGTTTCCCACAGCAACATCCATCCGTCACATTCCGTTGAGCTATACCCCACACCCTATTATACCGAGTCATCATGTCCTGTTCCAATCCTCGAAGGACTCCGGTGACTCGTCCGGATTCTGGTCCCGGCAATGGCTTGACCATTAAGACGAACATGATCCTACGGAAGGGAGCTACCTTCCATTCTCCCGTCACCCCTCCGTCTAGCCCACCTGCTGCCACTACGTTCAGAGTACCGTCGCTACCTCATCGTTCTCAAACTAGTCTTGATGATGTCGTCGACGCTCACGTCCGTCGCGCTGCCCTAACTATCGGCAAATTCGAGGGAACTATATCGGCTCGTAAGGTTGAGCCTCCCTTGTCCTTCCGCCATTACTCGGACGATAGCCTACCCATACCCAGGGCTGTCCTAGACCATACTATTGGAGCGACTACCAAGAGTACAACGTTGAAGAGCATCATATCAAGCACCGAGGGTGTCATGTCGGAAGAGCCTCTTCCTATGGAGTCGGAGAGGCGCGTGCTACGTTCTCGTAACCGTCGCGGCACTTCTCACCATGAATCCGATAGTGGATTAGGCACATCCATCGCGTCTACCAGTCAGAAGCGGAAGGAGGCCAAATCTTCCGGTGGTGCCTCAGCCATTACACGATCTGTCACAGCTTCAAGGTCTCAGAATTCCCAACGTCTTAGCGACCGTGCTAAGAACCGTATCCATGAGCATATCCTGAAACCGCTCCTGAGTGAGCAGTCACTCAAGGATTTCCACCCCATTGTCCTTGACTGTCCCAGAAGGATCCAGGAGGACCAGATCGTTTGTCTCAGGGACCTCGAGAAGACCCTATTCTTTATGGCACCGGTGAGTCAGCTGATAAAAGACCCTAGCATCTATGGTGTTACTTACCGTGGGTTGTGGATGAAGGAAAGCGCAAAAACTGTCAAATTATATCGCGACTTCTGCCTTACTTCGATTCGATGCATCCAAGCTACGGTTGAATACCTAAGCGACCGTGAACAAACTCGACCTCACGACCGACCCTACAACAGCGGTTACTTCATCGATCTCGTCGAGCAAATCCGCCAACACGCGCAGCAGATGCAGGAGTCTCGTACGAGACAAGCTGCGGGTGAGAAGCTGGATGATATGGATGTTGACCCGTATGGTATCCCCTGTCATCCCAACGATAGTGTGCCTGCTAACACGGCACGTAGAACTGACGAAGTCAAGCTTATGGGCGGTCTTACTACCAACGGACGGCCTGCTGAACTGGTGCGCGTGAAGAAGAACGGGAAGGCCATTTCTATTGCCACCGGCCAACCTGTCGACGACTTCGAGGAAGAGATCAAAGGCCCAATCCGATTCAAGCGTTCTATGAGCGAACAGGCAGAGGACGAAGAAGAAATCATGCGATCTATGGCTCGTCGAAAGAAGAATGCCTCTCCTGAGGAACTCGCTCCCAAAAAATGTACTTTTCCAGGCTGCACTAAGGAATTCAAGCGGCCATGTGACCTGACAAAGCACGAGAAGACTCACTCTCGTCCTTGGAAGTGTCCTATCCCCACGTGCAAATATCACGAATATGGCTGGCCGACAGAGAAGGAGATGGACAGACACGTCAACGATAAACATTCGGCTGCACCGCCAATGTATGAGTGTCACTTTAAACCCTGCCCGTATAAGTCTAAGCGGGAGTCTAATTGCAAGCAACATATGGAGAAAGCGCATGGCTGGACGTACGTGCGGACCAAGACTAATGGCCAGAAAAAGGCAAGCAAGGCAGGCAGTTCCGCTCATCCTACGCCCCTAATTAAGGGATTGCCTACCCCTAGCAGCGAGCAAACAGATTCCATAATGACGCCACCCGAGGATGTTTTCCCTGGTTATAATGACCATGAATTTCCTTCTTACCCTTCGGACCAGGAGTTTCACGCCAGTCTCTTCGAGAGCCAGCCGTTTGACGAAGATATACAGCTAGACTTTTCCCCAATTGACAACAACACGCCTTCCACTGCTGATTCTGATCAGTTCAACACTTACCAGGATCTTAGCCCTGAAATTACTGGCCAGTTTGAAGACATCTACGGTGCTCATGTCCAAGTGCCTACACCGACACACTCGGTTTATAACAAAGGTATCGACGTTTTCGCCAACTACGCAGTAGATGCGGGCCAACAAGTTCCTGTGTCACATCTCTCAGCTGCCGGCCAAGGAAACAACGTTATGTTAACACCACCAACGATGGTAGACGAAGGCTTCGTAGATTTTCAGCCTACTCACCATAACCAGTTCAGTCAAGATTTTCCCCTTTTCCCACCGAGTTCGATGGACAAGATAGACGACTTCGGCGACACATTATTTGGAAATATTCCGCCTAGCGTCGCTGGAGGCTATACTCAACCATCATCTCAAGATTTTAACATAGACTTCAATCCGCATATGGATTGGACAGCATCGGACTACCATGGCTTCCCCGGCCAGTCGTACGACTAGACTTACACGGTAGATTTGGACGCTAGGGTGGATAAAGGTCTAGATAGCTGGTCTGCTATGAAGGTTTTATTTCCACGTCTGGCTATGATGCCAGCTCATTGATGATATTATGATTATGACCAAGATTTTGGCGTGATGCGAATTTGGGGGAGAAGTGTCAAACCCAGACTGCTTTCACGGGGGGGGGGGAGGGGAGAGGTTCCCAGCGGAACGTTTAGGATAAGATGGAGGATGACTTGTCCTAGTGTACAGCTTCATAGCGTTTGGTTTTCATCTCAGCTTCATCGGGGGAGGTGTTGATGGGGTAAATTCATAAAGTTATGAGCAGGAGACGAATTGCTAGGGAATACAGCTCTGGGGATTGTCTGCTTAGCTTTTACCACTTAATTATGAGAACAGATAGCACAACGTCATTGATGACGACGAAAATACATTTCGGTGTCCATGCTTCCGTACTACGATGAGTAACTAGACCCTTATTTGATTACGTGTAGATGAGAGAGTAATTCGAAATCTTTCCATTCAATATAAAGTTGTATCATGTAGTAGTCTTGAAGTCTGTACTTCGTACCTCTCGATGTCTACATACATAGTACCGTCGTATGTACGTTAGCGTCTATGGGTTAAGGGGTTGATCTGGGTAGGAAGACCCACTCCTTAGCTTAGGTGGTATGTACCTGTGTACTAAAATTAAGTGGACCTAGTCAAATCACATTTTCTGCCGTGGGGAAGTTTTTCCACTTTTCCTTTTTTTCCAAAATTTTTTTCACTTTTCTTATTTAAATTTTATTTTCGTTCTTACATATTAACAACTACCTATTCCTCTCTCCCTCCCTTCTACCAGTACATCAACCTACCTACCTACCTACAGAATACGAGAATATTAAAAAAAAAAAAAAAAAAAACACCGGACAGGTTTCATTTGATTTGCCATCTTTTACAGCATGGTAGCAGGTACGTCTGGAAGATATCTCTCTCTCTCCTCTTTCGCACCGCACCGCATCCGCTCGCTTGCTATGATGAACCACGGCACCGCAAGTGTCGAAACCTACCCCATCTCAATGAATATAGGAAGAGCCGTATGAGACCGTCCTCGAGCGGGAGAGATAAGGGAGGGGGAAAAAATCTTTTTTTTTCCCTTCCTTCTCGCCTTCTCCTAGGCTAGACCCTCGTGTGTGTGTCCTTGGACTTGGATCCTCGTTTCGCGTCCCGCGCCTGTGCGATGGGGGGTCGGGCGCCGTTGGGAGCTTATATATGTATATATATATATATATAAGCTCGGGTGCATCGACACGTGCTGCCGCGGCGCCTCGTCGACCTCTTGTTTCATCGGCGTCGTGGACGCGCGGGATCCCCCGGGGTCTGGCGGGGACGTGTTGTGCTTAGATCTCTGGTTTCTGATTGCGAGACTTTTCTTTTTTTTTTTTATTAATGAAGAAGAAAGAAAGGCTCTGTGCGGCGGCTCGTTTTGGGCTTGAGGCTTAGCTTGAATTATGGACGAAGTTTACGCTGACTTCTTCTATAGGACTATCTTTTTCGTACTCTGTCCTTTACTAGGTAATCTAGAAGGGTGTGTAAAGAGGTGGGTAGGTATATGAGTGTATGGTTGGGCAGCGATTAGTTCTGCAGATGAAAGAAAGGACTCAAGGCCACGGACGACGGAGAAGAACAGGATTGGAAATATATGTAAATGGTGTGCCTAAGTAGCGTAGGTATTTACATTGATGTCAACACGAATAGTCAACGACAGCTTTTTAGTCTAGACCAACCGAACTTAAAGCCTCCAACTCCCTTTACAATGACAGTACCTTATCCTCACCCCTTCCTTTTTATGCGGCCGAAGAGATAATGGTCTCCATTACAACATATATAAAAAACTTTTTCTGACGCCTAAAACCCGTCCCCGCACTTGGGCACGACGGTGGAAAAATGTGACACCTAGGTAGTCTGCTAATCCAAATTTAGACGTGTTCTTTGTTAGGCCTTGACATCTTTTAACTTGTCCGTAGTCGCTATGATGTCCTGGGAATCCTTCACCATGAAACTACCAGCCAGAGTTAGTTCGGAACTTGGGTCCATCTCGAAAACTAGGGGGGACAGAAATAGAAAAAAAAGAAAGAAAGAAAGAAAGAAAGTAAAGACGATAATAAGGAGATCGCCAACTTACTTGTACCATAACACGGTAGGGCCGATAGTGCCGAGATGCCATAGGCTGTGGGCGTCGAAGGCCCCCCATATGGGAGGGAAGTCCAGCAGTTCGAGGCTCATGACCATCATGAGCCAGGCGACGGCGACGCCGGGCCAGATGGCCCAGGTCTGGTGGCTGTCGGACCACTTCTTCCAGCTGAAGAAGCTCCAGAGGGAGTTCTGGACGAGGCCGACGGCGACGTTGGCGGCCATGTTGTAGGTGTAGTTCCAGCGCCAGAGCTTGAGGTAGGCGACGTGGGCGAGGTAGAGGGAGCAGCAGAGGACGGACCAGAGGCGGAGGAAGCTGCGGCAGCGAGGGGTGGGACGGTCGAGGCGGAAGACGCGGACGGGGGTGTAGTACATGCCGTAGAGGACGCCGGCGCCGGCGGCGAAGTAGTCGAGCTGCTCGGTCAGGCGGAAGTCGCGCACGTGGAAGACGGCGCTGCAGGTCCAGGTGACGATGCCGAAGCAGGCGAAGAGCTCGTAGTAAGGGCGCAGGGCGTAGGCGGCCGGGATGGACTGGCGGATCTTGGCCAGCCCGTTCTGGTGCGCCACCAGGTTACCCAGGCTGAAGAGGACGGAGAAGGGCTCTTGCATGCCTAGCACTCGCACGAACGGCCATTTGCCGTGGAACTGCGTCACCGGTTGACCCGCCGCCACCCGTTGCTTCGTTACGATGTGTTGGCACGTGTAGTCGCATTCTTGCGGACAAGTCCAGAAGAGGAGGCGGCGGTAGAGGGCTACGTGTGGGAAGGGGGGAGAGCTGTGTTAGTACGCAGGGACGGAACATATAAGTGGTTGTTGTGTTTGTTATGCTGGGTTGGAGACTCGAGTATCGATGACAGGTTTAAGAGAAGAAGAATCGGTTTACATACGAATATGGGTCGGGTTATTGTTCGGATCGCAGTTCTCGCGCGCGCAGACCTGTTGTCCATGTTCGATGTTAGAGTCAAAGTTGGCTTAAAACAGACTACATATAATATAATATAGTCACGTATAAGCCGTGATAAGGGAACACAGAACATAGACGGACCTGGACACATTCACGAAACTCGGGTAGACGATCGCCGAGCGAAGCTTCGACGATATTTATATTCCATAGTACGCAGACGATGACGGCGAAGGTCAGTAACGATGATGGGCGGAGCATTTTCCAGGGAGGATCGAGATTCCTTCTTTTTTTTTTTCTTTTCCTTTTTGCTTTTTTCCGCATCGACAAAGTTCCTGTGTTTAAGGAGAGGAGAGGAGGGGAGAGGAGAAGGGATGAGAGGAAGAAGAAGGAAGAGCGGATTATCCTAACATAATAATAACGATATAAATGATATAATAGTTGAGAAGTATGTAACTAATTAATTAATCAATTAATTAATACCTCCTAACTTAACATATTATATGCTAAGTATTGTATGCTACTAGGTAAGTATATGTAAATATGTAAGTAACAAGACAAGGTATTAATAATAGGTACTAGGTAACTAGGAATTGAACTGAACAACTTACCGTTGTAACCTCTTACCTAGCCTCGGGAAGGAATCAAAAAATATTCAACTCCGTTCTGATTGGTCTATCATTAAGTACCCCATTAATAGTAAAATTCGAACACGAATCGGCGGATGGGGGACGGCCCCGACGGGGGATATAGATGTTAGGGGAACTTGTCCAGTGGGGAGGGTAATGGCCTGGCGAATACCTAGGTACAGTACGGTGCACTACAACGTAAACCAAAGGACTAAGGTTTGATATTGCAGTAATTCTTCAACGCTAAGAAACTTTCACACGCTTCAAGCACTACCTGCACTTCCTGCACCACACTAGGTCCTTACCATGTTTTAGCAATTGACGTACCCGTAAAACCCTACCGGCACCCCGGATTCTTAGCCTAGCCTAGTACACTAACGTCAGAGGTTCCGAGGTTCAAACTCTATTATCAAGTATACGGCATTATGTATAAAATATCCATCAGGGTACCACCTACAACGTATTTAAATTTCACTGTACGTGCATATGGCATACGTAAGGCGTCAATATACTTCAATCATGTAACTAACTAGGTATACCTGTTAGTTACCTAAAGAAAATAAAAATAGAAAAAATAGGTCAGATTTCGATAAGGATTAATCTTAGAAACTACATCTTCATTCTTAACCGTCTTTGAAAATATCATCTTTCCATTAGCACCGAGAAACAATCGAGTAAACGAATCAAATCAATCAATCCAATTGAAGGCTCCATGAGTTGTAGACTTGCAGTTTATACTATTTCGGTATCTGATCCCACCCGGAACACTTCACTCCGCGGACGATTATAACACCGTCTGATGATTTGTATCACGTTTACATGTTGTTTATATCTTCAAGTTCACCAAGTCATGGCTTATCTCCTTTTACTTTCTTGCTCGGCCTTCTTCTCTCCTGATCCGGGTCGACTTTTGAGCTAAGATGAAGTTGTCTCTGCTCCTTTTATCAGGTATCTCCAGTATACTCGCCTCTCCTCTTCGGCGAAGCGCAACGACGCTATCACCCGTCACGCGGAACGGGACTAGCTTATTCGTTGGCGGAAAGGTTTGGAAAGCTGTTGGACCAAATGTCTACTGGCTAGGTCTCGATGAGAATGTGACGCCGCCGGAAGGAGAGCCATTCTATGCACCCACCAAAGCTAGCTACCCGACTAAGGAGCGTATCACCGAGATCATGGCCACCGTACGAGCTTTAGGAGGTACGATGATTCGCGGGCATACGCTGGGCGTCAGCTTCGGGAATCCCCTGAGCATTCTACCTGAACCGGGCGTTGTCAATGAAGAAGCGTTCAATCCCATCGACTGGTCTATCTACCAGGCAGGCGTATACGGGATCAGGTTATTAATACCGTTGATGGATAACTATGTCAGCTGATATACCTACTAATAAGTTTATCACAAACTCATGGATTAATAGGATTACTACCACGGAGGGAAATATACTTTCCTTCGCTGGGCAGGTTTCGATCTCAACCAGGGAAGGGATGAAAATAATCCCCTAATCCAACAGTTTTACACCAATGCCACAATCGTTGCCACCTTCAAGGATTACATTAAGACGATCATAACCCATAGAAACCAGTACAACAACTTGACATATGCCGAAGACCCGACCATTTTTGCATATGAGACCGGAAACGAATTACTCGGTCCTATATGGGGTGATATGAATTCGCCGGCGGATTGGGTCCAGGACATCGCCCGATATGTCAAGAGTCTTGCTCCGCAGAAGCTAGTCGGTACGTAAAGGCAAATACTTGTAGAATTCACAAGCTCATTCTTTCTTCTCATTTGTATTCTACGAATACCCTCTATCTTCTCTCTCCTTAGCTTACGAGACTCGAGAGCTACGCTGATATACATGTAGTTGATGGGACCTACGGCATCAACAAAACCCACCTGGGCATCGAAGAGGTGGACATCTTCTCCGACCACATGTACCCGGTCGACACCGCAAAGCTCCAAGAAGACATCCGGCTCGCGGAAGCAGCCGGGAGACCCTTTTTCGCCGGCGAGTACGACTGGGTTGGCGGGGACACGGCGAATCTGCAAGCCATGTTTGACATCATCGAGCGAAGCCCCGCCGCCGCCGCCGGCGACACTTTCTGGAGCCAGTTTGGCCACAATGCCCCGGACTGCAGCGTGAGTAATGTCTTATCAAAAATCCCCCGTCATAAACATAAAATGTCTAAAAAAAGCCCCCCCGCTGTAGACGTACGTCGACCACGGCGACGGCCTCACCTTACAGTACGGCAACCCGCGCAACACGGCGAACCAGAACAGCCGCATCCAGCTCATCAGGAAACACTTCGTCGCCATGAGCGAGGGCCGGAAGATCGCGCCGGACGAGCCCCTGCCCGCCGTGCCCTGTCCGGCTCCTACGTCGCCGACGCTTCCTTAAGGGGTCGTAGCGACGTCTATATCATATATTACCTATGTATATAGTTCGGGGAGAGTCAAGAAACAGGGCGTGTATCGTCTGCGGAGACGAGAATTAAAATACGTCTGAAAATTTCTCTGCCGAGTCTTCCATGTTCGTATTGCGAATGGTAGCTCATGCCGTAGTAGAGGTAGTTACATAGTTCAATATATGCGAATCCTCCTATCCTCCTTCACATCAGCGCATTGTACCTACCTACCTGACAACGAGGTTATCATACCGCCTAGGAGGTAAAGTAAAGCAAAGAACATACAGTCGATCATAATTTACTGTACCCTCCCAGTCCGAAAAAATTAGACATATATTTCAAGACAATATCTCTCGTAGGTACCTACCTCTATACGCCATCTACTACCTACATGTGTACACGATTTCCTTACTACTTACCTACCTACCTACCTGTACCTATCTGTACCTACCTACCTACCTGTACCTATCTGTACCTAGCTGTACCCACCTAGCTTACCCTTCTTACCAACCAATTTACGACCATCTTAAGCTATTAGGGGTAAAATACATCCCTACCTACCTACCTCCTTATAACCTACGACATGATTTCTCAACAACACTTAGCCAATCCTTGGTACTTTCTTTTTTCTTTTTTTAATATTTGATTATATTCATTTGTTCGTTTCACACATAAGCCAAAAAAAAAAAAAAACTTTCGAAAATAAGGAGGAGGAGGAAAAAAAAAAAAAATTAACTACACACAAAACAAGAAAAAAAAAAAAGGACGCTCTCCCCACCACCACCACCACTACCATTCCCCCCTTTATCCCTTCCCCCCTCCCCCAAAATAAAACCGTTAATATGTTAATAAACCATCACATAGGAACTTTTCTTTAAGCAGCCCCCAAAATCTTTTAGAAACTAAAAAAACCAAAAACCAAAAACCAAAAAACCAAACTTTTAAACTCGCAATGTAGATACGAGGAGAGAACTATATCTATCCTCGCCGTCAGCGTCACGTCCTAGGACTCGCTTAGGAAGCGGTGGCGTCGGCGGTCAGCCGCCGTAGGCCTTGACGATGGCCGCGACCTTGTTGGCGAGCTCGTCGGCCTCGGACCGGGTGGCGGCCTCGGCGTAGACCCGGCAGGCGTTCTCGGTGCCGCTGGCGCGGGCGAAGGAGCGGGCGTTGGTGTACTTCTTGACGACCTTGTCGATCTCGTCCTGGCAGTTCTCCGGGTGGCTGAGCCGGCGCTCGGCGTCGGTGGTGCGGAACAGGTCCTTGTTACCGACCTCGACCCGGACCAGGCGGTTCGGCAGGTCCTGGTACGTCATCGCCCAGTCCCGCAGCGACCAGCCCTTGTGCGCCAGGATCACCTCCACCATGAGCATGTCCGATATCGCGTCCCCGACCGTCTGGTTGATCAGGTCGCCCAGGGCGCTCAGCGTGTCGAGCGCGTCCTTCTGCGCCGGCGACTGCGGCTCCTTGGTCTTGAACACCTGTAGGGCGTCCTGGGAGAAGAGGACGGTGCCGTGGCCGTTGGCCTCGAAGTACACGCCTATGTCGTACGAGCAGGCGGCGTGGTGGAGATGTTTGACGCCCGTGGGCGTGCACACCACGGGGATTTGCAAGTGCTGTTCAACATACTTCGTGCTAGACCCATTGGCGTAAGCGGTCTGGATAAGTCCGATACGGAGTTGGCCTTCCAAGCCAGCGGTACGGATGAGGTCCGCGATGAAAGACGCAGCCAGTGTCGCGATGCGGTCACCGTCTAGCATGAAGAAACCAGTCTTCGGGTCGACCCAGTAGTAGATGAGACGGTCTGCGTCACCATCTAGAGAGCACCATCTCTCGCCTGGCGCCGGTTTCGGGTTTGCAGGCGCTCGCTGTCTAGTCTTGACGAAATCGGCACCGCAGTCCAAGTTTAAAACTTCTGGGCGCAAAACATCGTCGTTGCATACTCTGACCTCAAGACCAGTCTTTGAAGAGTCATGGTGCTTTAGAAGCTCACTAAGCTTCGGGCCGCCGACGCCGTTGGCGCAATCGACAGACAGCTTGCCGGAGATCTTTCGTCCGTGAAGGGCACGGTAGAAAGCTTCGACTAGCTTCTTGTAATATCCTGTCTCGCTGATCTCACCGTATGAACCAGGGGTACCGGCGGTGTTGACGCAACGGGTCAGATAGTGAAGCTGGGGAGTGGTAAGGATTTTGTAGTCAGTGTACGTAGTATTCGTAGCAGCGAGAGAGTCGGCTAAGGCCGTAACAAGTGTCTTCCCAGAGGGCCGAGTATCTCGGCCAGCAATGACCTTGCCAGAGCTGGCCAGGTCGATCTTGAGCGAATCAGCCAGCTTAAAAAGATAGTCGACGAGCTCTTCATGAGTTGGTGCGTTGACGAGATTCGTAGCATGGACTTCCCACTCTTGCTCAAGCATATCTCCCATAGGATCGACAATCTTGACACCATTGTCTACAGCAGGATTGTGGCTGGCGGTAATCATTACACCGATCGTCTGGCCGTTGAGCTTACGGCTCCGGAGAGCGGACAGGAGGCCAACTCTGAAGGTGACACCGTCCAAGAAATCGGCATTCATACGAAATCCTGCGGTTCCATACTTGTATATCCTACCAGGAATTATATTGTGCTTCTTAGAAGCGATAATAATTGCATCTCGATCCATGATTCGAAACCGGATCTTGTCGTTGAGCGGTTTTTAAAAAAAATGTTGGGTTGAAGTTGGACTAATCGTAGCTATTAGCTACAGTAGTAGTTGTAGTAGTTGTAGTTGTAGTTATAGTCGTACTCGTGGAAACACTAAATCGAATGTTTAGTTTAAGGGGTAATACTGTGTAATCTTTTGGGGGCTCGAATGGTTAGAGGGAATTTCTAAAAAAAAAAACTGATGAAAATTGAAATATGATGAAAAAAAAATTAAAGTCCAAGTTGTTAAGGTGAAGGTATCGAACGAGAGGATTAATACGAGATAGCAACCCCTCTTTCGTCATTAAGTACATGAGTGGGTACCATCGGACACCTATTATGGTACATGGTATGGTAGCACTTCCCGTCACTACGTATACATGGTACCTATACCTGGTACTGTTGTAGTTAGGGTACGGATTAGATGTGCTAAGAACTCTGACGTTACCTATGGTGGGTCAATTATGGAGCTACGCCGTGGCGCATGAGTTTCTGAGCTGAAACATCCATCCCTCAGCCTCGTCATTTAGTGTACCCTTTAACTCTTAAGGAGGTACGTACACAGTATACTACGTAGCTACCTGTCTACTGTGTAATACGACGTCAATAATCACGTGATTTGGCGACATCTGTTTTATCTTCCCCAACGCGCTCCGTCGCGTCTCTACCACATTCTAAATCATCTTCAACCCAAGACAGACAAGATGTCTTCGGAAGAGTCATGCGCTAATCCTCTCCTCCTCCAATGGGTACAGGAGTGGATCGACCATGCCCGAGAACGTAATGAGAGGAGCCTGTCGGTTTATAAGAAGGCCTATGCCGCCCTCAGGGCGTGTCCGGTCGCCTTCCAGCACCCTTCTCAGCTGCAGCAGTTGAAGGGGTTCGGTACCACGCTCTGCACCCGTTTAACTCAGAAGTTAGAAGAACACTGTCTTCAGCGCGGCCTACCTATGCCTCAGCGCCCGAGGCGATCTATCATCCAAGGCTTGAATAACGTAGATGACGGGGAGGAGGAGGATGACGTAGAAAGACCGCCGAAGAGGCAGAGGAAGGCGAAGCCTTATGTTCCCGGCCTCCGGTCCGGTCCGTACGCCATAATATTGGCTCTGGCAACTCTTGATGAGGAGGCGAGCAATGGGATGACGAAGACGCACTTGATCGAGGAAGCGCAACCTCATTGCGACGCATCCTTCACCACCCCTCCTGACCCGAGGAGCTACTACACCGCTTGGAACTCCATGAAGACCCTCCTCAACAAAGAGCTCGTCTATGAGCGTAGAGGGCCGACGAAGAGATACCGCTTGACGGAGGAGGGATGGGAGGTGGCTCGGCGGATTCAACAGACGAACAATCCGAACCAGCCGAGGACTGCTCCATTGGCGCGAGAACCCCAACCCGAACCCGAACCCGAGCCTGAGCCAAGTCTTGGACCCAGACCTAGACCTCGGGAAGTCGAAGAGACCCTCCCCCGTCTACTAAACCGGCCTCCCTCAGTGGAACATGCAGAAGCACCGAGGAAAGAGTCGGAATATTCCGACGTCGTCGCTGACGGCGATCCGTCGGGGAGCTCGGCGCTGCCCAGATTCCGACCGATCCGGCTTGCGCCCGGGACCTTCGAGGTCCGTCTGGTGCTCGACGTGCGCGAGATCCGGGCCAGGACCGATAGAGACTATAGTAAGTGACCTCTCCACCTAACGTCTGCGATCTTCATTCAGCTTGAGGACGTCAGGGCGGATCTACCTAGTCGTGACATACACACACACACACACTCTCTCTCTCTTATAGCAGCTGACCCGTCGCCGCCGCAGTGCAAAACGAGCTGATCAAGAAGGGCGTCAGCCCGATCATGCGCTCGCTCGAGCTCGGCGACGCGCTGTGGGTGGCCAAGTGCAAGGACGGCGGCGTGCTCGGGCGGGGCGGGGCGGAGGGGGACGAGGTGGTGCTGGACCACGTGGTGGAGCGGAAGCGGCTGGACGACCTGGTCAGCAGCGTCAAGGACGGGCGCTTCCGCGAGCAGAAGTTCCGGCTGCGGCGGTCGGGGGCGCGGCGCGTCGTCTACGTGGTCGAGGACGTGTCCATGGACGCCGACGCGCTCGACGCCCGCGCCGACACGGTCCGCTCCGCCGTCGCCTCCACCCAGGCCGTCGACGGCTTCTTCGTCAAGCGCACCCGCGGCGTGGACGACTCCGTCCGCTACCTCGCCCGCATGACCGCCCTGCTCAAGCGCCGCCACGAGCCCCGGCCCCTGCTCGTCATCCCCACCGACGTCCTCACCGCCCGGAACTACCTCCCCCTCCTCGACCACCTCCGCCGGCAGGGGCCCGCCGCCGCCGCCGCCGACGACGACCACTACGTCACCTACGCCGCCTTCGCCTCCCTCGCGTCCAAGTCCGACATGATGACCCTGCGCGACGTCTACCTCAAGATGCTCATGTGCACCCGCCAGGTGACGGGCGAGAAGGCCTTGGAGATCCAGAAGAGGTGGAAGACGCCGTACGAGTTCGTCAAGGCCTTCGAGAGCTGCGACGGCGGCGGTAGCGGCGGCGGCGACGGTAGCGGCGGCGGCGACGGTAGCGAGGAAGGCCGGAAGCGGAAGCAGGGGATGGTCTTTAACGAGATGGGCAACTTGCTCGGACGCAAGAAGATCTCGAGGCCGCTCAGCCAGAGGATCGCGGAGATCTGGGCCGACATGTGAGTTTCGGTCGGCAGTTAGAGTGCGTGGTCTTTAGATTCGGCATGGTGAGGACTACTACCTACCAACTATTAGCCTAGTAAAAGGTACCTAGGGTGAGCATTCGGTGGCTGGTATCCAATGCCTTACTATTCTCGAGTCACCCGGCTTAACCTCTAGTCAGTTTTGACGGGAGCAACGTATCTAGAGCAAGCAATTGCTTATAGCATGAAACGAGCCGCCATGTTGAAGACCACGAATAGAAAATAGAAGACATTACAATGAGGTAACAAAGGAATAAACGTGTCCTCGTAATTGAGCGGTGATGCAAGTATAAGCTACCTACGTGGTGATCAAACACCTCGGTTCCATAGTATGATTTTTGTTTTCTTTTTGCGTGACCCCTACATCGAAACCCCTATCTCCTTTTTTCATATTCTTTTCAGCCCTCATACCTCAAGGAAATACGTGTAATAAGCATCCAGCGACACACAGAAACGAGATCTGGTCTCCGCTCAGCTCCCCTAGATATATATCACGCACCGTATGTATCTGACATATCCCGAGCCACATATGAATCGATACCTACTCGACCCAGTCTCCCACCCTAACAAGAGAAGGAGAAGTTTAAAAGAAAACCCCTAAGAATGTCCCCCCATAGCCTGCGCAACCAAGCTCTCCACCATCTTCTCCAACACGTCCTTTGCGAACAACAACTGGCCCCGTCCCTCTCCCTCGCCTGCAGTGGTAGTAGAAGAGGAAGGAAGAGAAGAAGAAGATAAAGCGGCGTTCAGGTACCCGGCCATGCTCTTCTCCGCGTACTTGGCCAGCACGTCGACCTCGAGGTTGACGTCGTCGCCGGGGCGCTTGGCCGCGAGCGCGACGCGCTCCTGCGTGTACGCGATCAGCATCACCTCGAACCAGCCCGCGCCGTCGTCGACCCGCGTCACCGTCAGGCTCGCCCCGTCCAGCGCCACGTAGCCCTTGTGCACGATGTAGCGCATCGCGTCCGCCACCACCACCACCGCCGCCGCCGCCTGGCCCTCTCCTTGTCCTCGCTCTGGCGCCTGGTCTTGGGCTTGGGCTTCTTGTCCTGGGTCGCGCGAGGGGCCCGCCGCCTGGGCCCGCCGCGGCTTCAGCCGGAAGGTGAGCGCGTTCCCGTCGCGCCGCACGTCCACGATGTCTGCGGTCGCGTCCACGTGTCCCTGCACGAAGTGGCCGCCCATGCGGGTGTCCGCGCGCACGGCGCGCTCGAGGTTGACGCGGGCGCCGGTGCGCAGGCGGCCCAGGTTTGTGAGCCGCAGGGTCTCGGGGGCGACGCCAACGCGAAAGCTCGAGGGGGGAGTCGAGGGGGGAGTCGATGCGGAAGGAGGAGGAGGAGGAGAGGGCGGAGGAGGACGCGTTATGGACGTCGCCGTCAGACACGCGCCGTTCACTGATATGCTGTCCCCTTCCCGCGCGTCCGCCAGGAAATCGGATCCCGTCGGAAGCTCGATCGTGAGCGACGTCCCGCCCGTCTCGTCGTTCGGGTTTAGCTCGGCGACCACTGGCAGGTAAGAGGGAGTTTAGATTAGTTCAGTTCAGTTCAGTCCAGTCAATCATCATCGTTGTCGTCGTCGGCCCAATATTATAGTATGAGCGGCTCATCATATTCTTCTCCTTCCCACTTCCCCTTTAAAACGAAAAAAAAGCTACTGTTATTACTCACCTCCTATCTCCTCAACTAATCCCGTAAACATCTTCGCCAACTATTTTCTCTTGTCGTACAACTTTAACTCTGTAACTAAAAAGAATTATTCTTGTTTTTCTTCTTTTTGTTCCTCGCCAAAATGACGTTGTTGTTTCTTCTCAAGTCTGGGGTTCCCTGGCTCCACCCCCACTATCACATGCGACTTTTTTTTTTTCTCTTTCTTTCTTTCTTTGCGCGGACCCCTCCTACCACGCTAAAGATAGGTACAGACCCCAGGTAGATTTACATAAGGGTCTCCTATCGATGCAGGGTACATACCTACCTACCTCATATACCATTGATGTTTACAGATATTATACGAAGTACCTATAACATACATGTATCTGTAGACTACCTACGTATACATAAAATACGGCTTTAATAATTCAAAATATCTTCATATCACACAAGTACACATAGGTAATCACTTAGCAATTCAAAGAAGAAAAAAAAGAAAAAATAATAGTGGGATCTCTATCAAGCAGCAGAGATATATTATTGCTATCAAGTCGTGACCTTGACTGATCCATCAACCTCGTGGTCTGATCGCTCTATATGGCCATATCTTGAGGGACGTGTAGGAGTTACGGTACATCGTAATCTTCATCAGTCATTAAATCAACTCTTCCCTCTCCACCAGAGAGCAAGGCCTTTTATGCTTCCCAACGCCGAGCGGGCCCTAATCGCCACGCAACGATGCAAGACAAATCAGCTTAGTGTTGTGCCGTAGTCAGCTGCTCACCGAAAGAACTGTTGTGACGGACCAATCCTCGCCAACCCGACTCCGGCGGAAGAATTTGCAGCATGGGCTACGCGATGTGCCCCCTCGAGGGATATATCGCATATCCTTCTAGCACATCTTGTATTCGCAACCGCCTTGCGCATATCGCTTGCTATCTTGCGTATCCAGCATGTAATCAACCTTGATGTCGAGGTCGCGTCGGTTCTTGTCGTTGGGCCTCACTTCTAATTTGCAGTTGATCTGCTCTCCTTGCTGGACCGTCAAGACCTGGTCGAGGTAGAACACCGTCTGCTTCCAGTGCGTATACTTGGTATGTGGGCCCGTTGAGAAGCGGACTGGCTTGTGGCACGCCGTAAACTCGATATCAAACCATGCTACGAGCGCGTGCATGAAGTCGTCGCGCTGGGAGGTTAGCTTAAAAGGTATCGAAAAGGCGAGATCTGCCGTCGTGCACTCGTAGAGATCGAGAGTTAAGACCGGAGTCGGGTCCGTCACGGCTGCCTTTATTTCCACCGTGTCCACCAGGGGTTCGGCTAGAGCCGTCTCTTTTAGCGGCGTGTAATCGAATCCGTAGACGTTGTCCCAAACTGCGACTCGTTAGCTTATTATAAATAGAGTAGGTACAGACTATCAGGAACTCACATCCGATCTTCTCATCCTTGTATTCGCCATCTTCGATTCCACAGGCGAAAATCGTCGCCTTATCCGGGAAGATCAGTCCACCCTTGGCGAGGAACTTGTCTCGGGCATACAGGACAGTGTCCAACATGCTCTCATACAGGAGGAAGTAGCCCATCCATTCCGAGATGATGATATCGACTTGGGGGAAAGGCATATCGATTTCCTCCATCTTGCCCTGGATAAGGGTAATCTTGTCTGCCATACCATTGACCTTGACAATCTCCTTGGCCTTAAAGATGATGGTTGACATGTCGACACCAATTACATGCTTTGCTCCCGCGCGGACAGCAAACCTGGATAGGAGGATCAGTTCATGCTACGTGACATCACTAAAGGGATTCCTTGGATCGCAAGAACTCACATGGAGAGGATCGCAGTCCCGCAACCAACATCGAGAACGATCTTGTCTTTGAAGAGGTGCTTGTTTTGCACGATAGCATTCATGTAAGATTTGGTGCGAACCTCATCCTTCTAATAAGAGACAAACAGTTGTCAGAATAACTTTAACAGGGCTCTGAAGTAATAGGTCAGGGAGTCATACCAGCATTTCCTCATGGATTCCTGTACAAAGGTAAATAAAGAAGTTTGTTAGCCAGAGAGGTATTGAACCTATATATTAAGGATCTTGGGTGGTAATGGATGCATACCATGATGATTGTAACTGTTGTGCGACGAAGGTCAGTAACGGCGATGGCTTGAATTATATGTAAGGCGTGCAGAAGAATTGAGGTATGAAGGAGCATGAGTAATGGGATGGATGTACATGATTGTTTATTGATATTGTAACATAACAATCAACATAGCAATCAACATAATAATAAACATAACAGTAAACAAGAAATGCGCACTGAAGAACTGACCTATTGAAATAATGCTGCTCGGAATGAGCCATGCTCTTAAGCTGCTGTTCAGCAGCCTCGACATCCATCTTGTCGGTCGCCATTATATGTAAAAGGTGACGCGCAATCGAATCTGGAGATGAAATAGATTGAGATTGAGATTCAGATTCAGATTCAGATTCAGATTTTTCTGGTATGAAAAAAGTGAAGAATAGGATTGGGCTCGAGGTTGTTAATAGCAGTCGAGAAATAATAAGTAAAGTTGTAGGCGGTAGATAGTACCGAGTACACACAGTAGGCCAACGTTTGCTTTTTTTTCTCTCTCTTTTTTTTTTTTTTTTTTTTTTTCCTAGCCTTCCAGTGCTGTAATGTTATTTTCCTACGTACTTTCGTACTCCCGTACCTATGTACCAAATAAGTCTTTTTTTTTTCCTTCTCCTCAACTGAATGTTCCTTCCTTCTGGTAAATGATATGTACCCGCACCACAACCTAAAACGTTGTGTGACGGATCTAGACTCGGGCTATACCCACAATTTTAATCAACTGCTCACTGCTACACAGTACTTTGTACAAACGAAGTATTAGCAGTGGTAACAGTCGCTGCTTCAAAACTTAGTCGCAGATACTTGTAAATGTGACCTTTTTATCCGAATTCCGTCTGCTGACTAGATTTTGCCTTTTATACTTGGGCATAAATCTTTTTTTTTTTTTTTTTTTTTTAAAAAAAAGGTCTTTGGGTACAATGTTTAAGTATTTATTGGTGTATGTACGTGAAAATATTTTTACACGCTTTGTGGTATCCACTACCATTAATAGTCCATACCTACATGTAGGCAGTTAAACATAATCTTCACATTATATACCCTAAGGACACTCAGTTATTAGAACGAAGATCAATAGCATTTCTTAAATCTCAAAGAGTTCGTGTCAAATCATTGATTTTATATAAAAAACCCTCAATTAATTAATATAGACGAAAAAAGGTGAATTTTTTATTTTGTCAGAGAGCTGAGCCCTGAGGTGTAAGTACTAGTCACTAGAGTGAGTTATCTCCTTATAATTCATCTCATCTTGAGACCTATCGCCTTTAATACACAAGAAGTAGCTTAATAATTCTTAAATCAGTTCCAAGTACCGAGAATATTCAGTCGAAATTCTTTATAAAATAACAATGCAATTGTAATATGATTTTAACCAGTCATACGTAGTACTTTAAAGCTTTCTTATAAAACAGACAATGCCAATTGGCACCTAGTAAGTGAGTACCCCTATTCCAGGACATCTTACTCTATTATGGCCACATCCATCTCATACGAGAGCTTTGGCTATATTAGAAGTACCTAACGGTAGGCTACAACGTGCGTACAGATGAAGAATCTAGACCGATTGAACAATAATCGACCAACCGGCCAGACCAAGCACCCCCGTAGGCCACATCACGCACTGGTATCAATATACATCTGATTATACCATCCGACGATCTCCCACTTCCACGTATCCGTGTTGAGCGAAATATTCGTTGGATTTGTTTGGCCTCCCCTCACTATAGTGCGACGAATCAGATCAATACCGCTCACTCTCTTTACGGGAATATCGGGAAAGAGGGTGCCGGTACTTACCACATCCAGCCTCGACCGATCCCCCGGCAACGGGACGGGCGAGCTTGTTCTCACCGGCCACAACTGTAAAGTTGGCCAGCGGCAGATCCCACGAGTTCCTAGACGCAACGCTCGGAGAGCCATAATAACGCGCCTCTAACTTATCCGCCTTCACCGATAAGAGGTAGTAACCGCGGTAGTACCCGTCCTGCCATTGGAGTACCGTATTGTTGCCTACAAGGTACTCGGCCTCGATCCTTCCCGGCTCTATGAGCCCGTCGAAGCCCGTCGAACTAACAGCCGTCCCGGCGAATTCGACGCCGATGGAACCTTCCCCCGTATTCTGGTCGTAGGGCTTCTCGTCCAACCATACTAAGTCGGATACCTACGTCTTGCATCAGTTCAACCATCTTGTAAGGAAATAGTGTGAACAGGGCTCTGCCACGAACCCAGTTCTGATGGCTGTCGCCAGCAAGGAATATGGTATTATTAATATTATTCTCGTAGAGATGTTTTAGTGTCCGATTTCTATTCGCAATGTATCCCTAAAGCGTCGTGTGAGTAGGTATACCATATGATCTACGCAGACGTACGTAAGTAAAATTTGCGCTTACATTCCAGTTATCGCCACCGTAGCCGTAAGACTCGACGATGTGTGAAAACAATATCTGATTGCCTATTATACGCCAAGTAGCGCCTCGGTTAGACGAGTTGGATAATTGGTTGTAAAACCAGTGTTCCTGATGAGACCCCATCAGTGACCGCGAGGCGTCGTTGCGGATAATGTCGATGTAGTCGTTATTCCAAGCTATACCCAGTTAAATATGTCTTTGGTCTGTCTTTTCTCAAATTTATCAATAAATACGACGTCGCTTACTTAAAGAGGTGATGCTTCGATCATAGTTGCGAGTATCAAGTATGATTAAGTCCAGGACTACGAGGCCAGCAGTCAGTGAGACGGAAAGGGGACGGCAATGTTTCAGGGCTTACGTACGGTTTCCCATCTGAAATGTCCTCCATACTCGTAAATTATCGTCGAGGTCTATTTGGCTTTGAGACTTTAGCAAGACTCTGCTCCGTGCGCCAGTCTCGAACTCTTACCGAATAGGCATCCACTCAAAGTAGGCTCTGACAGCATTCATCTTCCGCTGGTCCACGCTGACACCGCCATCTTTCAGAAATGAATCTTCAGTGTTGTTCAAGGCGCTTGACCCGTCTCGGTATCCATTATCAGAGACCTCTACGGAGTCACTTGCGGTAAGTGACAATTCAGAGGCTCATATCGCCTACTTCTCCCACATACCATGATCATCCCAGGTCGCGATCCAAGCAGAGTTCTGGGTAGCAAGTTGCAAATCCGGATCGGTACGGTACTATTCCTCATTTAAGTTCCCTATCCTTGATCGATGACATGGTGTAACACGTACCTGTCCATGACGAGTTCTGTAGTCGTACAGGCTGAACAGATACTTTGGAGGCTGGTGAGCTCTTTCGCCTTGTGCATTTCCTTCGTAAATGTAATCTCCTAGGTGAACCTACGCATGTTAGGTCAAGCATGAGATTAAGCAATTTGTGTCGCCTACCATATAGTCATGCTCGTCTTTGCGCGCGGCGTTCCCGTAAACATTAAAGTACCCATTTGCTTCAGGCTTATAAGTGAGAGCCCGCAGCGCACCAACATAGAGAACATACGGTAATTACTACAGGAGAAAACAGCGAAATTAAGCTCCTCAACATCGGCATTCGCTAAAGGCGCAGTCTTCGTTCGCCCAACGGGGCTCGTCTTATTTGACCCGCAGATAGTAAACTGGTAATTATAGGTTGTGAATGACTGTAACCCCGAGGCCTCAACCTATGTCCCGTTAGCTCACGTTCCGAAGAACAGCATGAACAGCTACCCAATAACCTTGATAGTGTAGTCGATATCGCTGGTGGTATACGCGCTGCCGCTTGACACAACATCCGTGCTTCCGCTCGAGAAGACTTTCCACTCGACGCAGATGGGACTGGGGTCCGCATCAATATACTTCTGTGTATCATGATTATAGAGCGGCACGGTCCCCTCGACGGTCACGTTGCTCGTGTCCGAGGTGAGAGACGGCGCAACTCGAGTCCAGAGGATCACGCTGTCCGGGTAAGGATCTCCGGACGCTACGCCATGCGTGAAATTCAAATCCTCCGCTTGATACGCAACGGTGCCGCGCTTAAGGCTACGCCTAGACACATGAGGCACGTCAATCCCGAGGGCTAAATGGCGACGAGATGGGCTCGCATAATTTAGATTTCCGTCGAATGTTGCGGCCGCAAGAAGAGCTAGGAGCTCAGTCGTGAGACCGAGAGCTACCAAGTTGCGCATAATGAAGTCAGCCAAGTTCAGGCTTGGCGTCAGACGACCGAAAGATTATGCCTACCTTGTAAGAGTCGCTTAAAAACAAGTTAGTATAACACCGGCTCTTTTATACCTATTCTTGCGCGCCGTATAAGCCATGCTGGATGCGTACGTGTCGCCCAATATCACCGATATAGAATCACCCTAACATCAAGAACGGAAGGTCATCCGATCATCACAGCAGATGCTCCAATAAGTCGGCTTGACTAGAGGTATCAAGGTCGTACTGCTTTAAGCCTCCCAGTACTTCTTTACGAGAACGTGTGTATCAAGGCTCTTTCAATTGGTCCGGGAGTTAACCGTTGTAATGCAGGTCTTGGCCGAGCGGGAACGGACGACAGAGAGCTATGATTCGGCAACTACCGGCTCGGCAGGGGTCGAGGACCAACAACCCGGGTAGATATTCTCTAGTAAACGTGAATCGCGTGAGCCTTTGTGGGTCTCTATCTTCGTACATAGATGAATCCAAGGGTGCTTCGAAGGCGGCTATCGTGGCCATTATGAAGTATAATGAAAAATGCTCTAAGGCTGTAGGAAGAGCGCATGGTATTATTGCCTCTGTCCACCCCCCCGCCTTCTTTTGAAAGGGGGGGCCTTCAGAACGGACTGTTAACTAACCACACCATCTCTCATGTGGTTCCCTCCAACGAACCCCAAGGATGGCAAAGATTTTTTTCTCGTCACGTCCCTCAAGCAACGTTCCCGAAGCGACCCTACTTTTCCCTTGTCCCTGTAGGGCATTGCTGGTATATAGCCCCCTCTGGTTCAGTCGCATGCCTTTCTTCCGCGCTAGCAACCGAATCGATCGGTTGAAGATGTCATTTCCGGTAAAGTAGATGAGCGCTGCTCCCAGCTCAGTCTCAGGAACCAGCAATATGTCGATGCGTCTCCATATTGGACGATATTCGTCTTTCGGCCCGGGAAACGCGATCTCTGGGAGCACACAGCAGCCGTGCCATTTGCTACCACCGTTGATGTCGGCGCCTCCGTGATGAGCGGCAAGCTCAGCGGTCAAAAAACCTTGACGAAATAGGTTTCCTAATAACTGGTTTAGAAACGGAGCAAGCGCATCTGTAGAGGAGGTCCCTCTTTTGGTAACGATTAGGTCGATATCACCTGAGCTATCGGCACCACGACGGTAACTGCCTCCGATAATCAACTCGAAATCTTGATCAATACTTGCGGCCGTTGTCTTAACGCATTCAGCTAGAGCCTCTACTTCGCCTCGTGGAATTCGAGTATTCAGATCGTCGAAATGCTCCAACCCAATTTTCTGGTTGACGTTTAGGTCGGCATTGTTTCTGAGATCCTCTAGTGTGCGAAATCCTTGGGCAACCCATTTCTGGGCCTGAGTTTGACCAACGCCGTATATCTTCTGAAATAAACCTAGGATTTTTCTGCGAGGGTCATCAAGTGCATACTCAAGTTGTCTTAGCCGACTCGTGTTAACTATCTCTTCAATCTTATCCGCAATTCGACCGATGTGAGGTAAAGCGCGTGCTTCCTCGGCAGTGCATATTTTCTTCGGCTGCGTCCTCAGCGTCGCTATAGCCATCCTGTAGGCTCGAATTCGGAAATCGTCGCCAGCGAGGCTATGGACATTCAGCATCTCTTGGAGAACTTTGATTGTCTCCGCGTTTGGGTTATCATCCGCCTGATCTTTAACACCCCCTTTCATACATATGAATTTTTCCTGCCAAGCGATTTCTTTTGGTTTGGAGGTTATATTACCGCTCTGGGATCTCCTTCCATACGGTCTTGAGTCATCTGAGCCGCTAGAAGCTGTTGAGGCGTCGGCTTCATTTGTAATCGAAAAGAACTCTCCGGTGCTATCGTCTGCTAATACGTCGTCTGAAGCATGAATGTTGCCCACGGTCTTCATTTCAGATATGCACTGAGTAAGCTCATCATCATCATCATCATCATCATCATCATCATCATCATCATCGCCGTCAGCTCTAGTCTCGGTTGCCTGTGCTACAAGAGCTGGCTGGACATATTCCCCCGCTTTCTGAGTTTGTTCCCGCCGAGAGACCAAAACCAATCCGGTACTTCCTTGGGATGGGCTCTCGCTATGTGACGGCGTGTCCAATTTTGAAAACGTCGCAACCTTTTTATGCTTCGGCTTTAGCTGTAGTGAGATGTCAGAATCGTCTGAAGATAATGCCGCCGGTACTAGTTGGTGTTGATTAGTTGATATTGGTGCGCCGCTAATCTTGTACTGATTCTGGTCTGAGTTAACAATCATGTGATACTTTAAGCAATCGATAGGGTAGTCGGCGTTGACGAGCACCTTCTCTAGCCACGTGGGATCATATTGTAAAAAGCGCTCTATATCTAAATATGTGAGGCTCTTATCGACTATTATATGCGTCGCATCCTTTAACCTCTCACACCACCTACATAGCATTTAGTCAAACAGCCCAGGTACGGTCAGTGGATGAGGTCTTATAAAATATAACCTAAAATAATCGCCAAGATTGTGCAGATAGTTACTTACGTGACACCGTGCTCCCGGGCTTTGGTAATCTGCAATCTTCGTACAGGATTGATATCATTATTGGGTATATAATAAAATGAGAGACCTTTGAAGATTTGGCGTGCCTCAGGGGCTAACTTTAGGGGCGCCCCCCTTTTGCGCTTCCCCTTGGCCATCGTAGGCAAAGAATCACTTTGAGGGGTAGAATGCCTGGCCTGGGATTTTGGTTTTGGTAGATTGATCTTATGACGGCGCGGCTGTCTGGTTCCCACAGTTGTGGTCTCAGGAACAGTAGTTGCAATATCGTTGCCAATATGAATATTCTCCTGAGAAGGTGATTTATCAATTCTCGAGTCGTGGCGTCGTGGAGCAACGGAAACAATTTCCAGATCATCATCGCTACTCATATGAACTGGATCGGTATTTGTTCTCTTATGAGTATCATGAGGAGATTTGTCGAATCTCGGTTGTGCATGGCGAGAAATATTGAGCATAGTTTCTGTGGAAATGGCTGAAGCAAGGGAGTGAAAAGCTCTGCTCTTTTGCCTATATGCCTCCTCATCTGCGTCCAAGACATCCTCCTTTTCATCTTCGCATTTATAAGCTTCGAGGCATTCGAAGAATGCAATCTTTTCTTTTAATTGAGTACCCATTGACAGGTAGGTAGAATTAGATAGATAGATACTTAGATCAAAAAGGGATCGTGGTATAAACCTCGTCTCATTATCTTATGCCACATATCTTGATTGTTAAAGTAGGCACCTAGGTAGGAATGGGAATATGACATTGGTGCAACCTGACAAAGCTGCCTTTGTTACAATCGGGATTCATGGGATAAATAGAATGATAAATATCTCTTTCAGGCAGACGTTGATAAAGTCAAAATCCCATGATTTGCTTACCTACACATTCTTACGGGTATTTATATTAGGTATAGTTATTATGTAGGTACCCACCCTGCTAGAACGACGTGCGTTCAGTTAGTAACTTCTAGTGTTACTCCCCTCAATTAACTTCCGCCGTGATGCAGACTGGATGTTGATCCGACTTTAGAGTTTCCCAAACCATGATGCCTACCCCTTATATGCACCTACTGTACCTATGTATCCACTATTATTAGAAATGTAAGAATATCTACATCCTCTTATGTAAGTAGAAACAGGTAGACACCTAGCACTAGAAGGTTATGTGATTACTTTCATATATTATACTATGAGGTATGTGTATTGACGGTTTCTTAAAGTGGTATAATCCTTCCGAGCCATATACAACCAAACCTGGCTTTTAACTAATCTTCAACGAGGCATCTTCCTAGATACCACGTAAGCGAGCGACAATCTCATATGTATTAGCCGCCGTTACCGTTAACGTTACCTAGTTTCTTCCTCTTCTTCTTCTTCTCTCTTTTTTCTTCTTTCTTCTCTCTTCCCTAAACATAAAATCTCAAGCACATGCTAGTAGAGACCTAATATCAAAATATCATATCGTACAGCTAATTTCGATCCAGGCCTACTAAGTAGGTGACTGCGACGATTGTCCAGAATACACACGAGATCCCATTAAGGGGATGCTATTCTTTTCCCGGGGATCGAACGTATTTCCGGGTTCGGGAGAATACCGACTGTTAGCTTCAGCCTCGATATCGTTCAGCACCTCTCTCGTGAGCTCGACGTAGTCGTACGCAAATTCTCCAATCTCCGCGTCGTCGATACCTAGAATCTCTGCATTCTCCGTCGCTCGCAGTTGAAGTCCCGGTATTAGATTGAGAATAAAACAGATCAGACATGTTCCGAAGAATGAATAAAAACCGCCGCAAACGGAATCGGCCAGTTGGTACGCTAACTGAACCCAGTGCTGGTTTACCCAACCGCCCTTGATCACTGTGAAGCCGTCGAGATGTGCGATATAGTCGGCGGCGAAAAATCCCGTGCAAATATTTCCCACAAATCCACCCACAGCGTGTACCGCAAAGATATCCAAGGCGTCGTCGATTCGTAACATAAACTTGAGTTTGGTAGCATAATTGGCAAAGCCGGCTCCCAGAACGCCGTATATGACTGCGGCCCAAGCGGGAACGTATCCTAGAAGGAGATAAGTACATTTCTACAACGAAGAAAAGGGGAACTAACCTGAGCCTGGGGTGATGGCAACAAGACCTGCGACGACACCGGAGCAGAAGCCCACTGTCGACCACTTGCCCTCCAGTCTGTAATCAAGCACACACCATGTGATACCACCTACGCAAGCCGCTAAATTTGTAACCACTGCGGCCATAACAGCACGCAAATTTGCTGAGAGGGCGCTACCAGCGTTAAAACCGAACCAACCAACCCATAGAAAGACTGTGCCGACGACGATGTGGGTGACGTTATGAGGTCGGTAGTTGAGTTCGTGCGTACCGTGACCCCGTCTCTTGCCAAGCATCATCGAGTCTACAGGCTTATGCGTCAGCGTCCAAGGGGCCATGAAATAATATTAGTAACGAATGGTAGGACGGATGGACTAACAGGCGAGAGCAGCTGTTCCGGAGGCAATATGGACGGGCGTGCCACCAGCGAAGTCAAGACCTCCCATCTTATTCGACCAACCTGATGGGTTCCAAGTCCAGCAAGCGATCGGATCGTAGATAAGCGTGGACCAGATGAACATGAAGACGACGCACGGTAGCATGCGGCCTCGTTCCGCGACGGCGCCAGTCGCGAGAGCCACGGTAATGGCTGAGAACATGCCTTGGTAGACGGCGAAGAGCAAATCCGGGATCCTCGTGGAGCCCACCGACGGCTGAGCCAATACATCCTTAAACCCGAAGTTGCTTAAATCGCCAATGTAAGTGGACGCCGTGTGAGAAAATGTTAAGGAGTAGCCCCAAAAGAACCATTGGAAGGTGGTGACGGCTGTGGCCATTACGGACAGCCATATTAGCGACAAGGCTGACTTGCGGCGGGCAAGTCCAGAATAGAAGAATCTTCAATATCGCGAGTCAATGGATGCCCAGAGCCAGGGTATGCTGGTGGCGGAACTACTTGCTTACCCAACTCCTGGAATCATGAGCAATACGAGAGCCGTAGCCGTGATCATCCAAGCAATGTCACCGCTCTACACAAGACATCGTGTTAAAAAGTCGGACGGGAGGAGGGATGAAGGAGTGATTTACTAACCTCGTACCATATGTTCAAGTCCTCCGTCAGAGAGTCCCCACCCGTAGCACCGGTGCCATTGTAAGGGATCTTGATAATATAGTTCAGAGCGTCGAGGTTGACGCCCTCGAGTACGACCATATTGTCAGGTACGGGAGCTCGGCGAGGAGCTTTTGGATACGACTTAAAAAGTGACGATTGAAAATAAAAAAAGAGAGAGAGAGAGTCGGTGTCACATACGAAGAATTAGAATTGGCTGAGAATTAAAAAAATAAGGAGTGTCAAAAAGTTGGTTAGAGTAGTAGTTGATAGCAGCAAAGAAAGAGGAGCGAGGACGAGGAGCGAGGACGAGGACGAGGACTAGATCAAGTAGGTCGAATTCCGGGGCAGCGTAAGACTAGGGGGAACCAAGGCGACGTCAATGCAAAGGCAAGATAGTTTAGTAAGTACGTGAACCTCCCTAGTCCTTGATAGTCCTTGGTGGTTCAGGGAAAAATAGGAAAGAAAAAAAAAAAAAAGAAAAAAGAAGCAAAATTGTAAGACAAGCAGTCCACTTTTATTCGAGTCGATTGACACGCCTATCAAACATATCAAAATGAGGCCAGAGACGCCTCCACAAAGTCCGTGTAAGAGAGGAGAGGAGGGGAGGGGAGGGGGAAGGGGAAGGGGAGGTCTAGATCTCGAAGCCGTCAAGCGGTGGGGGGGGGGAGGGAGCTGGCGAGAATACGTCTCCCTCTTATCCTCCAGTCTCTACATATACTTTAGTATTTGATGTGTAGGTAGGTAGGCAAAAGAATAAGTGTAGAAAAGGTAAGTAAGTAGGTTGTAGGTATGTAGTACTTGTACTGCCTACCATAATCGTTACCTGACCTAGCGGGCCTTTTTTTTTTCTTATTATGGACCAGCGTCGCATGTGCGTATCTACATTATATATCTACTTACTTAGTAGGAGGTAGGTATACCTATATGTATGTATGTAGTGCAGCCTCGTGTAGCGTACTACCGTTTACCTGTGGTATAACTACTACACTACCTCTTAGAGGTATACATACGTACTTCTATCTATCTATGTAGGTACATTATCAACGGATAGATAGATATTACACCGGTGCTCTCCTGCAGTACCATACCACTTACCTTCTAAAGGCGTATGACGAGCGTATTGAAATACACACGTAACGTGTTGACGGTAGAAGAGAAAACGCGTTATGTACTATGCGTGCATGAACAATCATGTAATTATTTCTGCTCTTGCTGCTTCAGAAGAGAGCATCGGAAACAGCCACTTGTAGACGAGGCAAGGTCAAGGTCAAGGTCAAGGTCAAGGGCACGAGCTGCAGGCGAACAGGATCTCGCCTGCGTATGTATGTATGTCGGTACGTCGCTCGCTTTACCCTCTCCAGGAAATCAGATCAGTGGTCTTTTATTTATTTTATTTTTATTTCTTGACACGGGTATTGTAGACGATGTAGAAACGACTTCCCTGCTACCTGGTAACCTATACAGCGTATTTCGTCACATGTACATATGATGTATGGGCCAGAGTTAAGTTTATGGTAGGTAAAAAAAAGATTTTCGATACTATAGACCAGGGGAGGAAGAAAGAGGAAGGGGGGGGGAACCGTCCGAATAGTCCGGCGATGGGCTTAGTATGGTCGAATGCAGGTGATGAGGAAACCAGGGCCGGTGATAGGTCGACAACGGCTAGTCCAGCCCGACCTCTGAACACCGCATCACGCTACAATCTAATAATATTGAACACGGGTAGCTCATATAATAAGATGTATAGCCTAAGTATATAATGAGATGGATTTTAACATACCTCTTCATCATCTTTCCTCTCTCTTTCCTTCTATTTCTCATACCTGATGTTTATTTATCTTATATAAAGTGAGACCATATATTATATATATATATGTGATGTTTCGAAGGACGTGATTATAAAAAAGGATATCAAGGGAGACGGAAGACATGGAAAGGGATAAATGTTCTTAAGTATTTAAGATTTAAGATTGAAGATTGATATTTGCATGTACATTGCACCTTTTAAAGTATGTACTTAGGTAAGTACCGCAACTAGTACTTCGATCGGCTGTAGGTCGATCGTGATATTATATTACAAAACGAGTAAGCAAACAGAGATAAGCAAAAGGCGGTCCACATTATACATAGTACTTTCGCAAAGATGGGAAGGGAGGGGGTTTCCCATGGAATCGGGGAAAACGCTAGACAGGGGTAGAAGGGGGCAAGTTGGGGGACGTGTACACTAGTACCGTACGATAAGATGAAATACAGAGATAAGCCGATTTATGTATGTTACATACCCATGGTAGTACATAGATTTCTTCAACCTTCTTTCCCTTCCTCTCTAATATCTCTCTTTCTCTTCCCCCCCCCCCCGGTTTAGGTCACCTCGCAGCTGTATCCCAAGACGGACCGGTCGACTTCCGGCTTCCCTTCCTTACATGTACTTTATACACAAATACCTCTACCCACCTTAACCTCAACAAGAACAAAGACATAATCGTAAATAAATACCCGAGTCAACATGTGCGGTGGCAAGTGACAGTGACATGGCAGGATTTGATCTCATACGTTCCGTGCAATGAGCTTAAGACTTATTATAGCATTATCTACCGGGAAGTGTCATACAGGTAGGTGTCTACCGATACTTAGTATAATCGAATCGGTCTCCTAGCATTCCGTGCGAGACCATTCCTTGGATCCTTAAGCGATAGATGTGCCCCCTATCACATATAAGATCCATTGTCAAACATCTCCGTACATCATGACATCTGATCGGGGGCAATTTAGCCTTGGGTAGGTAGTTGAAAAGGATTCGACAACCCCCTATATTACATAGGTATACCTACATCGAGGATCTTAGCATTATTCAGACCTCGTTCGATCAAGTATGAACTGACCGACGCCTTTTCTAGGCTCTACTAACCGACGACGCGTCTTCTTACTTGCCCGAAGGAGGGTTTTCGTCTGTTTTTTCCACCTTCGTCGGTGAAAAAACATCCTTCTAGACCTCTTTAATTACCACATCGGGAAGGTTTTAGAGCTCGATAGCTCGGCAGCACTTAGGAGGTACCTACCTACCAGGTATCAGGTACCTAATAACCCTTTACCAGTTCCTCCGTTCTTTACCTAGCGACGACCTTAGGGTAGGTACGGAGTTGGTTTACCTAATGTCGTTAAAACATACCGGTACTGACCGGTTTATACGAGAAACGGCGATGATGAGAGAGTACTATGTATGTGGGGGGACCTTCGATCGGTTCCCGTCACTCGGACGAGAAGAGTCGATCGGGCTAGTGCGTACATTAGGTACATATGCTATTTAAACCTGCTTCATTTGAAATTACGATCAGAGATGGACGAAATAAGGATTTAGATCAATCAATGAACATCGAATGTATGAAGTACATGCGCTTTAACTTGAAGGTATCGAAGTATCATCTATTATCTACATGGTACTACCTGGTAGACAGCAGACATCGCTGCAGCTAAGGTTTTATGCGGCCGTGTCAGATCATTGAATCCCACGCGCTACGGGGGGGTGATCTAGCGTCTACATAGTAGATTACCTATAAAATTGACATCGTCTCTTGCCGGCACCTGCATGCTCGCTGCACTGCACGAGGCTGATCGAGTCTCAGATCTTTACACCTTGTTGTTCTTTTTATTATTTATTATTTTTATTTTTATAAACACACTCACCGACGGATAGCAATAATTTATTGGTAATAAATAGTTACATATGCCTAATACTCTCAGGTTTATATGCTTCACTCTTGTCTCAGCAGAACCCGACAATTTACTGTACATAGTAAGTTCCGAGTATTCATAGGACCGCAGACGTAGTAGCCCTGTCCCTCATCCCATCTTTCCCACGTTCAATCTTGTTTCACACGGTCCGTTTGGTCGTGAACTAGTCCTTGTACCTACCTACCTAGCCTCAAACTTGTCACCTCTTCCTACGTAGGTAGTTAGGTATGTATATAACACAATTACACCACTCAGCCCCATCGTCAAGTCACCCAAGCTTCTATCGAGTCCTAGCGTACGGTGTATAGTTTCAGATCAATAAGTACCTACCTACCTATTCATCCATAATACTTAGGTATGTATGTATAATCTCCGGTCCTCTACCTCAAATAAAACACAACACCCAACCTATCATCTTGGCGACTTAGAAAAGAGCCCAGGTAAACAGTCAACCACGGAGTGTAGGCAAAAAAGCTGTATCATACTGGTAACTATATGACTTATACCTTACTTATTTACATGTACCTAGGTAGTTGACACATAAAGTGGGACTTATACGATAGTTATCGTAGAAAAATAAACAAAAAACGTTCACGCTAAGGACCACCTACTATTATAATCTCGCATATATTATATGAATCTATCTGTATATATGCGCACCTATATATACCTGTCTTATACGATATATTTAACCTATAGGTTCCAAAAAAAATTAGTCTAGTAGCGAGATGAACAGTAGTAGAGAAATATATGCGTTCGAGAGTTGCAGTCGATTGATCAACGCGATACGCTAAATGAGAAGGTACCCAATTAGAAGTAGGCACATATTCTTAACGGGAATATAACTATCTCCTACAAGGTAAATAGCCCGAGAGAATATATCGGAGATTATGCGCGAGCGTATGCATCTTTCGTAAGAACAACTTATATTGGACTACTCCTCGTCCGTTTACATCATGCTGAAGCCTGAAATATTATTCATCCGCCTCTTCCTCGCCATGGTATTCGTAATTTGTGATCTGGAAAACATAGAGGGGCGAGGGTCATATGTATTAATCATTAAAAGTAGTAGGATAGCTCTAGCTGAATCACATCAGTCTCAAGTGTGCTATAGGAAATCAACCAGATACAACATCGCCAATTCCTTCCTTTACAGGTCCCCGAGCATGCGCTGAAGCAGCTCGACAGTATATGATCCATCTCATTATGCAAGTAGATCAAAATGACTCTCCATTTTACCCCATCTCGAAAGCATATCTTCCGATTCCGGTGCCCTCACCACCGAGCTAACAATGTTGACATGGAGCCTGTGCACGTCACCGGCGTCGACCACCGTCCCGTTAGCGAGAAGTACTCGGAGCTCGAGATGGGTCCTTAGGAACGGCTCGGCATGGTCCGTATTCAAGCTCAATAGCCTACCGGATACAATCATATTCACCAACGCTGAGGTTATGGGGATTGTTCCCGTGACCGTACGATCTGATGCATGACTGTGCACACCTTTATGAGCGAAGACTCCGAATGTGCCGACCAAGTTAGACGCTATCGGCCATGATGATGGGTCGGATGGTGCTTGTCCTAGAAAGAGATGAACCGAGAATGAACCACCCAGCGCGTGTTTATTGACTCTGATGTTGGCAATCCACTCACGATACCTCCCATCACTAAATATTGTGCTTAGGGAAGGCTTAGTCGACGTCTGGCTGTTCCAAGATAAGCCTCCAGTTTTGTACAGCTCTTGGCGACTGATATGTTTCTCGTGTCCGTCACTGGCGCCGTGTCGCTGGCCATTATCAAGCCCTATCAACATCGAGGCTGGGCTGAAATTGCCATAGAGCCTGTTTATTAACATAATAAGTTCCGTGCGGTTTTTGTTGGCCACGTCGACGTAAGTATACCCAAAGATTTCATGGTCTCGTACCATGGCCGACGTCCAAAAGTGCGTATCGTTGAAGAAGAATGGTGTCAGCGCCGTGTTGGAATCTTCTATTTCTCCGGGGGATGTTGTGTGAGAAGAATAGACGGCGGGTTGAGGAACAACGTATGAGTCGTCGTAAAGAAGTTGCCACATAGTAAATATTCTGTCTACATTGGTATGATGGAGCCAGAAGAGAGGGTCGAATCCGGAATAGGCTATGATAGCAAGATGTCCATAAACGCCGCCTCCGACTGTGTGAATTGCGTCGTGCAGAGATTCTATGGAATCATAGGTGCTGTTGTTATCACCATTAGGAATCCAGGCTTCGTTGCTGAAAGTCGTATAATTCGGATAATTTGAGAATAAATTATATAAACGCTGTTGAAAGCTAGGTAAGTGAGTGTCCAACGCATGTGCCACGAACGAGTTATTCGAAGTCGCGTTGGCACTATTTATTGGGCGTGGTGCCCGCTTTGTCTCCTGCCATGTGTTGTACTTCATAGACTATAGTTAGCTTACTGCCTGTCATCTTATACAGACTCACACTCACTGGGAAGTCAGGGAACGTTGATTTATTAAATGGCTTGAAAGTGTAGCTAAATAGAGGGTTAGAGATGCTCTGAACACCATTAGGTCCCGTCACATTCATGGTCGATGAGCCTCCTATACTCAATGGGAGGACACTGTTTCCGTCTGGAGGAACGGCAGCCCAGTCCCAGTAGGGAATTCGAAAAGTTGCGGCAGCTTGTTGAAAACGGTCCTGGAGGTTCGGTGGATAAAGTGAGGCGATATACTGAACAATGTTGTACATGACTTGCTAGCACCAAGTGGAGTTAGTGTCATCGTTAGGAGCGCTCAAGGATATAAACAACGAGGACTAGGTTTCTCAATATACCTCATACAGAGCAAGATATGGCCGATGCCAAGTAGGAAAGAGAATAGAAACGTGGGTGCAGTAGCCGCTGTGCTCATTACCAGATGTCGGGTTAACATCTCCCCACGTAAGTGCGGGAGCTCCATGAATCCCTTGCGAATGTTAGAATAAGACAGCATCTTGTTTCTCGCTTGCGTACCTGTGATCTGGTACCACGAGAAAGGCGAATCTTGGTTGGTGAACTGCATCCAGTTGAGGGCGAGGATGTACAAGTTCCACTTGTCCTCATCCCTTTGCAAGTCTCGAATGTCTGGTCTCAAATGTGTCTTTCCATCGATAAGAGGAGGGCCAGAGACGATAGAGGATTGAACAGGGTCTCGTCTCTGAAGACGTAAATCAAGGCTGAGCCCATAATCATATTGTCCCGGTTGAGCTAGAAGTAGATCGGCGATGACGGTAGAGAAGAGGAAGCCGATAAGGAGGTAGATACTATGAATGATCGGCATACCGGGCTGTTATGAGGTTAACCACTGAGAGGAAGAAGCTTGAAGGAAGCCGGGGAAAATATTAGATATGTAGAAGACGTACAGCACGGTACGGCAAGGCCGTACAACATGAATATGACCAAAAGTACTAGACTAGGAATGGAGGTTTCTTGATCGAGGTGAAGAATTCCAAAGTGATCTGGCTAAAAGGATTATCGGGTTTTTTTTTCTCGTCTGGTATGAAAATAAAAACAGGGGAAGAGGAAAATTGAAGTCTGGAGGGAAAAGTATGATTAAAAGAGTACGGCGATGATGATGAGAGGAAGTTACGTATATAGTACCTACATTAGGTACATATATTATATGCCTACCTACATGTATGAGCTATCTTCTCATTAGAACGGTAAGGTTATCGATTATATGCATGGGAACCTTAGAAGTAAGACCTTCGGACATTCAGCAAGGTCTGATGATCTAATGTCTAGGTAAAGAAGGAGCAGGCATCTACCCACGGTCGTAGTTGCCTTGGTTGGTATGATGTTTGCACCATGCCTGTCTCGAGTTTCCTGTATCTGGATTTGAATTGGCCTTTGGGAAGTAGCGAGCTACTAACGCGACTTTGACATCGCTACATGAATATGTACCCATAATGTATTTAAATCTACTTTTCTTCCCTTATAATCGCTATATACATTATTGATCTATCATCTTCTTACATACTTCATACATTAGGTATCGTTAGAACCTACAGACGGTCAGCTGGTCAAGCCCCTTGGTATGTTTACATGGTAACCGCTTCAAATCATTACAGGACAGATCAGATTTCTTAAAAGGGGTAGAAGAGGTTCAAATATCTAATGGTAATCCCCGGAGGATACTGATAGGTAGCGTACCTCTGGGGACATACCCCTGAATATGATCGAGGTGATCATAAAATTACTTCGTGGATAACAAATCCTTCTACTTTACTTACAATCAAAGAAAGTCATCTCCAACGGACGGCACCGTGCACAAGATTTACCTACCATATCTATCCATGTACCCGATTAAGTATGTATGTGTGCGTTGTGTATGATGTGTATGTTGTGTACGATACGCGGCAGATAGCCGTTCTGAGACTGGTTGAGCATAGCACCGGCTGCTTGCATTGTTGTTTCTAGCAATAATATTACTTATCCACTGCTGCTCCTTTCCATAAATCATACTCGAGTTACCTCAGGGACAAAATAACATCGTTAGTTTGTAATCCAGGAATTCTATTAGACCTGCCTATCACCAACATCTCTATCATCACCATAAGGATGTCTTCTCATGAAACTTAGTTTGGATCCCCCTTAACTCCGTCGAATGCGACTAATGTCTATTTGCGAGCTTGTCGAGTGCTAGTGGCTACCCCTTATAATCTAGGCTGGTGTTGTAATAGCTAGGCTACTGTTTGTTTTCTTTCCCGCCGAGATGGAGTCCCAGCTTGTTTGTAGCAGTGGTCCCTTTCGTGGAGCATCCTTCGGGTCAACTCGGTACTTTAATTTGATGCCCATAGCCGCCAGCTCCACGTCGAGGAATTTTAAGGCGCCGGGAACGGCTACTTTTGTTGTGTCTTCGCCCCCAACCCATTGGTTCCCTTGGCCGTCTTCCCATATCTCACCAGTTAGCTTTGCTAGGTCAACGTCACTAATCTGATCAAGCCGTGTCGCGCAGTTACGGCACCGAACCGTGTTTACCGTCTTTTTCTTGCCAACAAACGGAGACACCGTCGGCTGTACCGACAAGAAGGAGCCACACCTACGGCAAATCCACGATGGCGTGTAATCCGAGCAGTTGAGTAGCCGATCCTGAAGAAGGAATGCCGTGCCATGTGCCAATAGAGCGTCTCGTTCCATTTCACCCACACGGATACCACCACCTCGTTTTCGGCCCTTGATCGGCTGTCCTGTCGTAGGGACTACTGGCCCTGTTGTTCTGACTTGGTACTTATCGTTGACCATGTGTCGTAACCGCTGGTAGTAGACAACACCTATGTAGATATCGGCGGCAAGTTCTTCGCCGGTAATCCCGGAATACATTGGTTCGTTTCCGTGGTAGTTATAGCCGGCCTTCATTAGTTGATGCCCGAAATAGTCGGCCGCTGTATTTTCCTCGTCAAACCGGAAAGGTGTCGAGTCTTGTGCCAGTCCATGGAGGGCCCCTGATTTCCCTGCTAGAGACTCGACAAACATTCCGATTGTCATTCGAGAAGGAAAGGCGTGAGGGTTGATAATAATGTCTGGTTGAATACCAGACTCCGAGAATGGCATGTCGACAGCCGGCCACTTCTGCGAACAGACACCCTTTTGACCATGGCGCGACGAGAACTTGTCACCGATAACTGGTGACCGAGGAATGCGGAATTTTATCGAGATCGTTTGAGCAGGCTCGTTGCCTTGCTCACTGCCGATCAATCTTACTTCCTCAATGAACGCTTGTTCCGAATCCTTGTATTTTTCGTATTTAGTAATACCATCTCTATTTACCAAGTTGCCACTATAATCTGCAGAGACCGTGTGATGGGCAAAGAGAATGTCCCCTTCTTGAACCATTCGTCCGATATGTGGGAGGCCATCGTTGTCTAGCATAGTCTGCGTCCATGCTTTCACCGTGCTTCCTGGGGCAAACCCGAACATTTTGGCCACGCTCTTGGCTGTCCTTGTGCGACTTTCTTCCTTGAGACTGTACTTTTTGGTCTTGTAGATGGTCCCATAGCCAAAACCTCGTTCATGGGCCGACTTGTTGAGAATCATGGCATCGTCCATGTCATATCCTGTATAAGATATCACGGCGACGACAGCATTCATACCATTGGGGAAATTATCGAATCCGTACGCATTGTGTAGTGGCGACCGAACGATAGGTGTCTGGCCGGTCTGAAGGCGATACATCTTGTTATCCGTCCGGTATGTGAGCGATGCTCCTGGCGTTCCCATCGTCTGCTTACCCATCTGACATTGGTACATATTTCGTGGGGACTGGTTGAAATCGGAAAAGGGGGTCATATTCGCCAGGATCGAAAGAATATTGGTGGGGTCGATTTCGACATGTGTCGATTCTCCAGAAACAACCTCCTGTTCTGTACAAGCAATAGACATATATGGCTGCTCAAGCGAGCCAACAAAGTCTTCCTTCTCCAACGGAAGGTATTTCGTTGGCCTCACCATTCTGGCAGGTTCGGAAGACATGTATATACCAGGGTAAGATCCTCCGTTGGATGATGGTACGTAGCCGATCTCGAGGTGTACCGGGACACCGTGAGAGCCCTCGACTTTCCAATACCGAAATGTGTCTGCTATTCTCCGCGACTGGGACGGGTGGCACCACCCAATTATCTTTCCGTTCAACATAACGACAACACTTTCATCTGTTGCCGCGGACGAAGTGTCAATAACTCCAAGTTCAGCAGCTAACCGTGGGATCGCCGAGGCGTCGATAGATTTAGTCATAATCTTGCATTTGTGTGCGAGATGATTAAGTAGTCCACAGGGCGCACCGTCTGGGGTGTGGACCGGGCAGAGAAAGCCCCAGGATTCAGGCAATAGTTTTCGTACTGTCGTAGTTTTCAACTGAGCAAAGAAACTTCCCCGGTGGACCATGCGAAAGTGACTGATGAAACGGAGAAAATTGAGCTTCTCAGCAACGACGGTGAACCCTGACACTTGTTGTAGATCTAGACCAGACGGACTCGATAGATTGCCGGTCGATAAGAAATATTCCAAAGCATTGCCAATATTCTCGTTAGACTTCTGGAAGATTTTAATAGGGAAGTCTCTCGTAAATTCGTCCGAGGTAAAAGATCTAGCAGGGTATCTCCTTAAATAGTCCCGCAACGCGCCACGGACACCCACGGAAAGCAACTCATCTAGTCGCTCCTTGATTATCATGCCGTACAGGAACCCGCCGAGGAGTATCTCCTGATTCTGGACCGCATCCGGGTTGTCCGTAGAACAGTCCCCAGCAACCAAGGCATAAAGCTTTCTGATCATTAATAGAAGCATGCGAAACTTGTCCGAATCCTGCTCCTCAGTGACATTGACGTTTCCAAGATGTACAAGAACAATTCTCCTTAGGAACTCGGTGCCCACCTCGTAGTTCGACAGAGTATCTGGCACGCTTAAAACCGGTCGAAACTTTTCTCCAAGGTACGCCCGAGTCTGCGCCATCGTGTAGATTCCGTAGTTCTTGTAAGTCCGTAACAAGAGCTCGACGCGATCTGTAAGAAATGTGTTTTCGATACCTTTCGAATTAGGAGGTCCGATCAGGCCCTCGAATATTTCTCTGTCATTCGTCTCTACCAGGGCCTTTAATATCATCATGACCGGGACTAGATACTCGTTCTTTCTCCACGAGAACCGAAAGGTGATATTGCCATCATTCAAATAATGAAGAACATTTGTTTGCGAAGTTTCGTCTGGTCGTACTGATCTAAGTATAATACCGTAAGAGGTATAAGAAGGACCACGATTAGTGAAACTCGGGCGATTAATTGCCAAAGGGAAATTTCTCCGGTTAACTAGGAGAAGTCTTATAATCTTTTCGATGCCATTGATGATGAAATAGCCCCCCAACTCTTCCGACTCCTCTTTGCGTGCGACTAATTGGGCCGGGCTGTTATCTCTCAGATGACAATGAGCGGACTGTAGCACAGTTTAGCGAATGTAGTCTCCCAAGGACACATCGACAGTCATACTTTGACCATGATTGGAAGCTGGCCAATCTCTCTAGTGAATTCCTTCGGATCACCATCGTTAATCTTATACTCAAAGGTAGCAGATAATTTCCCCCTGTACGTCACATGTCGTTCTCTGCATTCGGCGGGGAGTATTTCTCGGTTTTTGACGGCGAACTTATTTGTAGGAGGAAGTTGTGATTTTTGCAGGTGTAATCCTTTATACCTGATCTTTAATTTGTTCTTGCCGCCTGGCGGAGCGCGTTCATCTCCGTCAAGGAATAGTTTCGTACCAATATCGGCGAGTCCTCGCGCGACCAGACCATCGTTACTGAAGATTGCGTCAAATGATTCAATATGTGCATTTATAGCCTCTTGCAACAGAGGGTAGGCAGATTGGTCAGTTGGGGGATCTCTAAAGAGCTTCTCTCGACGAAGAGTGTTGTACTCATGGTCCCAGCTCGTGCTAGTTGCTTGTGGTGCCATGGTGGCAGACGAATGATCTATTCTATGCACGCGTTAACAGATTTCCAAAGCTTCAAGACTCCTCTATGGATGTTATAGAGAATAATTTAAAGAGAAATTTGTTTCAATCGTAGAAGCTAAGGTCTAGAGCCTGAGCATTAAAAGTCCACATCTAGTGTGTGTGTGTGTGTGTGTGTGTGTAGGTGGTACTTGTAAGTAGGAGCTTCTTGAACGATAAGAAAAAAAAATCTTATCGGTCAAAATATTCTAGTATCCATCGATAATTAATCTGTCTTATCAGATGAGTTTAGGATATTGTGGGGACTAGGTACATATGTACTATGTAAGTCGTGTATCAGGATCAGCATTGACTGTATGTGGTACAGTGGCGCTGATGATACATAGTACATAGGAGGATTGTACGTAAGGGACCCCGTGATGTTCTTTTAACTGCCATACATCTACATACATATGAGGTAGTTATCGTCTAATCAGTTATAAAGCAATTAAAGAATACTTGTAAAGTTTGATCAGTTGGATTACAATGTATAAGTTATGCATAGGTACATAAATGCAGGTTCGTACATTTTTGCCTACCTGTAAATAGAAAGATGGAAGCTATCAGATATAGGGATGGTACCTACCGGATTATCCCAACACTAAAAGATTAGAAAACTTAAAGCAATTCCACTCTTATTAAAGACAATTTATCACCTTAGAAAAAGTTAGAAAGAACATTCTCCGTTCCATTTTCATTCTGGTCGACTTCTTCATGTTCTTCGACCATCTTGATTTATATCACACCAAACCAGGAAGCACGAGGTGCGACGTACATTGTATTGTCATCTTAAACTACATAGTCTTGCAACCCAACAGAGGTCAAGCTATCGGCCGTGCATGCCTGCATCCCGCAGGTAGCCTACCTTGAATGTTAGACCCGAATTCGAATCCGTCTAGCGATCCTGAATGGATGAATTGTCGGTACATACTTATAGTATAGGCCTGTGTCTATTGTATGTACATGTAACATCGAATCTTGGTTTTTGGTTCTTGTTAAATCGGTACATATCAATCATCAAATCTCTTCCTTTCGGGCTGTTGCATCTGATTTCATTTGAGGTCATTTACTGTCTACGTCTAGAAGACCTGACCAATTCTAGGGACCATAATCAACACCCTACCATTCTCGACTGAGCGCTTTCGTTACAAACAAGCCGGCCTCCGTTAAGGTGCTCCGGCCGCCATCGCCGCCGCCTCCTCCTCCTCCTACTCGCATCGTGCTACCGAAGCTTAACTTTTAAGCCTTGACTCTGAATCGAGACCGGAATATTATGTCAAATTTACTCGTCGACCGGGATTCTTTAACTTATTATTGTTGGTGCTGCTGTTATCGTTGTTATTAAACAGATGCGAAGAGATTCACCCTAGAATCTCTCTACATACGTACCTAGGTACTTAAGGCAAAAGCATCGAGCTTCCTATCGAGATATTCCAAGGATCCAGACTCCAGTTCCCAGACTCTAGTCTCCAAGAGAGTGACTACGTAACCTATAAAGCATAGTAGATCTAATAAGCTTCGCTACTGCTGCTGTTACTGGCTACTACTACCGCTACTGATTGTGGGGGAGACTTGGAAATACCTTACCCGCGCCCGAACAGGTGACGGGTCTCCGAGACGGCCAAAGTAGCAGTTCGGGAAAACTTCGAGAGGCGCAAAGTCGTAAAGGCGCAGAGTTGCGAGCAAGAGAGCAGGTCCTTGATTACCGTTCACGCTCCATACTCCATGCTCCATGCTCCACGCTCCACGCTCCACGCAGAAGAGAAGCATAAGCCCTTACCACTTTCGTTCTATCCCCGATCTCAACCGCCATACGGGTTGCCTCACTAAGCTATTCTGCCCTCTCACCTGCAGACTTGCATTGCATACAGGTAGCATTCCTTGCAAGCTTGCCTACCCGTACTTGTTAGCCAAGATCTAAACCTCACACCCGTCCTCGTCTTTCGTCTTTCGTCAAGATAACCTCGCCCATTACCCGTTCTTCTCTCTCATCTCATCTCATCTACATTTACATCTGCATCTATATACGGCAGACGGCATACGACATACGACATACGACATACAACTTACAGCTTACAGCTTACAGCTTACAACATACAGCATACCGGCACAACAGAGTACGGTACATCTTAACTTTGAACTACTCGGAGACTACACCTTAGGTCCTGGACGCATTTGGACATTTTTATTTATTAAGGTACGAAGTATTTGTGGTTCGAAATTGAGTGGCCTTTTCGGGATAGACGAATGAAACCCCAGTCCCTCTAGCCGCTGTCGGTTCAGATGCAAGGTCGGCCTTCTATCCCTCCCACTTGGTCACGTCCCAGTCGAAGGCACGGGGCATCATAAGTTCATAACAGCTTGTGCGATCTTCCGTGGTGCGTGGTGCGTAGTGGGGAATTGTGACCCCCCGTCCAGGCGTCACCGTTCATCCCGCTTCTACTACTACTAAGTTCTAACTTAGACTTAGTATCTTTCATCAAATGCTTGTTGAACTTGCATGTACCTTCATACCTTCAATGTTCACCACCGCCAGAAACACTTGAAGCTACCCCGTTCAAGTTTTCTCTCACTTTCAAAAGTAGACAACTTCACTTTCACCGAACGCAATTTGTTTTTGCGCCTGGCGCCGAACTCACCCGCCGTGACGGCGCTACGAGTGTGAAGATATCGCAGCTTATCGTCATACGAGACATTTTATTTGATTATTCTTTTTTTCCCTATTTTTATTTTTATTCTATCCTATTCTATTCTTAATTTTAACAAGCAAGTCACAAGTCACTACGCAAACCATTTATTTAAACTTGTTGTTTGAGACAAACTCCCAATCACCTTCAGACTCCAGTCCACCGTATTTTTCCCAACCGCCCCAGCCTTGCGTGGACCTGCGGATCATCTTCGTTCTTTTTTTATTTTTTATTTTATTTTTTTTTTCTTTTTCCCCCTCTACGATCCTAGCACGCGATCCTAAGACTCGCCCAACCTCGCTACTGATTAGACATAATCATTTCTGAATCTGGTCACGATGGCAGGGATATTTCGGAAGGTGTACGACTGGTTGCTCAGGACATTCTGGTGAGTTCGCCAGGTTTCTTCGCCCAGCGCGGGGTTGACAGGCGGCGCTGCTGCTCACCGCTGTGACTGCATACACACTCTGCATCATGACATCGACTTCCGGCGCCGTCGCCGTCGCCGTCGCCGCTGCTCTTACTGTTGCTGTCGTTGGAATGCACTGTACTAATAACCCTCACTAGGGCGACCGAGATGGACGTCACGATGATAGGTCTGCAAAATGCTGGAAAGACCTCCCTACTTCGCGTCCTGTCGGTGAGTACCTAAGGCCGTCAACTACCCAACCCCGTCTTTGTCTGTTGCTGACCATCCGATTCCTTTTCCAGGGTGGAGAATTTACGATCGAGTAAGCACGGGACCTCACTCATCACATTGAAGAAAAAAATTCGTTGCACCGTCGAACGTGAACGTCGTTGTCACCAGGTCGGCTAACAGGTCGTGTAGCTCCATTCCCACCGTCGGTTTCAACATGAAGCGCGTACAACGTGGCCATGTAACACTCAAATGTTGGGACTTGGGCGGTCAGCCTCGTTTTCGGCCGATGTGGGAGAGGTACTGTCGCGGCGTAAATGCGATCGTATTCATCGTCGATATAGCGGACGAAGACCTGCTACCCATGGCTAAGGAGGAACTGCATTCTCTGATGTCGCAACCTAGCCTTGAAGGGATCCCCTTGCTCGTGCTCGGGAACAAATCCGACCTTCATATTAAGCTTAGCGTCGACGAACTTATAGATGCCCTAGATCTCAAGAGCATAGCACATCGCGAGGTTTCTTGCTATGGAATTAGCGCGAAGGAGGAGACCAACTTAGACGCGGTTATCCAGTGGCTCATGAAATGGGCCAACAGATGAGCGCATCTTTATTCTGGGCAGCACCTGATTTCTGTATTCTTTCTGTTTTGTCTGTTTTTTATTCCGGTCGCCGGGAGTCGTAAATCCGCTGCCGCGGCTTTCCCTCGCTACTCCTGCAACACATTGGATGCATTTTCACGACGCTAATGATATTATTGGGATGTAAAAGACGGTTCAACTTCCGGCCGGCGACGACCTAATATATAAACCATCTCTCGCGAGCTTAACTTTGGGGGTGACTGCACCGTCAGTGTACCTTCAACATCTCGAGTCTTACTTTGCAGTATGCCTTTTTCTTTCATTTCACATGCCTTGTCTGCTCGATCCAAACATTGCATAGCCATTGGAGATGGGGTCGACGGTTTCGAAGGTCGATGTGCTAGAAGGGTCAGGATAGCCTCCGGCATATTTCTTTTCTTCCTCTTGTTTCCTTGGCTGGATTCTCTCGTCACCATTGAGAGGGCTTTGTCAATGAACACTGCTAGATATTTAAATGTGCGGGCAGTAAGGGCAAGGAGACATGGATGTAGTTAGGTGCAATTATGACCGAATCAATCATGACTTGACGACTTCAACAGAAGCCATGCGGAATTATTCAGCAGTATTATATGCGTCAAATTCCAGCGTCCGTGGAATGCCAGTGAACAGGGGAAAGGGGAAAGAAGATTGACTGCGAAGAAAATGCGCCTAGTGTGGCATTGGTAAAAATCCTTAGTCGCTCTAATATAGCGTATGACACAGATGTATACAGCTCGACATGGTGCTCGTCGCTGGACAAGGGACAAGGATGAGATCAAGGACACAACTTGGAATGAGGGGGAAAAAAAGGAGAAGAAAAATCGAACATGACGAGTGGATTAATGAGACAAGTGAGAAGGAGAGAAGAGAAGAGTGAGTAAGAGAAAAGGAGAGAGAGAGGAAAAGCGTTGGCGACATGAGAGGTGCAGGAGAAGCGATACTTGAAGGCTACACACAGACCACATTTGATGCGATGATGAGTTGGCAAACCCTCCCAGCGTCAAGGCCGACGGGGAGGGGGGTTGATTGGTTCGTAAGGCGACCATGGACAACGTGGACTTCAGGTACCTCAGCAGTAGCAGGGAACGGGTAAGTTATTGGATAAGGGATTAATTTTTTTTTCTGGGAGGGGGGGAGGAGGAAGAGTGAGAGAGAGAGAGAGAGAGACAGACAGACAGACAGACAAATGGAGAGACAAGAGAGCGAAGAGAGAGATAGAATAAAGGTATTATTTATTAGTAGAGAGCTCCTTATAAGAGACGGTGATGCGCATTTCAACTTGTAGGAATGTAGATGTTTTTTTGAATTATTATTATTATTCTCGTTCTTGTTAAGAGGGTTTTGTAAGTCTTTTTTTAACATGAAAGCCTGGTACATCTACGACTAATATAAGTTGTGATGAAGGAGATGTGTACAACTAATTACCTTTTCTTTTCATTCCCTTCTCCTTTTTTTTTTATTTCCTGTCTTTCTTTTTCTTTTTTCCTTTTCTTTTTATTCTTCTTCTTTTTTTTTATTAAATAACTTGTTTCTCTGGCTGGCGAGAGACGCAGGTTACGTCGTGTCCATGGGCGGCATGCCATGGGCCCATGATATGAATCTACGGAGATTTTTGACGTGGCCGCATGTCATTAGCTCGCCGGATCTGCTGCCCTCCGTCCCCTTCAACTTAGCAACTGATCGCCAGTCTCGGGTTCTAGACTACCTCTATCTAGCTCGACGTTCACGGGCACGACCCCGTTCGAACTTTGTCTCGACGAGAGAGAGAGAGAGATACGGGGGGAAATGTCTTGATAGGGGCGTGCAGGACGCAGGACCTACATTAGATTACCTTATTATTGTTATTGTTGTTCGTATCCTTTGGAGAGTAACCTTGGTCCTTGGAAGAGAAGAGAGGTGCGATGCCATGACTTGGATATTGTATTGTGACTTGTATCGCCCGACCCAATGTCGGACTGCCTTGCCGTCTTGAGTAATGTAGGTACTAGGCAGGTAAGTCTGTTCTGGCTATAGTTCCGGATAAGGAATAGGAACCCGTGCATATGTATCTGTTCCTTTGAGGGAAAAAGGCAGGCATAGGGGGGTAATCATGAACTCCCTATGACATGTCATCCAAATAAATACATAGGAGAGAAGAGAGAGAGAGAGAAAAAAAAAAGAAAACCCTATGATGGATCAGGATACGGACAAGATAGGGGAAATATCTAAAATGATCTGCAATATTATTTGACGCCGTCGACATCAATGTCGTTCAAGAAATTAATACATAGAGATGAAAACGAAGATAAAGATGAAGATGGTATGTAAGGTAGGTGTACATACATGTAGCGTAGTGTAATTACTTCGTACTATGCAGACCAAAGTGAACGTGCGATACGGGGAGATCAGGAGATCGGCGCGCCAACGATACTCCATCCATGTTCGTGTCCCCGTACGTAAGCGTTGACGATTACTTAGATTAAGTATAAAGTATTCCCGATGTTTCTTCTCTGACGGAAGAACTGGAGACTGGAGACTGAAGAATGGAGAATGGAGAATGGGGACTGAATTTGATATGTTTAGGTACTTGGTATCGCATATCACGGATCCGGTTACCTACTAGGATGATGATAACGAGGATGACGATAACGAGGATGATGATGATGATGATGAGATTTTTTTTCAATTGATCTAAATCATTTATTGCCAAGACTTACTTAGTAACCACTATTGAATAGGTACCTAAGTACCTAGGTACACCTAAATAAGTATTAGAGTCATCAAAGATAGAGCTTGAGCCACTTTGCATAGGCCTGGATATTTTCTTTGTCATCTCTAAGCCACAATTGGCGCCAGCAGATCATTAAGCTCCGTTCCATTCATGGTATTTTAAAGTACTGTGTAAACAACTTATGCACGTATGCTACGTAGGGTACATACCACGTACCAATTTGGAATTACCATATGAATTAATTAACTTTTGTATCAATGTCACATTTGATTTTGGATAAAATTCATTAAGATGTATTATATGTAACCCTTCCTCTTGAAATACAAACTCAAAGATTACTATAGTCTATAAGCAGGAACCGGGACGCATATGCAGAATCAAACTTTGGGTACATATAATAGGTAGGTACATACGTGTAAGCATTAAGGTCCTAGTACCTACCCTACGGTCCTAGGTTAGGGTACCAAACACAGCCACAGTTTAGATGGACAGCATGGAATGATGCCAAATCGCACTAAAAAAGTACTCTCAACCTTAAAAGGTACATAAGGTCGGTTGTCGGCTACTTCCCAAAAGCCACGCCATGCAGCGCATTGCGTGTTCATTGCTTCGAAGGCGTTCTTTTCTTTCGATAAAAGCAATACGCAATTCTTTCCCCTTCCTTCTTCTTTACATCTTATACCACTAACATATCCTCAACTCCACAACATCAGTACAATTTCTAAGGTTCTCACTTTCCAGTATCTTTTTGTTGGTTCCGAACAACATCTTTTTTTTCCTTTTCACGTGGAACACTGGAGATAGCCTGTACGCACGGTGCATAGGTACATAAATACAACCTACAGTGCTGCAGTCTACGCATTCAAACAGCCCGACGTCACCGGGCCTACCTTAGTAACGGTCCATTCCCGTTTTAGGACAAAATTCAGCTGGACACATCGATCATCGCATTATCGCATAATCCGCACCTCCGAACACGTAACTAAAGTCTGAATCTTCCCTTCTTCATCTTCTTCATCGCGCATCGTCTTATTACACATCGCCAATTTCACCACTGGTACCATCACCGGTACCATCACCGATACATCCGAAAAGATGGCACCGTTTATCGATCAGATCAGCGCTCAATTGGCAAAACGTCAGACTTACTGCGATGATGATGAATTCGCGAGATATGGCAATTGTTATAGCGCCTGGTACTGGTATGGCCGATGGATCTTCGCCGCTGTAATCGTCGTTCTCGTCCTTGCCGTGCTCATTATATTCGCGTAAGTGTCATATCAATCTACCTGTATGCTAGTTTATAATCTCTAACGGTCATTTTAGATGCATAAACTCCCGCCGTCGTCGACGCCAAGGCCTGCAACCAATGTACGGCACAGGTTGGATGTCTGGCAATGCGGGTCCCAACAATCACGCGTATTATAACAACCCCCCTCCGGCTTACGGTGCGCCTCCGGGACAGTCGTACCCTTTACGAGATCAGTACACGGGCACTACGTTTTCGCCTAACGACGGTTACTACGGCCAACATGAGGGCATCCAGCAGCCGAAGAATGTCTACAACAACAACAACAATCACAAAGATGACTACGCACCTCCGGAGGGCCCGCCCCCTAACAGATAAGCTGTGAACCGCGGCAGCATCAGGGATATCCGGTGAAGAATAAGAAACTGAAGAATGAGATATGAAGAATAAGACATGAGTCGGACCTCGACCGAATCGGTGGTTTAAGGCGTTAAATAAGAGGGTTAGCTGAAGATTTCTCGGCGTTCACGATGTGGTCGGCATGAAGGACGAGAAAGCTTCAGAGAATACCACGGATTTTATGATCCAAAAAATGGACAGGGTGGCATATTACGTTCTTTTGCGTTTGCTTCCGCAAATTGCTTCGCGTGTGCTTTGATTGATTGTAACGTTGACCACCTGGGCAAGTTCAGGGCTGCCTCAACTATCTCCGGCTCTTCAGCCTAAGAGTCTTTATTCTAGTATGATATTTTAGTAATAACCATCACATTCTTCTTTTCTTCGAGAACCACTTTCTACATAGACTTGCTAGGTACCTAGATTTCAGCATTGCTCGATGAACACCAATGATATTCAAATCAAGGAAAACCCAAGGGTTTAATAGTATGTAGATAAAAAAACAAAGATACTAGGGACCAGGGTCTCGATAGATAAGGTAGAGCGACGCACGTGGGTGGTCTTTATGTACGTACCTAGGTACATAGTAGAGAACGAGTCCCAAAGCCGTTTCAACTCTGCTGCAAGTCCCGCAATCTGCATGTGCGAGAACCGAACCTAACCTAACCCCGCAAGCCCGCATAATATAATGCTTTGGTACCATAATGTACATGTACTGTAGGCACATGCAGACATCAAATGCGAAGGTGACGGATGATTTGCGAGATTTTCCACTTGAAACTCCCCACATCGTCTCGTCTCGTCAGCCTTGGACAGCTTGGCTTAGGGCACTTTGACAGGTGTTTACGAAGTAAGACAATCTAAGTATGCCATAGTCAGGTAGGAAAGCATGTACGTAATATATAATGTTCTGGTTACATGGTATCTACCTAGTAGGTATCTACCTATGTAGTAAGATATTAAGAGTACCTGGTAATACTATATATAAACCAAGGCTGTGGTCAAAGTCGACCTACTAATGTTCATGTTGGTACGGTAGTTTCTAGACCGAGGCCAAAGCGAGAGGACATCTTAATAGCTATTGTTTTTATATAGGGTTGTGCCTCACGTCGATATACTAATTTAGATATGCACTATTATATGTACATTTATAGTAGCTTAGACGCCAGGACTCAGGCGCAGTCCGACACTAAGACTAACATCATGACCCTTTTTAGAGGCGAAGCAGAATAGGTGGTAGTGTAGGTATTACTGAGAAAGCGATAATAGTAAGTTTCTTGAGTGCCGAGACGTACATGTTTTGTAACCTATCATGTCATATGCATGGATCTATTAGATCATATCGGGATGTTAGGTCCAATTGAACCTCAGTAACCAGCATAACATCTTATCGAATTCCGGTCTCGTTGGTACCACAACATAATTGTATCCGCGGATCTCTGTACATGTACATTTGATGTATGTAACCTCTATATAAGAGGTAGGTACGTAAAGAGCTACATGTACCTACAAAGGTACATGCATACACCATATTAAGTAACATTGTGGATCTACCGCTATGGACTGCATTAGGGGATCGTTTTAAGCGATTCCCCCCCGCTGACGCGATACAATCACAATGGGTTAATTGCGACTCGTCCCCGAGATTGCCATTCTTCATTTACGCCCCCACAAAATTCAGGGACAGATTCTTACCGATTAAGTTCCGATTTTTTTTTTCATCCCTAGCAACTTTTCCTCTAGTTAGTCTTCTTTACACTGTTCATTATTCACTGTTCACTATTCTTTGCATAGCACATAACGCGATGCATACCTTCTCTCGTTTTTAACTCTTCGCTGATGGTAGAGGCATGTTCTTCATGTCCACGACCTCTTTGTTTTTGTCTTCTTTTTTTTTTTTTTTTGCCAGCATACCTAAAGCAAAGTCTTTTCGTATCATTCCGACGTTCCTTCTAACGTTCCTTCGACAATTGTCAATTGTCAATTGCTTTGATCCTTCCTTTGACTCTTTCCCTCTGGGTGAATGGGTGAATTCCGTACCTCGACTCAGCCTTTCACTTGTCCTTTCCCTGACCAACATTCATTCAAGGCCGTTCCGAAACTTCTAATCACCGATCAGACTTCGTCACATACGGAATAAGACTATTTTATGACATTCGAAGGGCAACTAACTATCTGGAAGTTTGTGTTGCAACTGCAGTACTCCTAGCCTTTCCCACCGGTTTGGGATTGTACAATACTCTTTTGCCTTTCACCGTTTCTTTTCCCTGTTATGGATCTGGAGCAATCCCTTCTCTACTTCTATTTTACAAAATAAATTCAACTTCTACCGACATTATTTTTAACCCGGTACGATAAGATACCATAAGATACCACAAGATACGACACAGACGCTATTATTGGAAATATATCAGAGGATCACAAGATGCCTCACGTCGGCGTCTTGATGGAGCGAAGTCTCCACGAGCGTAGTCTCAAAGATGCCTTCATAGATCTTCTCGCGCGAAGTGCCACCGCCGCGTTAGATAAACGACAATCTGTTAGCAACGTCGAGAATGGGATTTCCGACGCCAAAACTGCCTTTTCGAGTTGGGATAACTGTATGAAGGCAAGCTTCTGCAAGTATGATTAGCTTCTACCCGATATTCTACTGCATGGTACCCATGGTCTAACATTCAACAGGTGGCCCGTCATTGCCCTAATCATAATTGGTGGTCTTATTCTCATCTCTATTATTTGGTGTATTGTACGATGCGCCTTCTGCGGCCTTTCGTGTTGTTGCGAATGTTGCTACTGCCTCAAGTGCTGTGGTGAATGCTGTGGCTGTTGTGATCCTCCTCGAGGCAAACGACATAAATATCTCGACGACCCTTTTATCCCACCGCAACACGAACAGAACCAGGCTTACCGTTCGCAAGCGCCGATGACGCCAGGCCTACCTCCGCAGCCTACCGCGCCTCAGTATGCCGTGTTCGACGATAGTAAAAAAGATGGAGATGCGCTGCCCGCTATGCCGAGCTGGGAGGGCGCAGCATCTCAAAAGGTCCTTCTCGAAGATGAACCTGCCGCGGTTGAGATGGAGCCGTTGAAGAAGCCGGAGAACAACCAGAATAGCCAGAATACGGCCTTCGGTGCGAATGCATCTCGTACGATGTCCCCAAGCACCGTTTCTCAGGATAGCAGAACCCCCTACAGGCAACCGCAAGGACAAGCCGGTCCTAATGGATACGCGCCAGCGCGAGCTGCAACGGATCCATACTCTGCTAATAATCAAGGGGAAGGCTACGGTCAATATAATTATGGCGGCTACGGACAAGCTTCCCAAGATAACACGAGCCAGGGATACGGCATGGCAGTTGGAGCAATGAGAAGCCAAACGCCTCGTAACGACTATAATAACGGTTACTCTAGGGGAGGGGCAGACCAAGGTTATCCCCAGTCGCGAACTCCGAGACCTTACAACGACGAATATGGACGCAGCGGTACTCCTGGATCGTATGGTGCCCCGCCCAGCTACCGAACTACGCCGAGCAACAACGGCTACGGCAGTCCCTCCCGAATGGCATCCCCCGGTCCGCAAGCGGGATATGGCTATGGACGCAATAACCCATCTCGTATACAATCTCCTGCTCCGCAAGTAGGGTTCGAGTACCCTACCGGATCGCAAACACAAGCATCCAGCAGCTACGGCTATAACCGACAGTACCCCCCGACACCCCGACGACAGTACTCGGCAGAGGCCAGTCGACCACTAGTACAGCCGACGCCAGAGCGCCAGTACTCTGGCTCACAGAGTGCGGTGTCGCCTATCCAGAATACCGGCGGGTTCGACTTCAACTCGGGCTACAGCCGGGCCGTGGATCCCCCGGCACAGCCGGCGCAAACTACGCAGACTGCTACTGGAGGAGCGGCCTACCCCGGATATCGCCCGTACAAACCGCAGGGCACGACACAGCAGGATAACTGGAACTGACGGGTGACGAGAGATGACGAAATTCCCCCTCTCCCTTCTCTGCTCGTTAAGTCAAGGCGTTCAGAGAAAGTGAGAAAGTAAGAAAAACGAAGGACGACTATAATTTCGGGACCGGTATTCCATGATGATCTGTGTGTGCTGTATAGGAAGGGGACTCTCCCGATCAACGACATAACGGCGTTTTAAAAAAGGGTCGATCGTCTTTATCTGCATGAGCTCTAGCACGCGAAGGGAGGATTTTCTAGATAAAGATGATTTTTTTCTCTTCAATTTTTTTCTCGTTTGCTTCTTTTTTTTTTCAAAGAAGAACACGCTTCGTTGTGTTTTCTGTCATATGTGCTGCGGTTGGTTGAATACTACGTGAAATCCTATCTAGCAGGTAGCTACGGGCTCCTCGTGCGCTGCGTACAGGGTAGGGGGATAGTGGTGGTGATGATGATGGCGATAGGTTTGCTAGGGTAAATAACTACCTACCTAGCTACTCTACCCTACCTTACCTTACTTATGTAGCTAGGTGTACGTATATCTTTCGGTAGATACCCACTCCGTTTGCGGGAGAGAAGTGGTCGAAATTCGATTCTAACATAAACAAAAAAAATTTCCCCCTCGTTACTCGTAGATTGTGTTCGTGTAGGTACGCGAAAAGGGCAAATAAGTTCAGGTTACCTCTGCGTCTAGTTAGTATGTACCACATCCATTGTATCTTTCTCGGCGAGCGCTTCGAGATATAATGTTCGCTTCCAACTACCGGGATATCTGGCTCGGAGACGAACTTGTCCTTACCTACCTACCTACCTACCTACCTACCTAGGTCCTACCTACATACATACATACATACTATGGGTAGGTATCCAGGTAGGTGATACCTACCAGTTAAATCACACACGTGAACCAGGAGCAACCTGGATCTCGGGGAATACCTACCTAGGTACCTATTGGACGAGCCCAGACGCCGGCGGTCGCTAGCTATGTCAGTGAAGGTAGAGAGAAGACTTACGTAGCTACAGCTTTTTTTTTACCCCCCTTTGTAATAGGATCTCGAGAATGAGATGTAGGACGAGGATAAAAACGACGTAGCCATCATAGGGTCTATCCCGGTCCCCGGGTGAAGTTATAATACCTACATCCACGTACGTACGTACGTACGTACGTGCGTGCGTATATTTACCGAGTAGGAGGTACATACTCTGTTGATCATACCTACAAGATACCGGTATATCCATGGTTAGTCTAGGAACTACCTACGTACATACTTTAGGTAGGTACAGGTACATTCACTTCAAGCCTCAAGTACCTACCGGTACCATTATAAAAGGCACCGGTAGAGCACGCACCTAGACACCAAGGCCGGAGAAGACAAGTTCCATTATGACCGACCCTATATTATTATTATTCTTACTATTATTACTATTACTACCTATTCTTCTTCTTCTCATTATTATTATTAATAAGGTTCCTAGGATCTCAACCTCTTGTTACCTGCGAGAAACCGGAGTCGGGGTCGAGATGAGTCGAGCAAAGGCAAGGCAGCCGCCGCTATCTCATGCAGGTCTTCCTTTTTTTTCTCCGCCCCTGCTTATTGCGTAATGTCGGAAATCATCCAGACTTCTCTCTACACTCGTGTGTACATAAGAGGTAAGTAAGGTGTAGTTTGGGTAGTTATGTATATGTATATGTGTATGTATATGTGTATGTATGTATGTACATACTACGTGTGTGTATCTCACAGAGGAGGAGGAGGACGACGACGACGACGGCGACGGCGACGACAAATGACAACAACAAATGACAATGACCAGCCCGAGCCACCGTACAAGTGCGTTGCGCAGGGCTTCTTCAAAAGGGTTTGTTCCTCTGCCCTTCTTTTCGCCCTTGGCTTCCGTCTTGCGGCCGTGTCCCCTGTTCTTCCCGGGAGAAAAGGGGAGTATGTGCGAGAGCCGAAGCCCTTAGGTCACATAAGTGGACTGAGGCAGCGACTCCTCGCCGAATCCTGTCACGCGTCCTTCGATGGGAGGTAGACCACCATTGGCGAGTAGCCCGGGCTACCTAGGCATACAGTTGGTGCAAGTAATGCGGTGGGTATGTAGCATATCATGTCTCTCTCTTTTAACATCCCGCGACCTGACTGCCGTAAATCGTACCTCTCGGTTGGACAAGGATAAATGCCCCTGTCTCGCGACGCTCCCGTACCGTCAGAGGAGAAGGCCGAAAAATGGGATTCCCTCTTCGATTTTACTTGACGATATTTCTCATGAGTACCTATATACTATATATGAAATATGAATAAGGCGACCAGAACTTCTTAACCATACTGATGTTGTATCCCAGTGATTCGAGATGTGGTAGATGTAGAAGCCCAGGGTTTGATGGAGGAGGCAAACAAAAGGACGCCTAATATATCGATTAGGTAGAATGAGGAGCCCAGAGATTAGAGATGTCTATGTACAGCATCGATTTCCTCTTCTATGGCCTGTTATTCAGAACATGTCTTTGTTATGTACCTCTTGGACATCGCAGCTTTCGTCGAGCGGCCAGGTGAATTCATAAGGGGGGGTCCTATCTCATACTATGTCGTGACTCTGTTAATACCTAGAATCGGTCTCCTCGTCGCGAGATCAGATAGGCGTATTACCTTCTGAGCTTCGGCAGGCTCATAGCCTCGGCAGGCTCGTAGCATGCTTCTTATAGTATTGGTGCTTCGCGCCCTTTAGTTAGGCAGGACCTAAGTACCTGCGTATGTGTTGTTCCCGCAGACGCTGTCTTATTCCTTTCCATCCCCCACGGGCTATCAGCGCGAGGGAAGGACAAACCAACAGATGATGTGGAAATTCATTCTGGAATTGACCGAGCGCCGAAAACGTGAAAGAGGCCGTCTTTGTAGGTAGTGCGTGATAGTGTCGAGCCGAGCTTAAAGCCCATTTTCATGATTTTATCGCCATCCCCCTGGAATTATATAAAGCGTGCCCTCGTAGGAAAGACCTTAAAGTTGCTCATCGATTTGAATGCATGATGAATGTACGCAGTAATTTGGTCTGGATGTACCAGGTGTTAAATGCCACCCATACCATTCTAGCCATGATAGGGGGGACGGAGGGTCCATACTCATACCATTTTCCACCATTTAGTCTGAAAAGGAGAAAAGAGCTAGTGATTATAGGTAATTGGGTAAAATAATTGATTCTGTAAGATCCATTTGTGGCCATGGATGATCAATATTCAGTGAGCTAACAATTGTATCTATACGCGGCAGCCTCTTCCGTGGTCTTATAGCCCGTCATCGTGGAGGACGTTAATATTCATCATCATCATCTTTCGTGGTCATATCAGTCGGTATCATTAACCCTCTTTTCCTCTCACAAAATTCCACCACGCACCGTTAAATCTGCAGAGGGGAAGTCTTCTACGATGTCAGCCAAGAATGGTTCACCGTACTCATCGAGGGACTCGTGCGAAGAGTGGATAGTGGCACGGCCCAGAGGGGATCCGGCCTCGCGCATCGCCTCATCACGGCATGGCACGTTCCACTCGTCACCAGACAGGATAATTCCGGTATCATCCATGACTGCAAATGGTGACTCTTCACTCGCATCCCCAAGCTCGCTCTTGTATTCGTCAGCATATTTATCATAATATTTGTGTCTATATTCATCCCAGTTCTTCTCGCAATCGTAATCATATATATGATTGTAATCGTGGTCGTAGTCGTGGTCGTGGTCGTGGTCGTCGTAGTTGTAATTGTGATAGCGGCAGTGATCTACAAGGGGCGATGTATGTACCGACTTTATTCTACTGCCGCCATCGCCATTGCGATCATCACTCTTTCGGATTGTTGATGGTTTTCTCTCGTGCTTGGACAAAGCCTGGCGTGTGAAGTCACTGATATCCTGACCATCATCGAACTTAGGCGATATCCGGTCCGGCTTTTGCTTTACAGCATGGTTGTAACTCTTATCCGATTTAGCGGTAGAAGGTCTCGGGCGATGGGGGGCCCTCTGTGATTTTACCGTTCTGGTAGGAGTTGAGCCATGGACACTGTTAACGCTTCTGGGGACAGAGCGTTGACGATCTCTTGATTTTGGCTTCGACGACTGTGTGGGTGATGGTACGGATGACAGTACAGGTAATGGTATAGGTGATGGGACAGGCGACGGTACAAATGAGGGTGCGGATGACAATGTGGGTGATGGTGTACGGGTACCCTTGATTTGGTCCGTGGTACTGGCGTTGACTTGGAGCGTATTGTAGCTAGGTCCCAGCGTCGCAGGAGATGAATAACGAGGCGGGTATACATAGCTGTGGCCTGTTGGTAGACCCATCCCCTGGTAGTAGGGCCATCTTGCTGTCTGAGTTTCGGACACATGTTGTACGCCATTATAGTAACCATCATGAAGACCCTGGTGCCAGGCATAGTAGGCTTGTGGCGTAGGGGTAACTGATGGGGGCGCCAGGGGACCGTAACCTTTCTCTTGGGAAGGGGAAACTTGTCTAGAGCAAGTAGGACAGTCTGCGATGAGGTGTGGGTGTGATAAATCGTAATTTCTATAGCAGGTATCTGCATGATACCGAATAGGCAGGTATTCGATAGACAGAGGTGCTCCACATTCGCACATATAATTCACCCAACGGGATGCCATGATTTATTCCTGTCTGATGTATATGATTTTGCTGGAGGGCTAGGGGTTGGAGGGCTGAAGGGCTGGAGAGTAGGAGGGTTGGAAGATGTGAGCAAAGAATTATGTTCTGTCATGAAAGAGAAATCAAGTTTGGCTGGCTGTCAAGTCTTGGTGACGCGCTCTGTTGTTGTTGTTGATACCTTAGTGAGGACGAATTCTATGCTCGTCAATTCTTGGGAGCACAGGACGAGGTTGTGGTGGATGTTGTAGACTGAATGTTGTATGTAGATGGAGGATAGGATGTAAGTATATGTAATAGTGTAAATGAATCTAACACTATGAGGACGATGTTTGGCGAATGTTTGATCAATGTTTGATCAATGTTGATGACTGGGATTTTGTTTGCGATGAAAGTTTAAGGGTTAAAGAGTGAAGATTGAAGGTTGAAGATTGAAGACTGAAGATTGAAGACTGAAGATTGAAGACTGAAGATTGAAGACTGAAGATTGAAGATTAATGATTGAAAACTAAAGGCTGAATTTAACAACGTTTAGAAATAAAATCAAAGTTTGTGATTGACACAGGAAATTCTTCCCTTCTAGTGTTAATCTGAAGTGTTATGAAAGCCTGGAAGGTATAGCTCAAGGTAAAGGTAAAGGTAATAGAATGCAGTCGCTTTCAATGTTGACTCTTAATGCGTTGACTCAAGTGACATAAATCATGATACTGTACATGATAAGTAGATATGTACCAGGTCAATGGTAAATGTACCCTACATGTAGGCAGGTAATGTACCTGAATAGGTACCTCTAATTAGTACAGTTTGATCTTGAGCATATCTGCAAGTGCATTATCGCTAAATAAATACACATAAATACACATTGAAGTCATACTTATGTACTAGTATGATCTTGCATACATTCGTTATGAAGGTTTGACGAGAGTACGACTAAAACCCTCCCCTGAACGTAGTGGTGGTATGAAGAGAAGAAGATGAGATATCGGGAATTTCAAAGGTTTAACGGAATCTTCAAATGGTTAGGAATTATGAATGTGAATGTGAATGTGAGTGGTAACTTTTTGGGTTAAGTTGATCGGATGATAGAATGTGCTCACACAATGAGCAACCCGACAAGGCTACGTCCAAGTACGCAGCCTGACAGCCCACCTCCTCCTCAGAAGCCAGACACAGATATCGTCGTTTTCCATGCTAAATTAAACCAAGTAAGCCATAGATGAATGGGGGAAAACCACCCCCCTAGAACACAATAGTTTACACCGTGAGTACGCACATGGAGGTTGCACATACCTTATAATATACACACTATATACCTTGCCATGTAGTACACATTGTTGGTGGCCTATGTTTGGCTTCATATGTATCTCATAAAGAAGCACGGGAAGCAACATGGACACTCCAAAATCAAGACAAGCGTCAACCTGTACTTTGCAGTTCAGGCTCCTGCAAACATCCGCACCAGCTTTACTGGTAAGCATGGGATTCAACCAATCCATCAGAGTTCCAGATTTTGTTGCTGAGCGCGCAGGTCGTTGGTATTAACCATATATTGTCAATATGTAAAGATATCCAAAAGGCGGCTAATGCCGAGAGGTGTACTGTTTGTTCATGATGGCACGGGATTTGAAAAACACTATAAACTTGCGAATGCTATGTTGAAAGAAAAAAAAAAAGAAAGCAAAATAGAGGGGAGGGGGGGAAGAGCTCATGTTATTCTGGAGGAACCAACTCCTTTGGCAATAATTTTCCCCTCTCCTCATTACTCCTGCTACTCCCTATAACAGTTTGGCCATCGAGGTCCGGATCATACTCTTCATGTCCGTTACTTGGATCTTTGACCTTCTTGAAATTCCTGGAACTCGAAAGTCTCATACTTTCGTTGCTCTCCCCGCTGACCGAATCTTCGTCGTCGCTTTCCGCAGGCGCATCACCAAAAGGATCCCTATCATCGCCATCCTCTGAAGGTAACCTTTCGTGGCTGGTATCCTTCAGTTTGATGAAGCTATCGATGATGTAATATTGTAGCGCGTTCATGATGAGCGGGAATAGCATCATGACAAATACGATCTGAACGCGCTCGTCGCCTTCGGTCCACCCGAGTGCCCAATCTCCAATACGCGATATCCATGGTAGGACCAGGAATATGATGAGGACGCAAATCTTCATCCCAAACAACCCACAAAAATAAATCACGGACTGCTTCAGCCACCACCACGCACTGGGTGGGCTGCCATAGTTACCCGATTCGATCGACTCTGGCGGTTTTCCCCAAGGTGTGTAGGCTACGATACGGGTGACGATACGAAGAAGAAGGATGAGGATAGGGATGCCAATAGTAGTCTGTTATTGAGTTAGAATCCCTCTCCCTCATCGAGTTCATAGATGTTAATATTTGCACTTACATCAATAGCTAGATTCAACAGATAAAACGAGCAGGGATTAGGAACATAGGGATCTTCTTTTCGTAATAACCTCATTCCCGTTTGCACGCTGACCGCATCCAACTTCATGGAGAACCGGCCGCTGGTGAGCATCGACATAAAGACGTTCGCAATATGTACCAAGACCGAACCGAATACTTGCTTCGATACATCGAAGAACCAAATCTTGACAGGTCGTTGGGGCCGTTCTCGCCACCGCTTGTAGACGAGAGAAAGAAGCGCCAGACCACCTAACGCGAGCTGTACAAATAAAGCGAACGGCCCAACAAGTCGACACTCGCCTACACCATCATGGCCGTCTTCGGAGGCGGACATCGTCGCGGTCGCGGTCGCTGCCGCCGCCGTCGCAGTGGTCGTAAGAAGTGAGGGCAGGTCGGTGGTAGCAGAAGAGAGATCGACTCCTAAGACTGCATCGAGAGTGGCTGTAACGGCGGTAGTCGTTGGGGAAATGTCTTGGACGAGAGAAAGGACTGTAGAAGTGGAAGACATATATATCTCATGCACGCGATGTAGAATTGGTTGCACAAGTAGAGGAAAAGGAGGCAAGGATAGAGGTTAGAGGTAAGAGGTTAGAGAGGAGAAAGGAGCGGAGGATCGACGCCTAGGTTCCAGCCAGGGTTCGAGTTGGTTTCCTGCCTATACACAATAGGCCTCTCTCTACGCCGGTGATCTAGTTTGGCGAAGAAGCATTCGCGTGATATTTATCGTAGTATGATGAGGATGAAGGAAGAGAATAATTAGAAAGGAAAGAAGGAAAGAGGGAAAAAGGATAGGATCTCTTCGAAGGTGAGTATGGGAAAAGTGGTATTCTATGGAAGACTAAGAAGAAAGTAGAAAATGATTCAAGATTGTAAAAGTTAGGTAAAAATGTGGTTTGAAAGATGGATGGATGATATAAGCCACAGCATCAGCCGCCCAATAGCTCATCCTTTTAAAGTTCCATTCTAATATTGATATGTATGATGTTATGGCGGTTTAAGAATTTAAGAATGGCAAGAAGGAAAAGGTTTAGCTTTAAGGCCACTAAAGGACTAGGCACCCCACCTATGAGGGCACCAAGGTAAGGCTATGCCCAATTAAGGGGCAATATTTAATAGATTCCATCCCTGATCAAGTACCTTTATGTACATATGTACATATATTCTTTTACATACATATGCACCATAGTAAGTTGTAACTGGGTAACAAAGTACCTTCGTACATATTATACATACATATCTACTTCTAATGTATGGTAATCGATTGAAATTACATCTAGAAAATAGGAACGACATCGGTGGAATATCAATGACATTGGAACGGTCACGAGGGACATAAGCCCTTCACAATCTTAACATACTCGTGGAATAAACTGAAGATAAAGCATGCTGCTGAGAAAAAAAATAAACCATAAGGTCTTATGCATTCTCAATATAAAGGCCGGAGAGCCCTTAACCCCTAGGACCATGAATGTTGTAAAATTTGCTCCCTGTGCCATCTCGACGCCAGATAACTATATGGCATAACGCCTGTGCCGCAGGACCATCAATTCAGCCATCATCAATCAACCTGATAAACACCACTTGCGTTCTGTAGGTGTACCTAACGAGCGACATCGAATTGTAAGAGGTTAGCACGCGAATTAAAGGCTAACACAGCGCCCCTGCTAAGTGTAATATGCCATGACCGTACGTCCACATATCTGCTCAGGCGACTGATACGATACGGTTATGTCATGCATAGCTTGTTGGATCTCTGTGGAAGAAAGCCCCGCACGAAGTTCAACGCGATCTTTCGTGCGTGTCGAGCAACGTCGTCGGGCTTGCTTTTCTTGTTTTTCGCCACCGACGCCAGATCCTTCTGGATCGACGCCGTTGTGGTAGTAGTGGAGGAGGTGGTAGTAGTAGCGCTCGAGTTAGAGCTGATAGAAGCTGGATAAGACGGGACTGCAGACGAAGTACGGGCACAAGTCTGGAGCCTGTCTGCAGGCCCGTCTAATTGTCAATCGATACCATGCTTCATCTTGAGCTGCGCTAAATTATCCTTGCGGGCCTGGAGGTCATCTTTCGACTTGAGCGTCTTCTCTGGCTGATGCCATAGGACTTTATACTATGTTAGCCAATTGCAACGGGAGCTCGCGTGACAAGGACAAGCAGAGGTAGACATACCAACGAGATATCGGTTCTGGAAATTATAGCCATTTAACTTCTCGAGGGCATTCTTCGCATCCATGACGTTCCAGAAGACGACATAAGCAGTTCCCTTCGCTTCAACTGAAATACCCTGTCGGATTTGACTGAACACACAGTTAGCGGACGTTTATATATGGTGGGTAGATAATACACGATCAATGTCGGAGACGTACCGGATGAGTCCGTCCTCGCCGGGATCAAAGAGTTTCCAAAGCGCGTCGGACGATACTTCGTAGCTATAGATTGATCGTTAGAGTAAGAGTCGAGGTTAAGTATAAGACAATGTTACTAACTTTAGATTCTTTACGAACAAAATTCTATATTGACACAAGAGGTTAGCAAATGGATTTGACGTGTAAGATCAGAGGGGCGAAAGAAGGCGAAAGAAGGCGAAAAGTGATTGAGGAAAATTCAATGACTTACGGGAGCTGCTCGGGGGCAATCTTGCCGGCGCGACTCATATCTTGATGAGAGCAATTAGTTATTCGATGTCGAAACTTAGGTAGTTGATTTGTTGGATGATAAGTCCAAGGTAGTTTTGGTAGTAGTGATGGGGTTGTTTTAGGAAGAGGCGTGTGCTGCTTTTGGAGTTCGATCTGGTTTCTGAGAACGGGAGTTTGGACCATCTGGTTCTGACAACGGAGCGAATCGGATTAGGCCACGCTAAAGACCGAGCTGGGGGGGGGGACACGTGATTCAAAGTTAGGGTGGAGCCTTATTATGTATCAGATTTCGTCACCTGTCAGCCGTTTAGCCTAAGAATAGGGTACCTCCTATGTAGGTAAAGAACCTGTGTATGTAGCTGATGCTGACCTAATAAGATGTAAGAATTTTGGAAACTCCAAATACTACACCGTATAATGAAGAAAGAGCGTGTTGAAATACATGTATATACTACTACTCGTACGTATTCACGTGGATTATTCAGGATCTTGGTTAATTTATTTTAAAAAACCGGCAACTGTATACAATGATTTTATTTATACATACCTCATAGTATGCAATATCTAAACACTCTTATTGAGTTTCCTCCGAGCTATGCTCCGAAGCATATTCCGAAAATGCGAGAATCAGTTATGAGCTCCGATAGCGCCCTATCTACCTTTTACCGATGCCTAGGTATACCTACTACCGTAACTGTAGGTATCTTGATGGGTACCACATGTACGGATTACAGGTACGGGTTACACAAGTACATATTACGTATGTAGTACGTACATGTATCGATCGATGTAAGGGTAAAAGAAAGACAACTTCCAAGTTTGTAGAACGAGGCTTAAGGCTGACCCTTCTTCCCCATTACATCACTACATATTTCATCAGAATATTTCATTGGTGCCAACACTTTTCTAAGAAGATCAATTATCGCTTGGCAGCATGAACCTCTTTTTTTACCGGTACTGTGGATTTATTCTATTTATTTCTGCACATATCCCTACTACATACCTACCTGGTACACATCACATTATCATAAACGGTGTTAGAGTGCTATAGACAAGTCCGATCTGAAAGAAAAGAACAGAAAACACGAATAGACATCGTCCTCTACATAATAATACAGATCAAATCAAATCTACCGCCAGCTAGCTCTTCTTCTACCTACTAGAACATGTCACTACTCAGGAAGCATGTCGAGATACTTCAGTCTTCAGTCTTCAAAGTTCAGATAAGTATACGAATACTCAATATGCAGCTCACCTATGATAAAAATCTAGAAAGTGAGGAAATGGAATGCGATGTTTGTTGCACAAACTGGTCACAGCATATCTCCTCTTACCTCTCATGGGTAGACATACCGCTCTGGATTCTTCCGGTATTTAACACCTTGGTCCTTATCATTTTGCCGGAATCAGGAAAATGCCATGGTTGAAGTGAAATAAGAAGAAAACAAGAGAAAAACTGTAGCTTCTCCTTAGGGCAATCCTTTTACGACGCTCGTTACTTATGACACCTGTCGCTTTCTACTCTTTTTGAATTCATACATGACAATCGTTAACAGTCGATGATGGCGGAGAAGAAACCTAATTTTCTGGTCATAGTCGCCGACGACCTAGGGTTCAGCGACACTTCCCCTTACGGAGGCGAGATCGAAACCCCAAACCTGCAAATCCTAGCTGACGAAGGGATTCGTATGACCGGCTTTCATACAGCCGCATCATGCTCTCCTACAAGGGCCATGCTCTTGTCAGGGACAGACTCGCATATCGCAGGACTGGGAGCAATGGCTGAAAAGATAGCAAGTGCATCGGCTGGTATACTTTTTTTCCTCTATCTGACTGACACTCCTCGCCTAGAAAAAAGCCCCTGGCATTTTCAAGGACAAGCCTGGTTACGAGGGATACTTAAACCACCGCGTTGCCGCTCTAGGGGAAATCCTTCAAGATGCGGGATATTTTACCTTCATGAGCGGGAAATGGCATCTGGGATTGAGAAAGGAACTCGGTCCTCACGCGAGAGGATTCACAAAGGTACTGTCTACTCTTCCGGGGGCCGGGAATCATTTCAACCACGAACCACAACTATACAATCTGAAAGAAAAGCCATCAGCCATCTTCAAAGGCGATGGTGTATGGATGAGAGATGAGAGTTTCATCGATGGTAGTATGGACCTACCAAAAGATTTCTATTCCTCTAACACTTTTACGGATTATTTCTTAGATTTCTTAAGGGAGTGGACGGCGGAGAAGAGAAGCAAGCCTTTCTTTGGCTATCTCCCCTTTACAGCGCCCCACTGGCCATTACAGGCCCCTCGGGAGATCATCAAGAAATATCATGGCAAATATGACGATGGTCCCGTAGAGCTACGGAATCGTAGATTACAGAGCTTAATCAAAAGGGGACTGGTACCCCCTGATGCTGAGCCTGCACCCTTGCATATGCTCCAGACTAAGCCGTGGGAAGAGCTGTCAGAAGAAGACAAGAGGAAGTCGTCTCGAGCCATGGAAGTGTATGCGGCGATGGTCGACTTAATCGACGTAAACATAGGCCGTGTAATGACTTACTTAGAGGAGCTAGGCGAGTTGGACGATACGTTTATCGTCTTCATGTCCGACAATGGTGCCGAGGGGCAATTGCTAGAAGCTTTACCTGTCCTGGCTGGTTACACGGTAGAGGACATTGTAAAGAAGTATTACGACAACTCGTTGGACAATATCGGGAACTACAACTCGTTTGTGTGGTATGGGCCACAGTGGGCTGGGGCAGCGACTGCTCCGGCGCGTGGGGCGAAATCGCATTCGACCGAGGGAGGAATCCATTGTCCTTGCATCGTTCGATATCCGCCTCTGCTGAAACGAGGTGGATCAATTACTAGTGTCTTCACGACTGTCATGGACATAGTACCAACTGTCTTAGACATTGCCGGCATGAAGCATCCAAGCCCTTTGTTCCGCGGGCGTGAGGTGGTGCCAATCCGGGGGAAGCCGTGGAGACCGATCCTGGAACACCCAGAAGACGAGAGCATTCGAATATACGAAGACACGGACGTCGTCGGCTGGGAACAGCTCGGGATTGCGGCCGTTCGAGTTGGTGAATGGAAGGCACTGTTCCTTCCTCCCCCCAAAGGCCCTGGTCGATGGGAACTTTATGATCTCTCCAAGGACATTGGTGAGGTGCACGATCTAGCAGAGAGTCAGCCAGAGAAACTGAAGGAGATGCTCCAACACTACGAAACGTACTACCAGGAGACGGGCATGTTTGATTCTTATACGTTGTATAACGAGGCCCTGAAGCAGAGAAAGGCAGAGCAGCAGGCGGCTAAGACGGACCGACTGTATGTAAATGTATCCAGACCCAACGTTGTAACAAGATATATGCTAACTGCCATGCTGACCCCAGCAATACTTTATTTATCCCGAGCCTCCGTCGAGGTTTGGCTTTCATCTATGAGTGGACATCTAATTTCGTAAAGGGGGGCCTAGGCTGTTGAGAAATACTACAGCTATTTGGGCTGATGATAGGTTACGTAGATTGTTAAGGAATATCTCTTCGCCTCTCGGTCCCCTTTGCAATGATGTTATAAGAGGTAAATAAGAAATTTATAGGACGTATAAGGGTGTTATAACTTACAGGAAATTGTGCTAGATAATATTCAGCAGCCTCCACGTTGCATGCACGACTCCCGAAATCGTGGTTCATATTTTGCCAAGACATAGGACATAGATCCCGGCGACGAGGCGTATCTTACCTACTAATAACCTCATTGTTCACATTCGTTCATATCTAGGCAGAGATATCTTATTTCCGGGTACCTGCCGTAGTAAATGTCATAATTCTCTCCTTCTCCGCATGTCCTTCTGACGTGTCAAGTCAGGGACTGCTGTTGTGTTGCTGTGTTGTACCAATCTTGTGATATTTTCGATAGCTTCATAGATAGTCGTAGATTGACTTTTCACTCGCCGCACCCAAGGCAGAAATTGTAAGCCGTCGTTACAACTACCTATATTCTGTCAAGGTGCAAGGCAAACTCGTAAGTTTAATGTTACGGTTAAGTCTTATATACCTTTTATGATGACTTGAACAGATGAATATAATTTGATAGAACTAATTTAACTAATTGAATTTTATGACTTACAGAAAGTAAGAGGTTATTATACCCGATAGTTCGAACTTACATAATTACTCTATAGATCCTAGGAACTTGGAAGTTGGGAAATATCCAGTTTCAGGGATATTGCTTATACCTTCATACTGAATTATCAAATTGACCGTCCAATCCTGAGGCGCTAAGACTATTAAACCTAGGAGACCCTTGGAAGTTTTGATTGATCCGAGTTAATCCGTCTTACTAGAATTGCTTTATACCTTAGGTTAGGTACCTAGGTACTTACGTTGATGTACCTTAAGACAGGTACCTGTAACTGTACGTAACGTACGTACCTACACCTCCCTCAGGTACCATCACCTCACAGTTTTGAATAAACACAACTTTACTCGCTAACTTATACTTATACTTAACTATCCTTATCCTTATACTTACCTACCTTACCTATATTTCCCTATACTTCCCTTCTTAGAAGTAGCCACAATGCTATAAATATAACCCTCCCGTTATTCTATACCCTCTCTCAGCTCTCATCATCTTTCTTTAACTATCATCTCTTGCTTCTTCCTTTTTGGCACAAGTCAGACTTGTTTGTCTACGTTCAATTCAACCCTCCATCCTCCGAGATCGTATATTCTACTCCGCACATAGCTTGCAGATGCCATCGGTGACGCCGTCTGAACAGCCTATGCTCTCTTCAAGTAGGAAGAGAAGGCGAGACAATGATGACCCTGACGAACTACAGACCCCATTGTACGGTTTGTCAACTTTCATGGTCCAAGTTCTCGTCCACTAATAGACATATCTGCCGTAGAACAACACAGCACGAATCGACTAATTTTCTCTCTGTCATTAATAATAATAATAACGATCGTCTCCTCTTCCCTTCCTCGAGTCGAGGCACCGCCCTGTTTAATATATCTCGAAAAGTAGTCCCGTTACCCGTCAGCAAGAGGCTTCGACTGGTCAGCGAGAACGAGGGACGTCTACATTCACATAATGCGTCCTCGACCGGCCCTTCGTCACAGCAGTCTCACTTCTCACACGCACACCCTGAACGCTCGACATCGTCAGTATCACTACCTGTCAGACCGGATACTACCGCTAAGACAGCGAGCTCGCCACCATTACTAAGCCCTTGCCACATCTGCCACCGAAAACCAACCAAGAAGTCTGACCTCGACTCCTTCGCCGACTGCGCGGGGTGCGGCCAGAGAGCCTGCTTCGTCTGTCTACGCGCGTGCCGGGGCTGGTTGTCGCCCTTGGACGGGGAAGAGGACGAGGTCCTATCTCCCTCCTTTACTATGCAGGACGCGGAAATACATTCCTCGGTCATGATGCAGGACGTGGACGACAACGGGTCGGAGTATCAACTCTATACGAGCCGAGAGCTGGAAAGGAACGGTGGCTCGGATGAGGGCTGGACCGCCGGCGGCCATCGAGAAATGGTCTGCAGCCGCTGTTGCGTGGAGCGGGGGCCTGAGGGCGACGTCGTTTGCCTCGGATGCCTAGCTGGCATGGAGGGAGCGTAGTGCGCTCTGACGGGCGAACAACGCCGGACTTTCCCTACGGCGAGCTCACGGCGCGGCAGCTCGCGACATGCGACGCACCAGACACCGAAGGCTTAGCATTTGTAAGCGATCCGGAACAGGAGTAGATCATGGCCTTAAGAGAATCGTTCATTCTTGGAGACTTAGGAGAAGATATGAGGGTAGAAGCGGCATCGTCACGGCGCTAATTAGCATTCCTTCTTCTCATCGCATCGCAGCACCTCGCATTTCCATCGCATCCGCATAGGCATTGCATCTTATTATATCACATCATGTCACGTTAGATCTACTTTTACGTATATGTCGCTTCGCTAAGATACCAACCACTACCACAACGTCCTTCTACGCGTTTTACACACGCTAATTTCTTCCCTCCCCATCCCCCTTTTTTTTTTGTTTTATTCTTCATTTTGTTATTTTATACCATTACCCCTTGTGAAGCACTATGCAACTTTTTGTCTTTTTAGGAGAAGGGGAAGGGGAAGGGGAAGGATGGGGCGGGACGGTGTATATTTATAGTCGACGACCGCGACGACCACGACGACGATGACAACGGTAATGGGATATAAATATATACTTATTTTGAGTATCGCGGTACTTACATGGTCAGGTGTCTGGGAACGAGCGGGGTGAGATGGGATGGGATGGGATAGAGACGAGGGGATTTTTTTCCTACCGCTGTTCATCGTCGATATGACGTGTGTATCCTTACTTTACCTTACCTTACCTTACCTTACCTCGTACCTACTTACTTACTTACTTTCTTACCTACCCTACCTACCTTAGGTACCTACCTAGTATTCAGTAGTATATGCCGAAATAAGTAGGATGGGAAAAGAAAAAGAGAGAGAAAAAACAACCTGTTATCCAGATAATAAACCTAAACCTCGAAACGGGGCGCAGTGCGAGTTTTACGTAGTAGGGAGAGAGAAAAGAAAAGAAGGAAGAAAGAAAGAAAGAAAGAAAAAAAGATCTATTACGTGGCAAGCGGTAGTAGTAGTAGTAGGTGTATTACCGTCGTCGACGACGCCTCGTGATACTAGGTACTACTACGAGGTACCGGCCGAGTCCCGAGTCCCGAGTCTCGAGTCCAGGACGATGTCAGCGCGGATGCATTGTCACATTTAGTCTGTAGGTTAACTACCACTACCCCCTATTTATTCGTACACCTTCGCCCTCGGCCTCGGCCTCGGCCTCCCCTTCCTAGCAAGCGAAGAAGTTTAGAAGAAGAGAGAAAAAAAAAACACGAGAAATTGGTCTTTCGCCTTTCTAGCTTCCCGCCCCCCCTCTCCCGTCCCTGTTGTTTAATTCATGTTCAGATGGTGGTTTGTTTTGTTTTTTTTGGTCTTCTTCGCTCTCTAGCTCGCAACCCGCCCGTTCTGCTTCTCTTTCCCCTTAATTATACTGCATGTAGGTGGCGGTGGAGTTGAATTTGAGGTTGCCCTTGATGACCTTGTCGACGGCGCTGAGGAAGTCCTTCTCGGAGGCGACCTTTCTCCTAGCACGGATGGCGAACATGCCGGCCTCGGTGCAGACGCTGCGCAGCTCGGCACCCGTGGCGTTGGGGCAGAGGCGGGAGATGAGCTCCCACCGGATGTCGCGCTCGACGGACATGCTCTTGGCGTGGATGCGTAGGATGTTGGCTCTGCCTTCGAGGTCTGGCAGCGAGAACTCGATCTTGCGATCGATACGACCCGGCCTCATGAGGGCGGGGTCCAGCGTAGAAGGTCTGTTGGTAGCAAACATGACCTTGATGTTTCCTCGCGCATCGAAGCCATCTAGTTGCGTGATCAACTCCAACATTGTTCTCTGGACCTCGTTGTCACCCCCTGCTCCGTCGTCGAATCTGGCACCACCGACGGCATCTATCTCATCGAAGAAGATGATACAGGCCTTCTTCGTCCGCGCCATCTCGAATAGTTCTCGTACCATCCTAGCCCCTTCACCAACGTATTTTTGCACCAACTCACTTCCTATGACTCTGATAAATGTGGCATCTGTCCTGTTCGCGACTGCTCGAGCGCAGAGAGTCTTTCCGGTACCAGGGGGCCCGTATAGCAAAGCACCTTTCGGGGGGTCGATACCTAAGTTGACAAATCGCTCGGGCGAGAGTAGGGGCATCTCAACGACCTCTCTTAGCTTTTCGACCTGTTCCTTGCAACCACCAACATCACCGTAAGTGACATCAGGCTTCTCCTCGACCGTCATCATAGTAACACTCGCGTCGATCTTGGGCGGGAGCGGTAATAAGATTTGGTACTTGTTTCTGTCGACACCTACGCGCATACCTTCCTCGATATCGGTCGGGGATACGCGTTCGCCCAGTTGGACGACGAACTTAGCAATCTGTTTTACGTTGATAACATATTTGCTCTTGGTCTCGTCCTTCTCGTCGGCAATGATCTTGGTGCACCGTGCTACCTGAAGCGGTTGCTCCTCGGACATGCGTTGACGATCGGCGGCGATATCCCATAAATGAGGTGGCGCGAGACCAGTATCGGACTCCTTGACGCCTATTTTCTCATCTACAGCCTGCTGCTTTTCCTTGATTTGCTTCTCTAGATTTTTAATGGCTGTACCGTAGGGTGCTGCTCCGTAAGTTTTGAGGACTTGAATATCTCTGGATACGGGGGATTAGCTTCGCCAAAAAGGACGGGGTTGGGAGTATAAATTACTCGTCTGATAAAGGTGTGATCTTCTTCTCCTCTATTTCATCGTCGGCGAAATTCTTCTGATACTTCTCCCAACTCGACCCAGTGGCAGAAGGCTAGACTATTATTAACCAAAGACTCGAGGCGATACAGGGTGAAAAGCAAAAAGTACCATTCTGTTTTCGAGCTTCTACTATTAAGAAGCTCCTCGGTATATTATTCTTAAAAAAGAAAGACGAAGATAGGAAGTAAGGAGAGACGAAGATAAAAGTTAGAAGAGTGTGGATGTAAGCGGATGTAAGTGGATGTGGAATGAAGATTAGAAGTTGAGAAGTTGAAGTTCAGGCTTTGCGCGGGTCGTGGCCGACGATGAACAACCTTAATTCCAATGTGCTTGCATAAGCTCCTTCATTGCCTAGACGTTCGAAGCTTACTAGCAGTACAGGTAGAAGTACTGCATGTACGTACTGTGTACCATGTATTTTTTTGCTATTCCCACTTTAGTTTAGTGCGTTTGTTTTAGAAGCCTTGCAGCTACCCCGGGAATATTTCATTCGGTAGGCATAATTTTATCCATGCATTTTGATTTGAGCACATGCCACAGGTACCTTATACATTAGGTACAAGTAAAAAGGTACAAGTAAAAAAAAAACCATAGCGCAGCCTTCGCGGGGAGCTTTCACCTACTTACATTCTAGATTCTACATCCTCTGCAGTATCCATAGTACGTCTTTTTCTCATCACAGGACTACCGTGGTCTATACAACGAATATTTCTGAGATCCTTCTCTCATACTATTAAACAGTATTATTTGAGAGGAAAATCAGATATTTGATATTAATCGTCAAAGTCCACCACCATGGCTACCGCAACACAATCGGCCGGTGGTGCAAACGCCAACGCCACATTCAGAGTATGTCTATTTCTTCTATTTAATCTCAGAGCTGCAACTTGAGAATCCTCCAGTATCTAATAAAGCTACAGGATAAGGAAAAGCCCACCGCTGTACGGTCTTCGAACATAGTTGCTGCCAGAGGTAAGCGTCTATTCTCAGCCTCTTTTAGTACGGTACATCTACTAAACTTCAAAAACAGCTGTGGCCGATGCCATCAGAACTTCCCTAGGACCTCGCGGCATGGACAAGATGATTAGGAGTGGAAAAGGCGAGACTATAATCACGAACGACGGAAATACGATGCTAAAAAGCATGTCTGTTATGCACCCGACAGCCAAGATGCTCGTCAACCTCTCGGCAGCACAAGATGTCGAGGCGGGAGACGGCACGACGTCCGTCGTAGTCATATGTGGTGCTCTCCTTGGCGCGGCAGATAGGTTGTTAACGAAGGGGATCCATCCTTCGGTTATATCTGAGTCTTTCCAAAGGGCGGCCGCAGCAGCAGTTCAGATCCTTCACGACATGTCGCAGCCTGTTACCCTAAACGATACCGCCACTCTTCTACAAGCAGCAAACACTTCGCTATCGTCCAAGATCGTCTCCCAGTACTCGGGCCTGCTGGGCCCCATGGCAGTCAATGCGGTTACGAGAACGATAGACATTAAGACAGCAGATAATGTCGATTTAAAGAATATCAGAATCGTCAAGAAGGTGGGAGGCACGATAGAAGACAGCGAGCTGGTGGACGGACTCGTCCTGAACCAGCCCGTCATCAAGGCAGCGGGCGGGCCTGTAAGGATGGAGAAGGCCAAAATCGGGTTGATTCAGTTCCAATTAAGCCCCCCCAAGCCTGACGTAAGTTAACATGAACGACAATATTCTCGTTTGCTACTTTCTAACCGTATATAGATGGAGAATACGATCCAGGTAAACGACTACCGCCAGATGGACAAGATTGTCAAAGAAGAGCGCAACTACCTTCTCAACCTAGTTAAGAAGATCAAGAAGGCCAAGTGCAACGTGCTTCTAATCCAGAAGTCTATTCTGCGCGATGCGGTCAATGACCTTTCCTTACACTTCCTCTCCAGGCTCAACATTCTTGCCGTCAAGGATATCGAGCGAGACGAGGTTGAGTTCATCTGTAAATCCACCGGTTGTAAACCGATCGCGGATATCGACTCTTTCACCGAAGACAAGCTTGGAACGGCCGACCTCGTCGAGGAGTCGCAGGCAAACGGTGCACGAATGGTCAAGGTCACGGGTACGAAATCGGCGGGGAAGACGATCTCGGTGGTCTGCCGCGGCGCCAACAGCCTAATCTTAGACGAGGCTGAACGTTCGCTCCACGATGCCCTTTGCGTTATTCGCTGCCTGGTCAAGAAGAAGGCTCTCATTGCTGGTGGTGGCGCACCAGAGATCGAGATAGCGGCCCAACTTTCGAAGCAAGCACGCTCGCTGACGGGCACGGAGGCGATCTGCTGGAAAGCGTTTGCGGCAGCTCTGGAAGTGATACCTACAACATTGGCAGAGAATGCTGGGTTGAACAGTATCAAAGTAGTCACAGACCTACGACATAGACACGAGATGGGAGAGAAGAACGCAGGAGTAAGCATTAAGAGCGGAGGCGTCAACTCGAACATCGCGAAGGAGAATGTGCTACAACCACTACTAGTTAGTACGAGTGCTATCGAGTTGGCGGCCGAGACGGTGAAGATGATCCTTAGGATCGACGACATCGCTCTAACGCGATAGTGTAGGGTATCTCGAGCTGCAATAAAATAAAAATGTACGTGATAGCACCCGGAATAGGATGAGATACGACATTATACATGAGTAAAAATGTTCACCACTGGTACTATATGGGTATTTATAGATATAGACAGTGGAACTGGACTTTAATAAAAGCTATGTTATCTTAATAAGGGGTATATTACCTATGAGCTATACAAGTAAAAATATCTAGTTACCCATTTAACCTCAGTGTTAAATTCATTATACTCTTAAACTGTTGGTTGACAGGTAGACGGGATCGGCACCGGGTCGGCACCGGGCAACAGCGGATTTAAAAGAGCATTGAGGGGCCAGGAGGGGTTCGGCCTCGATGGCGTCACTTTTGTAATAGTTGGGCCATTGTTGTATAACCTTGATACAGTCTATTACTAATCCTTTTTCGAGGTACATTATACCAACCAAACCGACGTACAGATTTAATATAGAAACTTGCCTTTTTTCCAACACATTCTATAAAGTCAAGTTCCGGAGGTACCTATTAATTTCCTTCTTCATCGTCCGTTAACCACCACTCGGCCGAGTTTACCGGATGAAATAGGTTGTCTTCCAGTTACTAGTCCATGTTAATAAAAGAGACGTCGTCTCGCCTCTTGACTTATACCTCTGGTTGCCGATTGTCTGGTGCCATCCCACCCCGTTTGTGTCCACGCGTACGGCTTCAGAAGAATCTTTCACCAATAGCTCATATCCACACCATGGCGTCCATACCGAGCACGATGAAGGCTGTCTACATCGAAAAGACGGGCGGCACAGAGGTGCTCCAGTATAAGACTGACGTGCCTATCTCCTCCCTCCTAGACGGCCAAGTCCTGGTCAAGAACGACTACATCGGCGTCAACTTCATTGACACGTGAGCTTCTTCTTACCACTCAACCCGTTCTATCATGTAGTTATACTCATCGACGGTACAGTTATTTCCGTAGCGGTCTATATCCCGCGCCGCAATTCCCATATATTCTCGGCCGAGAGGCTGAGGGTACCGTGGTGAAGACGCGTGGCGGAGAGCTGTATGGGCTGAAGGAGGGAGATAGGGTCGTCTGGTATGTTGGAATTGTCTTCGGTTTTATTCCTAACCTCTTATCACACATGTCCCTATATATCTCTTGCTCTCCTATCTCATAAATCTTCAACTACCCCTTTTCATCTCATATGCTCCTTTCGAGTCATGACTTTTCCCCCCTTCGAGGAGTGTAGGTACTGGTGTACCTGGTACTAGGGAGAGGACAAAAGAGCCTTTACACCTAAGTCAGTGGCACTAAGTAATAACCTGCGTAACAGGATGGGCGATGGCGCATATGGAGAGTATACCGCTATTAACGCCGAGAAAACTATCAAGGTCCCGGACGCAATCCCTTCGAAGATTGCCGCCGCCGCCTTCCTACAGGGACTTACAGCGCTGACGCTGGTCCGCGAGGCCTATGCTGTCCAGAAAGGCGACTGGATCCTCGTGCACGCGGCGGCGGGCGGCACGGGTCTATGGCTGACGCAGCTCCTCAAGGCCATCGGCGCCAACACGATCGGCACGGCGTCGACGCAGGAGAAGGTGGACCTGGCGCTGCGAGCCGGCGCGACCCACGTGATCAACTACAGCCACGAGGACGTGAAGCAGAAGGTGCTGGAGCTGACGGGCGGCAAGGGCGTCGCCGCCGTGTTCGACGGCGTGGGCAAGTCGACGTTCGACGTCAGCCTCGAGTGCGTCGCGCGCAAGGGCAGCCTCATCTCCTTCGGCAACGCGTCCGGCGCCGTGCCCCCCCTCACCATCGGCCGCCTCACCGCCAAGAACGTGCGCCTCATGCGCCCGACGCTCGTCAACTACGTCGCCACGCGCTCCGAGTGGGAGCGCTACAGCAACGAGCTGTTCGACCTCATCGCCAGGGACAAGCTCGACGTCCGCATCCACGAGGTCTACCCCCTCAGCGAGGTCGCCAGGGCTCACGAGGACCTGGAGGGCCGCAGGACGACGGGGAAGCTGTTGCTGGATCCGTCGAAGTAAGGTTAGTAGGAGGGGGGAGGGGGAGGGGGGAGGAGCGGATCGGCCTATGAGTCGTCGCGTGTTGCCATATGCTGCATAGGTAGGTAGGTATCTAGGCCGGGATTGCTTTTCTTTTTCAAACTGGAAAATTAAAAGAGGTAGCCAATATCATAAGATAAGACCTATATAAGACCTATATAAGACGAAGTTACTATGTGGTGAATTCACACAATCAGGTACGGTCATATTGTGAATACCCACCCACCTTATATGTATGTCATCAGGTAAAGAGGTAGACGCGAAGTATACCTTAGGTAGGTAAGGTAGCTTAGCTAATGCTATAGACATGCTCGTGAGGTACTTTCTTGTAATGAGGTACGGCTTCGCTCCCGACCGAACATGAGGCGTAGATGGGATATGGAAAGAGAGTATATGTGATATAGGTATACATCTATATATACCGTGTGAAAGGGGTAAGTGCCTACGATGACTAGACGCTTTACTCCTACACACACACACACACACACACACATATATATATATATATATAGTATATACAAAAAAACAGACTATACATCGATTGTATCACACATCACACGAGCAATGATCACGAAGGGAGAAAAGAAAGAAAGAAAAAAGACCAAGTTGGGAGGCAAATCTTCGCATTAATTAAGTTCGAGATCGAGACCGCGTTTGAGGACTAAAGTGTACGTACCCTAGGGGTAGGTAGATGAGCAGTACGTAACACCTAGTAAAAGAAAAAACCCCCCGCGACTCGACGAGGTCCTAACAACGATAGCAGAAGCAGATTTGCAATTACATGAGACATGCTCACATATCTTCTCTCTCTCTCGCGCGGAAGATGCGGAGAGGTATGTACCACCTACATAGATAACTAACAGTTTTTTTTACCTTACCATCACCGCCTACCCCTGTCGCCCTTGATAATCTTTGACTGAGAGGCAGGATGGGGTAGGTCAGGTAAGGTAAAAATAATAGAAAAATAAGAAAAGAAGCAACAAGGGGGGTATCTACAGTATCTAGTAGGATAGAGTGCGGATGAGCGAGAAAAGGTACGACAGGGGAGACGTGGTGCCACAGGTAGCTTTGGCCCGACGTTGACCATGACAAGTATCTGGGAATTATTTTCATCATACGGTCCCAAAGAACACGTACTGAAAAAGAACAATCCCGGGTAGGCTCGCGAGTGACATATCGAAAAGGTATATCTCCCAACATGCGAAGTGGGAAAAGACATCGATAGCAGGAAGAAGCGGTAAGAAGGAAAGAAAGGAAAGCGAAGCTCATATCCGTCCTCCCCGAAAAAAAGGGCGATATATTGGACCGACCGACCGCCTCGCCATGGGGGAATAGTTATCATCATCCATCCCGTCCCGTCCCGTCCCATCCTTGGGACCTTGTCTTTTGTTTTGTGGCAACATAACTCCTAAACGCCGTTTAAAATGAAGAAGGGAAACAGCAAAGAGAAAAAAGAAGAGAGAAATGCATCCGAATGACGAAGATGCTTATTTTATAGTGGTCTCTCTGCCAACTGGAACTAGTGAAAAAAATATCTAACCCATCATCGAATGTCTATGGATGAGGGTGGGACCGTGCTCGCTATAAGGGAATTGATCGTTAGCTTTCTCGAACGACGAGCCAAGATATGAAAGAGAAAAAACAAGTGGGTGAAGAAGACTTACTTGTAATCGACACGGGTGAGGCTCATCATTCGTTGCGCTTCCGCAGTCGCAGCATCGAAGTTATGGATGCAAAAAACAAGACGAGCGGCAACGAGGGACCCCAGGAACATAGCCTCCTCAAAACCATTCTTGGTCCATTCAGCGAGGTAGGTTATGGGCGGGGTCAACTTGATACTCATAGGCGTCTGGCCATAATACTGGTGGGCGGATCCTCCGTCGCCTGAGGTGGAGCCAGGCGTTTGGATGGCGCCAGGTACGCCGAGCGAGGCCGTCGTCGCGGCCTGTAGGAGCGGGTTCACCGAGCTCGTGGTCGGGAGCTGTCCGGTAAAAGAGCCGGTAGGCGTCTGGGAACCAGTGCCGCTGGGCGTAGCCATGTTCGAGGGCAACTCGGAAGTGAACATGGTGGCGGTACTCGGCGAGATCAGATAGCGAGCAATGAGCGTTTGCATGATATTTTCCTTCAGGCCTCGGAGACGACTACCGTTTCCGACGAAGGCGATGTTGTCCCAGCAAACCGGCCGCATGTATCTCTCATTAATGTCCTGGATCGTATGATAAATTATGTCGACGATCCGGTCAACTTCCTCGCGATCGGCAAATAGGAAGCGCTCGAGTCCGATCTCGATGTCTCGGCGCACTCGCTTGGTCCTTCGTTGAATGCTTGGAGCAGCGGTGGATCCCGTCGCGTCTCCAGTCGCGTCGCCGGTACCGTCGGGCTTTGCTTCTTGGTTACTAGTCGAAGACGCATCGGCTACATCCTTACCAGCCGTAGCTAGAAGTTCGGCCTTTGAGGCTCCGTTTGCGGCAGGGATTTCAACATCCTCGTGCACCAATTCCTCGTAGTGGAAAATATTCGTCTTTCTCTTGGAGTTGGGTAGACGAGCTGGCTTCGCCGACGCAGACTCAGCCTCTTGAGCTTTGCCTTGCTTCTTGGCCTTAGCCTTCTCAGCCTTCTCCTTTTCCTTCTTAGCAAGGAACTCCCGCGTGTTACCGCTGGTGACAATGTTGGCCACGTCGAGAACACCTTCTTCGGTCTCCTTCCCTTCGGCCATTCCGTTCTCCGTCTCACCATTGAAGGCTGTTGCGGGCTTCGGGGGCTCTACGAGTTTAGGACCCTCTATAGCGGGTACGGTAGTGGTAGCCGCGGTGGTAGCCGCAGTAGTCGCGGTGGTAGTAGCGACAATAGGCTGATTCAGGCTCGCGGAAAATTCCTCGGTAGGAAGGTCCATAAGATCAGGCGAATCGGGAGCAAAAGGTAAAACTTCGCAAAGAGAACTCTTCTTCAGTTGCTCGGCCATGTCATGGGTGAAGTTTTTGTCCTTGAGAAGCGTCTGTAGCTTTCGAGTAAACACTTCCCCACCGGAAAGTCGAATCATAGGGCTCGGAATGCCCAAAGACTTGCGGCTGACGATATTATATTCGTGGATGCAAGTCACGTCAACCTTCTCGTAGCCGATGTCAACCACGGTTAAGCTGGGCGATTTCAAGCCGTACTGGGCTGCAATTGCGCTGTGCAAAAGGCATAGAGCCGGGGTTTTCGTCTTCTCGAATATGTAACGAGTGATAGTCTCACAATTGCCTCTGCCCCAATGGGGCGATGCCATGAGCACGATAGGAGTACTATGGTAAGAAGTAGTGAGCATGCTATGGACATGATCGAGGAAGGCTAAAAAGGCAGGCATATGGACGATGTGCCCAGCTTTCATGGGATAGATGGCACCCTTGACACTATCGCGATCCTCGACATATTCCCATCCATCACTATCCTTGGCTCCTCCAGCGCCGGTCTTCTGGCGCTTGGATATGTGGTAAGGGACATATTGGTCAGAATCTACGTCCTTGAACATTCTGGTAGGAATGCGGTGAGAAGGTGGGGTGAGTTCGTGGCAACCAAGTTGAGCCATGGTGGTGTGGCTACCAGGGCAGATAACGAGGACCTGATCCTCGCGCCATTTTCCCTGCTGGCTAGCCATTTTGGCAGCTCTTCTCTTGTCTTGATTTCCAGCTTTCAAAGCCTTCTGTGCTTCCTTCTGCTCTTCACGAGCGAGTTGTCGACGCGACGCTCTCGCGTATCGAGATGCTTGTGCTGTTTGGAGTTGACTGTTCGCAGCCCTGTTTTCGTGGGGTTCGTTAAGAGCTTGCTGATCGTGTCGAAACTGTTCGAAATCACGTTCGGTATTTGCGGTCGTCTCGAGTGCTGCTCGTAATTCGCGAACACCAATATGTCCCCAACCACCTTGAGTAGATTGTGCAGGAGTTGCAACTGCAGTTGTGGTTAAACCTGTATTTGTATTTGTAGTTGTAGCTGTAACAGGTGTATTATTGGTGTGGGTAGTTTCTGTATTGGTGGGATTGATGAAAGCACCAGGAGCTGCAGTAGAACCAGAAGTAGCAGGTAATGTGTCACTCACTGCCTGCCCGGATAGTTGGCCCTCTGTTTCAGACCTGCATAGATGAAAAGTTTAGGTTCCATAATGAGTTTGTACGGGTTTGGAGGGTATACAGTGTTTTGAGGGGTGTTTCCTCATGTATTTTAACACTGTGGCGTCGGAGAAAGCGTTCAAAACTTACCTGGATTGGTCAGTTGGAGTAGGGAGCGGGTACTTTCTGGGGCGGCCCCGTTTACGGCCCTGTGTACCTTTACCGTGACGTGGCATGGTTAGTACAGGGCAAAGAAACTTAATAATACGTTGTAGATAAAGAACCTTAACGATGCTTATCAATCGATATTGATGGCTCAACCCGATACTAGAAGCTATCGCGAGTTTTTTCGTCGAATTTTGCTTCAAAGTGTAACTCGTTAACGTTGCGAAGAAAAAAAAAATTTGGTAGATTTTTTTTCTTCTCGGTAAATTTATTATTTTTCAATTGCACTTTTTTTTTTTTCCTAAGCAGTTACAATAAGGCAAGCGCGAAATAGTGAATGTCGGATATTGACAACTACTATGTCTATAGGTACCTAAGTGAATTGGTGATACATTCACTAAGCTCAGCAGGTAAAAGGTACATTAATTGGTATTCTGCCATTATGAAAAGTAGGTACCTAGTACCGGGGACGGATGCCCTAGTAACAATCAATGTTGATATTGACATTTTCTACTTCTTTGCTTCAGTGTTGTTCTTGATCACTTGATCACTTGATCACTAGCTACTGGCTACTGATCACTGGCTACTGGTCGCCGGTCACTGGTCACTTGGTCACTACTCGAGCATCTATGTCCTGCTCTCACTCCTCTTACACTCCTAATGGCATAGATGGTATCCTTCAGCTTTCAATGTAGGTAAACTTCAATATAATGGATCATCATTCACTAGCGTTTGCCTGATATCTCGACATCTTTGCTATAGGCCTCTAGGCCATGAAAAATGCTCAGTTTCCTCTTCCCCCTTCCTTCTTTCCTGTAGTACCGGCAAATATGGTAGCTACGTGTAGTTCCTTTGCCCCCGCGCTGCATATGCATATACCCTCCCTTTCCCATGTTGTTAGATGAATGCAGATTGGTACAATATGTTAAAACAATAAGACTACAACAAGGGTATCGTCCTACTCAAACACTCTTCCAACTTTGTTCGCTGTGCCGAGTATCGTGCAAGATAACCTCCATACTTATGACCGACCATTCCTTGATCATGTGGTATCTCGCCCTTCCCTTTGATCATCCATATGCTTTCCCCCAAACTCCAAAAACACATAAAGACCGTAATCGTGAATCAGGAAGATGTTGAATAACACCCCGTCACCCCTCATGTGACGGAGACAGACATGTCGGTGCTTGTTTTTATGCTCTCAGCCTCCTCTTTCTCTGGTAACCTTCCATCCGTAGCCTCTTCCTTAGGCTCTTCCTTAGGAGATGATCGACCATCTGTTTCGGGGGGAGTGTTATCGATACACTTTGATACTCGAGCCGGAGAAGCAGGCTTGTCAGTGCCGTCAACTTCTTGTTTGTTGTGGGAATCTGTTTCATTCTCCGTCGACACCTCATCGATCGCCCTTACACATTCAATACTGCTATCCTTAGCTGTAGATGCAGCTACCTCTTCGCCCTCGCTTTCCAGTTCAAACTCTTGCCTTAATGGACTACCCATCAAGCTATTCATGTCACCCATCTGACTCCTCCGACGAGAGACACGAGCAGGGCTTCTGATCGGAACTGGGGGTGCTACTCGTGCGGGAATGTTGACTCGGGCAGCCACCATTGCTAAGCGAGCTGGCGCTTGGGCTGTGGCCACTTCAAAGACAACTGCCTCTTCTTCAGCATCAGATTCATCTCCCTCTCCCTCTCCCTCTACTTCTTCTTCTTCTCCCTCCTCCTCCTCTTCCCCATCTTCGTCATCGTGATCACTTCCGTCGTCTGCTTCACCATTACTATCTCCAGTATGATCATCTGTACTTTTCCTCGCAGCCTCAGTGGTTTCAGCGCCTAAGTCCTCTTCATTCTCTTCTTTAATGACGACTGTCGTCGTTGGCTCGTCGTCCAAGTCTGGGAAATTCGACAATTTCCTCAAGGCACTAATGTCAATTTTGGTATAGTCGACCTCGATTGGTTCTTTCACTTCCGGAACCTCCTCGGTCGTTGGCAATTGATTTCCATCCTCGCTTTGGCTTTGGCTCGAGGCTGGTGTCGTTTGGGGCGTCGGGAAATATGTTTGGGTGCCCGCGTCAGTCATCTGACTACGCTCGGTAGCGATTGTTCTACTGGACATATAGCTCCCCCTATTACTCCGCGAAAGAAAAGTGTCGACACTCTGGCGGCTAACTTTGGAAAAGAAGGGACTCGTAGGACTAGGGTTGTATTCGAACTGGCTACTGTCAGGTCTCAGTCGCGTGCCGGCCTCACGGATACCCATTCCGGCCATCTCGAGAGCTAAAACACCAAAAGGATCCGGGTCTTCCATGTCAGGAACTCCAAAGGCCGATGACAAGACTGCCGTATTTGGTGATTCGAGCGTCGCATCACCCGGCGCTGGCTGAGAGGCAAGATGTTCAACAAGGGCCGTGTCATAATCCGATCTCCCCTCAGCAGCTTTAAGCATCTCCGTCAGTGGTCTTGTCTGTGGTAAGCTTTGGTTGATATCCCCAGCGAGGATCTTTGCAACGCTTATCTTCATCCCATAGAATCTCTCGTTCTCATCAGCACGCTCGCTTATCGTTATACCATCCAACTTAACTTCGGCGGTCTGCCCCTTTGATTTTATATAGACAATCGCCCTATCACTCAGATCCGCCCATGCAACATCATTCTCAAGGAGCCCCAAGGCTACTAGGGGGCCGGTTGTCAGACTAACATCGGTGCCGAGACTTAATCGTGGCCTCGCAAATGTTTCGAGGACGGTAAAGTTATTAATGACGAGAATACAGTCGTATATGTCGGCCCCGAAGACGAATCGCAGACTAGCTGTTTGAAGCATGAGCCCAGATGGCGGAGACCACGTCCCATCTGTCTTGCGCGCGATCAAGATACCGCTGCCACCAGACCCAGACGTCCATATTCCGGATCGCATCGAAGTGAAGACTGCGAGCCCAACTGCGTTTTGTATTATCCTTGGAGGGATCTTTTTCAAGAGACTATGCGACGTGTGGGTACTTGAGAATGTGGATGGGCTCCCCGGCGGATCGTCTGGGATCGAGAAGCCATCGACTGTGGTCAAAGGTTAGTCGAAAACAAGTGGTGATTATTATAAGGTGCCAATGGTGAAAACATACTACAGAAGGATCTCAAGATGCGAGCAGCCTTGTCGCATTCCCTATCTAAAGTGGTGGGCAAAATAGCATCTCTACCTAATTTTGCCGTGCTAAGGCGGTTGACGGGGGAAGGAATCTTGTCGGCCCAGCCACGAACGATATCGACACTATTCTTCCGAGCGAGAGTATGACCGTTACCGTTTATACTGCCATTAGCGCTCGTGCTCGACCTCGTGCGATCCCACGGGAGGAGTGAGACACGCGGCATGGCTGTATAAGACTAAGAAGTTCGTATCGTCGTCTTGGGATCGAACGAGGAAGTTCAGACTTCCAAGAGGAAAAGGGACCTGTTATTGACACCAAAACTACAACGACGACTCGAATGAATAATTTATAAAAGGGACGGGGGTTCGGTCGTTCATGCAGACATCTACAGTCAACAAGGACAAGATTGGAAGACGGGAAAGATGAGATGAGAACCAAAGGCTTGGGTCGGGAATTCAGACGAAGAGGGGACTGGGAAGAAGAACTGACGACAACTCATGCAAAAGGCGCCGCTGTCTACAGTACTGTTACATACCTATAGTACTTACATACTTACATAGTATGTACCTACATGTAAGTACCCTTTCCCTAAGGTAAAGCATTGAGTGGTACATAGGTACCTAATCTACCTTGTCCATGTCTATTATGTACATGGTAACCTCTAGGGTTCGATACAAGGAATCTAACAAGGCGGGATGTGGCAAGATTGACGTTTTAACTGGGCAGACAACCTCCAAGCCGGCTTAACATGCATGCGTAAACGCATGTTTAGTGGGGCTCAGGTCAGGTAGGTAGTGTACATATGTAGAAGTATGTACATTATGTAGACAAGCAAGGCCAGGCCAGACAAGGGTACTATGCATGTATGTACATAGTGTAGACAGGGTAAGGTAGGAACGTTCGGCAAGCCAGGGACCAGGGGTATGAACAGGAAGCTTGGGAAGCCTCTTCCGCATCGGGGTAAGTTAACGATGGCGGGGGGGAATTAAACGAAGGACCAGAAGGCACGGGGGGCATTACCGCACTACCGAATGGTTTAAATGAATTCAGGAACGAAAAACATTATTAATAAACTTGATCGATTAAGGCACCTTTGCCCAGGTACTAACTAGTACCTACATACATACACTATAAGTAACTTGCTCAGCTGATTACTATAATACTACTAAGTAGGAACGGGATAACTAACTTGGTCCCAACATTATCTCTTATACATTATCTCTTATATCCATGCATTCTTATTATTCAACCATAAAATAAGCAAAAATGTTCGTGTTTATATATAACATATAAGATAAAAAGAAAAAAATGAATCATCGTCATACCCAAGGTGAAAATATTCTTGTTACCAGTGTACCACAGTAATGCTTTTCATCGTAAAGAAAAGCAAAAAGAGGTAACGAGTATAGTAATGTAGTAATTCTCGATATGAATGTGGCTGCAGAACTTTGCTGTGGGCGGTTAAAATAAAAGTACATTGCTAGTTAGTTACACGACATTAAAAAGAATCATTGATGTCTACGCAAAGGACGGGAACGAAATAAACAAGTATTATACACCTAGATAAGTGCCAATCATCGAACATGTATCTATTTAACATAGCCAGTCCACTAGATAATGATAGTAATAAATAGATATCTATTTACACGGTATTGAATACAAAACAAAAAAAGACAAAATAGATCATGTCGTGTCCAATGATCCTTACCATTCATCTTCCTCGTCGATAAGACTCGGGGAATTCGAGGCGATGAACAAGGAATGCCCTACTTTCACTCTGAGCTACACTCCGCACTATTTAAAATCTCCGTTGCTTTTTTTTTTTTTTTCATTCTTACTCTCTTTCCGTCTTCTTAGTCGCCGTTTGATTATCGATTGTACTCTCCTACAAACGGCCCATACTTACATAGTACTTACCTTCTCATCAGATTATGACATGTATCAGAAGCTCGCTAAAAGCCGGCTGTCTCAAGACTCCAAAATCATCTTGCCTACAAGATCAACTCACATGTACATCAGTCATGTTGGGGGACAGGAATGAGTGCCGCCAAGACCGCCCCAAATCCATTGACACATGGGCGCTTGCAGCAGCGCATCTCGCACTGATGATGAGCACGACATGAACTGATCTGACTCTGCGTCGGCGAGAATCCCTAGTTGAGACGATGCCCGCTGGCGAGGTATTAGTTGACATGTACATGTAAACGGTTGACGGTGAACAATATCGAAGTCGCCGCGGCAAGTTACCATGATGAAACCTCTTTTTTTTCGTTTTCTTTTTTTTATTTTCTTACGATTATATCGGAACGTAACATAATAATATGTCATAGCTGTTAGGTACACTTACACGGGATTCCACGAGTTCCCGTGTCTACCTTATAAAAGGGTACGTACAAGAAGAAAATCATCGCCCCCTCTCCCCCCCAAATATGATTTAATTTACTTGAATACCTGCCGAGGATCTGCGCAGCCTGCAGAGTTCAATGTACGGAATAAATAATTAATATATTTGCGGCGGTCAAACTGCTGCGACTACGCTTACATGGTACCGCTCAAGAGAGCATCCTCGTCTGACCGCAGCTTTCCATTATTGCGACGACGACGGATCACGCACACTCTATCAACTGTCACGGTTACGAGGCAGCCTTTTCACCGTGACTTCAGGATGATCCATTAAATAGCTCTAGTAGTGTACAGCTGTTCGCGTGATACGAGGTCATATTCAAATACGGCCTAGGACTTCTTTCATAAGGGTACACGATAGTACGGGTGTACATACGTATGCAAAGACGTAATTAAAAAACATACGATCCACATATCTGACCTACATTACACATTTCCCAAGCCGTTGGAAAACTTTTCTCCGATGTTTAACAAGGCTACCCTGGCCAACTATTAGTGAGCACCGTCATCAATGCCAGGCCAAGATCCAGTACGTGTGGGAAGAGAGACACCAAAACAGACTAGAGACAAAATGTAGGCGTACTTGAGAATCATGAACAAGCAGGGAAAAAAAACTACAAGTTTATTACAGGTAATTAGGTGCCATACCTAAGTCTAGATGAGCTGAGAACCCCATTGCTCTACTGCATGTGGACATATGTACGTGCGTCGTGGGCGGTTTCGCCGGAAGAATTTATAACTGGGTACCATCCTGCATGATACATATGCGTGCACTATAAAGAGGAGGTACTTTTAATATTAAGGTGTGAGATAAAATAACCTATACAGGTACTACCTAAGGTACTTGTCTGCTACGCACCACATGCAGGTAAATAAGGTAGGTATGTACGGTAGGTACCCTTTTACATGTAGGCAGCGTTTTCCGGCAACGCGGACCCCAAAAAAAAGAATAGTTAGTACGAATATACACTATCCGTACATAGGTTTTATCTCACTTTGTAACCTTTCTAAAAATTTAAGCGCAACGCGCGCGCACGAACCCGCATGTTTAGTCTGCATAAATGGTGACGATAATGTCAAAACTATTCAACCTTAAAATTTCTTAGAGGTCTCTCGGTTTCTAGATCCCTCCCCCCCTTTTCAACTTCTCTCTCGCCCTAAAGGTGCGGGAACGACGGCGTGTACGGATATATCATATGTGTGCATGCTGACTAAGAGGGGCGGTATTCCTACTTGTACCACTTCCAGGTTGCACTTAATAATGTCAAGTAGTTAAGTATCTTGATCAAGGTGGGTATGTCCTAGGAGGAGTGTACATTGTAGTTTGTAGTACCCGGAACATGTCCGCCGAATGCTCCGTGACTTTCCCGGAGGACGGATATGACCGACGTGGTAGCTGCGGGTTTACATGTAACATGTATTTATTTATGTATTGGCAAAGTTATTATTATAGTTAATCATATAACGGTCTTCTAGGCTTCTAGGGGCGATATTCGATAGGCTATAATAAAAATAAATAAAACATACACATTCGTACGGCGCTTTTATTTGTCATACGGAAATTCCTAACAAGCCTCGGCAAGATGAGAAGGGGGCTCCATAATCCGGTATAAAGAGCCAACACTACTATGTAACTAGGTACGTAGAATATCTTGTTGTCTTCTCTCGTATGTAATATCAAGCTATCTAGTCTACCTAGGTAATAAAATGAAAACAGCCACCAGGAAGCTCTTTCCCCCCGCGAGCAGTAGTAACATAGAGAGATAGAAGGCGTCATCGAGCCGCCCGCTTTGTTGAAGAGAAAGGAGCTCGCGGGTTTCCTACCTACGTACTCCCGAACACTCCAATTATAAGTCCCATCTCCATCACACAAAATCTCGATCCGCGAGAGAACTTTTGCTCTCGTTAAAATCATCCATACCTCAATATATACATACGCGAGACAAAGAGAGCAGATACCTACACTGGAGAAGCGTCGGGGATAAGACTCGTCTTCTGCCGCCCATTCCTAGGTACCCATAACACATCTGGAAGAAGATCCCGTATAAGAAGATATGCGTGAGAGCTATGACGTAGCAGCAGCGATATGCTTCGTGTCAAGGGTCAGGTAGGTAGGTAGGTAGGTAGGTAGGTAGGTAGGTAGGTAGGTAGGTACCTAAGTCAAGGAAGGGAGTTCCCGAAGCAACGTACCCGACTCGGACTCACCGAGATCCAGCGCGCAATGATACGTGCGTACATAAGGTAGGTAGGTATTATTAAACCTGACTAAACTACTATACTATGTATAGGTATATGCGTGCATACTCCGTAATACTATATACCATAGGTACGGATCACTTATAACCCGTATTATACATGAAGCACGCTCCACGCAATTCGGACGAGAGAAATCACCTAACAGGTACTCAGATAATCATTCCTAGATCAATTGAAAGGGGTGGTAATTGACATGATTCCCTAATGAAGGTAAATACCTCTTAAGATTCCCAGGTTCCCCTTCTATATACACTATGTAGGTAGTCGTGATAATTGGAGTGCAGATAGCGTAACACCGCGATGTATAATCATCGTACGCCGTCGTAAGAGCCCAGGCGGAGATAGAAAGGGGAATGAGTGAATGCTGGCGAAGGAAACAGGTAAGATGATAACACGGCATATATGTATTCATTATCATACGATCCATATATCATCCGAGGATTATAGTGAGACGAAGCGGGACGACTAGATTATGGAGCTATACATCATCTTCATCTCGTCACAGGGGATATCAACAACGCAGGCGAAGCCAGGAACGAGTATGTGAATAGGTAGTCTAATAAGCTGAGCCGTATATCAGCGTGGTCAATTCAACGAATTCAGTCTATCAATGCGCGGTGTACAATCTGTGTGTCCCAATCCACCATACATCTATCTCTCGCCACATAATCAAACGTTTGTCGTCGTGCCCCATGTAAACAATATCGTGTCATGTCGCTTTGCTTTTGTTGCCCGCCCTAAGACTCGCCCGCGTAGACAAGCCGTAAATAAATAGAGACATTATCATAAATAAGACCTTCGTTTCCTCCCTTAAAGCAAGCAATTGGAACCATGCAGTATAGCAGGGTCTAACGCCGAAAAAAAAGATGATTTGTTTGCACCTGTAGAAATAGCCTCGTGCAGTCCTCTATATGGATATAACTCCGCATTCCCGCCAGAAAGTGAGGTTGACGAGTGAAGAAAAAGGAAAAGGAAAACAGTGATCTCATCGCACATGCATAAATCATCTCTCTCATACATAGGGTTTGTTACTGTTGAAGTCTAGTAACGTTGGAACAGCAGGAAAAGTCACGGCTCTTCAATGCCTGCCGCCGTAATAAACACTACTCGTGATCGAGTAGTACGTGATGATACAAGCCGAACCCGTAAACTTTCGTTATTACCATGATAATGATGGCGCGGCGTAGCAAATATTTCGTTGTGGCATCACCGCGGCTGATACTTCACGACCCACGCTCTTTCGGACTCAATAACTTAAGTGGGACAAACTGTTGCCGGGATATTCTCCGCCGGAAAGAACGTACTGCTCGAAAGGAGAGCAGCTGATGGTCTTTCGCGAGATCCGTACCCATCGGGGGCGAGGAACCTGGTCCCAATCCTCGTTCGTGAGCGGGTAGAAGTTATATGACTCGTGAGAGGATAGGTCACGGTGTTCGCACTCGAAGATGCCCTCAAGATGTAGGCGCTCTAGCTTGGGTAGCTTCGCACGGAGCCCGGTGAAGAGCGATTTGAAGGTTCCCTCGTATAAGTGCACCCCTCCTAGCGACACCTCGAAGGGTTTCGCTAACCCACGACCACCGAGACGCAGCCGAAGAAGGGTGGCGCCATGGCGAGCGAGGAAATATTTGAGGTCGTCCTCCTCGCACGAAACGCCCTCGAGAGTCAGGTCGGTGAGGTGTTTAAACGTGAAGTCGTAGAACAATTCTCGGAGGGAGAGGACAAACTTGGAGTTCTCGCTGGAATAGGGGTGAAATGCGAGTTTTAGTTTACGCAAATTCTTGGCAATCTGCAAAATACGACCAAGTCCGTTAACAGCCCTAAAAGCCGACGCTGGACCTTGCAGCCCCGATGGATCAAGAGTTAGATGGAGGGTTTCCAGGTGGCTAAACGACTGTGCATGCGTATACCAATGCGTACGATGAGCTGACATGCGGAATATCTCGAGCGGAAGTCGATCAATCTTCAAAGAGGTCAGAGGGACTCCGTGGATGGCGAATATGATAGCGTCCAGGTTGCTATATGTCAGGGGCCGATTTAACTTCCTACAGCTTGGATAGTCGAAGACCTCCTTCAGTAAGTCGTTATCAAGAGGGCAATGCGTAAAAGTGATCTCGAGCTCCTTGAAATTCGTAAGAGCAGAGCATGCCTCTCGAAGGTCGTCCGCCTTCAAATGCAACGGACCAACTGATTTGCATCCTCTTTCGATCCTGTCGAACTCCAATCTTGCCGTACCCATAACCTCATCACGATGATCAGGGGGCGTCACAAAGTGTTGAAACCTAAGAATCGGTAAGCAAAATTTGGGCGCCTACGCACAAAGAAACCAAGGAGGAGGAGGAAGAAAAGAGAAGGAGCTGTGCTCGATATAATTGTGTAAAACAGATGACCACTGCAGACTAATTCCCGGACTGGACAAGACAGGGTCTTCTAACGGCAAAAAAGAGATACTTACCACGAAGTGCTCCATGCATCATAATAGGAAAGCTCGCCGAGAAATATGCAAATCGTCTTGATGCTACCCCTCAAACGATCGTGGAGGGCGATAGAATGTAAGCGTTCGATATCATTCCTCCAGCCGACGGCGGTGAACCTAGGGGATAACAGGAATTCGTAACCGACACCTGCCAAAGTCCGGGTGACCTCCCGAAGATTGCGGACCGATTTAGGATCGCAATGAGAGAATATGAGTCTTAGGAGCTCTACCGGTAAAGTATCCATAGAGTGTGAAAGGTATTTGTATGAGATATTAGAGAGGAAGGTCGAAAAAGAAAAAGAGGAAAAAAATCAAGAGAACAGAACAGAACAGTTGATGGGAAATGTCAGACGAGGGCAGGTTTAAAAATAAAAAGAATTGGTATTATCCAAAAACTCCGCCAGTTCGAAGAGTCTGGAAAACCAATAAAACGCCGTAACAGACTGGATTTTAGACGAGATTTCAAAAGAATGAAGATACAAGTCCTCCTACGTGTCCCAGAAGATTTTTCTACTTGGGAATGGCGGTTAGTAAATAAGGGCAACGAGAATTGTCGGTGCTCGTACTCAACGAAATGGCGGAGAGTTATGTTTGGTGCATCTTTCTGCAACAAGCCTTTCCGATTCTAGGACAAAGGGAAAAAAAACCGCACCAACTATCGGTGAGAATAAGACACACATATACAATGTACTAAATTTTCTCTCTTCTGACGGACAACAACATGAACTAAAAAAAAAAAAAAATTTGTCCCCCAAGTGTCTGGTTGTGAATGGGCCTCTCTCTGAACATTCCCTTCAAGGGGCTGAAAAAGATTTCCTAAGTAAAAAAAAATAATAAAAAAAGGTGAGATGGCGGTAAGCAACCCACCCCTGTATGACAGCAATGAGATTTGCTGGGTACGGTGAAGACAAAAACAGTCTGAGAGAAGACTGTGACTCAAGCTTAAGCTATCAGGTTCCAGGCGAGTTCAGGCGAGCTCAGGCTGCTAGGTTCCTGCATTAGGCTTCCGGTGGACACCGTCTATAAATCTTGGCAAACTGTATAATTCCGGAGTCATGATTCGTTTCAATAAATATCCCCCCCCTGGCTGAATTTTAGCGGAGACGATACCGTTGTACTAAGTACAGCTCAGCGGTGGCGTTTTTCTTCAACGGTATAGCTCAAATCCTTGCATTTTATCTGTCAAGGTGAGAGATGATAAAATTGCAAGGAATTTGGAAGCCTCGATGAGTCTTGTCGGTGAGAAGCAAATGAGATCTGACTATCAAGTCTTATAGTTCTTTTTTTTTTGTCTTCTTTTTTTTTTGCCTTTAAAACTTATCCACCAGTGTCTTGAAGTGCAGAAGTCTCTTCAACGGGCGCTCGCTCTCTCGAGAAGAAAATCAAAAATGAATAAATGAATAAATACAACACGACGAACTTCGACTTTTTATAATGTTTTCGGTCAATAGCTCATAGCCTGCCATGTCTGGCCTTGAATATGGCGACTTTGTCATCGTAAAACAGTATCTCACGTAAACGGAGCCGAGCTGCTGACTCTGCCGAGCTATCCTCTTGCAACGAGTTCGTCTCAGACTCAGCATCGTCGGACACGTCGGTGAGATCATCCCCGACATCTGCCGGACTCACGTTGTCATCGTTCACATCATCATCATCGTCTTCTGTCTCTTCGTCAGCCCCGCTACCGTCATCTTCATTGTCATCATCCATATCGATCACCACCGCACCGTTTCCGTGATGACTTCCGCTGGGTCCGACATCAGTAGTACTGCTCGTATTGTCGCTAGGCCGGGTCTCCAATATTTCAAAACACTTGGTCCCTATACCTATGTAGCAAAGCTGAATTTCCGGTCGCAGTGTGATAATATCAACAAGTTGGAGAGCAAGTTCTTTTGGCTCGAAGTTACTATGGTTCAGTATACGAGTGATGTGTAGGGAGCGAAGCTGGGGTATGTTTGGGAGCCGCTGAAGGAAAGTATGCTATACGTATAATCTTGTCAGTTTTTACGATCCACGATATCGTACTACTTGATCCGGAACGATGGTTTCGCTTACCCAGTCTTGGGAATCAATTGCTACCGCGAGCTCTCTCAAATTTGGCATTCGCCCGCTAGTAATGTAGGTTATCATTTCATTACTGAGTGTCCAGCTGGTCCAGCGACGGCCTTCTTCCAACCCATCCGAACTATCGAGAAGGAGCTTCCTGAGGCTCAACCGATGTCGTTTTATCGCGCCTTTGAAGACATGATCGAGCTTTACAGCCGGTACCGTGCGTCGCCGATCTTGTAGGAAAAGGACTTCAAGACTGTTCGGTGCAAGAGTTTCTTTGATGAAGCTAATGAGAACGTTGGAAGTAACATTGGTATGTATGTGTTTCAGGGCCAAGTGATACTGAGTTGGAGTGCCATCTGGCGAGCCATGAGTTGGATGTGTAGGATGAAATTGTCTTTTCAAAGCCCTCCACAGATGATCGACGAATACGCAATCTAGGAGTGTGAGATTTCTCAGAACGCTCCAGTCGATGGCTTTCGTGCAAACCTGCAAGGACAGTGGCACCCATTCAAGCTCCAGGGTTTCTAGCCGCAGTTTCCCATCGAGACGCTTTCTCCCTGTAGATGAATCAGTGCGGTTCGGGTGCGATGTCGTCGGGGCCTCGAATTGCTGCCCGTTCTGTGAATGTGCTTGGTTAGACGTGGCAATGTCTGCATGCGTGGGCTGCGGGAAAGCATCGTCTGAGTTAGAACCAAACTCCTCAACTCCATCAAATTGTAGCGCAGAGCTCTGTTCTAGGGCATCATCAACGGTTGGTTTCTCACGGGGTTTCGCAACAGATTTTCGTCGTATATCATAAATCCTACCAACAAGTACTCCTAGAACACCCCCAAGCCTCCGGTCACCAATCTGGCTCTCGCCGGGCCAGCGAGCATCATGATCAATTTGTTGCAGAGTGTGACTGTCCCAAGGCTGTGCAAAATCAGCTAAACGTGCCTTTTGCGAAATACCAACCCGTAGTTCTCGGAGGGTAGATTTTGAGCGCTCAATGAGCACCGACATCTCATCTAGGTAGGCAAGCTCATCAATGTCCAGGACCGTCAAGCCTTTCAAGGGTGGCAGAACACTAAAGGTCGGATACTCGACATGATTCTCGGAGTATTTGATTGGCTGTGGAATAGCTAGATAAAAATCGGTAGGTAGAACATAGCCGACGGGTGTCACGGGACTTCCGACGGGAGGAGGACCCTGGTTCGGACTCGAAATCGACGATGAGGCATCTGGGTTTTCAGAGTTGTCATGCCAACGGACCCAGACTCTCTCGAGCTTGGATTCCCCTTCGGGATAATGATCCTGGAGGGAAGCGAGGGCCATGAAAACCTCGGATAGAACTCCCGTGGGCATATCCCACACGAACGTCTCTAGATTTATCATCTTGCCAATAGCTATAGCAACCAACGTCCCGAGCATCTTTCCGCTCTCCTTAGTAACCATATACTCGGATGTCCAGTCCTTCGGTCCGTTTCCGAGAGAAAACTTGCGCGTATATCTCGCATATTGGTTGTTGACAAGCCTTCCGGAGGGTTCCAACTGCGCCTGACTGCTTCCTCTTAACCATCTCGTCCTCTGGGCGAACTTACTACCTAGACATAAGGTAGCCAATCCATACGTCAGCGCATCGACATTCTTGCTGTCGGATGAGGGAGCCATATCATCCGGCCAAACTATGTCGAATCGGGTGTAAATGTGAGGTATCGTAAGATAATAGAGCGTAGAATTTGTCAGAGCTAACGAGGTTAAGTGGTTCGTGTGAGTTACCTGATGATTAGGAGTCAGTAAGACGAGTATGGAGCTGTTGAGCAGGTATCGCCGACTTGCCTCCTTGACAATAAGTCGCAATATATCAACTGGAAGATCAAGAAGCTGAAGCGGCCTAGGCTTAGCCTTGATAGCCTCCCATTCGCGCCCCTTGCCTCTTAGAAGCTTGGATAAACTCGGAACAGACGGCTCGCGCACAGGAATTTCAGATGAAGATTCCAGCTGCTGCTGACCAGCCGCAGTCTCATGCCTAGCTTGAAAATGCGGAGCGAGCAGCTCCTTTGAGCTTGAATGATTCGGATCTGCGCTATTGGCCATGTTGATGCTCTCGCGTAAGTGATCGCTCTGATTTCCAATGTGATATTTCCTGATGCTAAGGAGGACCTAAAGCATCGGATCGCATGCTGTCGAGTACGTATACTCGGCAATAAGAATGAGAGCGGTCGACGATCGATGATTGAGACTGAGGTTGAGATTGAGATTGAGATTGATATTTTAGGAGGGGAGGGAAATGATAAAAATAAAGAGGAGTTACAAAGACAATTTTTTATTGCGTCGCGTAGAACCAATGACCGTAAACAGCTTCAGATTCCGATTCAGCTTCAGCTCCCCGACTTCCAACTAACCCGATCGATAATATTTTGTGTCCAGCGATATGAAGTTCAAAGGGAAATCTACGTTACTTAAGTCTTAAGTGTATATCTGCCTACAGCTTAAGAAGGCGAATGTAAGAAATGCGGCGAAGGTTCTCTCTAATGGTAGATGAATCTGAGGCGTCGCTTTAGTTGTTGGGTCGCAAGGTGAAGATTGAGAAAGTGGAAGATTGAAAAGGTTTAGAACATTAGTTAATAGATGCGATGCGTCTCATTAGTCAGATCATTGAAGGTGAGATAGATTCATATGTAGAAGTAGCGTTTGAGGTCCGAGGTTCCTTACCTACATACATGTATGTACATAACATGAAGGAAGTAAGGTTGAAAGTTGACGCCTTTGCTTTCTACGTACCTCCAGGGCTCTATACATGCTGACATGATGCATGTGTGTAGCGAACATTGGAGTAAATACTAGGTGTAGGTAGTAACTAACCTACTGAAGATGGGGGAAGCACGGCCACATGGCCCGTAGAATATAAGGTTAGCACCTAACTTAAACGGAGTCTACGAATGACAGAGGTACCGGGTAGCTAAAGTTCTCGTTATCTAATCTCACCTCATTCCTACATATCATGTAAGTACCTACACATATTTAGGTATATACATAGGTACTGCATACTAAGACTAAGTGGTACAGTAACTAACCTTCGATGCGCGTGTAAGTGATATACCTAGAGACATCTACCGACTTGGAAGACTGAACACGCGCATGGTATAAAGTGTACCTAGATCTGATACGGCGGTTTAAGAGTTGACTCATAGTCACCGCTTCGTTTAGGTAGATGTTGATTTGTCTTGGTCTATTACATCTATGGAATAGTAAAACTTTCTATTGATGTCTTATCCCTAGTGATTCTGTAATACCTACATCAGTAACGCTAAGAGGACGAGAGATTCTTGTATATAGCTTTTAAAATATCGAGCTACCTGCAAGATATATGCACCCTTCTAGAACTATAACGTATGCAGGATATATAAGTTTATATACATCTGTACCTGTTTCTTTGATATTTCGAGTACATGTACGAATATAAAACGAAAATCTGACGTCGCACTGATTAGGCATATGTACATATGTACCTACATACATCATACATACATCTCACGGCCCTTTTATTTGATAAGGTCCTAGTCGGCATAAGGGAACTGGAGTTAACAGCCTGAGCCCCTCCAAAGCCCCGCCTTCTTGTATGTATACCCTACCTAATGTATACCCTACCATATGTAAGTACCTATCTTTGGTACGGAGTACATACTTTATCCTTCGATGTTAGGGCCAGGTAGGTACCGGTATTTACAGGTATTTACAACAAAGCATCCTCTTTTTCCTCTCCTTATTACTTACTCCCGTTCTTCCCAGCCACTTTATTCATTTTACACGCCCTCCCACGTACGACCTCAGTCTTCAGTCTATTGAGTCACTATCAGCGATTTTAGCTCATCGCAAATGACTTTATATTAAATCGTCGTGCTGGACTGATAACAAACCATATTTTAAACATCTTCGATTATAGAAAGGAGTCATTTTCCTGCCCCGCTCAACCCATTTCCTGATTCCGATTTACTACCCTGATTCCTCTCATCGCGCCGTTTGTCTTGTGGCTAAATCGGCCAGCTTCTTGCGCCTTTGTCAAGTCCATCTATCTACCTATGAACAAGATATTACTTTGATGAGTGCGTAACAATACACCTGCCTTATGAACTTGCTTGTAAGTTACAACATCTCGCCTAAACTCTTACCTAACCGGCTACCGTTCTTCTAAGTTGTCCTCTAGTTCTCACTAACTTTATGACGCCCTAGATTACGACTAGATAGATAAGAAGCAGCTATATACTGTCGCATACCGACCAAACCCCTACGGTGCTCGTCGCATAAATATTGAGACACTCCTTTTGCATTGCAGAGCATGGCTGGCTTCGTACAAGACCTGTGGGAGTCCATCTTCACCCCGGGGACGACTCCGACTCTCTTAGTCGCTACCAATGCCACTTTTGCCTGCTTACAGCTCGTCCTTCTTATACTGCTACTCGCCACGTATAGCATCCATTTCATAATACTCTCAGTCTTGTGTAGCGGGCTTTGGTGGGCTATCAACTGGTTCGCGGCCGAGTTGAAGGTCGCGCAGGCAAAGGAGGCCAGGGAAAAGGCGCGTTCCGAGCGAGCTGCTATTCGATCCTCCGACGACAGTGAAACTGAAGTAGAGACCCCTTTCATCGCGAAAGGAAGGCCTACCACTTCGGCAAGAAAGGATATAGAGATCACGGAACAAACAGGAAGCCTAAAACTCCGAGCAGAACCTTCATCGGGAGTAAAATCAAGCGCCAGTACAGAAGATGAATGGGAGAAAGTATCCGAGAACGAAAAGGAGAAGGACAAATGAGTTAACAGAGATCGACGCTAACGATCAACGATGATTACCTGCGATCACCTATCATATAAATGAGGGTTTGGGGCAGCATTTACATGAGCGTTGTAGCAGGGTTCATGGTAGAGAGCTCTGTATTCCAGAGTATTTGAAGATGGGTGTCCAGAATCATTTATCGTCATAGTTCCCCTCTATCCATCTATGCTGGGGTTGAGATATGGAGATGTAGGGTTGATAGAGAAATAATATACGTTGAATACCTATACTTGACAGCTCTAGTATATTAGGAGTAGTCATCTAGGATTCGAATATTAAGAACTGGGTACGAAGTAAATTGGGCGGTAATGATGAAATTGCAATAAGACGTGAAGATATCATTAGGTAAAGAGTACTTGCACATGTCAACTATATGTAAGTATCAAGAAGAGTCTTTGTTATGTAATTAGTGCCGTTGGGTTACGGTTGGTAGGAGATAACAGAGCGATAAGCGAGAAACCAATAGTGCTTATAGGAATCACCTACCTACGGAGTACTGTGTAGGTAGGTACTCTCTTATAACCCTGTCTCAACTAAGTGTAGGGGTACAGCAGATGTCCACTATAACTACCTGTGTATCAAGTACGAGAACAAACTTTGAATTAGACTGTCATGTCATGTGACCTTCACGCAACTGGTACCTTAATCTACAAAGAGCAACACGCTTTTTATTTTCACAACTTCGCCTTGCAACCAAAGCTCCCTACTAGTAACTATAAACGCGACTGACCTCGAAGCTCCATATTCCACTGCATACCACTTCACACCGAAACCCTGCGAAACAGATATTTCTTCTTCTGCTTTAAAAAAGAAAATCAAAAAAGAGGATCACATCTCTCAACAAGATGAAGCTCGTCAGGTGAGTTCTAAATGGTTTTTTTATTCTTGTTTTATTTTGTCTTTCACCTTGATTCAGCGCATCAAATACGTGCCAACCAAATGATGAGTTTCTAAAGTTCCATCAACGTCCCCTGGTGTTAACATTGGTTGTCTTCCAGATTCTTAATGAAATGTGTTAATGAGACCGTCACGGTTGAATTGAAAAATGGTACGTTCAATCCTTCATTCATTAGTTTGACATCATCTCGTCTTCTCTGTGCCATAGCTACTAACCAACGCTCCCTCTTCAGGAACGATCGTGCATGGTACCATCACATCGGTCTCACCCTTAATGAATACGGCATTGCGAACGGTGAAGATGACTTCACGTAGTCAAGACCCCATATCCTTAGATACTATGAACATTCGCGGCTCCACAATCCGATACATCATCCTTCCTGACTCACTTCCTTTGGACGCCCTCCTAATCGATGATTCGGTGAAGCCTAAGAATAAGGCACGTAAGGAAGTCGCGGACAGAGGTGGTCGTGGTGGTGCACGTGGTAGAGGCCGAGGCCGAGGCCGTGGACGTGGACGTGGCAGGCCGTAAGAGAAGTGTTTAAGTCTCAGGATTTCTCTATTTCTGTATTATCATACTACGACAGATTATAGGGCACCTGTCAAAAAGATGTGGGAAGTCATTCTGCCGCCTAGATGGTACGAGAAGTTCGAGCATAGAATGGTAGGGCATTACTTTGACGGCGTTGAGGGAAGGGGGAAGGGGGGAGGGGCTAATGAAAAACCATGAAATAATGGCAAAAGCTGGTATGGCTCCTTGCATTACTACTTGAATATTTGCTCGCATGTGGAGCTGAAGGCTCACGATACCAATAAAGTCACATTGACAAAGCCCTACGTGCTCACCTACTCTCTATCCAGATCCTGATGATCTGCAACCTCTCCCACCCAGCCTTTTTCCCACTAGATCCCACTGTCACGACGTTCCAAGCCTCTCCCAGGTCCCGAACCCTCTCCTTAACCTCCTCCGGCTTGTTTTGCGCGCAGAGTAGGATGTATGCGCAGCCCTTACTTGAGAGCACCCGAGGCAGGCTGTCGATCAGCCTGTCTGTCGTCTCCATCCCATCTTTCCCTCCCGCGTACGAAAGCGAGAGCAGGTATGAGTCGTCGTCAAACGTCGGCGCTGCGTCCAAGCGTGGCTGGCCCGACCATCCCGGCTGCCTCGGCAACTCAGGCGTCGGGACATACGGCGGGTTAAAGATCAAGACGTCGACCAGCCGGTCCCTCATCGGCGCCGTGAGGTCGCCCTGGAAAGCCCCGAGGAACCGGCCGTGCGTCGAGGGATTTGCTGCCGCGGCCTTGTCCACGGTCTGGCTCGTCGCCTCGCACGCGTGCCCGTTCACGTCGACGGCCGCCGTCAGCACGTTGCGGGATCCGAAGAGGAGCTGCGCGTGGGCGTGGGCGAAGGCGATGACTACCCCCGAGCCCGGTCCCACCTCCACCACCAGCGGCACGTGGCCGTCTCCGAAGCGGTCCCGGAGGAATGCCGTCTCGGCGGCGGACGAGAGCGTGTCCAGCAATAGGAAGGAGTCTTCCGCCGGCTCGTATATCCTCTCGAAGGCCACGTGCGATGTATCGGGCGTTGGGAGCATAGCTACGCCACAGAAATGGTTTGTGATTTCTTATGTCAAGACGATAGATACTAAGTTTTAAGTTATGGGAAAAATGTTTTTTTTAAAAAAAAAAGGAAGCAGACTACTTTTTTTTAAAAAAAAAACCGTCACTTCAAGCACGTGATGTTCCCGTTTCCTATGTTCCCCGTGTGTATTATATAGGATGGCAAGCGATGAGTATATTAATCCGCGTCAAGTATCCGTACGATCCTCAACCCCCCGCTACCCTTTTATGATACACCTTGCATGGCTGTCATCGCCGAACACTCGCTCTCAGTATTGGTTATCCCCCTTTTTTAACAGATAAGCTCTTTAGTGACGCCTTTTATGTGAGCAGTACACTTGACATCATCGTCCAAGCTGATTTTTCCCTCACATTTGGTAGCATCGATCCGAGCAGGGCCTTGACATGGTGCCAAGCTGCCCTATCGTCTACAAAGCAGTTCAATTAGGTATATCCCACACACGTGTGTGTTTCCAAGACTTACTTACCCCCACCCCCCCTTCCCCTCCCCTTCAAGTCTCCATCCAACACACATACGCACACACAGGTCACATACCCTCGCCAGTCCTAGCCAGGGATAGGTCGGCGGTCACATGACGGCGCACTCGAGGCCGGGGTCGAACCTGCTCGGGCCGAAGCCCCAGCGCCAGCGGTCGCGGATGTCGACGATCATGCGGACGCGGCGCCTGTCGTAGCGGCCGGGCGCGAGGCAGGCGGGGCACGGGGCGGCGACGTCGACGACGCGCGTCGACCTGCGCGCCGCCCCGCTCACGAACACATCGCACGTGTCGAACCCCTGTCCCGGCCAGCACGGCGCCTGGATCTGCAGCCAGTGGTGCGCGCACCCGAGGCTGCGGTAGTCTGTCGTTGCGCCCAGCGGGGGGTTGGTTAGTAAGTGTTCTTACAGAATAGGAGGGGGGCGAAGGGGTAGATGATATAAAGGAGGTGGTAGGTAGGGTAGGGTAAGGTAAGGTGTATACGTACGCACTGTCCGACACATCTCGTGCGTTCTCTTGCTCCCCGAGCCTAGTTTTCTTGGTCGGTCGGTCGTAGATAAAGAAGTCAGATAGGATCTGTCGATAGGACGGTATTAATAGTGTATCTGGTTTGAGGGTTGCTTTGAGGTGTTTGAGCGAGGTCCGGCAAGAGGATAGACATGGGTTATATAGGTATCCATACCACATCCACTTGATATACACATGTACATAGATGAATGACGATGATGTATGTATGTATGTAGGAGTATGAATGGGAAGGGTACAGCTGCGAGACAGCTCAAGGTAGGTACACAGGTACAGGACAGCGTGCTTTCCCTGCGTACTTGGACTCGTGGCATAAATCAGAACTTTGAATGGTTCTGTAACAGACGGATATGTATATGTGTATGTAACAATTTATGTACAAGTACAGGTAAAATATGTACAGGTAAACACAGATAGTACCGGTGGCAGGTGCGAGCAACAGGTGTACTTGATTCCTGACGCAAACATTGATGCACAGTTCAAATAAACATGAACAGGTATACTTACATGTATGTATCTGTCTATATACCCCTATCAGGTACATCGGCATATTCATAATGATTCATCTATCGAGTCCCTATTCCAGTGTCCTGTCGTCGTCAGTAGGTACATAAACGTGTAACTCATGATGAGCAAGCAAGTAGTATGTGGTGAGTTCAAGAAGATGATGACTTGGACTATGTTATGAGTCTCGCCCATTCCCATTCCTATTCCCATTATATTAAAACCAAGCACCTAGTCTTGTCTATCAAATATGAAGCATAACTTGTGTTCGATGGAATACCTTGAATCACCCTTTCCATAAATAAAATCGCATATCCAAGTTGCGAGAGGGCTTCAAGTCTTAATCAGATTATTACAATAGCCATACTAATTTACCTCCTTTACTTTGGAACTAACTCATGTACAAGTATTCCCAGTATCGTTGCACAGCCCCTTTAACATCTCCTCAATCCTCGTGCTACTGCGCTCCAACGCGCCTAGACGGCTTGATAATTCCTCGATCTCGGCCGATTCGCTCATGATCGTCCGTAATTGTTCCGTCAGCACCCCGTACGGTGCTATGGAATCTCTACGGCTTGGGGTTTTGGCTGGCGGTGGTTGACTTGTCTCACTGTCCTGCTTCTTCTTATTCAGTTCTAGCAACGTCGAACTCTGCTGCCGCGCAAATTGCCTTCGGATCATATGACGTGTCAGCTCGTCGTCGACCGTTATATCGTTCTCGACCGAATCTGGAGGAGGCATATCGAACACCGTCTGGATGTCTCCGTGGCTTGTTATTCTCCATTTCTCCCAGAACCAGCTTCGGCTGCGGCGTTTCTTTGGCAGCTGCTCCGTAGGATATCCTGCTAGGTCTGTGTCTGACCATAAAAGCCGTCTCTCGACGGCGGCGATGAAGAGTAACATTGGCAAGTTGATCGCTCTAACGGTTGCTACGTGAATCTTGTGAAACCAACGGGGGCTAACCAGGAATCTCATGGGAACCAATACGAATAGGGCAATGACATTAAAAGGAGGTTGGTAGGCGAATATCGCGTCGCTCTTCACGCCCTCGAGTGTCATTACAGCTTTCCGAAATTGAATCTCGGCGGTAGCGTTGCTAACAATGGTGCTGAAAGTATTCGACAACATCGAGACCAGTATCGTCAAGAATAGTGTATTTCCCAAAAACGTGAATGTGATCATCAGGATTGGCCCTAGGAGCCAATGAAATTCGGTCTGTGGAACACGGTATTAGATGAGACAGTATGTTAACAACATCTCGTCTTACTTACAGAACGTGTAATTCCACTACCGTCTAACCCAAACCAGATCCAGAGCATCCATTTACTAATGTTTCTACGGATCATCAAAGATTAGTCTAAGAAGACGTCGTGCTGTTGAGATACTTACACAATATTATGACGCCCTTCAGCGAGCCAGACCATCGAGAGTAAGAATCCACAGAAACACCTAACCGTCGTTAGTCTCGAAAACTTCGTTGGGCAGTCTCTACTAACGCTCTCGAAAATACTTACCAGGCTGCTAAAAGGGTGAGTAGGGTGAAATCCGCCATCATTGATCGCAATGACAAGAAAACTAAGTTGTCAGATAATAAGTTGAATGCTAATCGGGGCACGAGAACCGGTGCTCCCATTGCAAGGACGTCGAGAGCCTGTTGGGCCGGTTCGGACTGGTCACTTTTCCAACCATAGATTCGCAGAATCAAGTACGCCCAGTACACAATCGCAAACATGACGTCTAGAAACGACCAAAGATTCTGTGTGTACACATTCCTATTATTCTTATGAGCGACGAATTCAGGAGATAATAAAGAGAAAACAAGAGCAGACTTACCATCCATGGGCAAGAATTGTTGCAAACTGATCCAAAACCCAACCGAATGCATATACTGAGAAGGCAATCTCCGATATACTGAGATATTCCGGGTTGCGCTCGAGCATGAATAAGAGATACAGAGTAAGTAGGATAATAAATTGGATGATTTCCAATATATTTCTTGTGCGAGGTACCACTAGGCGATATTGGTTAAGCAAGGGTGCTTCGTGTGGTTCATACAGTGAGATCGGCCTCTGTTTGTATCTATCCGGTATCATGTCCAGCTGTTGACGTTAGTATTCGCATAAGTGTTGTTAAACAGTCGTTGCTATAATTATTTTATATGAAGGAGGATAGCTAAGTATGCAACGGAAGACACTATCACGTACTATCATCATATTAGCTCAAATATGCTCGAGTATAAAGTTAAGAAGAAGAAATCAAGAGTAATAGTATTATAAAATTTGCTTTGCACATACCAAAGGTTGAAGGTGTGTAAATGACCTGACCAATGTAGATTGCATTGACACTGATTCATGTGAGCTTCATCGTGACTAGTCATATGGTATAGCTTTGACTAACACTTTTTGGCAGTGTGTAGAACTGAGAAAATATTTACTGCTAGTCAGTATAGCCACTTCGAGGGCCGGTAGAGTTCTATTTTGGCTCCATGTTGGACCGAGAAAAGCTTCTTGACGAACTTCTTCGGGGGCGTTCTGGAATGGACCAAATCCAGCAACCAAGATATTGGCCAAAAGAAGAAGCCCTTCGGATCCTGGGTTGTCGTCACCAAAACGTCTCAGAATGCGAGTTGCTACTAATTCACAGAGCGTTGCCCTTGTGAAATGAACATTCTGTCTGTTGGTCATATGTTCCTGTTCGTGAAGAAAATGAGACCGGTTCACAAGCAAGCAGTAGACTGGGTTATAATTAGCTACATCTCGCTCTTATTCTTAATTTACGGACATTAAAGAAAATAATATTAGGCCGGAGAAATCCACGACGATTGAACATACCGATAGATATGTCATTTTTCTCGTATAGTTTGTCGACCAGTGGTCTCACGACTGATATGTTGAGTCGGAGATCTGTTAGTTGGTCAAGCGTCAGGTAGTCTTCAACTATGCTGATGACGTCTCTTCGTATTCTATGAATGTTGGTATACACAGGTAGGTGAATATGAGGATTTGTATTGCAACCCAAGAGCGGTTCTTGTTCTGGAGAGCTGCCGAAGATGCTGCGATTTAGAAGAGGTTGCTGCTCTGCCTCGCGTGGTCGGATTGTCCGTCGGCGAGGATTCGGCATAGTGACGACTTGAAAATCGACATCTGAAGGAGGACCTCAAAATGGCACTCAGCTTGTCGGGCTGTAATATAAGGAAATATTTCGGCGACCTACACCAATGAGGACACAAACAAGGTAATAATGTAGCACTTGGCCTCTTATCCAATAGTTACAATGCGTGATCGGGTAAGGAAGAAGCCTAGCTTCCTATGATATATCTCATGATACTTGGGCGATGGCTTGTGGAGAATTGATGGTGTCGTCGCGCGATTTGAATTGTTTGGAATTGAGATACATGTAGATCATAAATATCATAAAATGTCTCTGATTTGCGAGAAAATCATGTAAAACATGAGGTACCTACATAATACAACTCAGGTGTTTATGAAATGATATTTACGCCTAAATCTCCCTTACTAGTTTATGAAGAAGAATAAAATCGTTAGCTTAATATTGAAGCAAACGGGAATCGGGTTATACTTTTTATTTTTTTTACCTTTAAGGTTGTTTGTCGCATTTTAACCTGCTCCTTCTCACATGCTGATATATATTAAGTAGAGGTAGGTACGGAGTAGGGTAGTACCAACATTTATGGTTGTACTTTTACTTATGTGCAGCAGAGTTGCATCAATACATGTATGTACTGACGTCGACGGGGGTTTCTGGGGCTCTGTTTCACCTACATACTGACTTAGCACATCATCTAGGCGTCGGACAGGGGTAAGGCGACAAGCCCATGAGATAAGATAAGCAAGGCTGGGATCTTGTCCCCATCCTAGCACGAATAACATTACATTATACCTCTTCATGTACGGAGTACCTACATATGTAGTATTAATACCTACATGTATTAATTGTACTCAGCTACATGCACTTACACACTACGTACGTGATGTATTATTTAGTACGTTGCACCGCCAAATCGTCCATCATTGATCATCAACAACCTCAGAAGTGTTTATATTCAGGACAACTATAATAATGGTATGGCCTTTCACTTCTGCCTCCGGGAAAGATGGTGATGGTAATTCTTCGAGGCGACCGATATCATGGCCCGAAAGTCTGAATGGAACCGATTGGGAGCATTACAAAGATCCGAGGAACTGGGTCCCGACTTTGCTCGCCACGACGACCGTTGTTGCGTCCTTGCAAATCTATCGTTCATATCTGCGCCGTATCCCTCGAGCCACCCACATTCAACCGAACTTTTACAGGAAGAGAAAATTATTCGGTCAGGTCACCAGTGTCGGGGACGGAGATAACTTCCATTTATATCATACTCCAGGCGGCCGCTTAGCTGGATGGGGCTGGCTACGAACTGTCCCGACAAAGAAGACAGAGTTGAGGAATAAGACGGTAGGATGATACTAGTTTCATCGGATCTTCTCATATAGCTAAATCTAAGTTCTTTAGATTCCCATACGCATCGCCGGCATCGACGCACCAGAAGGCGCACACTTCGGACGACCCGGCCAACCATTCGCGACAGATGCCTTGACTTGGCTATCCGACTACTTATTAGGCCGACGAGTGCTGGCAAAGATATACAAGCGCGATCAGTATGATCGTGTCGTGGCTACGGTATATGTTAGGAAGTTTTTCATCCGCCGAGACGTTGGCTTAGAAATGTTAAAGAGAGGTTTGGCTACGACGTACGAGGCTAAAACCGGTGCCGAGTTCGGTGGCCTGGAGGAAAAATATAAGGCTGCGGAGATTATTGCGAAGGCTAAAAAAAGGGGGATATGGGCTGCCAAACCGCGCTTCTTCGAGAGTCCTCGTGATTATAAGAGTCGAATGAACCTGGAAGAATCGCAACCTAATAAACCTAAACCTAGCCCTAAATCTAAGCCATAGTATATTTGATCCACGCTTTATCTATCATCGTCTGATACCTGTCTTTGCAAATGATGACTGTCTAGTGCACGAACTCGAGAGTTAAGTCAGTTTTATCCGACTTCACATCCTAATTTATTTACGTACAATGATGCAGTTGTAAGGGAACTACCAGCACTCGATTAGCTTCAATATATATATATAACATTGAAGTTAGTCCTGTGTATTTGTGCATAGTGATAGCAACCATATATGGCATGACCTAGCTATACTAAATACATAGCAACGAGGCTTACTTAGCTATAAGTACGATCTATAGATTCACTTACATCGTATGTCCGTATACGGAGCAATTAGTCGACAAATGGGAAATATACTACACATATATATATAAGTTTATAGATGGATCAGACTTAGCTAGGTATATAAGAATAACATAGGATAAACCAACAATCTTTAACCTGGTTCGCGGGTCCTGTGGCTGACAATCACGGCGGTGTTCTCTAAGGAATGCATGATCATATGTAATGCATCTCAAATCTTGCATCTTCAATGAAACGTTCGGGTCTTGGGGGCTTCGATGTTCCCCGTTCCTTGACGTTATGATATTGCAGTCTTTCTTATTATAGGGCTGTCGATGTTGTGGCGTTGGTGAAATATACGATCCTATTAATTAGAAGGAACTGCTATGTTCGTACGCCTCAAGCTACCAGACGTACCTACTAACATAATCGATGTTCTACATATAGTTACAGCATCATACCTGTACTAATGGACGTGATGTTTTAATGTAAAGGTTACATCATACGCATCCATCTACATCCAACCAAATATATATACCTGTATGTTCACATCTAGGTAACAATACACGCACATCTTATATCGTGTAATTAATGGTGTACGAAGTAACTAACTAACTTAACTTCAATTTATGGAAATGTACCTCTTAGATGTTGAACGTCACAGTCGTACCCCGGCCTACGCATAAAAGGTAGGTACCCTTTTTGTACTATGTTATGTACCTATTTGATGTTGAGACTGGACTACAGTTACAGAATTGAAATATGAGATTGGCGGCTTCCCTCAGGAGCAACCCCTGTATATAAGCCCCTTACGGGTACATGTCGGATAGAGTGTTGCGCGTACCTACCTACGTACATGTAGGACCTACATGTAGTGGGTAGGTACATACACATTACAGAAATCGCGCTACTGCAGGTGTAAATCTTAGACCCTCCCAAGCCTCCTCCCTTCCACTCTCTCTTTTGTTCTTTTGCTCCAACTTTTTTCAATGTCGCACGCTGGCCGTTTTTCTCACCGTTCAACTAAAAGGTAGAAAACATCGAGAGTATTGTCATTCCTTCTCCCCCTACCTCATCGAATCTCCCCCGGACAACGTACAAAAAAAAAGTGTGCGACAATCTCGTTGTACAACTTTGTGCCCGTACGGCATTGTCATTCATTTAGTATTTCTCATTTCCAGTCGTTCGTTCCATCTTCCTAACGATCCAATCATCAACTATTCCCAAGCCCCTGATCCGAGGACAGCATTATTCGGCAGGCCACGTCTCTTACAATAACAACAACAACAACAATATCTGGGACACCTAAGGGACATCAAATACAATTGCATCGTCACCATCATTCATTTTACGTTCGCTCATTTTTTAGCTCAACGAGCATTTAATCCGACCTTTCCACGTTTCTCGTTTCCGAACAATCGCCAAACACGCTCTCGAGAGTAACTCGTCTGGCAAATTGCGCTACATAATAGTAGACTAGTACGTCCCTGTCGTTTGATTACATACCTGTACCATACCTTCGAGGTACATCGGTACGTAATCAAAGAAAATCAAGTCAAACGAGCCACCTGAGCTCAGGGTATCCGGGATCTTGCGTTGCGCAGGGATAGGAAAGCCTCATTTCTGTTCCCCTCGCAACTGTACAGTTGGCAACACACCATTACTCCTGAGAGTGATATTGTCGGTGGACTGTCACATTGTGCGTGCATACCTGAAGTATTGCTTCAAAACCGGTTAGTGATACTAAACTTCCCCTTTCATTCTTATGATCTATGATTCTTCCCATGAATGTATAGCAAATTCATGTTTATGTGCTACATAACATCTTTTGCCTATACATTTCTTATGGATCACTAGTTCCGACATTGAAAGTTATATCTTAATAATTGGTCTTGTCCCTGCTTGGTTTCAATTTTTCGGAATCGTTTTGCTACACCCCGGCTTGTTTGGGTAAAAATTGCCGGAAATCATTGAAGATTTATGAGTGAATGAACTAATCAGGTACTAGCACAGGCACAACTGATATCACCCCACATTGCTTAACAAGGTACCTTCCTGCCTGAAGGTCGGTACAGTACCTAGTGACAACACACTCTGCGCACTCGGGTACTGCTGCACAGCCCATTCCAATTTCGATTATCGCTTTAAACAAGAAGTTAACCAGAAACCGTCGACTTCTCTAAAAAGTCTTCGAGCTCGAGGAAACAACGGAATCGACCCGACTTCGAGTATAATAACAACGAACGACAATTTGATATACGATCCGAATTGATACCACGCGCTGCCTCAAGGTTTCCTTGATGAGTCCACTCATTTAGTATTTTTTTTCTCTTTCGCGGCCTCAACGCCGAATTCGCATGAACCGGGTTTCCACTTCACACGCCGCGATCCTGTTCAATTTATAACTATCTGTTAGTCTCTAACACCATCGCCGTCTGCGCGCGTCATAATATTTTCGTCGAGGTTATGGACTTTGTCGAGAAATAAACCCGCTTGCGCCGTGTTGGAAGACTGGATTTCTTTTCCGCCATAGGCATAACTTTGAATCGGGTATCCCTTAGATCGGAGCGCGTTAAGTTTGTGTTAGTCGGCTGTCAAAACAGCCATGAGGGTATCGTTCGGCCAGAGCTGTGCTCCGCGCAGCCCCTTTTCGACGTCTCCATGGCTGCTTACTCTCACCTTACATGCATCGCTCTCTAGAGCGATTTCATTCAACTCGATACCCGGCGCAAATCTCGACACGAGTCAGCTAGGAAGAGTCGGGTTTGCTGGCGATTTCAGCGGCATATCTCTTTACCAGTATGAAGGACAAACAGAGCAACCTTTTATTTCCAACGGATCTGAACAGCTTTTGACACGCCTTCCTAACGGGCTATTTCTCAGTCTCCTAGAAGCAGATGCATCTATTCAAACGACGTGCATGTTTCAGGGGCAGGTTATCCTAGGCGGTAACTTTACGAGTCTAGGTGGTGTACAGTCGCCCGCTATCGCGTCTTTCGATCCCAATACTTCGAAGATCACCCCTCTAGCTAATCTCTCAGGTCAAGTTAACAGCTTGCTGTGTGATGACGCTGCCGGCAAAGTTTATGTCGGGGGTAGTTTCAGGGCGGCGGACTCGACGAATGCGATAACGTGGCTCTCATCGAAAAGCTGGGCAAGTCTGCCTTTTGCCGGCTTTAATGGACCGGTCAACTCGATAACGAAAGCGCCTACTGGCCATATTATCTTTGGGGGAAGCTTTACTGGTCTAGGAAACACGAGCACACCAAGTACGCCTGATGGTCAGGTAATAAATCTTTCCACCGCAACGATTGAAGCCGATCAGAGCACTGCCGCAGCTGGCTTCAGCGACCCAAAGAATATCGTCTGCAAAACTGAAGGAGTCGATAGTGCTGGTGACACTTGGCTTTTGCAAGACAATACTGCAGGAGCATGGAGAGCTTCGTTCGACTTCGGATTTGAACCCACCAAGCTTCGACTCTGGAATACTCACCAAGATGGCAGGGGGACTCGAACATGGAGGTTTACTGCGCAGCCAATTAATGGAATCATGAATTTCACTTATATCGACCCGGTTACTAAGCAGAACGCTACGTGCACTAGCGAGTGTCCTCTTAGCAACGACCCGTCGATCAAATATCAGGATTTTCACTTTGTAAACATAATTGGGATGAATGGTTTTAGAATTGATGTGTCTGCTTGGTACGGGGACGGCGGTGGACTTTCTGGCATCGAATTATTCCAGGACGATATATTCACCTTTGCGATTAATGCCTTCAACGAACCGAGTTGTGCTAATACGTCAACTCCTTCGGAAGCCACAACAACAGGTTCTTGGACGGCCACCCCGTCAAGGCAGAGCAATTCTCAATATCTATCGGCTCAGCTATCTAAACCTGTTGCATCCGATGCTGCTTCTGTCGTGTTCTATCCGGATATTAGGGAATCGGGAGAATATATCATCAAGTTATATACACCCGGCTGTCTACAGGATAACACATGTCCGAATCGCGGTCAAGTTAGCGTCTCAGGGACATTAACATCGAGCGGCACAAATCGAACAATGGACCCAACGATCATCTACCAGACAAACGAATATGACAAGTACGATCAACTTCACATAGGTTCTATTGATGCTAGCTCAAGTTCCTTCCGGCCTAGCATTACAATGACACCCGTCGCCGATCAATCACAGTCTGTATCTGGCGACAACTTCGTTATGGTAGCCCAGCGGGTTGGCTTTGAGCTTTTGAAGTCGACAGGCGGCCTAAACGGATTATTTGAATTCAACACTAGTCAGGCTACCGTCGAAACCTCGGATTTCACCAATTCAGCCTTTATCAAGCTCGGGTCTGCGTTCTCGCCTAACTCTACAGTAACGTCTTTAGTCGCTACTGGTGACAGGACTTACATTGGCGGCAACTTCACTTCAGATAATGCGAGCTGTATTATCGCTATCAATAGCCAGGGCCAGACTCTGGATCTAGGTGGTGGTGTCGACGGTGAAGTCCTGTCGATGTATGCAAACGGAGATAACCTATTCGTCGGCGGCAGATTCAATAATACCCGGGACGGATCTACGGCCGGGTTGGCAAACATTGCTGTTTATGACAGCACAAACAATAAGTGGACGCCTCTTGGGGCCGGCGTCGACGGAACTGTAACAAGTATTGTGCCGACAACACTGAATCTAACTGGCAACACAACAGAAGATGTCATAGCATTGACCGGCGATTTCACACGTCTAGTCGCTTTCGGTAGCAACGAAGCTATCAGGTCGACTGGCTTTGCCGTTTGGGTCAAGTCACAGAACAATTGGCTACAAAACCTGAACACATCAACCCCATTCCTAGACGGCATCCTTTCAACTTCGCTTGCCGTGTCGGATAACGAAACCTTATACACTGGCTCGATTTCGTCCCAGGTCCTTCGAGCCTATGGGGCGGTAACGATGTCTACCGAGTTCGATAGTTTTCCCATTAAGATCCAACCTCCAGCTAGTGTCTCTGGCAACTCGGCGCGAGATCTTTCCAAACGCTCGAGTCTAGCGAATAACACTAATGCCATTACCGGTGTTGTTGCAGGTGCATTTTACGAAAGCGATGGAAAGAATATAACAGTACTCGGTGGTCACTTTACTGCGGACGCGTCCAATGGTTCGACTATTTATAATTTAGCTTTCATTGATGGGGCAAGCTCTGATACCGTGACGGGCCTAGGCCCAGAGATATCCGAAGATTCGGTGTTCTTGGCACTCGCCATTCAGGGTGACAATGTATTCGCTGGCGGTCGAGTCAATGGCACGGCTCAAGGATCCGCTGTCAATGGTCTTGTTTCGTACAACCTTGCATCGAAACAATACGACGCCCAACCCCCGGCTCTAGTCGGCGACAGCGTAGTCGTCTCTTCTGTCAATGTCCGACCTAGTAGCGGAGACGTTTATGTCGGCGGCTCTTTCGACAGGGCTGGCTCACTTCCCTGCCCCAGTGTTTGTCTTTTCAGCACCGGTACGAGTCAATGGAACCGACCCGGCTTTGAGCTGGGCGGCGATGTCAACTGCATGATGTGGTCAAGTGATTCCGTTTTACTTGCTGGTGGCAACTTGACAATTAACGGCTCAGCCGCGTATTTGACGTCCTACGATGCCTCCAATTCCCACTGGAGTCTATTTTCGGGTGCTTCAGATCTTCCAGGACCTGTAAATGCCTTGACCGCAGCGAATAGCGATAGAAGTCAGGTATGGGTTGCTGGAAATCGGTCTGACGGCTCGACGTACATAATGAAGTACGACGGCTCATCTTGGAAGTCTGCCACCGTTGCACTGGACCAGAGCTCGGTGGTTAGCAGTTTGCAGATGTTCACAGTCACTCAGTCTCATGACTCATCCGATCTCATCGCATCTGACCAGGTCCTTTTGATAACAGGCTCTCTTGGGATACCAGGGTTTGGCACGGCGTCGAGTGCCATCTTCAACGGCACAACACTCCAACCTTTCGCACTTACTTCTAATGTTGACGGTGCAACTGGATCGATCTCGCGTATCTTCGTACAGAATGACAATTTCTTCACTTCTTCAAGTAAGTTCACAGGCACGATGTTCCGGTTAAAATGACTGACAATATCGCTAGGTGGTGGCATGCCGCTCGTATTTGTAGCTCTTATCGGCCTGGCTATTTCCTTGGGCCTAATGGTACTTATTGTACTTGCAGGTCTTGCATTAGACCGTTATCGCAAAAAGCGTGAAGGTTACGTCCCTGCTCCGACGTCGATGTTCGATCGCGGTAGCGGCATGCAAAGAATACCTCCACATGAGTTATTCCATTCGCTGAATCAAGGCAGGCCAGGAGTTCCCCATGTTTAAGGCGCCCAACTTCCGTGATTGCTTTGATCCTACGGAAGTACAGCAAATAGCCCCAGGATAGAGGCATATACACCATTCATCTCATCAAATATGCTCTATAGCTCTTAGAAAGAAACAACAATATAGACCCGACGTCTACGAAGAGTCAGGAAATCGATATCGTGCCAGAGATACCCAATCAACAGGTATACCTGTCAAGCCAACATAACGCGAATAGGGAGGTTGTAGAGAGGACAATCCATCAAAAAAAATATACCAATCTGGGGTGGTTTTACGAGTTATGACGGCGTCAACCAATTTAATGTTTACATGTCTAGTTTTTTTTCTCCCCAACCCATGTGTTACTAATTCTTCATCACCGTCCTTTGTATATTTCAGAATTGCCTTGCAGCCTCGTCCCCCGGCTGCTGAAAGGGATTGTTCTGCTGGTGCAGCTTCAGAGAGCAGGGGTGTTTTAGATGAAAAGGGCCGAAATAATGAAAATTCTGATTTAGGAAGATAAGGGTCTACGCCGAAGGGGTTTGAGGGCGATGGATTTAGTGGAAGTAAACTCAATGCTGAGTGCCCATCTATGCTAGTTTGACGACAGTTACGTACAGGTAGTTAATCTACATTGTAACTGTTGAACTCTTCTGACTACGTATTTGTCAAGACTCGGATGGATCGTGGGTTACGTGAATAGTAAGCAGCTTTGCATTGTCTTACTAACTTGTTTGATGTTTGATGTTTGATGTTTGCTTATAATTCGGGTTTAATTTGTCTGTTCCCTCCTGATTGTAAGGACGATGAGGACCATAACGAAAAAGGACAAAGAAAATCATTTCTTTCCAGCAACTATTCGCAATTGTTCCCGAGTACAATGAGTATTATATAAGAAAAAGGGTATCTTCGTAATATTTGAATGAAAGATGTATGTTTTACTTAAGGGCATCTGCATTACGGCCGCGCAACGACACTTTTGGACCTTCTGTTGTTGTAAGTAACAAGTTGTAAAGTCAAGCCACATTCATCAGCCCCAAACCGATGTATCGTAATACTTACCTAGGTACTGTATGATATAGGAGGTTGTACCTTATGTGTCTCCCTCCCCCACTTAAGTGCAGACTGTGCATATTATGCAGATTATGCAGATTGGAACGCCCAATTAGAACATTGAATGAACTTACTATGTACTATACGGTACCTAAAGCTAAATAAGCACGTACCTGGAACATCGAAGTTAAGGCGTTTTTTTTTTTTGGATTATCACTCGATCACTTAACTTCTTAAGAGCCTCATCAGCGCATCAAATCTATTTTACCCTTCGACCAACCTTCCCTTTTCTCATATCCATCTAAGAAAAGGTCAAGAAAAAGTCTAGGTAAATACTGCGCCATGTCGGACGCTGACTTTGAAACAATTAGAAAGCTCCAGGCTGAGCGAAATGCTGCTGCGTCTTCAAAGAAAGGATCTCGCGGTCGCGATCCTAAGAATCAACGCTCTGAAAGTTCGACCAAGGCGAAACTCACCGAATCTTTCGACACCGAACTTTACGATCGCGACAACGATGATAAATATGCAGGTTATCTTACATCTATCCCTGCAAACGATGGAGATGATGAGGAGATGGAAGATGTCGATAATTCGCGTCGCTTAGTTGGCCAGTACACCGCGACCCGTGCTCAGATCGATGAATTTGCACACGGCAACGGAGTTGAAGAAGATGATCCTTTTGCAGGGAGAGGCGAAAATAGCACAAGGATTATTGACCGTGAAACCGACTACCAGAAACGCCGCTTCGATCGCGTTCTTACCCCGACCAGAGCTGATGCCTTCAACCGCCAAGGAGGTGCCTCCGAAGAGGGAGACACGTATCGGGATATTATGGAGCGGAGAGAAATTGAAAGAGAGGAAGAGCGAGTCAAGCGCGCCATCCAAGCAAAGAGAGACGGGACAGAGCCCGATGGTGACCTTCAACCAACGCTCAAGGATGGGGACAAAGAGAACGCGGAAGCCGGCTCTACCGAAGCAGTCGCGGCTGGGCGGAAGCGCAAGAAGAGATGGGATGTTGCTTCGACAGCCGTAGATGAACCTTCCTCAGAACCCGTCGAAGGGAAGTCCAAAAGATCTAGATGGGATCAGGCTCCATCCCTACCCACCCCCAGCGCTGTTGATGCGACTAAAAAGAGATCAAGATGGGATCAAGCACCATCTGCGACTCCCATCGGGAACAGCGGCCTAGCCACGCCGATGCACACATCTTCGGTTGGTGTTGGAGCTGCCAAGGCAGATATATCTGGTCCTGGTGGCATTCTTGGTGACGAAGAACTGAACGCCCTGCTTCCCGGGGAAGAACAGGGCTACAAAATTCTTGACCCGCCACCGGGATATTCTACCACGCATGCTCCTCTCCATAGAGCTTCGGCAACGCCGCTGCCGCCCAACTACGGCGGATTTATGATGCAAGACCCGGAGAGTTCAAGACTAGGGGGAAGTCAGATGCCGAAAGAAATCCCTGGTGTCGGTGAGCTACAGTTCTTCAAACAGGAAGATATGGCCTATTTTGGTAAGCTGGCGGATGGCTCTGACGAAAACAGCTTAAGCGTCGACGAATTAAAAGAGCGAAAGATCATGAGACTTCTCCTGAAAATCAAGAATGGCACACCGCCGATGCGGAAGACTGCTCTCAGACAACTCACGGATAATGCGAGGCAGTTCGGTGCCGGTCCCCTCTTCAACCAGATTCTCCCCCTCCTGATGGAGAAGACGTTAGAGGACCAAGAGCGCCACTTGCTTGTCAAAGTAATCGACCGCATCCTCTGGAAGCTCGATGACCTTGTTCGGCCCTATGTTCACAAGATTTTAGTTGTTATCGAACCGCTTCTCATTGACCAAGACTACTATGCGAGAGTAGAGGGCCGCGAAATTATTTCTAACCTTAGTAAGGCTGCCGGCCTAGCCACCATGATCAGCACAATGAGACCAGATATCGACCACGTCGATGAATACGTACGGAACACAACTGCGAGAGCCTTTGCGGTCGTAGCCTCAGCACTTGGCATTCCCGCTCTTCTACCCTTCTTACGTGCCGTGTGTCGAAGCAAGAAGTCGTGGCAGGCTCGCCATACTGGTGTCAAGATTGTACAACAAATCCCCATCTTGATGGGATGCGCTGTCCTGCCTCATCTGAAGGGGCTCGTCGACTGTATCGGTCCGAATCTAAATGACGAGCAGACCAAAGTACGAACAGTAACCAGTCTTGCCATTGCTGCTCTTGCTGAAGCATCTAACCCTTACGGTATTGAAAGTTTCGACGACATTCTGAACCCGCTGTGGACGGGTGCGCGCAAGCAGCGAGGCAAAGGTCTTGCCGGGTTTTTGAAGGCTGTTGGCTATATCATACCGCTCATGGACGAGGAATACGCCAACTACTATACCTCGCAAGTGATGGACATTCTGCTCCGGGAATTCTCATCTCCGGATGAGGAGATGAAGAAGGTGGTATTGAAAGTCGTCTCTCAATGTGCGGGCACTGAAGGTGTGACAGCTGGCTACCTCAAGGAACATGTCCTCGACGAATTCTTTAAGAGTTTCTGGGTTCGGCGTATGGCTCTCGACAAGCGAAATTACCGACAAGTGGTATGTCAATCCTCCCCTATCTGATATGATCCTCGATAGTTTCTAACTAAAATGTGACAGGTTGAGACAACCGTTGATATCGGTCAGAAGGTTGGTGTTAGTGAGATCCTAGAACGGATCGTTGTCAATCTCAAGGATGAGAGTGAAGCCTACCGCAAAATGACAGTTGAGACCGTCGAAAAGGTGGTAGCCAGTCTAGGAGCCGCAGACATTGGGGAGAGGTTAGAAGAGCGATTGATCGACGGCATCCTCCACTCCTTCCAAGAGCAAAGTGTCGAAGATGTGATCATGCTAAACGGATTCGGTACAGTTGTCAACGCTCTGGGCACGCGCTGCAAGCCATATCTCCCCCAGATCGTGTCAACGATCCTGTGGCGTCTCAACAACAAATCTGCTACAATCCGCCAGCAAGCGGCCGACCTCATCAGCAGGATCGCGATAGTCATGAAGCAGTGCGGCGAGGACGCGCTCATGGGAAAATTAGGCGTCGTCCTCTACGAATATCTCGGAGAAGAGTATCCTGAAGTCTTAGGTTCTATTCTCTCGGCACTTCGAAGCATTGTTACCGTAGTTGGCATCAGTCAGATGCAGCCCCCTATTAAAGATCTCCTGCCCCGCCTAACGCCCATCTTACGAAACCGCCACGAAAAAGTACAGGAAAACACGATCGATCTCGTCGGTCGAATCGCCGATCGTGGGCCGGAAAGCGTAAACGCGAGAGAGTGGATGCGAATCTGCTTCGAACTACTAGATATGCTCAAGGCGCACAAAAAAGGGATTCGAAGAGCGGCTAACAATACATTCGGGTTTATTGCGAAAGCTATCGGCCCGCAGGACGTATTGGCCACCTTACTCAACAACCTACGAGTACAGGAGCGACAATCCCGAGTTTGCACGGCCGTTGCGATTGGTATCGTCGCCGAAACCTGTGCCCCGTTCACCGTCCTTCCCGCTTTGATGAACGAGTATCGGGTTCCGGAGCTCAACGTACAAAACGGCGTGCTCAAGTCTTTATCGTTCCTTTTCGAGTATATCGGGGAAATGGCCAAAGATTACGTCTATGCAGTCACACCGCTCCTGGAGGATGCGTTGATCGACCGTGATCAGGTTCATCGGCAGACAGCGGCGTCCGTAGTTAAGCATATTGCGCTCGGCGTAGTCGGCCTTGGTTGCGAAGATGCCATGGTACATCTTCTCAACCTCCTGTGGCCTAACTTGTTCGAAACTAGCCCACACGTTATCGACCGCATCGTGGAAGCGATCGAGGCCATCCGGATGGCCGTCGGCCCCGGTCTCGTCCTGAACTACGTGTGGGCGGGTCTATTCCATCCAGCTCGCAAAGTACGACAGCCTTACTGGAGACTCTACAACGACGCGTACGTACAGGCAGCCGATGCCATGGTACCCTATTACCCGAATTTGAACGAAGAGGGTATCGACAGGCCTGAGTTAGCGATTGTGCTGTAGAAGATACTTCAATAACAAACAGATGGGCGTTATTTGGCTACCCCGGTTCGGGACTTCTGGTTGGCGGTGTACAGTAAATCCAAAAGCAAGTGGGATAATGGAGAACTTTCCTGGAGTGTTACAGACCGAAATGACACAGCCCTCACTGAGCTTTGTCATGAATTTTTAGGGTATAGGCAGGGCGTGGCATGTTCATTATTTGTTACGTGAATTATTAATACTATATATTTAAAAGATGGACTTGTAGCATGTGAAAATCGAACAATGTTAGGAAGACTATCTCTGACATTTTATCAACTGTCTGTGAATCTTCTTAGATTATAGGAACGAGGGGTGAGGAAGTTGGAGGTACCGTTGGTGAAGCCTGACGGATATACTATAAACAGACTAATAATTATGACTAGCGAGTATGAGAGTGCCTATATATACCTATACTCCTCGATTCCTAGTTTTCTTTCAAGAAATCTTCGTGTCAAGGCCGAGCAAACGTAACGGGTATCTATCCCGTACGTACATACATACATATAGGTAGTTTGAGTGCCTTGTAGAAGCCTACGAGCCTTAGAACGGCCGGGGAGAAGGTGGCATGTACCATACATACGTACGTACGACCGCCCATCAATACCTCTAAAGGAGAAAAATTCCAGAAAGCTTCGACGATGATCGCGGGATCCCAGGGGAAGGGGGAGGGGGGGGGTGCGTGTTCAGCGGGTTGATGATCTATGATCTTCGCGTTGCCCTTTTCTCGCAAGATCATCCTTTCTTTTTTGTTTCTTTCTTTTATCATCATTTTCTTCTCTTACCCTTCCCCAGAAAATCTGAGGCTGCTACCGAGGGAAAAAAAGGGGGTGGGAGAAGAGAAGGGAAAGAGAGAGAGAGAGAGAGGAAAACTACGCGGCGCGGCCCTGTCGATCAGCCGGTAGTGCGAGGGGGGCTTATCATCTACTTCAAAGGGAAAAACGCGAAGGGGGGAAAGAGGGAAGGAGAGCGTCGGTTTCGTCTGATCTTATCTTTTCTTACTTCCCTTCTCTTCCCTTAACGTACCTTTTTTTGTTTCTCTCCTAAGTCCCCCGGTTTGTAGATCCGGTGTTGTGGAACGGGTGATGATATACTTCTATTATATGTATATATATATATAACTACCTGTTATGCCTATCTATCTGTTCAGCGTATGTGAAGATACAGATACAGATCTACGGCCCGACGGCTTCGATCTCGTGCCCGTTCCTAGCATCGAGAGACGGCGGCCGCGAAGCACAGCATGGAATCAGATCTCTATTACCCCTTAGATTCCATTAGGGGTAGTACCTACATGCTATGTAGTAGGTAGTAGACCTACGATTGCGTGATTCTTCTCCCCCCCTTTCCTTTTGCCCCCCTTTTAAAGGTAGGTATTCACATAGTAGAGGCTGCTCTGCTAGTAAGCGCCAAGGGCACTCGCTCTGGCTAAAGCACCCCCCCCTCCCCCTTTTTATTTTTCCGTATCGAGACAGGCCGGACGTAGGCGAGCGATGACGACGGGCCATGCGTTTATTACCCTGCTCCCGGCCATTGGCAAGAGGAAGAAAGGGGGCAGGAGAGAGAATCATGAAGTCCGGAGTAAGGACGGACATATACGATTGTCCTTGGACGAGAGAGAGGGTGGTAGGTAGGTGGTACACACATGTAAGTCGTTGATACGATATCTCCTGCGTTAGTCCACCCCCTCCTTTTTTTTTATTTTATTCTTTCCTTTTCACACACACACACACATATACGTACATACATACATGCATACGTACATACATACATACATACAACACTACCACAACCTAGTTTTGTACGTAGCGCAATGAGAAGGCGAGGTACATGGATGGGGTTGCCGGATATGCTACGTGTTTGGGGGATTGGAGGTGACGGGAATCCCTCCTTTTCACGTGCGCTAGAGAGGGGGAAGGGGGAGGAGAGAAGGGGGAGAGGGGACTCGAGCCGAGAAAAGTATCGTACGCAACGCTTTTCTTGGACACGTACATGATATAGTATGACGATGCTCTTATTATATTATATGCCATATGGTGGTGCTATACTTTACATGCCTACATACATACATACACACATACCTACGTACATACATATATATATACCTTATTATACAAAATCCGTTCGGTATGTGATGCGGATTTCTCTGACCCTCGCACGCAGTTCGGCAGGGATCGGCAGAGGTGCATGAGCAGGTCAGCTTAGGGGAGGGAACGAAAGGAGGGAGGGACAAGGAAACCCCAGGTTTTTTTTTCTTCTTCTTCTTCTTTCCTTTCTTAAATTCTTGTTCTATTCTATTTTATGATAGTTCCTTGTCTTGTTTTAAAGGTGTTTATTGGTTTCTTCTGTCTCGGCGGATGAGTCCGGTCCGGTCCCCGAAGGAAGCACAACAGCAACAGCTCTCTCTCTCTCTCTCTCTCTCTTACGATCTCACCTTTTTATTTCCTCCTTCCCTCTTTTCTTTTTTTGTGATAGGAAGAACCCCCCTGGCACGCATATGAATGCGTTGAATAAAAAGCGGTGAGGGTTTAAGCTGGGGAGAGAAGGGGGGGGGGAAGAGGAGTAAATGTGATAAGAGAAGAAAAGAGAGAGAGAAGGGGGGGGGAAGGGGAGGAGGGCCAGCAATGTCGACGGACCGGACGAGAAAGAAAAAAAATAAATAGAATAACTAAATAAAAAGAGAGAAAGAAGAGATAGGAATATACTATGTACCTGTAATGTATAATTAATTGCAATGTCCTGTCACGCAACGTACTGTATTATAATATGGTATTATATATAATATGTATTATTATTATTACATATGTAGTTATTGTATGGGTAAAAGGTATAAGTGGACTGAGAGAAGAGTCCACTGCTTACATATCTAGGTACCTTAGGTAGTGTAGAATACAACTGTATAGGTAGGTATATACATATACATACATACATTATACTCATAATTACAAGTAACTAGTATATATCACAGCACTTCGTATAAGAGAAGGAATATGGATGAAGATTGATTATATCCCTTGGCATTGATCATTATTGCTGCGTGGTAAAATTGTACATATGATATAAGTAAGACAATAAGGTAATGAATATAAAGTAAAGAATGAATGGAACCGATATTAATACCAAATACGGGCATTTTCCAAGACATTCTGCTATTTCTTCTCTCGTGTGTATATACTTCGTATATATATGCACATGTACACGATAGCATCATATTAAAAAGAAAACATCCAAGTACTTGACTTGTATACGATTACGTAGAAGGTATACGCGGATATACCCAAGGTACATGCACGTCGTATGAGGCTTGTAGAGGTACCTATTCGGAAGATTGCGAATGTTCAACGAGCAGGTACGAGGGATAAGTATAGTACATGTAGTGATACGCCAAGTATAGCGGACTATATACTATAAGAAAAAAAGACAAGATAACTAAATAAATAATTAAATATGTAATAATATTATAAAAAAGCAAAAGGGACTTAATGCGTAACAAGGCATTCCCATGGCTCTTGAACATGGCATTTGACCAATACCCATTATCAAGATAGGAAGATGACATTTTAATATATATCTCTACACTAGGGAAACCTGTATGGCGTACAAGATAAACAACAAGACGTACATAACTGCTACATATAATTACTACATACACACAAAAAAAAAGTAAGCGTACGTAGTATACTATATGTATGTAAGAAGTAGGTACGTAGTGGTTACAGGTTACAGTTGAAAAGGGTAACCCTACCATTTAATAGAATGCATAACGACTCCAATTTCAAGTGTCCGAATTATACCGCATCTTTATGTATAGTACTGTATCCTCTATAACTCTATAACTGTGTCAATACTTTATGTACTGGTTCCGCGACGGAGAAGTACCGGGCTACGGGTGGGAATAGATCATTGTACATCGACATCGGTCGTTGATAAGGACAAGGGGGGAGGGAACATAGAAAAGACAGGGGAGGGGGCGTGTACGGAACAATCCTAGCTTGGTTCTCCACCACTCTCCACCCCCCCTCCCCTCCCCTCGACCCTACCTACCAATATTTAGGTAGGCTATGAGCCGAACCCTTGCACATGCATCTGTGGACCACTGCCGGGGGGAGAGGTGCCAGCGAATTGATAGAGCAATGATGTCATAATTCTTTTTTTTTTTTTCCCTTCGACTTTCGCTTGACCGCCCCTAGAGGCAATTCCCAACGACCTCTTTCAAAATTGCGCCAATATTCACAATACTTTCTTCTTCCTTTTTTTTTTTTTTATTTATTTCGTTTTGTTTTGTTTTGTTTTTCTCCATTTCTTCTTCCTTCATCACTACCCCCGACTTTTTTTTCTTTGCCCCCCCTTTTTTTTCTCCCCATCGATATTCTTTTCCTACACTACACTACACTATGTAACCTCCCTTACCAACCCTCCTTTATTCTAAAATATATCAGGATACCTATGTACATATACTCAGATCCGACCCTGTCCAACGAGGCACGGACAATGAACCCTTCTCCATCCTCGTCATCATCATCATCATCATTATCTTTCATCATTCATCATTCATCTTTCATGATTTCTTGTTACCTTTACTTTAGTCAGATATTATTATTATTATCATTATGAACTATTATTCCGTATTACTATACTTTTTATCTTGATATTTTTCTAAGCCATATATACTGTGTGTACTTACATACTGTAAAATACATTACGATAGGAGATACTTAGTCGTCGTATACATATGTGTTAGTTAGTACCTATTCGCTCCACTTCGACGGAACCACTACGGACTCAACAACGGAACTCACAACACACACGGACCAATATTCCATGGAGAAATTCTGTCTCCCGTTGGCGCAAGTGCGACATTCCAGATCTCAGAAGAGCAGAAGAGAGGGTAAAAAAAATAAGAGAGGGAGGGGAGGGGGAGAGAGAGGAGAGACCCACGACTATTAACATGGAACAGGCCTTTCATTCTCTACCGTGTACTTTCTCCTCTTCCTCCTCCTCCTCCCCCCCATCCCCTTCTTTCCTTTCCCTTCCCAACCATACATAGTACATAGCAACAAAATAAAATAAATCAAATCAAAGTCCGGCAGTGAAGGACGTGCGTGCACGGTAGAAGGAGACGCAAGCAGGAGATACTCGAAACGCGCGTTTCCCATGGGGAAGGTGACTCGGGGCGAGAGAAACCGGGCACGACAACGGAGAAGTTCAAGTAGCGTACAAGAGAAGACCATTAGTATTATTATTATTAACTATTACAACTTAAGAAATTTCAGTAGTTAATTAAGTCTTATAAATTACTTACTTACTTTCCATACGACATACCTGTAAAGCCAAGCCCAAGCCCAAGGCTACTTACTTACTTACTTTCCTTCCTTCCCCTTCCTCCTAAAATCATCTTCATGCGAGATACAATCCCCCGGCACGTAATGGTGGACATGAGGTCCTGTAAGCATCAGCATCCTACGACTGTATGTACATACCGTACATACCTAGGTAGGTATTTAATCCTTAGGTACATACCTCCTAGGGTAACTTACAGTACCTACTTACCCTATTATACGACTTACAGCATATAACATATGTATGTAGTCCCTTACTACCGTAAACTAAACCCAGTTGCACCCCCCCTTTCCCTCCCCACAACCGCGGAACTACATACGGGTAAGACAACGCGCGCAAAAAAAAAAAAAAATCTAAGGGCTTTGGCCTATTTAGCTACCGGCACATACAGGTAGTAAGTATTCAAACGCTGCTGCCTACCTACCTATGTACGGACCATATTATACCTAACATAATACCGTAGGAGATATGTATGGGTATGTATGTATGTACTTACCCTTATACTAACCTACACACATCCAATCTCCTCTTCTCTCTCTTCTAAATAGTCCACAAACCATACCAGTACCTAATATACCAGGTATAGATAACATTTCTAAAGAGCCATAATTAAAAAATAAAATAAAATAAAATAAAAATAAGACATTACAACAAAAGAACAGCCCTGTCGTGTGACGCGGAGACGAGCTATCGTTTAACGATTAAAGGTTGTTGTTTTATAGGGGAGGTAGAGTAGGGTAGAGTAGGGTAGAGTAGGGTAGCTTACGCGTGATATGTACATACCAACTTATACCTACTACTTAACTATACCTATATTATATATTACCGTACTTATCTCATACTACCTACCTTTTTTTTTCTTTTTTTTTCATTAGGTAGGTACACTAGGTAGTTACTCACTTTCACTCTTAATAATAATACTCTTTTTTCCCCCAAGAATAGTAAAAATAAAATAAGATAAAATCTAGGTAGAATAGAATAAAATAAAGTAAACCCTCGTTTCGAAGGGGAAATCTCATCTCATCCCGCGGCTCCTACGGTAGTGACAAGGGGGAGGGGGGGGGCGTGTGTGAGATTTGTACGATATAATACACCATATTAATTCATATAGTTTTTTAAACTACTTCTTAAATAAAAATACGTTGTGCTTGTGCTTGTAAGATTCTCTTCTTTTTCCCTATAACAAACCCCCCCGGTTCTAACGGACATGAAATATGGATTTCGTCTAAGCCGCAACCTCCCCCGTCTCGCATCTCATAGGAGGTATTTTTATATAAACAGCAACAACGCGCTCACGGCACTACTATTACTCTCCTTTCTTAAGTGGCAAAAAAAAAAGGAGACTTGGAAAAGAAGAAGGAGAAGAATAAAAACAGATCCTATAAATCCTTTATTACATCACGTTTAATCAATCTGGGGTGTTACTACGGCTTCGCAAGCATGACCTGGGTCCTGTCCAGTCCAGTTTTCACTTCAATCACGTAGAGAGGACCGCGTTTTCCACCCCCTACCCCCCCCCTTCCCACCCATTGAGCGCCCGTCTCCCCGCAAGGCCTCGTTGCACAAGCAAGACCCTGAAGATCACGGCATCCTGTACATGTGGCTGTACGATGCCCTGTCTTGGCTTTGGGATTCCGTGACTACGTATCTGGCCAATGCTTTATCTTCCTTCTCCAGCTAGTCCTCCCTACCCCGTCCTCCTTCTTTCGTCCCTTTTCATTGGTCCAATCCGTCGAATTGAACTCCTCGACCCGTGGTATTGGACCGACGTCATAAGACACCCAACCACCAGCTGTGTCGTCATTGGGCGGAACTGTTTCGTCTAAGGTTAATAAGGTTAGCTCTGGCCCATTGGTCCGAATTCTCCAGTCTCGAGACTAGCCTTCTCGCTAGCATACAAATCTCGTCTGTGATGCCAGAGCCCGCAAGTGCCGTATCAAGCTCTAGTTCACCCCTCTCTGCCAGTCCCTTTTCGTCTCATTCTCTCCACTCTGGCCTGTCTGTTCACGTAGGCAGCAAAACGAAAAAAAAAAAAACTAGAAAAACTCGCGCTAGAGTGGTCGTGGACCTGATGCGTAGCATGGAGCAAGTAAAAGCAAAGCTGCTTCGCTTCATTGGTATGTGGATGAGATATCTAGTTGTCGTCAGCGGCAGGTGACGTACCGCCCTCGCATTCGCTGCAAGAGACATATCTGTTGTCCATTTCTTTCGTCGAGGATGAAATGTCCCAGCCTAAAAGTCCGCTTTTCACCATCTTGCTGAGGTCTCGTCCAATGCGATAGACCCCGAGCCGTTGGCTACTCTGATTCGCATGTGAACGACTGCAACTCGAGGTGCCATGGTCTTGGTCGACCATCAAAGAGTGTCACCGAATCTTCCATAGTTGGAGCTCCCAGGGTGCCAAATACGTACACCACTGTCCCTATCTAGGTGGTGCTGCTGCTAGCAAGAAAAAAAAAGAAAGAAATCGGTCTCTCTGCACTTCACGTCGGGCGGGGCGACTGTAGGTGTATCCCAGCATTATTCACGTGGGGAGGTGCCATCAGGGTCTCCGCGCTACCCACGTAGCAGTTGGTAGGGACCCTCACACGCTTTGATAGCCACACAGCCAACGACCTCATGTCATGTTGTTCCCTCGTCATCAATGGCATAAGAATTGGCCACATCAGCAAAAGGAAAAAGAAGAATCCTGCCTCCATCCATATGTGATTTCTTTTTTTATATTTTTTTTTTATAAAAAAGAAAAGATTCGTAGACTCTACGACCGCGGCTGAATAAGACGACGCAGAAAAGAGCTACCCGAAGCGTAAGTGCCGCTGACGTCGTTGTCGACGGGGTCAGCCGCGCTGTCCGTAATAGGTAGGCCAAACACCCTCTCCGGATTCTTGTTGCGGAGCAGCAACAGGCGATGGGCCGATCTAGGAAGGGATCGCGGCTCTCATGCCCCATATACCTTCGCAAAGAACAACCGCAATATGCAGGGCCAACGCAACTAGTCAATCTCATTTTATTTAATCAACATAGTCGAGGTATCCGCCGCCGTTGAGTTGAAGGTCGCGGGGAGGAAGGATGAAGATTTACAGTCGGATGACTTGGAGAGAGCGACGGCGCGTAAATCATAATGATACGATGTTTTTAAATGAACAAACTCACATAACCATAGTTATCCTAACGAAAGTAACGGAGAGTAGACGAGAAATAGGGATGAATCAGATTTATTAGTTGCCCGGTTTGGTAGTTTGGTCGACATGATTCCGAATTCCTTATATTCAACAAAATCAGGCTCGAGAGGAAGAAGCTTGGAAAAGAGGAGCTCGCATAAGAATAACGAGTAACGAATAACGAATATGGAAGTATAAATGAGATATGTATATATATAAACTAATACATACATGTAGGTATCGCACTTACATCTATGTATGTACATGCGTTGTAAGGTAATTACCAGATATGTACTTATACAGGATGTACATATCCACTAAGCAGCGTACCTACACTATTCGAATAGGTAGCGTCGCAGAATTAAGTGTGTTTCATGTTTCAAAGGGGAGTGGAGGAGGGTTGGTGGGCTTAAAGAGCCGCCGTCTCCCGTACATAACGTAATATCGTAAGGTTGTATTCGGTAGGTACATATCCCCATGCATATACCGTACCTGTAGGTAGTACCTGACTGACACCGCACGCTAAGGACGGGTTATGCGCATGTGGACGGGCTTGTAACCTTAGTGTAATAGGTTTACTGCTAGCAACAACGACTAGAGGAGCCTAAACAGAAGCTGCGTTGTCTTTTTAACCCGTCCTAACGTTAGTGACTAGTAGCAACTATATACCACTAGAGTAAAGAGAAGAGGTATGTACCTACCTCATAACATACCCATAGTATATGTAATTCTTTTTTTAAGCACGACATAAAAAAAAAGATGAGTGCTGGTTAGTACATAAACTACCTAGATAGTCATCTCCTCAACTACCACCTACCTATATATGGACCGAGGGCCGTTTCAGCATGGCGACGATTAGTATACAGCGCATATGGTTGGATAATATGCGATCTCTTTTGCACAGGGGACCGAGAAGAGAAGGCAGCGGATGCTAGTTGACTACTGTAGTTGGCAACCAGGTAAGTATGTAGGTATGCATGTATGTAGTGTAGTTTATACCAGGTAGTATAGCAGCTCTGTAATATAATACATATATAGTATGTAGCTGCTGACTAGCCTACAAAAACACCTCTGGAGACCGGACGTGATCGATTCCTGGTTTTCTCTCCGCGAACATTGTCGTTTCCATGCGAACACGAATTTTCAGAATGGTTCACCGACGGCATACGACGTGGGTTACATACATAAATGCATGTATATAAGTATATATGTATGGTATGGAAGGATGTACTTTTAACGTGCTTATGTATGTTAATTACCATATAACGCACGAAATAGGACGGAGGTCTCTGATCTAGGTAATACGGTCCCGGAATATGAGTGGGATAATAAGTGGTAACTGATGAAATGGGGATGTGGATGTGAATGTGGATGTGAATGTGGATGAGATGAGATGAAGATGGATTGGATAATAACTTGATAACATAATAACATAATACATACCTAATACATAATACATAACACAGGTAATACTTACCTGATAATGTGGGATGCGAGCCAAGTGCTAATTTAATGCGTGCCAATGGAAGGTCCGTCGCGGGACGAAGAGAAGGAACACTTATAAAACCTGTCTGTTAGATGGATGTTAGTGTCATATATAAGTGGACCGCTTACATCCCTACGATGTACCTAACATATCTAACGTACGCACTATCTACCGTACCTGACGTACCCGGTAAGTATATCTGCTATAGTGTGTATGCGTGAACGGATTACATACCGCGTACGAAAGTGCATGATGTACTGCAAAGTTCCAACACTGCATAAGTACTTACACAATGTATGTATTTACGTAGACAAATAAAGTAGGTAGGTACATATACTACATTATAATGATACCAGTTACATACATATATACATACATATATACATACATATATACATACATATATACATACATATATACATACATATATACATACATATATACATACATATATACATACATATATACATACATATATACATACATATATACATACATATATACATACATATATACATACATATATACATACCTACATACATGCATACATACACAAGATCAATGTCTTAAAAGGTTGGTTCGAGTTTCTTTATATATGTACATGTAATAACGGAATCTTCCGGGGAATAGTTCCATTGCTACTCTATACGGTATCCCGAATTTCTATTCGAGGTAGGTGGGTTATAGTATCATGCATCTATCTTGCCTATTTCATGCCAGAGTAAGGGAGCGTTCGAATGTCGCATACTACATCTCTCTCTCTCTCTCTCTCTAACGCCTCACGGATCCGAGGACGATTCCGTCCAACGCCGACTCCGTTCTTGGATTCCTAATTTGGTTTCCGCGACAGATCTGGTTTGGATAATGCCACACAGCCCCCCCTCGTCACAGAATAATAGTTGACGAGACTAAATAGGAAGTAGGCCGTCCGGGGTAGAGTTGATATCCAAAATACCTGTCCAAGCCACGATCTACATCTTCGCAGACGCGTGCTCTTTACCGAAACATGCACAACATAACGCGTAGACGTAGATGTAGACGTAGATGTAGACAGAGTAGAGAACATAGTCTAAGCTACCAAGATGAACACTATCACGTATATATATATATATATATATATACACTCACTCAGTCTTTCTCGGAACAATTCTTTGTTTTTCTTTGTATATCAACAATTAGATTACAGAGGCAGCAGCGAATGTATAGGTCATCGGAGGGAGAGATACCAACTAGAAGGACTCTCTTCCCTTTACCGAAGAATGATGCTCTGCCTTCCAGGGGGTATATGCGAAGCATAGCTAATAATACATATTTGTCTTTTTCCTCGCTCTCGCTCCGTGTTACTTTTTGGTCTTTCTCTTTTCTCGCTCCAATAAGCTGCCGCCACGGGAACTCTGCGAAATGCCATAAGCTGCTGTCGCTTCTCCGTATAAACGAATGCATGAGATGTTCGCCCATCCTGAGACCGCTATATCCTGAACGCCGTCTGTGAGGGGTATCCTCAAAAATAAAGGGAAGGGTAAACAAAATAATTTCAATCCCAGAACCCGCCTCCCCTCCCCTTCCCCGAGATGTGTCGATGTTTGGCCGAACCCCGCCCAACTGGTAGCCACGAGCGATAGGCGCGAAAAAAGACAATAAACAATGCCGTAAAATGAACCCGCCCAGATCTATAAGGTCATCCATGCACCCAGCGCTTCGAACTCTCCTGGATATCACTCCAACCTGCGGCGCAAAGAAATCTCGATGATGATGATGATGCCTTCGTACAAGAGACGTGAACCTGCAACCCGTTTTTGGTAGCATCAGGCCCGGAAATGAAAAGATGCTGGTGAAGTCTCCTCTAAAAACCATGAGACCAATCTGAACGTGATTCAACGTGAGGTATCCGCATAACAAGGGTGATCGTAAAGAATATTCTAAGTCGTAACCTTGCGCACAATCGAACATATTTTTTTTGTCATTAAGCCTCGATTTCTTCCTAGTCGGAGTGATCGTCGTGATGATCTTCAGATCCAGCATCTGACTTGGCATCGTTTTTATGTACCTTCCGGTGTCGTCGCAGATTCGATACGACTGAAAAATGTCTTCCGCACCCCTCGACCTCACAACAGAAGGCTAAAATCTCAAAAAATCAGCTTCCAATCTCGCTTCGTAGGCAAGTAATCTCATTCTCCTCTCTTCACTTACGCTTCTCGCCCGTGTGGCTATACATGTGCGTCTGTAATGAACTCGGTCGGGTGAATCGTTTGTCGCAGACCTTGCACTTGTGTTTCTTCTGGGTACTAGATGACACTTTCGAACTGAATGATCCCATCATCGTCTGAGGAGCAGGAGGAGGCTGCGTCATCAAATTCGGTCTGGGAAGTGTTCGGGACGTGACCGACTCAATATCAGAACCTGCCGTCGAGTAATCGCTAACGGACGAATCAACCGACCCTGCATAATACCCACTGCCATAATTACTTGCTGATGAAATAGACGAGCTAGTCGAGTGTGTTGACGGGAAGCCGTACGAGTCGGCCGAGCCTCTGCCACGATTGCCAGGAGGATATATGGCCCGAGGAGTCTCTTGACTCATCGCCAACATACCCTGGCCGGCATCGAGGGCATCTGCGAAGCTTCTACGATCGTCGTTTTGGATACTTCTGTGATGCATGTCAACCAATGAATTTTGATGATGAGAACGTGACACGTCGCTTGAGCCGGGATCAACGATTGGAAGGGAGGAAATTGACGAATGAGAATACCTTCGGCTGTCGGATTCTGGTGCGAGTGCGAACGTCGAGCGCATAGGTGCCGGTGCGTATCCAGACACGCTATCATAAGAATTCGGCGACGCCGAGTACGTCGCGTTAACCGGAGAGGCTGCCGTCGCTGTCGCGTACGCCGACTCTCCGTAACCAGCAGACGTAGTTTGCATTCGGTTCAAGTTTAAGAGATCTTGTGGCGTATTGAGTAAGCCCTGCTGTCCATAGAAATCCGCCATGAGAGTGCTACCTGCTGAAGATGCCGTCACCGGAATGCTTCCATATGATGCCATTGAGGCACCACTGGTGCCCGTCCTCGCCGGGTGTTGCTTGGCCATGGAGTCAAGGCCACCCAAGTTGGCATTGAGTCCTTGAGAGTACATGCCGTGGTTGCCATGTTGGCTAGACGAACCCGCGCCCCAGGGGTTGGTGAAATGCGGAGGGTTGGAGTAGGAAGACATGTGGTCGAAGTTGAGGGCCCCGAGTCGTGTTTGATTATCAAGAGTCATAGTCATCTTCGACACAATATATCATATAAAAGAAAGGGTTGGAAGTGAAGCTTTCCAACACACTCAGACCTAACTCCTTGATCTTTTTTTTTTCTCGCTCGTGAAAATTTAGAATAAAAAAAATAATAAAGTAATCCTGAATAATTCGCTGATCAGATGCGGGATCCCGAAGGGGATAGATTCGTGTCACCTTGCCGAGGCGGTGACTTGTCTTTCAAGATCCAGTGAAGAAGATCCGTCACGAGCTACGGGAGGGGGATCAGCTACCTTAAGTGTGTTTGGCAGAACACTTAAGGAAGTATGCGACCAGGAACCCCCGAATAATTGGACGAAGGTACAAACTGGGGCCAGCCGGTACTTTTCAGACCAGCCCAATCGTCCGAAGCTTAACGCTCTCCAGCAATTGGGACAGGTGGAACCAAAGTCCTTAGCCTACAGAGAAGTCCAGTGACGACGGTGAACAGATTGATCGACAAACCAATGCCCCCTAGTACTAAAGCAGGTCGGGGCAGGGTTGGATACACTGTAATGTACTGCACGGAGCACGGTAGGGTAGGGTAGGATATTGAATAGATCGAACCGGGGCTGAAATTTGAAAAGATGGTGTCCAATTTGATAGCAACCGTTTTAGGTCTTGACTGATCATGAGAATGTGGAGTTCGGTGGCTCGTTTCAAGACCGAAGCGTAGAAGATCAGCAGCGGCCAGATATCCGGAGAGGTCAGATGTACATGAGTTGAGAGAGTAGAGAGTGTATGTACTTGGTTACAGACGACCCAAGGGAAGGACTGGCAGCACGATGTTGATCTCTGTATATAGATAGATAGATAGATAGACCTTCTATCTCTCCTTCTGATACGTATGATATAATATATCTTTCCGGGGAAAGAAAGATAAGGACGAAGTTTTTGTGAGATGAATGACGTTTTGCGAGTATATGTATGTATGTATGTTGTGTTTTTGTTGATATTTTCCTCCTTCTTCTTCTTCTTCCTCTCCTTATTGCTGATGTTTGACCGTCGATGAGATGTGAGATATGTCATTCAAGACGTAAGATGACAAGCTGAATAGAGCACAGATAAGAAAGTAAAAGACCGGAAGACTTCACATACATAAACTGTCGTCCTTATTTGGTCTGCCTATATATTTTAGGTGTGATGGGGTGGTCGGCAAGTACGTCAACTAGCAGCATTAGAAGGCTTGAAGAGTTAGAAATTTCCACTCAGCAACCTGGCCTGTTAGAAGTAGGTACACAGCTTGTCAGGGTCTCTCTAACCTCCATTAGAGAATGATTAATTGGAGCGAGTGGGACAAGAATTACAGGGGTGGAAATACACTACATAACGGAGGCAAAGAAATAATAATAATAATAAGAACAATAATAAATAAATAATAACGAATAAAGAGTTGAGGTAGGTACGGGAAATGCCATAAAACTACCATAGTAAAAGGTACATGTATGTAATAAGAAAAATGCTGTATGTACATATGTACCGCGAAGCTAACAGGGTAGATGCGGTAGGTACGCAAAAGGAGATGAGAACATGGCAAGGTATGGCTGAAAGTAACGGCAAGGGTCTAATACTAAAGACACGAAGGGGAGTGTAGCTAGTATTAGCAATAGCGGATCAAATATGTGTACCGGTACGAGTGGATACTATCATGACACCCCCTGTCTCTATACTATGTACATATTTGGTATCATTTGATGCATATGTACCTACTACACTAGGTAGGTACATACAGTTGACCTTATGATCTATCGTTCAATTACACTATTAGTATTCAGTGTATAGACAGATATAGTACTACAACTACAGGTACATGTTATAAGAAAGCTCGTTCGTACATGTAGCTTACGCCACTGATGCAGAAGCAGTTGCCATCATGTATGCAGGGTCTGATGGAAGCGCAAAGTCAGTTCCAGTGTCTCCAGCGCTTGTATGTATGTATCTTACGTCTCCCTTTAATGTTCTCTCAGTTATTCCTTTTCCGTTCGCTTTCCACTATACATATTCCCCTGGTGAGCCCCCTCAACGCATCTCCATTTTATATAATTCATCCATCAGCATGCTTTATTTTGAGATGAATTCAGAGATGTCCATTGCGAGGAGTTCAAGTTGTTAAAAAGACCTTGCGTTACCTTCTAGATAAGAACCTATCAATAATATATACTACCTACCTAAAGACCTATAGTACCGATATGTGAAGGTGTACGAAGTACGAAGTATACTATAGGTAAATACCTACATGTACGGAGTACATGTACCTACATACCCAGATCTATCAGTTACATATGTGACCCATGGCCCACTTGTGCGTACTTATACCACCCATGTACTTATACCACCCATGTACTTATACCACCCATGTACTTAGACACGGTACTTGCAGTCGGGCTTTGCATCTGTCCCAATGCCTGACCCATTCCCTTTTTGTGGGAAGGATGAAGCTAAGAGCGAGCTAACTTAGGTCCCTTGGCAAATAGCTACGTCATGCGGTGTGCGAATAGTGATTTAATACAACCAAGATACCCCATAAGAGTGGGCCATTTGAATATGAACGAAAGAAAATGCGTATACCACAGTGACATACCTAGTATATGTACCTTCCAATGAGCCAAGACACGACATCACCTACATAATGTCCAGGTGTATCGAACCAAGGATGATGACTAAAAAAAGGCAGACGGGATTTTTTGTCCCGGTATCAAGGGATGATGAATAAGTACCCTACGAAGAGAAAACCACACGGAAAAGGAGGTTATTTTATCTTGTTATACTAGTAGTACAACAATAGGAACTAACTCCTTTTTTATTTACTCTTTTTTTTTCTTTTTCCAACGCAATTATAGCTCTAAAAGATCAAGCGACATTCAAATCTACCTGTTCCGTCCACCTTCGGTCCGGTATTAATATTTGGGGCGGTAATGAGGTACTGTACTTACTGTGTATGGGGTCTTTGGTGTTCAGCCGACGATGTCTTGGCAATTTTAGGAAGACAACGACTACGGCATAGAAAATAGGAATGGAATGAACGCAGAGAAAAGAATGACGATGAAATAACCAGGCTTATCGCGTATAGAGTATAAGTTTACAATAATATCCTGGATGTGAAACCGAGGGTTGCATATATGACGATATCTTGGAGCCAGTCGGGCCAACTCCCTACGTCCTAAAAGCTAATTAAGCGGTACTGGCTCGGGGAAAGGTTGACGGTTATTGCTCAGCGCACACGGAACTGACGTCGCCAGACAAGATTACTTGTAAAGAAGCGATAGGAAACCTGTACAAGTACGAATGCGGCGCTCCGAAGATACAGGTATCTCTCTGGCATCGTATAAATATCGGTAAGTCTATATAACCATGCATTCAAAGCTTTGTTTACAAACATTCAATATTGAACTTATAAATCCGAATCAACTAAAGAGCTATGACAAGCGAATATTTATCTAAACACTATCATGTAAGCTTATAAGTGAATGCCGGATGCTTGGTAGCTAGTATAAGAATAAGAATATAAGAATTCGAATGAGGGTGGCTTATGAGGACAATATTAAATTTCCCGACGTAGGGACTTTTTCTGTACGAAATACTTCCAAGGTACTTGATCATTCTTTTCAACACCGCTGCGATGATGCTTGCTTCCGGGGATTGGAAGAGATGCAGTCACACACTAACTTCTTCGACGGGGCATCTCTTGGCGATGGCCTGGGGTGTCGTCATAGTTCTTTTTAAATAAATAAAAATGTCGGGAGAAGTTGGGGGGTCCAATGAGAATGGTAGATGATTGGTTTAATTCTGCACATGTGGTTGGCGGGAAATACAGCGCATGTACTACATGTAATGCATGTACTCTGGTAACTACCTACCTCCTAGGTACATATGTAATAGCAGGTTGAGTGTATGTACAGGTATGAATGTACACTTATCTACCGTAGTATCTGGTAGGTCAGGTATTTCGAAGCCAGTCTTTTGCACGGCAGGTACATACTAGGTACCGTAGCTTACAGCGTCCCCCGTAAATTACAAATGACACAATCAAGCAATTTTCAATGGCTCAGAGAACCATTAAGCCATGTCCAATCAATATTAATTCTCAACCTAATAAATAATAAAAAGCGGTGGTAATGTATCGTTCCCGAGGCAGGCTAGTAGAAAAAGGGACAACCAGAGAGATATATCGTTCCTTATTTATTCTTAACGAAATCTAATAAATGGATCGTCCTGAGATCATTTATAGGAAAATAAAAATAAAAATAAAAATCTTTAAGGTGAAGAATCCATGCAGCCACATGTCCTAAATCGTGGGTTGTCGATAATACATAATACGTACAATTTGCTCGGAGTATATAATTCTGTGTGCTTACCCTACCAGAGTCTAATGTGCAGTGCAGGAATCGGAAAAGGAGAGGTGTAATTAACGAAAGTAGTAATTGCGCCACCGTTAAATTACTGCTCAAATGAACAAACCAAGTAAAAACGGCAGTTTAAGCTAGTACTCAGTACTATATACACACTAGTACCATCTAAACAACGTCATATGTCAGATGGGAGAGTTTCTCCTAAGGCTAAAACAAGGCTTAGTCAACGGCGTTCTAATCTCCTTTTTTAAGCTTGAATCTTAGTGGAAAGTCCAAGAGAACGAACGCATAAAGTGCCGCGGCCCGGGCAAACCTTCGGTCGTTTACAAGATGAATTAAAACATTGAACCAGGCCACATCCATAAATTTTATAGTCTCATATAACCTCATAATCTCGTGTTTTCAAAAAGGACAGGAAAGGAAAGGAATGGGGAAAAAATCATGTTAAGAGAAGTTATAGACTAGGTAACCACACCGCAAGCTTGTTACCATGTCATCGCTTCCGTGATCCAGTCCAACGGTTCCATGCGCGGATCAAGACGCCATTCAAGTGACCCGTCTACCGCGCCGTCTTTACCCGGTCGACTAGGTACAGATTTACCTACCATGTATGTGGCTACTATGCCAGGATAGCATGCAAATACCTTTTAGTCCTCATACCTTACATAGTACATGTCTATACGGATGACCCTCCCAAAAGTAATGTCCAAGGTAAATGCTTGGCATGTGCCAAAGAGTCTTGGCTAATCCACTTTTATTTATAGTACCAAAGGTCAGCTCGTGCCAGCTGGTCTTAAAGCTGCAGCCAGCTGTCACGGGCGGGCGTGGCAATTAAAATCAGACTTGTAATTCTCTGGTACCAGCTGCAATACCTTGCTGACAGCTGGTGGACACTCATCTACCAGATATAATAGTGGGTCTATCATAGCCAGCTGTCAGGCCCTTAACAAGCAACTGGCACGGCCCCCCGACAGCTGGCAGATATTTTCTCATGGACATTACTTTTGGGAGGGTCATCCGTACACTACATACATACAGGCTTTAGGGTATGTATTTCCATCTTAGATATGGTATCTAAACTAGGGGGAATCCATTTAATTGCCTAAACACGTGTTTAGTGCTACTATGTAAGACATAATATCAATCCAGGTACCGAAATTGCTAGTGTCCATGCATGGTGATATGACTTACTCGTTCTGTACTTCAAAGTTGACAAGGACGAGGGTGAAGGTGGCGGGTTGATATTAAATCCATCTGCTGATGTCTACCATACACAGTAGTACGGATACCTCCTCATCTGGTAGGTATAGGTCCATATATATCAACCTATCCTCGCACAACTTTACCTCGTAAGGATAGAGCATGCACGTGGGTAAATGGTTTATTTATTTTCACTAATGCAATGTTAACTACCTAGGTAGGTAGATATGTAGGTAGGTTATATGTAGGGTCTCGGACGAGGTCATATCCCATCACATTTCATATGCATCATGTGAAAGTATAGGAAACTAATCCGTACTATGTAATAGTATCATTCCTTCTCCCCATCTTCCTACCATCAGCCATGAGACTCCTATGGCTTCTCGATTTCTTACATACCTTGAGCACTTAGCAAGGACGAATATGAATAAGGTAGCCAGTAACAACCTACTTTATAAGGATTCAAGTCGTCTTCATACCCTGCGTCGTCACCAGGCATGTCCGCAGAGACCGGGTTGCATTTGATATCGTTACATAGCAACCCTTTTTAGGGATCGTTGGCCATCATTCTCTCATCTCTTCCGCAACGCTTGTGCCATTTTAGACATTGGACGATAAGACTAAGTTGACTTATTGTCTCTTTACGGGCAGACTATTGCATCTTGTCAGCACACACATGCATGCCTACCTGCATTTGCTTGCAGGATGCCTTAAAAGGAGGTATCTAATTACTGGTGCATGAAATACACTTACAACAGTACACAGTCATGGTACCAAGTACTAAATGGTGTATTAAATGGTGTTTTATTTATGTATAGTATGCTAACATAATATACATGCACATACATAGTACATAATCCACGGACGGTGAAAGGATATTACCTAATGTAACTGTCGAACACTACTGTTGTACATATTTAATATCCAATATTAATATCGAAATAATTTATTATTACCTAGGTATTTATGCATCGACATAAATTTGCATGATGTCGTAATGCTCATTAATTAACAGATATACATATAGTTATATTGTATACATAATACACATAATATAGCGACATTCGAAGTTGACTTCATTAATCAGATTCCCGAGCAGCACGCGTTGATGATCAGCAATGTGTCAACGGCACTTCCCAGAGCCACAGCCACAAGCGCTGCTCTCCCGCATTCTGGGTATTACCTTAGAAGGTAGGAGGTAGGTAACGGTAAAACAACAGCACCTAGTAGTTTGTTTCAAGTCTCACGACTTTTTCTATTCAAAGCTTAATACCAGCAACCTCCTTGTTCGAGGTATGTTACGGAGATACCTTTAAACACATGTACTATGTATTGAACGATACACATGTAGAGGTCCATGTATACCTGATACCTCGATACAGGTACCTATCTACCTATTCGGTACTTGTATATGTATATACCCATATTTCAATGTTGTGTAACGATCGATTGGTTAAAAATACCTTGGACAAATCCGTTTTTATACTGAACATTAAATAATATTCAATCTTACCTACTTCAACAATAATATCACTTATTCATATATGTATGCCTCTTCATTTTATAGGACCCGAGATTTCCCATCACCCGTCATCCATCATCCATCATCCATTATCCATCATCCCCTTTTCCCATTCCTCTTAATAAATCATCAACTTCTTGACGGAAGCACAGCCTTCTTCTAGAAGCCAAGTGGTGTCGAATTCTTGACGAATTATATACGATGATTTTATCTCCAAATTACGCAGGAGATATTGGCCAGCTCCGGGACATGTAAACCACCCACTCATAAGAAGACTCGGGCATCGCCAAGGAACATGGGCATGTTTCAAGTAGAAATTTGACTGGCATTCCCCAAAGGTCGCATTGGCAATATACAAATATACAACTTAGATCCCGGTCTCCGGACTGGCAGATATTGACGATCAAATCCTTTCCTGGAGATCTTATAAGAGATGGCGTATCTAGCGCAACTCTACCACAGCAACACCCCTTGCAATCCCCTTGCAACCCCCCCCATCTGCATCTAAGAAACCATGCAGTTAACCTAGGTAGCTATACATGGGATACCATAGGATGTTATCCTAGGTAAAGGATAGGTAGGATAGCATCCTATTACATAACCATCCTCGACGAACATATGATGAAAAAGAATCAACGACCCCCAATTCTTCCAAGACTTGGCTCCGGTTGATATCATGTATACAGGCAATGGTTACTTTTGTTGTTTTCTCTCTCTTCCTTTTTAATTACTACTCTACACGTACATGATATATATAACGAGAAGCCGGACAAACAGATGATGGACATGGCATGGTGATTTACCATAGTATGGTTCGCACGGTTAAGGTCTGATCCAATGCCTGCCGACACGGCAGTCATAGTAGCATTAGAGGATTCGGGGAAACTTACCTTGCCTTATTAGCACCACGCTTACTATGAAGGGGGCCAGCCTGATGGAAAATACGAAAGACTTCATACACGAACTCTCGTGACTGTCAAAAAGCTACCGAGCTAGGTGATACTGGACTAATAATACAACCCCGTGCCGAGGAAGCTATTGCACCCACGCTATTGAAGCCGGCCGCTGTGAAGAAGAAAAAAAAAAAGGTGACTAAATTATGGTCGCCGACCAACGTCGACGAGGGTTTCATTAGCAAATTTCTCGGAAACCTTTCCCCAACACCAACACAATAAAAAAAATTCAACACTAGTAACCTAAATGGCCCAGTCGAGCTTTTTATTCCGACTATGTGATGCTAGAGATTTGGGGGGTTATTTGTTTAAATCAACAGCCATTACGACTTATTATGTCTAAGATTTTATCGAGCAGGGGCGGCAATTCTTATTAGTACATCGTGAAGCAGGCGAATAAATGAACAACCCTACCTACCTAATTCCCACCTACTCACGACTAAGGAATGAAGAAAAGCATGAGACTTACAGCTGAGAGGCATCATCCAATGGTGACATTATCTAAAGGATGCAGTACCGGTTGAGACAAACATATCGCATTGCGGGCTTACACGGAAATACAATATGCGGAAACTTTTCCGACAAACACTAAACATCAACGACGCTCCCCAAGAGACGATGATAGGGCTACGGATTTACCGGGAAATAATATAATACGTATAAATATTTTAAACGACAAGCCAATAACAATAATCATAAATATCTGGGCTTGGCTTCGGCCGCCCCTGACCATTTGGCGTCGCCATTACCTTTTACGCTACATATTCGTGTAGCCTTCAATCACGTCGTGACAACTTCAAATTTAAAAGAGGCTATATCGCTATGACTTATATACTTTTATTTGTAAATATTGACCGCAAAGCGCCCGAGAAGTGATTAATATTGTTATTGACAGTTCTATCCCATATGTCGTCGACTTCTCTCGACAGGAAAAAAAATATGCTGAAGGATTGGAATCCCTCCCCTGCACTATACTCATGAGCACAACGGGCCCGTGTCTTGACATGAGCCTACCCGTGCTAGTAAAAAATACACACATACACACACACATCTAGGGCTTTATGGCCTTTTGTTCTTCATCCTCCTCTTCAGCCGCAAGTTTTGTGATCCCTGCCCCAGATTAATACGATATATCATTTTTATCCGTCTATTCTACATGGTCAGAGACCACAATTATGCGGCTGCCCACAACTCTTGGCCGCCCAACTCTTACAAGAGTCTACTGATGGTCAAGACATCTATCTCATGCCTAAGAAAAGATGGATATATAATACTTCATATGTTATTACGTTGAATTCCTCACGGGAAACCCACGCGTATGTTTATCGCTTTCTGTACGCCTTAGAGTCGACGTATCATTCCCTAAGAAAATCTGCTCTACCCCCGAGACCGTAGCCGCTGTGCCCCATTTCCCCCTCCTCAGTACCAGAGCAAAGACCTAGTTCTTCATGTCTGCGCCGCTGAGTTGATACCGGTTGCGAGGTGGATAGCGCGGTGTAAAATCTCAGAAACGGTTAGGAAGCCGTGCTCTCTTACAAAGTGTTGTGCATATCAAGGCGATTTCTTTGTATTATCGCGTAGCCGTATCTTGCTAACGTCAGACAAATAAATGTCGACGAGAGAACTACGGGGCGGAGCTACGTCGTCCTATTAACTGTCTCCTACCTTCTTACGACTATCATCTCGAACATATGTGCCGTGAGCTATACTTACCTACCAAATCAGAATAGGCAGGTCATTACCCTATAGAAACAAGGCTATCGTGAGATTAGGTTGAGAGAGGGTCGGGTTGACGGTGAGACTGTATCTTCCGGTAGCCTATTCCTTCGAACTCGAGACAACTTACGCACTTACGAACTAGACGTGATAACGATCGTAACATTACCAAGCAGTCAAAATACTGGCATCTAAGAACCTTTACATCCTTGAAATGGCAGGTATTCTAGCCACTTATAGTATTAGGATATCAATAAGGCGACATTCAGACATAAGGGGAAGATGTGTATGAAGCGCTGGTATACGATGGATGCAATCATCGAGCTAAGTCGCCAACAAGCACCTACGTAGACATAGGTAGATACAAGTAATTATTGTATAATTCAACCCATGGGTGTAAGAAGAACAAAGCTGTCTCATATACGGCCCAACTGTAAAATGCGAAGAGTCTGCAGTGATGGAGAAGGGTATGGGGCAACTATTTGGCTGATGGCGAGTAATTATCAAGCCGTATGACTGGCATTAAGATGTCATAACACATACGTAGACACTTAGCCTGCCTAACGAACAAACAAATACATGTATTAGTCACTATGAGATAATAAACGTGTAGGTTTCGAATATTCTCCAGGATGATCAGGCAGGTCTAAGAACCCAGGTCGAGTAGTGGCCGGCGTTGAAACACATCGAAGCCCTATACAAAGCCGCCTCAGACTCTGGTAATAGGGACACGGTGTATCGACGTAGCACGAATGACAGGCAGTTCCACCACGAGACGACATGAATGGATCGTGGCATGTCGGAGAATAGAATGGAATCAGCGTTTCAAGATCCCGAAGAGGCCCGTTCCTGATGAGAAACGTCGGGAGGCACGAAGCCTAAACACTCACCACCCGTCCACCATACCAGAGAGCGCAGCGTTGTGGTAACGGACGGGACGCGAGCTTTGCAAAAGCAGCCCCGGGCGCATAGGGAGAAACCACCCCATAGCTTTTTTTTTTCTTTTTTTTTTTTCGTCGCCCGGGGATCGAGTTAGTAGGGGAGGAGGAGAAAAAGGGGCGAGTCCAGATCTGGTATATAATCGTCCGCTATCGGCCGAGTCCTTGCGGCTAAAATGATGCGCGACGTCGGTGCGATGCCCGCTGTCCCGTCTCTGCGGAGCCTGGCTGACGCAATGGTTCGGTTCCAGAAAGGTGTTTCGTTCCCTCGCCCCCTCCCCCTAAGAAGGGAGCTGGCCATAAGCGAGCAGACACGTCGGCGACGGCTGCTTCGAGCGCCGTCTAACCCTAGACCTCGTCCCTCGTGCAGGGGCGGTGGGGCCCGGGCCGCGTTGTTGAGGGCGCGTCCTGGTGCCGGCCGGCATTCCCTTTCCCTGCATCACAGCAGGCGGGACGAATAGGTTCGAAGTGAAGAAGTGCTGGGTTAGTTTGTATGGCTGCATGGTGGAATTCCAGACGTGTACTAACCGGGTAAACCTGCACCGCTAGAGCACGACCGAATATGCCCTCAGCGCGGACTGAGTGGTAGAAGACACCCAGAGCGCGAGGGCGCTTACCAGTCGCCCACACCTCCTCGTCCAGGTTTTCTGGCTAGGTATTGTAGGGCCGTACGTGAATGGCGCCGTACGGGGCGGCCCTGCAGCACGTCCCGTCGTTGGCGACGAGGTCAGGGGGCTCGACGTGCTCAACCACGTCCGGTCGTATAGTGGGACGGCGTTTCCACCGTGGACGTACGTCGACGCTCGGCCGCCGGTTTGTATGACGACGATGACGCACCCTCTCGGGCTCAGCGTGGGCGGAAGCTCGAGTCACAGGACCTCGAAGCCCCACGCGCTCACCAGCCCAACCGTGTGGGACAACGCGCAACACTTCCGACGCTTGTCGTCATGTGTCGTAGCTGGGCGGGCAGGCGTGGAATTGTTGGGACGACGTGGGTATGTGCTCGGGAAGAACCAGGTCCGGGAAGTTGCCGAGTTCTTCTCTCGGGGTACGTTCTGCTGGTTCCGGTATCTCGGAAGAGTAGGTACCGTCGGGCAGAAGCAGGAAATATGTATGGGTTGAAGGTACATAAGCTTGCTGGGTGGTTCCGGAGGATATTTTCGTGCGGAGTGCGTTCCATGAGTGCTTCCAGAAGGCCTCCGATCATACTGATGACTGTCAGAGCCCTGGAGATGAAGCGATGCTCTGCTTCGTCGTCTGGTACCGTTCAAGGCGACTGAGGGATGGAAGTGCTAGATGTGTCCTATAACAAGTAACCAACCAACTAAGATCATGATGACGACACTGGAGTCAAAATGTAGTACTTGTTTAGGTAGTGTCTGATATGAAATACTTGATCTCCTCTTTCGTTGCTGTTACATAGCATACTTTGGTTAATATTCATTGCGAATTTGGGAATGAGACTTCATGGTTCGTCAAGTATGTAACAAATGCTAGTAGCCAAAGCAACAGAAGCACGACGTCTAATAGAATCATGTGATATTTAAGTTCATTATATTGTACGTTTAAAGACAGGTCTGCGAAGTCTACTGCCACCCCCGTCCTAGTTTCAAGACGGACTAAAAGGGTGAAAGGTAGGTACTGAGTGAGCGATAGTATCATAATCGAAGTAAGACGAGCCGAGACCGGCGAGACAATAGTTCAGGGAAGATAGACTCTATATCTCTATCAATATTACTAGGCAGCTTTTTGTCACCGCAGCCTCGCATGCTGCGGTTATAGTCGAGGTGATATATGACAAGTAATGTTAAGACGTATTTGTGCTGAGAAAACTTGCATTCAAAACATAGTATGAGTGACAACTCGGGGAACGTCTGGCGATCTATCATATATGGTGCTTGAGAGCTTCCTATATGCGGCCGAGCAAACACTATTGTCCTAAGGCACATGCTCCCGAGTGACTAGTCGGTGAAGCAAGGTAAAGACGTAGAGCGTAGATGAATCATTGCCGTTCGAGACTTCTAACTTACTAACTGCTTACTTTTGAATCAACAAAAGAGAGACTTCGGGATGTGAGGCTTTCTAATGTGTAGAACGACAGACGGGATTAATATTGCTGATTTAACTTAAATATAGACAAATGACTCCCCTTCTAACTCTGAAACTTGGCCACCGATGGAGTAGACGATGATACCTGAAAAGCTAAGCACCATGATAGAGAAGTAAAAGAGTTTCCTGAACGAATCTTCATCGATACTAGCAGGGAGTTACTAAAGCTATCTGTCATTACTACTTCAGATATTCAAAATTAGCTTCTGCTTTTCCTCAATCTCTTGCTAGTTCGCACTGTTTCTGTAGAAACATTTTCGTTTTGTACTGTTTCCGTTACTGCTGCCATGACCTTACGCCTCTTCCGGGTGCGAGTCGCCGTGTCGTTCTCAGTAACAACTTCTTCGACTTCCTCAGCTTTGATTTTGACACTGGCAACTTCGGGTTTGCCTGATGCTTGTTCCGAAAACGACTTCAAGTTCGCAGTGAAGAGCACCGACTGAGCCCACCCCGCGTGTTGACCCCATATCTTCCGGAAATGGTCACCGACGGAATCGTACATGGCTTTGGAGAAGGTCTTCGTCTTGACCTTGCCGAATTTGTAATCTCTCTGCGCAATCTGCCACACGTGGGTATCCACGGGAACTGCCTCTGCCCAGCCTAAACCCATGAGGCAGACACAGTCGGCGACTTTGGGGCCTACGCCTGGGAGAAGGAGTAGTTGTTCATGAGCATGCCTATAGGTAGGCAGCTCGTCGGCCTTCGACAATACCGGGCGACGCCAGCCTAGATTGTCAGGGTTCGCCAATTTCTCTAGCCATTCTAGTGATTTGTCGAAGTGAACTATACGGGCTGTATCGGTAATGTACTTTGCTCTGTAACCAAACCCTAGCTCTCTGAGATGAGCTTCAACCGTCTTTCCACTGAGAGCTTCTGGGTTTGGAAAATCATGAAAGGCTTCATCTCCAATATGTCCGATTAATGGTCCATAATGTTGACAAAGGGCTTGCACCTTCAAGACGTCAGCATTTGGCGACGATATATCTTCAGGTAAGCCATGCATAACATACCATCCGCGTGATACGCGAAATATTATTATTGCTACTGCATATGAAGGCAATCAATGCCTCCCAAGGATCCTGACTTAGAATCCGAATTCCGGTGAACTTCGGTGCTTTGTTCCGGAAGTTAGGATCGGACTCGGACCACTGGTCATATAACGCTGCCACTATATATGATGAATAATGGTTAGTGAGTTGAGTGTGAAAGAGAGTATTTTTATAATAAGTTTTATGATTGCTAAGCATGTTGAACGTGAGAACGACAATGATATGGCCCTGGTCTTGGAAACAATAAAAAGAGAGAGAGAACTTCAATCCCAAAAAAGTACATACAATCATGTTTTAAGCTGAAATAATGCTTAATGAGTGCTCTGGTGTCATCGTCGCCACTTTCACCAAAATCTTTGAAGGTAGATTTATCTGCTGATGCCTGTCGAACTGGTGATGAGGCGACTCTATAATGAAGATGGGTTTTATCCTGCTTTAACGACAACAATCGGCCGTGTAGAACACAATTCCTGATGACGAGAATTAGAACTTTTTTGTTTGGTATTTTAAGATGAGAGTTATTACCATTCATCATCTATCTTGCGCCATCGGAATGACTGTCCACAACGAAGGGTGGTCTCGATGCATAGGTCTGTTAAATTCAGGGGTAGCTTTTGCCACTCTACCATTCGTTTAGGGGACATTTATTAAAGAATGTCATAAATTGAGAGAAAATAGGTGTGTTATACTTGTCAAAGATCTATGTGAGTTTTAATTGAAGAAAGAAAATGACCAATCCTATTGAATGTTATTTACATCAACAGTTTACACATTCTCCTATTCTCATAATAAGTATAGGTATTGATTGTGGATGAGAGATGTTATAAGGACGCTGTAATGCTGTAATGCGGTAATGCTGTAATGAAAGTACTGCATGCATTGTAGAGTACGAAGTACATTGTCCCTGAATTCTTTTCTTTTTTAATTTTTTATTCTTTTATCAAACACACTAAGATAAGAAACAGTACCGGGAGGTCTTATCGTCTCTCGAATCTAGGATTGCCAAGCCATATTAGGCTTAGCCACATTTACAAGTAAAGACCACCCGAACTAGCCAAATTTTGTATTTTTTCCAGCCTCGTTACAGCTGTAGCTTCAACCCACTGTACATACTTCATTCATACATACAACATACTATGTACGGCAGGAGCTTGATCATTTTTTAACCTTCCTGCTTTTAATTCCGCCGCCTTTCTTAATCATTGACGCGATTCTTTTTCTTCCTTACAACCATTTCTACTATTACGTCAATCTAGAGAGAAAAAAGAATTAACATCATGAACGGCGACAGCTATTCTTCTCGAGGTAGGGGATATCCATCTATTGATTTTTTTTATTTCATTATTATTATCTTCATTTTCGATGTTTTCTTGCTACTCTTAAATCCAAATTGACGAGGTCATTGTATCTAGACGGCGGTCGCCATGGCTCGTCTCGAGACTATCCTCGCGATGACCGCCGCGATCGAGGCGATCGAGGCGATCGAGGTGATCGAGGTGATCGACGCGACAGAAGACGGAGCAGATCACCACGTAGGTCGCACCGTGATGCGAGGGACGAGGACGCATATGCTTCCAGTCGTAGCCATCGAGATCGCGAGCGCGAAGATCGATACGGAGGTGGCCGAGATCGTAGAGAGAGAGACTGGGACCGCGACCGTGGTTCGCGAAGAGATGTTCGTCGCGACGATGCTGCCAGGCCTCCTCGACGCGACCGCGATTTGTTCGACGAACGACGCGGCGGTGACAGGCGAGACCGTGATAGGATTGATAGAATGCGAGACGAAGATCTCTTTGCGCAGAACAGACGAGGACGTAGCCCGACACCACCGCCTAAGAAGCGAGAGCCGACGCCCGACCTCACCAATATCGTACCTGTTCTGGAGCGCAAGCGACGCATGACACAATGGGACATCAAACCGCCCGGCTACGAAAATGTCACTGCCGAGCAGGCCAAACTATCTGGCATGTTTCCTCTACCCGGTGCGCCGAGGCAGCAGCCCATGGACCCTACGAAACTGCAGGCTTTTATGAGCCAGCCTGGAGGAACGGTCAGTAACGCTGCATTAAAACCAGGGAATTCCCGACAGAGTAAGCGACTCATTGCCTATAATCTTCCTCCTGGTTCGACCGAAGAAAGCGTGATGGGGTTCTTTAACCTGCAGTTGAACGGCCTTAACGTGATCGAGAGTACCGACCCATGTGTCCTATGTCAGGTCTCTCAGGACCAGTCCTTTGCTCTACTTGAGTTCAGACACGCATCGGAAGCCACTGTTGCTCTTGCTTTCGATGGGATCTCGATGGAGGCCGATGATACTACAAATAGCGCTGGTGATGGTAGTGGACGTGGCTTGAAAATACAACGACCTAAGGACTACATCGTGCCAGCCGTTGCTGAAGACACGCCATACAAGCCCGGTATCGTTTCTAATATCGTCCTCGATACCCCGAATAAGATCAGCATCTCCAACCTACCTCCCTATCTCACCGAAGACCAAGTCATGGAACTCCTAGCTGCATTTGGAGAGCTCAAGGCGTTAATTTTGGTGAAGGACATAGGCACTGAAGAATCTCGCGTAAGTCATACACATGAACTGAATTTATTTGATTCACTGTCGGCTAACAACTACCAGGGAATCGCTTTTTGCGAGTTTGTTGACCCTGCTGCGACGGACATTGCGATCCAGGGGCTAAACGGTATGCCCATTGGCGAGAAGAATCTTAAAGTGCGGAAGGCTAGCATTGGTATCACCCAAGTAGCTGGTATCGAGATGGGCGTGAACGCCATGTCTATGCTCGCAGGAACCACTGCCAGTGACTCGGAAGAAACGCGGGTGTTGCAGTTGCTCAATATGGTGACGCCGGAAGAGTTAATGGATAGCGAAGATTATCAGGGTAAATATGGTATCCCAACTCGCGCGTGTCTAGTCCCGCTAACATTTTATTAGAAATATGCGAAGATGTTCAGGAGGAATGCGCCAAGTTTGGCCAGGTCCTGGATCTGAAGGTACCACGGCCTACCGGCGGCAGCCGGCAGTCCGCGGGCGTTGGCAAGATATATGTCAAGTTTGACACGACGGAATCTGCGAAGAAGGCTCTTCAAGCCCTCGCAGGTCGAAAATTTGCTGACCGAACCGTAGTAACAACATACTTTCCTGAGGTGAGCCCATCTAACTTACGTTGGTTGATCGTCTCTAACTAATGATATATAGGAGAATTTCGAGGTAGGGGCGTGGTAATGATAAAAAAAGGGAGCCCAAACTGTTTCTGGTATCCTTAGCTATGAACACTTGATGCTGTGGGAAAAAAAGGAAGATTTGCGGATGAGCAAGGTTCGAGAGATCGCAAAGATTTCCAGATTGCGAATTGTACAACAACAAACCGTGTACTTGAAAGGAGTGACGTGCTCATTGGTAGGTGGACATACGGCACTCATCGGACCTTAAAACGCTGGATTTGTTCATCATTCACTAAAACGATGGCAATAATGGTCGTTCTATCAACTGTCAATTTGCAGAGCCAGAGTCTACTCACGTCTAGCTTGGTAGATTTCATCTTTTTGACAATAAAAATTCGTACCCAAACATGGCTGATGTGGTTCGGTCGCTACCCTACTTACTCATCGTCGTCATCTTTAGTTGAATCATAATCATTTCTAGACTAGTGCTATTAAATGTTGACTTAAGCCAAGATCAAGATCTAACTTGTTTCTATATTCTATTGGTTTAGACGAATATCTCTCGCAGTTATGACGGGGATACTTTTTATCCAGCCAAAAGAGCGATTACCGAGTAATCGGTTATTGCATTTGCCAATGAAATGTTCGTATACGATGACCGTCTTCTTACGTACGTAAACCTTACCTCTTCATGCTTCTCTTCTTTCTGTTTAAAACGATAACCAGCCATATCCTTTCTATTTATTAACTAGTATATAAGAATATCTAGAGAGGGTACGCTATTTATAATGGGTTTCTTTTGTACTCATCAAGCCTTTCATTATTTACTTGTCTATGAGGTCTTAAATAAAACTTAGTATTAGTCGTCCCTTGGATCCGATATGTCTAAAACGGCAATGTCGGAGCACCTGCTTTCGGGTCCTGGCATAAGTGACCTTTATGAGCGAGCTACACAATCTCAATTCCTGAGCCTTGCTGGACAAGGTCAACTTCCTCTCGAAGTACTCTGTCAATGGCTATCCCAAGACCGGCTCTACGCTCAAGCTTACATCAGGTTTGCCGGAGGGATGATATCTCGCATCCAGCTACCGACCAAGACCGATGGCCGGGGCACCTCCGGGACCTTGCAATGGCGAATACTGTCGCTGTTACAAACTGCTCTCTCAGGCGTCACCAGAGAGTTGCAGTTCTTCGAAGAGACCGCCAAGAGGTACGGGCTAGACCTCGAAGCTCTCGGGCCGGTGGCCGAAGGCGATAATCTGTCGCATAAATCGGCGGGCTTCGGACCGAACATGGTGACGCAGGACTACATCAACTTGTTCGACTCCTTCTCCGCGCAGCCCCACGGGGATACGGCCAAGACTATACTGGACGGGCTCGTGGTTCTCTGGGCTACGGAGAAGGTCTACTTGGACGCCTGGACTTATGCAAAGCAGCAGGCTTCCGAGAGCGCGGATACAAAGGAGGACCTAGACGGCGGAGCCTTGAGGAAGGAATTCATCCCTAACTGGACGTCCGAGCAGTTCCGGGCCTTTGTGAAAGAGTGCCAGGAATGTCTCGACGCCTACGCTGCCATACAGGTTGAGGATACGGAGGAAGTTGGCGCTGCAGGATCCATGATACTATTCAAGAAAGTGTTGGTTCTCGAAGAGTCGTTCTGGCCGATGGTGGCTTGATGATAATAACACCTTCGGGGGATACTGATTCGAGAATTTTTGTTTTGCTTTGTTTGATGATGGCTTTTAATCGCTGACGAGGGATGTTGGTTAAAATGACGAGAAATGTTGGCTGAGAGATGGTAGTCTCATTTGTATGAAATAATACGGTACATAATAAACGAAGTCGTAGTTTATTATGAGGTTTATACGACAGCGACTTGGTCTATATCCATCCTTTTCATGCAAGCTAGGATACCTGGTACCTAGGTACCTAGTAAGAGGTATCTACATACATGGTTATAAAAGGGGTAACTACGGATAATGGTATAAGAGATTCATTGTAGTAATAGTCAACAATCGGTTAGTTAAGAGAAAGACATTGTATGAATTAGGTAAGAATAAAAATTGACTGGCCTAAAAAACGGACCTATATTAGATTGTATAATAGGTACTGTTAATGTTGACTTTGATATTTGTTATTATTTGTATTTTGCATTTTGCTTCAAGTGTAGCCAACTGAACCTTACTTTATAGGATGCAGACCCATATTTACTGTCGCCGAGGCAACAGCGCAAGGTACAAACAAAACAGTCAACAGAAATAAGAAGGAACCTTGGAAGCTTGGAACTGTATATTATTTAATACTCGAAATTTTAATTGCGCCGCACTATTTTAATCCATCTTTCTCAACTTCAACAACAACACATACTAATATTACAGGTCCGCTCTTTACATATATACAAAAATACAAACATGGCCGCCGGCGATCTTATTGACTTCGACATAATTGAAGGGCAGAAGGAAAATATCCAATCCTTGCCCGGGGGGCGGTCAGCGAAGAAGCTCATCGAAGTCTTCTCGCCCTCTCCTTTACAAAAACTATCTACACCAACACCGACGGATACCAAGAACATCAACGATTGTATTAGAGCAGAATACGAGGAAGAGGTCGCCAACATTTCTGAATCAGACGATCCTCTTGATGTCTTTGATCGATACGTGAGATGGACGTTTGATGCATACCCATCTGCGCAGGCCACGCCCCAGTCGCAGCTACACACTCTACTCGAGCGCGCCACAAAGTGCTTCATCGGATCGGCGCAATACAAGAATGACCCAAGATATTTGAAGCTTTGGCTTCAGTACATCCGATTTTTCGCCGACTCTCCTCGAGAGACCTACGTCTTCCTATCGCGCCATAACATCGGCGAAGGTTTGGCCCTTTTCTATGAAGAGTACGCCGGCTGGTTAGAAAGCGCTGGACGCTGGGCACAGGCCGAGGAGGTGTATAAACTAGGCATCGAACGGGAGGCGAGACCAGTACAGAGACTGGTCCGCAAGTTCGGCGAATTTGAACAAAGAAGAGCGCAACAACCTGACGCTGCAAACGCTCCGTCGTCGCCAGCCCTGCCTACAGTCCGCCCTGCGCTCATGGCCAAAATTGATCCGTTCGCCGCTTCGGCGCGAGCAGCAGATCCTCAAGCTCCTAGGCCTAACATGGGTCTCGGCACCCAATCCGCAAAACCTGCGAAGGCCAAGCTTGCCGTCTTCTCTGACGCGGGTTCTGATCCGACAGCTATGTCGAAGATGGGAGAAGGAGCGAAGGGATGGGATACGATAGGATCACTAGCGGATCGTAAGAAGGAGAATATGGTAGAGGCAAAGCCCTGGGTGGGAGAAACGTTGACGACGCAAGTGAAGAAGAGCAATGGCCCGAAAATGGCTATCTTCAGGGATCCTGTAAGTTAACCTCTCCCATCCCACGCGGCAATGCCCATTTGTTGATAACAGCAGGACTAATGTGTGGCGGTTATGCGGTTGTGTAAATTTTTAGTCTTTGTCCAGAATAGCAGATTCTCATATTATCATTGCCCCATCTAAGCACCAAGTAGTCGTGAATCCACAAAGCGGGAAAAAAGAACGTGTCTTTGTTAATCTCGAGGTTATTTACCCAACTCCGGAAGAGCCTGGTACGGAGCTTTCTTTCGAGGAACTCTGGGCGGCAAACCAAGGTTGGCTTGATATATGTTGGCAAGACAACGGTGTTGTCGAAGAACCTGAGGAAGAAGAGCCGACCCTCAGGCAATCGGCAGAAGTGGATGTACTCACTCGCCGCATGGCAGAAAAATTAGTGATACATCACGACGCTGTAGAGCTCGACGAAAATGGGGTGATTAAGGAACAGTCACGGCCAACAAAAAGCAGGAAAAAGAAGACGATGGAAATGAATGAGACCCAAATCAGTAAGTGCAATTACACGGTCTTTCCATATTTGCTGTTCTCTTGCACACCATATCAAGCCCTACGTTAGCCCTACATTACCGTTTCATGATTATTAAAAATATAAAAAAAAAATATTAACCATTTCTACAGTCAAAGCCAAATTGGATTCACCATCGGGCCCAAAAATTAAGAAAAAAAGTAGTAGCGCACATTCTGAACCCACGATGACGCTGCATACTAAAGCCGCGACTGATGAAATCTACGACATTTTCAATGCTCCTCTCAACAATGTACAAGAGCAAGCTGACGAGAGCGATGAAGAAGAGTACATGACGGATGGCGATTATACTAGTGGTGGAGAGAGCACCAACACGACTAGGCGAATCTCGACGAGTGAAGCCCCCGAAGATAATGACGCGTCTGATACTAAGAGCTTGAGTGAATGGTCGGATTTCACGGTCCAGAAGCATGTCCCCAAGACTGATGACGAGAGCGACCGTGAGGAAGAGGACGAAGAACAAAGCAACGATGAAGAACCAGAGGACTCGCCTCCTAAAACCAGGACTATATTCATTCCTATTCCTCCCGAGGAGTACGAAGCACCTACGCGTCCGTATAGGGACCCGGCCGAGGTAGCTAACAACCGCCTGCCGTTCATGACGCCCATTACCGAACGTACCGAATCCTCTGTCGGTCTAGTCACCGGACCTAAGCCTCACTATACTGGTACGAACATTCCAAGCAAGAGGGAACGTGTTGATCCAGATGAAGAGGAGGAGGAAGAAGACGAAGAAGGAAATGATGACGAGGACAACGAAAATTTTGAGCCTCTAAGCAGTCCTTTGAGACAGGTTCTTAGTGGGAGCCGTTCTCCAGTCAAGATTGCGCAGCCCTTGCTTAAGAAACCTAAGACGACAGCCACGACTACGTCTCCGGGCGTGGAGAAAGCAAAGGATGTACAGAAAGGCCCGATAATCAAAGATCTACGATGCAATCCCGTCGACACAGCTATCCGAGAGGAGATTCTCGTAAACATGCGACCTTCCCTTGATTCATACTCTGGGTTCTACGATCACCGTGGCGAGCGATGCGATAAAGGCGCCGAGATCCGCAAGTTTGTCAAGGCTGTAGCCAAGACAGGAAACAAGAAAGATAGCGAGAAGACCGGGACCATTCACGCTCCAGTCGTGCTCGAGTTCCCCGAGATCACGAGCGAGTACACGGTCAAGCGGGAGCTAGGCGCAGGAGCATTCGCACCCGTCTACCTCGTGGAGAACTCGTCCCCGGAATCGGATGAAAACGACGAGAACGCGCCGGTGATGATGGGCAAGGGCGCCTTCGCGACGACCCGCCGTGCCGCCCTCGAGGCGCTCAAGATGGAGCAGCCCCCGACGGCGTGGGAGTTCCACATGATGCGCCTGGCAGCGGCGCGCCTAGGCCCGCAGCACCGCGCGACAGCGTCCATCTCGACGGCGCACGAGCTGCACCTATACCAGGATGAGGGCTTCCTCGTCCTGCCCTTCCACCCGCACGGCACCCTCCTCGACGTCGTCAACTTCTTCAGCGAGACGGGCAAGGGCCCAATGGACGAGCCGCTCGCCATGTTCTTCGCTGTCGAGCTCCTGCGCACGGTCGAGGCCCTGCACGCGAAGAACATCCTACACGGCGACCTAAAACCGGACAACTGCTTGCTTCGCATCGACGAGGGCTCGCCGCCGCCGTCGGGCCCGTGGCGCGCCGACGGTTCGGCGGGCTGGGACGCGCGCGGGGTGATGCTGATCGACTTCGGGCGCGCGATCGACATGCGCGCGTTTGAGCCAGAGGTGCGGTTCGTGGCGGACTGGAAGCCGGACCCGCAGCACGACTGCCCAGAGGTGCGGGAGGGGCGGCCGTGGACATGGCAGCTGGACTACCACGGCCTCGCGGGCACGATCCACACCCTCCTCTTCGGCCGCTACCTCGAGACGGTGCGGGAGGGGGGTCCTGGGGGGCTGGGGGCGACGGCGCGGAGGTATCGCGTGCGCGAGTCGCTGAAGAGGTACTGGCAGACGGACATCTGGACTGAGTGCTTCGACCTCCTGCTCAACCCGGTCACGCACGCGGACGCAGAGGACGGGCGCGGGATGCCAGTGTCGCGCGGCGTCCGGCGTGTGCGCGAGCGCATGGAGTGCTGGCTTGAGACTAACGGCGAGAAGGGCGTCGGACTGAGGGCTTTGATGGCGAGGGTGGAAGCGATGGCTAAAGGGAGGAGGCACTAAGTCTTTACTAATTCTTTCCCCGTCCGTCTCGTTTTATTTCTTTTCATGTACCATTAATTCATGTTTCTTTTCCTTTTTCCCCTCCCTCTCTTCTTACCAACTCTCGTTGGAGGAAACGGGGTAGTAGGTTCGTTTGCGAGCAGTTTGGGGACGGGGATGTCCATCACGTTGAGGGGTAATGTCAAAAAAGACCATTTCGGTATGCAGGAGAAAGGCTGAACATGAGCAAGCAATGAAGGGAACGAAGACGCGGCTTATGATTATTCCCCCCCCCCTTTTCCATTTTTCTTTTCTACTTGCCGCGACGACTATTGCATTGCTAGGTGTTGGGGCTCACGACACATCTATCTCCCCAAGCCAGGCCAGGCCAGGGCGCGTGGATGGATCCTTTAGTACAGCACAGGGTAGCCTTTTCAGATGTGGTCTACCACAGACGTCTCTCTCCTTCGTGGACGGGACGGAATAAACAAACGCATTTGTATTTTTCATAAATAGGTCCAGGGCCTTTGCATCGCGTGAACAACCGGGCTTCTTCGTATAAAATTTGTAAGACGAGATACTTTACTTTACACGAACACCACGTTCCCCCCCCTTCCCTTCTGACGCCTTACCCTTGGGGTTTTAACCCCCCCCCCCCTAAGATTATAAACACCTAGGTACCTATACAACGTCGTTGAAAGCGACCTGTGACACACATAACCGATTTTTATTTTATTTTATTTTAATTTTTTTTCTTATTTTTTTCCTTGGATTTCTATTCAGAAAGACGGCTGTTAATCAGAGCCGCACTCGTCCTCCGAGGTCTCGGGCGCCTTCTTCCTCGCGCGCCTCTTGGACGGGGCGCTCTTCTTGGCGTCCTTGGCGGACTTGCGGTCGACCTGGTCCTGGATCTTGGCGCGCTCGGCGGCGCCCTGGGCCTGGAGGCGGGCGTCGAGGGCGCGGAAGGCGGGGGTGTCGGGGTCCATGCCGACGAGGCTCTCGAGCAGCTTGATCTCCTCGGCCCAGACGCGCTTGTCTTCGACGACGGCCTGGCCCGGGCCCGCGGCGCGGTCGATGGGCGTCTCGAGCACCATGGGCAGGCCCTCGAACGCGGCGCCGTTCACGACGCTGTGGAACGCGCGCAGGCCCAGGAAGCCCGTCCCGATGTTCGCGTGCAGGTCCCGCCGCGAGCCCAGCGGCGCCTTGCTGTCGTTCAGGTGCAGCGCCTTCAGGTACCCCGTCCCCACGACGTCGTCGAACTTCTTCATCGTCGCCTCGAACGCCTCGGGCGTGCGGAGGTCGTAGCCTGCGGCGAAGGCGTGGCACTGTGGCGGGTCTCGGGTTAGCGTTTGTCTTTTTTTTTTTTCTTTTTTTCTTTTTACTATATATGTATCGCGAAATCGACGTCTTGCCTCGGTAGGCGAAGGATGTAGGCGACGCGCTTGGTTGAGCTTGCAAGGACTTACCGTGTCTATGCAAACCCCGACTCGGCTCTTGTCCTCCACGAGATCGATGATGTCGCGCAAGTCCTCGAACGTGCAGCCGATGACGTTGCCCTGGCCGGCCATGTTCTCCAGCACCGTCACGACAGTGCTTGTCGCCTTGTGGGCCTTGTTGATCTGCTTGGCTATCCTGCCGATAGCCTTCGCCCTCACGTCGCCGTTGGTGTTTCCCGGGTGGAAGTTGTACAGCCTGACGCCGAGCGATTCACAGCGCTGCAGATCGTCTAGGAACGAGTTGTATGCCTGGTCGGCCTTCTCCTTCTCCGCCTGCGCGAGGTTGACTAGATAGGAGCCGTGTGGAAGACAGTGCTTGTGGACTTCGTAGTTGTGCTGTTTAGAGAGGGAATGGAAGCTGTCAACCGCCTCGCGTGGGATGGGGGGGTTGGCCCATTTACGCTGAGATTTGAGAAATAAGGCGAAGGCGTTCGCGCCGATGTGGACGGCATTGCTGATCGAATTGTGAACGCCTTTAAAGTAGAAATGTGAGCTTGAGAAGGATATTAAGCTGGCCGGGTGCTTGGACTATCACGTACCTCCTGCACTGCTGACATGGGCACCAATGTACATGGACTTCTCAAGAGTATCGACCACGGTGCGCTCAGCAAGGGCCGCGGTGTCTTCAGTTTTACTCTTGGCAGTTTTGCGCTTCTTCGAGGCTTTGGGTTCTTGGACTGGCTCGTCTTCATCCTCGTCCGAGTCTTGAGTCTTTTTCGCTTTTCTTTTCTTAGCGGACTTTGGTTCCTCTACAGGCGATTCATCTTCTGTCACTTCGTCAGCCGCCTTGCGTTTCGTAGCTTTGGCTTTCGATAGGCCGTGAGCCTGGGAGGTCGCAGCAGTATTTTTTGTAACGGTCTTTTTCATGCGAGGCATCGTGGATGCGTTTGTCACGAATCGATGAAAAGGATGTAGGCGAAGATGTGGTGGTAGTAATCGGTTTATTACAAAGCTATCATGTCTAGAGAAGAGAGCGAAGGTGTAGGTGAGCTGCCGGTGTATGGACATTGGACATGGCTACCTTGTCCCGTATTAGAACAGGAGTCTGATAACGCGTTTGAACGCGAAAGAGGATGACCCGTAGTCACGTGCTATCAATTTAAAAATGATAACTAACTCATTTATTAACTCATACGTCGTAATGTTAATCGATAAGCGGAAATACGAATGTCGGTCTTCGGATTAACCCGGGAATGTGGATTAGGTACCTGGTACCTATATTACCAGCACTACACTATCCCGACTTTCAGGTACGGAATACAAGTGATGCATTAACCCCGGACACTACGGTCGTACGAGAACACATGTACATGTATTTTGTACTTTCGAGGTAAAAAGTTGAATTGAAGGCACCGCGCCTCAGTTGAAGCTGATCTGACGTAGCTACGTACATTTGAACGTACTGCGCCTCTCCTATATACATAGTACATCAATAGACTAATAGTAACTGATCCTTCAGAGGAAAGCACATGTTGATATAAAAGAATATTAGAGGTCAATATCCTATAATCCAAATTCAAGTAAGTACCTAATTCACTTATTTTGCCTCCTACATTATTCCACATACCTCCATATATATTCGGAATCACTTATATCAAAATCATGTTTCGATATGTCGAATGAATAACTAACGAGAACGGATATGTAGATGCGCACACGACCAATTTCGGCAACAATAGAAATTGCAAGAGATCACGCGAGCATTTACGAGAATAGGCAAAATTCTCTCATGGCCAAGACCATTTAAGCGTATTGCCTAGAGAAACGGTGACATTTCCTAGCATCTGCCTAGCATTTTGAAAGGGCATCTTGCAGAGCCGAGGCGTGGGAAGGAAAAGCTTAGCAGCATCTTTTGACGGAACTTGAAGTGATAGAAACTACCTACATACTATAGTTTGGACCAACCAGTTTTCGAGATCTTCTAGCCGATCACAGCCTACCTAGGTACTACTTTATTTCAGCGGGAAGTTCAAGGCTAGAGTGTCTTCGCAAGAATCTTCTTTGGCAAGTCGCCCGGTCGTGCACCTTCGTTGACATGCACATCCTTGTCAGCTTCGATGTTCTGTCCTACCCCCCTGGGCCTACAACATCTCGAATCCAGCTTCGGCCCGCATGGCCTCCCCTAGCCCTTTCGTGTACTCCGTACTTATTATGGGTTAAGTACTTACGACTTATACATTTTAGATATTAGCGGTTTTGGGTTTGTGCAGGGATCTCTGCCGAATCATCTGAGCTAAGGAAGAAACGTGGTCGTTTTCTCTTCTCTGATTGGTTTCCTTTTCGCCGCCTCCAGATTCAAAGATATCCTCCGAATCTGGTATCAAACATTATATCTCGAGGTTCATTCGCAAGGCATACCCGGTCTTTTACGCCAACGACCGAAATCCGCCGTGGTTGGAGTGCTTAGAGCTTCCAATTTCGATTCTCATATCCCTCGTTAGGATTTCTCATAACCTGATATCTGCACCTGAATCATAGTACTTATAGTACTTTTGGAGTTCTCACTACAGATTCAAGGTAACTACATCGTTGTACGGTCGAAGCCGCGGATGCGAGGGCATGTATGCAGCCCCATCCCGCATGGGTACTTGAGGAAAGTTCGGTCCCCTAATCAGCTTTGTGGGGGATCACAGCTTCTAATGTTGCCAGTAAGAGGCCAAGAACGACCATCGTGTCCGGTGCTAAGTAAGTACCTATGCTTCTACATGGTAGCCATTCCATGCCTAGATCCTGGTTCTTTGACCCAGTCCTCTACACACACTAGTCTACCGACTCGTAGTATTTATGATTAACTGAAAAATATAAACCTATCGTCAAGTATATCTACCTACTTGTCACGGCTACTCCGTAGAATAATTTTTTATTCCTTCTTTGCTTAATAACTTGTCCCTCACTTTTTATATAACCCTGACTTCTCGCCAAATCTCATCCAGTCATATTCGAACCTCTCTTCCTTTCTTTGTCTTATCCATACAGTCTACCTCACATAAACCACGCATCATACACTATCCGCGTGCTTGTCTATAAAATCCATTCTTTTAATTTATATCATAAGAAGCTGAGAAGCAACGAAGCACCAAGATAATTATTCTTTGCAGATCCCCTGAAGCCAAAAACGGCGCCGCCTCGTGTTACATGTCTCGGACGATCTTAACACAATAGACTTTTAAAGACAACCTATCAGAACCAACTTGTTGATATCCTGATATATCAGAGGAACTTTATCAATCCTCACCCTCACCCTCCTCCTCCTCCTCCTCCTCCTCCTCCTCCCCCCTTTTTCTATCTTTCTCTACACCACTCCCTTCCCGCAAAACCATGGCGAACCTTCTTCGTCGCCACCATGAACATGATCCCCCGGTTGGGGAGATACCCGTTCCTCATGGGCCCGAAACGGGCGAGGAGCATCAACATTACCCTCGACGGGGTTCGACCGACTATACTACCGACTACGAGAAGCAGATTTTTGCGCATCTGACGCATCCTGACGACTCGTACACGAGCGATGGTGTTTATTGGGCTGACTTGCCTTTCTGGAAGCGACTCTCTTTCGTTACCAAGGTTGACCGAGCCGAAAGTCTGAAGGAGGCAAAAGGTATTTGGGCTATGATCAAAGAAGACCCCCTCAGCCCGGTTTCTTGGTATTTCAGGAATGCCATTCTTCCCGGTGCCGGCCTGGGCTTGGAAGGCTACGTCCTCTTTTCCATCGGAAACTTAGAGCCTCTCTTCGAAAGCGTTTGGCCGACTTGCTGGGGCTCCAAAGCTACCGAATGCAGCAAGAATTGGACTGCTTCCGTAACTTATCTTGAAATTATCGGTATCATGGTCGGCCAAGTATTTGTTGGCGTAAGTCTTTGATCATCTTATATTAAATTAAACTGTCGTTACTAAACTCTTTTCTCTCTATAGGTCATTGGTGATTGGATTGGTCGACGGTGGGGTTTAATACAAGACGCATTGATTATGTTGCTTGGTCTCCTTATGCTGACCGGATCTTGGGGTACGACACTCCAAGGTTGGGTCATCATGTACGCTTGGTCATTGTTCGTTTACGGTAAGATATCTTGGATGAGCTAGAGAGCTAGACCATACCATGTTGCAACGACTAACAGCAATGATTCTAGGTATCGGAGTCGGCGGCGAGTACCCCATCACTGCGACGTCGTCTATGGAGAACGCCGTGACCGCTGGTAGATTGTCGACTAGAGATGACCGTCTTCACCGTGGCCGAAAAGTCACGTTCGCATTCTTGATGCAAGGATGGGGTCAATTTGTTAACCAAGTCGTTCTTATCGTGCTCCTAGTCATCTTCAACCGCGGCTACGGTAGTCCTCCGTACTCCATGACGGGCGCTCAATATGCTTTCCGCTTATCCTTCGCTTTACCAGCCATTGGTACGTTGTGGCTGTCCTACTACCGTACTTGGAAGATGAAGTCTGCTAGCCGGCAGCTCGAGGCGGCCAAGAGGAAGGCCAACGTGACGGGATATGATATCAAATCTCTCAAGATGACTTGCAGCCACTTCGGCGGGCGTCTCATCGCCACTGCTGGTGGATGGTTTTGCAACGATGTGTTCTTCTATGGTAACAAGCTCTTCCAGAGTAAGATAACCCCCAGACACCTTAAATCGCCATTATACATGTACTTACATGATCTCTAGGTCAATTTATCAAGGTCATTTCTCCTAATGACAACTCGATTCTGACGACGTGGTCATGGAACTTGGTCAACGTTGTCGTTTCGCTTGCTGGCTACTATGCGGCATCCTTCGTAATTGATAACAAGATGTATGGACGGAAAAATATGCAACAGGTTAGTTTTTCCACACCATCTAACACTTGATTTGCGCGCCACTGACACATAGGCTAGATTGGCTTCTTGATGTGCTTCATCATGTTTGTGGTGCCGGGATTTCACTACCAATACTACAGCTCTGCGGCAGGAATCCATGCCTTCCAGGCGATGTACTTCTTGTCGTCCTTCTTCAACCAGTTTGGCCCCAACTCGGTTACTTTCCTCGTCGCCGGAGAAGTCTTCCCCACTCAGATCCGAGCCAGCGCCCACGGATTCTCGGCCATGGTCGGAAAGGCAGGCGCTCTCTTGGCTTCGGTGCTTTACAACTACATTGACACGGAGACCAAGTTCCACTTCGTCCCCTGGTTTGGCCTCGCTGGCATGCTTATCACTTACATCTGGCTTCCTGACACGACCGGTCTTGACCTTAAGGAGCAGGAGCGTCGATGGCAATACATCCTCCAGGGTCGGGAGAACGAATACCACGGTATTGCCATTCACCCGCAGCATCTTTCCTTCTGGGAGAGAATAAGGGGCGTGGGAAAGAACTACCACCCGGACTTGGACATGAAGGCCAAGATCAGGGATATGCGCACCGACTGGGAGGAGAGAGAGGCTGCGAGGACTGCTAGTGACGCGGAATCGGCAGCTCCTCTCGATGATGAAGACTATACCCACGAAATCCACCATTACTTCAAAGGCACTACCAGCAACAGCGTCAGCTCGTTAGAGAAGTCGAAAGGCGTAGATAGGGCGTCGCCTTCCAGGTCGAACGATGCGCCTAGTGACAGGACGCTAGAACACAACTTGAACGAGAAGATAGACGCTCAAGAACCTGCGTCATCAAATTGAAAATAGGGGGGGGGTGGATAGGGGGACGTGTAGCCTCGAACCTCAGGGAGGGAAGGCTTGTAACTTGTTAGACTAAGTGTGCGTTACTTGTTTTCAAGGCTAATGTGAGATGGGATACCAATGGCCAGGCGGGAACGAAACATTATTTTTTTTTCGACAGTCTTAGAACGGGTCGATAGCATGGCGTTAAGTGGGAGAGTTGAATTATAGAACGTACCTAAGTCTTTTTTACATAGTAGATGACTATGATTTCTTCCTATGATATTTTGTCGGATATCGCGTATGTTGTACTTATAAGAGTTCCTTAAATCTATATTTATCGTAATATACTTTTTATATTATATGGAGGACTTATTAAAATGGTTCGATCAATACATAGTACGTGCAGGTACGAATTAAAATAATTAGATTTGATATTAGTTATGTATTATTAGAACCCTCAATTACCTAGTAGTCCCGGTACATGCAAGTAATCGTCAAGTGACAACGCGTACATAAGACGCTATTTGTCGCGTAAAAGAAGCAATATGTTACGCCAAGGCGTTATCACATGGCAAGTACGTACAGAGTCCACCGTGGGGCAAAACATGTCGTTTATTTGAATAACTCTATCTTTTTATTTCATCATGTACGAATACGAAGTTTCTTATTCGTCAATGTCAATTTCAATGACCGAACTTTTTCACCTTTTCAAATCTTCAAATCTTCAAGTCTTCAAATCTTCGACGAGTCCAGAGTCCGTGATATGTTTAATTACGCGCCACTCGTATTAAGAATCTTCGAGAGATGTCGACGAAACAGATAGCCCCTCGGAGACAGTCGAAATTGAACTTCGGCGCCGCGACGGGTGGCAAAGGCGCAAATGGAAAGACGCTGGTCGGGAAGAAGAAGACGCCCGCGAACGGAAATATATTGAATTTCTTTCAGAAGGTCGAGGTAGAGGAACAATTATTTTGTGCCGACGTTTCCAACTCATCTGCCTTTGCGCCTAGCGTCGCGCCATCGCCGCCGAAGGACGAGGACTTATTCGGAGACGAAGATGTTGCCGAAGACGCTACGAGAGAGACGAGATCACCGAAGCGGAGGAAGTTAAATGACGATGAAGATAATGACCAATCGCATAATCAAGAAACCGTTCAAAGTCCGGGACTCGAGCAAAAGAAATCAACGGCACAGGAACGGACGAGAACAACCCAAGTTCGAGGGAGAGTACCGTTCTTGATAGATTCAGATAGCGAAGATGACGAGATAGAGTCTCCGTTATTGAAAGATAGCGTAGATATCGATGTTGCTGCTGCGATAGCCCAAGTCAAAGATGAGGGTGTAGAGTTAAACGCAGCCCGGGTGCCAGATTTACCGGTCGACGAGAGTTGTCCCGAGGTCCCTGATGATCCGCCCCTCGACCAAGAGGAGTCCGTATATGAGGAATTCAAAGATCTCGAGGATATGAATGACTTATTTGACGACGTTGACGATATTTACGAGGGTGAGGAATATCGAGAAAGACGTTACATGGAAGAACAGGCGAGACTAGAGGCGGAAGAGGCAGGGAACTACGCTTTGGGCGCCATAGTAGACGAAGTACAAGAAGTTGAAGGAATCGTGGAAAGTTGTCCTCTATGTAATGCAAATCTGGCTGGTATTACATCGGATCAAGCGACGATACACGTAAATGCTTGTCTAGACGGGAACCCGATACCTCTTCCGAAGCTAAAACTAGAAGAAGAGCAACCACCTTCAAAAACGGCCGATGCCCCTGAGATCGGCAAGCGGTTTGCAAAAGCCGCTATACCACGGCCAGGCCAGGCCAACCCGATCAATCTAGGAAGTACGGCGAATCAACCCACGTCGGCCTTCAGCAAGCTGATGTCGGGACATGCAGAGGACGCGGCGTGGGCTTCGGCTGCCGCTGCCGAGCATGCGTCGCGCGGCAAACCAGCCTACAAGCGGACTTGTCCCTTCTATAAGATCATGCCCGGGTTTTCTATCTGTGTGGATGCCTTTCGGTACGGCGCCGTAAAGGGCTGCAATGCTTATTTTCTCAGTCACTTTCACAGCGATCACTATATTGGCCTGACGGCCAAGTGGTCTCATGGCCCTATATATTGTAGTAAAGTGACGGGAAGTCTTGTCAAGAGCCAACTTCGAACTGCAGCCAAGTGGGTGAAGGAACTCGAATTTGACGAGACGGTCGAGGTTCCAGGCACCGAAGGGGTAACGGTTACTATGCTGCCGGCCAACCACTGTCCGGGTAGTTCGTTATTCCTCTTTGAAAAGGACATTGGGAGGGGGCCTAGTAGAAGAAAGCAAAGGATTCTACATTGCGGCGACTTCCGAGCCTGCCCAGCACATGTCAACCATTCGCTACTAAAACCCGACATTGTCGATGCCGTCTCGGGAAAGGTGAAACAGCAAAAAATCGACGTATGTTACTTAGATACGACATATCTTAACCCTCGCTACTCTTTCCCTCCACAAGACGACGTTATCTCAGCCTGTGCCGAGTTCTGCAAATCAATATCTGGCGATGCGGATAGCGCAGACGAGGTCGTGAGCGCGTTGCATCAAGGGAAAGGCACGGTCAGCAAATTCTTCCACAAGGAAGAGAAGAGTTCGCGATCCACCACCATCACCAAACCCCAAGGCAAACCGCAGAAGAACCGCCTCCTCGTCATCTGCGGCACGTACTCCATCGGCAAGGAGCGCATATGCAAGGCCATCGCGCAGGCCCTGGGGACGAAGATCTTCGCGTCACCGTCCAAGATCAAGATCTGCGCGCAGCTGGGGGACCCGGAGCTCGCGGCGCTCATGACGTCCGACCCGCGCGAGGCCCAGGTGCACATGCAGATGCTGACGGAGATCCGGGCCGAGACGCTGCAGGCGTACCTCGACGGCTACAAGCCGCACTTCTCGCGCATCGTCGGCTTCCGCCCCAGCGGCTGGAACTACCGGCCCGCAAGCACCTCCACCTCTAAGAGCAACGGCAACAACATCACTACCACCACCACTAACAGCAACACGTCCCCCGCCAGCGTGCCAACAACGACGCTGCTGCACGGCGCGACCTGGCGGCCGCGCTTCTCGCCGCGCGACCTGGCGCCCCAGCGCGGCAGCACGCCGACGGCCCTGTGCTTCGGCGTGCCGTACTCGGAGCACAGCAGCTTCCGCGAGCTCGCGCTCTTCCTCCTCGCCCTGCGCGTCGACCGCGTCGTGCCGACCGTCAACGTCGGCGCCGAGGCCGGCCGCGGGCGCATGAAGGCCTGGACCGACCGCTGGCTCGCGGAGAGGAGGAAGGGCGGGGTCGTGAGGGTGTTGGATGGAGAAGGGGCGGATGGAGAAGGGGGGAAGAGGGGGAAGAGGAAGAGGAGAGGCGATGGAGGAGGAGGAGGGAGGGGTGGGTGGGTTAGGTGGTAGAGCTGATATGGGTGTTTTTTTTTTTTTTTTGGTTAGGGCGGGAGGGAGGATAGGATAGGATAGGATAGGATAAGGTATGTGGGTTTTAGGTGAATATACTACTATGGTAGAGCTACCGGTACTCCGTCCAAGACGTGAATCTTCCTAGCCTGCCCGCCTATATATATACCACTTTACCTACCTACCTACCTACCTAATTATGCCTACCTACCTATCTTGAATCTACATTCGTAAGGGAGCATGGGGTTTGGTTTCCCTACCTATCCTACCTACCTACTCTCTACTCTATCTTGACGACATAATGTCCCTTGGAAATCAAAGTTGGAAAGGATTAGGTAACTACCTAAGGGAGGGTCCCTACTTACGACCATGCACGAGTTCGAGTTCGGCTTTATTGGTAGAAGACGGCGGGAGTTATATATATACATACCTAGGAGGTAGGTAGGTAATTAATCCCTGATTCCATATACGAGTCTGACGTAAAAGGTCTATCCTAAGATATCCCCCCCCCTCATGCCTGCGGCGCCTCCTTATATAGCGCTTTGTCGAACATCTGAATTATGACAAGGAGGGGGTGGTGTTCTCTCTGGGAAAAGGAGACTCCCGATCATCGTACTTTCCTTTTTCATTGTTAGGGCTGGCCAGATTGAGCATTTATTCCCCCCCCTTTCGTTTCCTTTCCTTTCGTTTACTTTCCTCCTTTCCCCTATTCGCCCATGATTGTAAGAAGCGCCCGGTAACGCTTCTGTTGTATCCTCGTAGGTGGATAGATGCTAAGTACTGGGTAGGTGGGTATTATATCAACGGCAGTTCATATTGTTAAACCCCAGGCAAGGGAGGCCGTCGGCTTGCTGGGGGTCCTTTACACCCCCAGTTTTACATTCTCTGAATGTTGCCTTCTCATTTTCCTTTGCCGGCCTGCTGAGCGGCTTCTATTGCGGATGTTAGCTTTCTAATCCTCGCTTTCGTTCATCTATGCTATACATGAATAAGCGAGAAAGGGGCTCGTAAAAGCAACAGCTTCGCTTTACTTGGGGGGGGGGAGAGTAGGAGTGTACGGACCTCTTCTCGTCGCGTCTTCCAACAGTGGCACGTCGACGGCATTGGCTGGGAGGTGTACGTATCTTACGACAGAACCTCGGATAAAAACATTCTTGACGGAGCTCTGTAGGTTGTTAGCGAAGCCGGACGTAACTAGCTGCGCGCTTCTGTGTTTCGGGATTACAGGTGAATCGTCCGAACAGAATACAGATCAGACTCAGGACTCACTAGATGCGGGTACTTGATTTCTTCGACGACCTGGATGTCGTCGAGCTTGATGTTGAGGTACTGGTCGACGCTCTTGAGCGTGCCCCGGATCTGGATGTCGTTTTTTAACTCGACCGTCACCTCGTGGTCCATAAGAGTCTTGAAGAAGCTATTCCCAACGCAAGTTAGCGATATCCTTTCCCTTCTATCTCTTTGTTCGCTTTCTCATTCTCATCCTCTTCTGCCGCTCCCACGCTCCTATTTGTCGCTTCCCTGTTCTGTGCTCTCATGTAAAACCTTTCTCTGAGTAAAACTAAGTCATCAAGCTCAGACTTCGCAAGCTCGAGTATGATGACAAAGATTCGATCAGAGCAGTTTTTCTGACGGAAAAAACCCTTTCTGAGTAAAGAGACAAGACATGGAAGGTGATGTCTATTCCCATCCGGACACGTAGGTAGCATTGCATGTCCCCTCTTTGACACGACCACGACATTCCCAGAGCTATCATAGCCCCCGCATGACACCTTCGACCTGCTTATCGCATCATCCCATCATCCCATCATCATCATATCACCTCCCCATTTTCGTAAGAGCAAGAAGCGGCTCATGCAGTAGAGAAATCTCATCTCGAAATGCAAGACGACGACAACGAGGATATGTGGGATGCAGAACGTACCTGAAAAACAACATGTTGGGGGTTGGTTATGTGTCCGGGATCGATTTGAGGTCTGACATGCCAATTCAGTTCTGTTGTAGTCGGACGTAACTAGAAATATGATGATGCCCGATTTGCTGTATGTCTCGGGTCAAAGCCTTATATTATTCTCGGTCAGTCGATTCATGAATAAATTACGAATGAGAAAAAAAAAAAAAACACAAAGGTACAGTTGAAATTGGAGACTCCACTTGATAACACGTGACAGGCGACAGGTGACAGGTACTCTACTCTTAAGTTTTAACAAACAAGCCTGGTAAGAGATAAGGTTAGATAGCTTAAAATATGGAAAGCGCGTCTATGTACTTGCATATGTACGGAATAAAAATACCTTGTGACCTACGTAATAATCTACGAATCAAATCATCAATCATCCTTCTCCATCAGAAATCTCAACTACAAAACATATCTACGACATTCACTGACTACGCATGGCACATAAAATGTAACACATATATACACACATACACACATACACACACACACATTTACACACACTTACACACACAGACAAATACAAAAATAAATCCGAAAGTGGAAGTAGAAGTTGTACTTCGTATTTCTTAACGTCTCTGTTCCCTTGTCATCCGGTGACGGATTACTATTGGAAATCTAAGTCCATCCTGACATCCCAGCGTGGGGGTCCAGGTTTGCAGCCAGATCCCTTTTTCTTTTACCAATCTTGGCAGGGCTGTCCATCTTGTTTTCTGTTTCTTTTTTTTTTGGTTTCCCTTCCCTTTGCAGAGTCTCGAGAAAAGTCAACGCCACCCTTTCGCCTGCCGCATCCTTGGTAGCCTGACCACATATGTGCGTGCCCGAGCAAAAAGTACATCCGCCCTAAAGTAGTAGACACGAACTTAAGAGAGAAGAAAAAAGATTTGGTCGAAATCCGACACAAATAAAAGGGGAAGGGAGAGGAGGGGAAAAAAAAAACTGACAGCCAGATCAGGCGAATAAGGGGGTATCCATCCGTTCATCTCATTTCATCCCATGCAATCTTCCTCCCTCCAGTCACTCAGACTTCCCTAAGCCATTTCCGTCCCAGCAAACGTGCCATATGCAATCGCATTAGAAAGAGGAAAAATAAAGAACAAAGAAAAAGGGATCGAAAGATAACCGCGCGAGCGATGAAGAAGCAGTTTAGGAAAATCGAGAGCGAATGTCCTGACGCCCCCCCCCCCCGTTGATATTCTTCCAGTAGACCATCCCGGACCTACGAGTCGCATTAGACGACTCCCGCTGTTCCACCGCTGAAAAGCAGTCCAGTCAACGCACTACCCTCCAGATGACTCCCTACTATGCTCTCGTCGCCCGAAACCGAATACGAAAAGGTATACGTAGTAAGAAGCGAGCATGTCGTAACGTCGTAAAGGATCACAAAATGATGTGATGTGATATAGATGGCCGGTTTTCTCAACTGTCGTCCTCCGCATCATCATCCTCATCGTCGTCGGGCGTTTCCGGTTGCGTCTTCGCTTTCTTACTCGGCGCCGTCGAATTAGATTCCGATTTCCTCTTCGAACCGGCTTTGGTAGGCGCTGCCTCCACAGCACCGCCGTCCTTCTCCGAGCCCGAGCCCTTGTTCTTCTCGATCTCCGCCACTTCTTCTGCCGTTAAGAACCGGCCGCCGGGACCCCGGGGTCTTCGCATTGCGTGGTTGTGACGAGATTCGTGAAGATAAGGTTTCCTGCCCTTACTCGTTAAACGTAGGGCTTCTTCTAAGCGCTGCCGGGCTACTCTTCGCTTGAGGATGCGGTGGAATTGTTTCGCATTTACGTATAATGGCGCCTCTTCGGCACCGGCCGTCATCTCGGGCGACTGAGGCGGTGGCATGGATTGTGTCGGGGCCATCGGAGGAGGTGCAACGGCAGACCGGGCGCCGGTGTGGTTCATCATCGGCGCGTTCGGCACGCCAGGGCTCGTGACCTGGCTCAAACGTCGTCCCGGCAGTTGATTTACATTGTTCATCTGCTGAGGTGATCGGGGATCGCGCGAATCCTTCTTGCCCCCGGACGTCATCCTCGGCGAATTCTGAGGTAAGCTGGGATCTGAAGGCATATATCCCGAATAACCAGTCCCACCGGCTGCGGCTGCAGTCGCGGCCATAGCGGCCGCCTGTATTTGGGGCACTGCGTAGTGTATCCCCTGCTGGGGCACGCCGTACTGGGTTTGGTACATGCTGTGTGCTTGTCCCGGAGTCGACGTCTGATGTTGCGACGGTAGGATTGGCGAAGTTTGGACGCCGTGTTGATGTATGCTGTGACTCGTTGGGGACGTGATGTTATTCCCAGCACCTGAATTCGTGTAACCAGAATGCGCCGACTGTGGAGGTTGCTGGTATTGCGCGTAGTCCATCATTATCGGGGACGGGTAACGCGCGGGGCGGCGGGGATTTTGCAATACCCAAACGTCGATGTCTCTTTTTTTTTGCGATGCGAATCAGAGACGAGCGGGTAGGTCTAAAAAAATGAAATTTGTTGGCCACTTAGGAGATGCTAGTGGTACAGGCCGGTTTCTGAGGTGGTGAATTAAGACCGTGCAAAGCTAGTCTTGGGTTGCTTGATGTCCTTCAGATAAAAGGCTGTAGGGTTGGCTGCAGTTGGGCATACGCGTTGGGATGGCCCCTTGGTCACTTAGGTAGCCGCGAAAGTAGGCTGGATGTGCACCCAATCTATTGGATATGCGCGGATGAGCTGGCACTGGGTGATGTGGTAGGTGCACGCAGAGGGTCGCACCAGGGCCTATGTAAAAACAAATTTATCTCGCGGGGTGGGATCAGGGTGCTCCAGATCCTGGCAGAGGCGGAACTTAACAACCACGTGAGAATCCGGGGGAATACGTGAGCCTCTGTGAGGCTATCCAATTCAATGAGCCTGTGGCAATGGCTTTGCGGGAACGGGTAGCCTAGCGATACAGCTCAAAACCGTTCTCGAGGCCTATTCGCAACAGCCGTTTGATTGTGGAGATCTATCCAACCAAAGATATTAACTATTAGACTCGCCATGATATGTATAAGGGAAGCTCGGATGATGGGGAGAGGAGGAGGGGGGGGTGGAGGTGAGAAATCGTCCTTTTTTTTTCGCGCTGGACCACCACTTGATGCGCTGGCATGCATGACGGAATATGCACAAACTAGGCCCCACCCTGTCGACCAGCTCACACAGAGCTACAGTAGATCCAACTACCTAGCCTAGCAGTGGCGCAAGGCGAAGGCTGCCCGATGGTAGACCTCGCAAAGAGAAGCCCCTCTGACGCCATGATAGAGAGATAGTCGGAGCTCGATGCGAGGTCAAAGACCTCGACGCTGCATCATGGGCGATTGGCCAAGAAGCATATGCATTTTTCTTCTCGAACACATGCGACGTACATATGTGTAGCTATGTTTGGGAAGGGGTAGTGGATTGCCAGCCACACCAAGAGCAGGGAGAAGGTGTGCGGGAGAAAAGGGACAAGGGAGAAATAGGAAAGGGCCGAGATGAGTTACGCAAGAATGGATGGTCGGTGCCTCGAGTAGAGGAGTTTGCAACTCGAAGAGGGTATACCCGATCGTCAAACCTTGCCCTAGTGGGAAAGAGACGAGATGGTGTGGTTGCGGTGTGGATGGTGTGTGGATGTATCGTTGCAGACGGGCAGATGGGGATTAGGGGACAGGCGGCGTAGGCGTGTGCAAAACATATGAAAAGAGATACATACCTCTCTTTTTGGGCAGATTCCCGAGTACTTGGGTTCAAGTTGCGCGGGTGCCGGGTTGACGGGACTTGGTCGCGTCCTTTATCGGAAGATGTCAGCAAACCGGTTGCAAGAAGAGAGGTAAGGAATTGAGTGATGATTGAATGTATAGAGCGGGGGGTGAAGGTAATATTATTATTACTCGAGAACGAAGAACGGATGAGAGCATTGGCGAACTGTGATGCGCATGAGAGAACGATGTATCATTCCGGGGTAAGCTTGCGACAACGTAATTTATGATTTAAAATACATTATGATGTACTCATATAACTGTGAGAGTAGCTTATGTGCCGGGGGTAATGGTTTGTGTATGAGCATGCTAGCTAGCCCTGAGCCGGTGTGAAAGACGGTGTACAGGCAATGTCGAGTAGGTAGGTAGGTAACTTACAAAGGAAGGGCGAAATTTTAATATTGCGCCTCGTAAATATCTCTCCCGCCTAAGGAGGCCTAGGAGAGAGGGAGAGAGAGGAAGACTGCTGCTAGAATGATGATTGTGTTCGGATTGAACCGACTAGGTCTCTGATAATTGTCGTCCGCAGACGGACTCAATCACCTGATAATTAGATAGGGCCAATGGCGATAGTGAAGTTGAATCTATCGATGGTGATAGGCCTCTATGTCTATTCACGAAGGTGTTAGTTTAAGAGGTATATATAGCAGGGAGCAAGGAGCTCCATGATTTGCTAGGTTTGTGTGGATTTCTTGTCGCCTGTTTGCGCTGAGGCGCTTACTGGCTGGATCTGCTTCATAGGCGACTCGTGCGATAGAAATTATGGGGGGGGTTTTTTTTGAAGGAAAAGGTAGGAGATCAAGAGGGTGAGTAGGGATTCGTTTGATGCTCGCTAAGGATAAAGATAAAGGCAGAGACAAAGAAGCTCGGAAAGGGAATAAGAAAATATCTTATGCATACCTCTTAAAACCCCTTTGAAAGGATTTTATGGCACGTCCTGATAGACGATGGCTTTGTGCGCGCGCGAAATTGATCGACAATCCGGGTAGTCGACTAGGCAAAAATAAAATAGAAAGATTATCGCTCAGCTTGTTATGGCTAAGACTATATCAAGGGTTTTTTGTTTGCGCGTCACCTTCGACAGCACCGCCGACGATGCGTATCAGAGGCGACAACAGATAGGGCACGCTATGGTCAGTATAAAGTAAGTAGCGCGTCGCACCTGGTTGGCTGTGTTTTTGGGATAAGGTGTGGTACAGTCCGGTTTTGTGCTTGTCCTTGTGTCTGTACCTGGATACTGGATCTTCAGGTGACCCAAAGATTGTTACTGGACAGAGGATCGGGCTGGAGGGGGGATGTTCAATGTATGGATCAAGTATGTCGGCAGCGGGCAGTAGGCGACGGGCCACAGGCGACAGGCGGACGGGCAATGAACAAAGTCCCAGATAAGACGGAACGGATAAATGTTGGAAAAAATAAAATAATAATAAGACGTGCTGGAATAGAGTAGATGGTAAACAAGGGCTACAGGGTAAAAAAAGACTTGATTTGATTCGATGTTTTGGGAAGAGACTTTCGGGGTGCTGCTTGGATGAAAAAGACAGAGCGTAGGAGGGAAGGCAATTGATTCGATGAATTTATGAACAAGAGGTGGACCAAGAGGGGATTGATTGGTGAAAAAAATGGACAAGAGGCGAGTAAAAATCGAGGGAAGGCGACATGGAGCCTTGAGGGGTTTAATGGGGCTGTATTTGTGACTAATCAGGTGTGCTGTTGAAATCTTTCAAGTGGGTCATTGCGGATCCGGTACCCCCGCTATTATGCCAGCGTAGGGATAAACTCGTTGTGATTGAAGCGCAACCAGCTTTCCCCACTTACTAGAGAAAAAAAAAACTGTGTGGCGGCTGGGGCTGATGGTGATTTAGGCCTGATTTAGGCCTGTTTCGCATTGCTTTAGCGTTCCTTTTTTTTTTTTTTTTTTTTTTTTCCTTACACGAAGTACCTCTACGTACAGATAGGAACATTCATCAAGATGTATGATTTGTGTACAAGTCTCCACAAAACATTAAATTAATAATTTTGATTAAATGTATTGGGCATAATTGTTAACGTTACCAAATCTAACGGTGCATTTCCATCACATCCGCATCATGTATATCCATGTATTTGTACCTCATAGTATTCTTTGTACCTTATAGTACTGTTGGTGCACGAGAGATACTTAGATACTTATAATTTAATCCTTTTGTGATATGTAATTCTTAGGCGCCATCATTCGGCGCATCTTTTTCACAAGCACTAACTACACTATTATATAAGTCTACGTTCATCTACCTAGCTATTACATACCATAATGGTAGTTTCATATTTGAAATAATACGGATGTCGAAGACAATGACCATTGTTGATAAATATTTTGATATTCTTGTAAGTATTGTACATAATACTTGCGAGAGCTGGTGGCTGGGGGATCTCTGGTCTTGCAGTAGTATAACCTACACTATTCTTCTTCAGTCCCCCTCCCAGCCTCCCCCCCCCCTTCCGAGATCTATTCTTACGTAGTCTGCTTGACGTGTCAGCGGCCTTCACGAGGGATGAGGGACCAGGGACGGGAGAATCATGCTTGACAGGGTCTAGAGTCCCCGCGCAAAAAGCTCATAATGCATCATCTCCTACGTATGGTACATACCCATATCCATAAAAGGTATATATACGATATACGATATACGGCATACTACATACAACATACCATGACATCCAAGAATTTTATTATTATTATTTTTTTATATTTATCTACAAAAGTACCGCTGAGCTGCCTTACCCTAATGCTATAAAGGGTGAGATTCAGCGGGGACCGGGTCATCACAACACGGCAGGATGGAAGCATGGTAGTTCTCGGCTCTACTAAGAACCAAGGATACCGCGGATGCCGGTCAGTGGACGCTAAACAGTAAATACCTCCAAGGCGGCAGACTCGCCCAGATCCGTATGAGAAAGGGTAAATCTCTCTCCCTTTTTTCATTTTTTATTATTATTATACGATTGGAAGTTCGACACAAGTCTCATCAGCGACCAGTCAGCTCTGCATGTCGGATTATTAATTACTGTAACTCTACCATTCTACCCACTCTGCCACTCTACCACTCTGCAACTTCAAGATACGGCTCAAAGGTGATGATGACCCTTACTCCTAGGATTCCCTATCAATCCCCAGATCGACACCAGCATATGGCAGATGATCGTTGCGGCGTGTGGCGATACCGGTTGTTGTTCATGCTACACTTAGTACCCTAGGCTACGTTGCGTTACATGATAGAAAATGCCGTATGGAATTTAACATTGAACTGAACTGAATTGAATTGAATCGAATTGTAAAAACGAGTCGAGATTTTTTACTGCTTTACGTATAAAATTATGTATATGCATCAATGATATGATATAATAGGCACAAGTGCATCAAAATACACTAAGTACGGCTGACCGAGCTTGAAGCAGGGAACCTTGGAACATTACAAAAAGCGTACCCTATGATGTATTATGTGGTGAACGTATCTAAATTTAGGTCATACATGTATCCTTTACTAACTTTAAAGTACATTTATATACATAATACCTCATCTTATACATTAGGTACCTACCTATGTAGGTATACTTGCATGTAGGTTAAGTGCTACATATGTACATACATAGGTATGTTGGTATCACATTCGACGTCCACGTATTAACGCGTATGAATGTATGCACATATTTTTAAATTAGAATATGAATGGATAAGGGACTAGCATCAACCTTAACCGCTAACAATTCTACATATTTCGTAATACGTCGTAGAAAGTAAACAAAGAATTTTGTTTACCTTTCCTATCTACCTACATATAACTACATATACCTACATTTGCCTACATATACCTACATTTGCCTACATATACCTACATACATATATCATACGACACAGGTAACTTATACTGACAATATCCTTAGGTAGTACCTACATGCATCATCTATTACATTATAAGTTTACATTCAAGTTCTATGTATATGCATTAGGTATTAGTAGAACTCCACGGACATGTACACGTCACGGAGAGGTTGGGACCGCCTGACTTGGTTCGGAAGGGCTGTACAAGGAATCTTATGCTAAGGCGGCTCCAATATCTGCATGTCAGCAATCACAGTACTTCCTCCCTCTGCCACGCGAACGGAGACACTGTGAAACTGGCACGCGCGCGCGCACACATAGGTACTACATAACTACTATTACATACTATTACATTCAATCGTCTGTTAGACGCATCATTCTGACGGTGAGAGAGGGGGTAAGGAGGCAATTCCCTTTCCCTTGTTTTTTTTTTTCTTGTTTCTTTTCTTCTCTCTGGTTCTACTCGGGCATAGTCTCTAGTTTCCGGGACCCGTTCGATAGGAGAAAAGACGGTGTAACGAGACTAGACTCCGACTCCGCATCAGCTTGCTTCAGATCGAGATGATTTTTTGATATTTTCTATTTTTTTCTTATTATTTTTTGGCTAGGGGGTGGTGATGTCGTCACTAGATATAAAAGGATATAAAACAAAGTGTTATAGTACCTACTTACTACTCATGGCGGTAAAACGCAAGTTCCCGGCAGAGATCGACCAACAGGACTTGACCATACATAACCTGATTTATGACGAGACTCTTATCGTGAGTGGTTGAAAATTCAATCGTGTACGGATTTTGTGACTGGCCCAGAACTGTCTTGAAATTTTGGTTATTCGGAACAGGCTCAAATGGTCAGTGGTCAATTTTACGCTATGATTTACTGCGCATCGCATATACATCCATCCATAAAAAAAGAACCCATGTCACTACATGTTACATGCACAAGTACGAAGTAGAGAAGGTCTACTATGATATAGGGATAGTATGTAATAGTTACATAGTAGTAAAATCCCTGATCTGTAAGATGCCCTTTTAATGTAAGAGAGTCGCGAGGGATTTGATCACAAACACCTAAATACCCAAACACCCAAGAACCCAAGCACCCCAAGCATCCAAGCACACATCCATCACCAAATCCCGCTGTCGGGGCCGATACGAAAGCTAGATACGGTAGCAATGCAATGGTTCATTTTTGGGGTCTGCATCGCAGCAGGCCTAAGTCTGTCCACTCGCATCGAGCGAAGGACCATCACATGCAACATGCAACCTCAATTCGATGCTGTTCAATACCAATAACAGCTATAATCCTATCTTACTTTAGGTATGTCCAAACGTAAGCGGGTTGATCCGCGTCCCCATCTGCCTACAGAGTATAGTGAGGTATGAATTACCATTCGAACGAGACCGAAGCTCTCTCATCGACAAGTTCGATCAATATACCATTTGAATCGTTCCCCTGTTCAGATTAAGATCAATAACGGTACTAGGATTAGATCTGATCGGGTGTCATGTATGTGCTTGTAAGCCAATCCATCAATCCCTTTACTGCGCACGTATTATTGCAATAAGAGGCGAAAGTAAACAATGCTTACATATTTCCTATTCTCAAGGGGGGGGGCAAGGGAGGGCCGCTGACGTCTATACGGGGCAATTAATCTATCTAAGCATACGTACGTCGAGTTATTGATTACTCTACGTACGATGTACGATATACGACGGCAAGCTTAAGATAGGCATGTACTACATACTACGTAGTAAAGGTAGACTATTGTAGACGTAGTAGGTGTTGAAAGAAACGCCAGAAATGATACCCGGTATCCCCGAAAAGATCTAAGTCGCGTCTGTCAGGTATCGAGAATTCGGTAGCAGAGATGGCTAGCTCTTTTCAGCCTCATCTTCCCCTGCCTGATCGACCCGGTTACCGATTTCGATAGGCGCAGTTTGAATACCCAACCATTAACAAGAAACCGGGGCGGCTGCTCGAATCGCCTCGACGATGGCACATTTGCCAATTTCCTAAATCTGCAATGAGCTCTTGAGACATCCTAGGAGGACGAGAGGAGGGGCACTCAAGGGTGTTATGCTAGCGAATGAGATCTCCGACTTCCCTTCTCTCGCCCTCCAATTCGGTTCCCGCGCTTCCACACACCATCTCTATCTCCACGTTCACGCTTACGCATTTTGTCTCGCGTACCTGGCGCCTAGTCTCTAGGCCGCATAGAAGGTCGACGGGGGGGAAGGGGGGGGGAAGAAGACATAGAGTCAAGCTTCCATACTAATCCTATCACATGGTCGTCACAAAAAAATAACATTACCTTATCAATTCGAATGTCGATATCGATTTATAACATCACTCCGGTTTAGGTATCTTGGTTTGTCGATCCATCAGAGCTTGATGCCAGGTATCACACGTCGTAATTTACAAAGCCAGCTTCCATCATACCTTCCAACAGCTTATCTCGTTAAAGATATTCAGGAATGATACATTTCATCAAGTATGATAATGCAGATAATGTACGACTTATTTCGACTTGGCATAATTTGTGACAGTCGCAGTTTACATGGTAGAAGAGAATGTCAAAGGGAAAAAGGAAAAGAAAAGAAAAGAAGACCACATAATCATGATATTCGACATGCCTTACAATGAGAAAGCATCATTCAAAAACGCTCAACACTCATCTCAGAGAAATCTCAGATGGCTGAGATGGGCTGCTCAGCCGCAGAAGTGCTGCATCGTAAAAGGCAACTCGGCGTGTTGGAGACTGTTAGACCACGAGACCGTGTTACCCCTATCCCGAGATTTCCATCGCCGGATAAGGCAGTCTGCCCGGTGCCACTTTCTTTCCGTCGATGTGACGCCGTGACAAACTCCGAAGCTTTCCGAACGCTGCCCGATCTCTTAGACGAGGATAACGAGCTTCTAACGTCAGGACCGGCAGGACCGAAGACTTATCGATGGCTCACGACCCGTGGGCTGCTCTGGACAGAAGTCTCCTGGTGGATAACTGCGGTCGTTCCCAAGGACGAGCTCATGATGGTACAGAGGAGAATATTAGACGAATGATAAGTCGGGCCGTGTCTGTAGAATTACCCATCACTTCCGCAATGCCGAGAGGAAATGCCAAAGCCGGAGCTATCTGCTAGACGATGATAAGTCCGCTGGGTGGGAGCCGCTAGGCAAGCCCATCTTACGTTCGTCCGTATCACCAACACTAATATGTATTGGCACCTATCGACTGCCAAGGGGCCTGCCAGAGCTAAACACGAATCGTGATAGGACGGGGGACTTGGTCGAGAAATTAACGCAGGTTGGCTATCATCATACCTAGTTCCGAGGTAATTACCGAAGACGGACGTTAGCCTCGCTTCCCTGTGAGCCTCAAAACTATCTACGGATGACTTCCGTCCTTGTCCTAGTTACATGGCCGCCAGGCCGACAAGGAGAAAACGCCTCGCTACAGTAAAGGCCGAGACACGGGGTTTCTGCTCCGCGCCGCGGGACTAGGGCATCGTTGCGTCTAGCTATCTCGATACGTGCTTCAGAGTCCCATCTTCATCAAAGCTAACTTCGTTGCGACGATCTCGGACAAGCTTATGTCACGCAACACGTGTTCGTCAGGGAGGATATCGTATCGCCCCCTATTCTGAGGCGACGGGGGCGCGATAACCTCTTGTGGAAGCGTTTGCATATCATTATCGAACTTGCCAACAGAGCAGCCAGCGAAAAGACCGGCATCCGTACCCGGTTCTGAGCTAAAGTGGACGAGGTTCACATGTATGACAAGGAGCTTAAAGTTCTGTAGTGGCGACCGCCGGCATCGATTTGGTCTCGTTGTCCCTTGCGTAGTCTGCGAAGCGCTGGTCCAACAAGACAGACGACAACACCGATAATAAAAGATCGTTGCAGTCTCTTGGCCGCGTAGCTTCCCAATGATGAAAATAGACATGGCGTTAGGCTCCGTCAGTAAACAATCTTTGATGCTTCATGTATCAGAAATAGCACCTTAGTTGGGAGTGATGTCAATCCGTACGTCGAGAACCTTAGAATCGTTAAGTATTTCTCTTTATTTCTCACTCGAATCGTACTCATTATGCGGTAATTCCGTAGCTTTCCTGTAGTAGCTTTCAGGTGTTACCATTGCACTGCGCTATATTATTTTCTCTCGTAGGAATGCTTCCAATAGGTTCAGTAGTCCGGGGAAACCCTTTCTCTCATGCACATGCTGTCATGGAGTAGTAGCACAGAAATATAGTTGATTTAAATGATGGCAAAATTACCTTATCAAATGACTCATGGACACATTAAGGTAGAGAAATATTGTAGCAAGCACTTGAGGACATCGGAACACGAGACTTTCAGGCTTGTTCGCTCCTAGAATTCCTTCCATTGATTCTGTCGTAGACTTCATGATCTTTGTGTGTAGACCTTCTGATGTACACTTTATTACTTAACGGCATGCTTCCAGGGGCGATTCTCCTCATCGGGTAAAGGATGGTGTTGAGGTGACCCCTTTTCCGGCCCTTGCGCTGATCGCCGAACACGTCCCCCTTTGATATAGTCCCACGGTCCCGCATACGTTAGAGAGACCATTTATAGGTCCAATAGTTGTTCAGACACGACCGAAAGCCACCTGGACACAACTTACTGGGCCACTCATCTTGGACCAGTAGCCCAACAACGAACGAGTTGTGCCTGATGGCTCGGAGCGAATCATGTAACCCAGGCGCCGCCATGATAAGAATGCGGCCTTTGATATATACATGTTTCTCCCTTGGCTCATAAAATGAATATAAGGATATATTTAATCATTATTATCGGTTTTATATACACATTGGTAAATATTTAGCTAAGTTTCGGGATATGCTTCACGCGAGCCCCTGAGTCATCTTGAAAAGGGGCCGATAAATCAGCTATATCGTGACAGCAGATGACAGCCTCGCTATATTGAGCCTTCTAGGATTAATGTAGCTTCTTCTAGCGAGCCCTTTTAGCTCTAAAACTAAATCATAGGTCGGCAGGTCGGCAGCAAGCAGTCTATGTACTTTGGTGAATCAATAGTTGAGAGGGAGAAAAGACGGCATCACAGACCCTCCATGACGGACCTACTCGACCCTGGTCTTCATATATCATAGCGGAAACTCCTGAGTAGAGTAATATGACCAGGTTTGCCATTATGACAAGCTAGAGCTTCCGAGGCGGCTGCTCTTAGCGCTATTAAAATATGTTCAATGTCTATCGCATCGCCTAGTATGTCACTCAGCCCCGAACACCACATCCTTGAGCTTGTATACTTGACTTAGATATTAGGAATGCTCTATTATAATACTTTGATTATGTGAAGCATACACTGTAAGTATTATCGTCTGAGCGCTGAAAAACAGACATGCCGACCAGGAACGCATAGTATTTCCCCCTGGAGCGAAATATATTCATGTTACTTACTGGTACGCTAATATTGTAACTCCCATGATACTATAGGTCTATTCGATGAGGCTATCCATAATACCTGGTAAGCCTCTGCCATTCGGTCACGAGTCGACACGACTTCGGACCATTCGCCACTCTATATACTCATACGAACGAACTGAGGAAATACGATGCGTGTATAACCCATTTCAACGTGAGAATATCAACTAGCTCTAGATAAATCTGCGTCGAATCTTCCAAGTTCTCGAAGGCAGCACCTGGCATGTTTCTGGGAGTTGTCTAAGTCCGGAGGAGGTTGGAAAGGGGGTCAAGGACGGTTAGCTTCGGTCTCTGAGGTGAATACAAGAGTAGAAGGACGAGCGGATGCTGTATGTTTTACTTTTACGCTGCGTTACTTCGCCATGTAGTGTAAATATTCAGATTCGAATCTATACGCGGCCAGCCATGTTCAGGGTAAATCGGCAATTGGCAAGTTGGACCTGCGTATTATCTCCTTTCGTCAGAGACGAAGAGACGGCGTACGAGCTTTAGTTGATTTTACGACCAAGTATGACGCTTCGTACCATGTCACGTAGAAAGGAAGATGTTATCGTCTTAAATGAGCAATCTACCGCATCAAACGTTGATTCATATGAATATGTATGCTATTAGTACCTGTTACCCAATGTCCGAGATATGGTCTCTCAACAGTTCATCCGACGAGTCCTCGTAGAAAAGATATATACACCTACCTAGAAAAGCAGACAGAAGACGTCCCTGCTTGTATGTATACCGAAACCTTGGCCAGTCAAGTTACCTAGTGTTCCTCGAGTGACAACCCTATGACTAGCCATCCTATATAGTTAGCCTTATAATACCTAGAATATTAGACGAAGCTATTCTAGCACAGCTTGATATCCTCTGATGAGTAAGATCAGCTTCCAAACGGACAAGGCTTCTCGACTTCTACCTCTCAGAGTAACTCTCAGACGTAGACATATCTAACGTATATGAAGGAAAGGGACACATTAAATAGTTTAAGACGCACCACATAACCCTAATGGTCCGGGTTCTTATAGATATAAATTCAGCGTCTGAAGCATCAACTACTACTCCATATCCATTTCGATTGGCAGGCTGGCGGTATGATTCCGTGATGAAAGAGTAACCAACAGACTACCATAACGGCATCAACAGTGCTTCTTGAGTCGCGTAGATCAACGACGTCGTACCATTATGTAGTTACACTAGTTTAGAAAGAAGATATTATTACACTTGCATCAGTGAGTAGACAGACTTCGTGATCAAGCCGTGTAAGTAACATCTAGTGTCTAGACTCGACAACCTAGTAAAGACCAAGACAACTTCGTGAACATGAGGTATCATACGAGAAACAGTGAGGTCTACGGAGGGAAAGACATGAAGATAAAACATAGTACTTTACGTCCCCGAGAAGCACATATTAATAAGCTATCAAATGAGTAAGTAGATGTCCCCTGGCGTTATCTCCTAGTCCGATCGTGAACGCACTTCCTCCGCGGTATTTACATCCATCAACAAGGTATCACACATCTACTATAAGAGCATCCATTACCTCCATACCACCACTCAGCCAAGAAACAACACCGACCAAACGTCACGTCACAGATAACGTCTACGTATTATGCAGCACTCCTATGATATGTAAGTTATAAGCCACGCACTAACAGCCCTTTACGTACCGACATACCCCAGAAACCAGATCTAACACAGCATCTATGAACCTGTGTCAACCATTTTCCTATCAACTATACCACTTACCACACCCGGCAGAATCTCACGAAGAAAGCCATCCCGTACGAATTGCTACCATCACCCCATATCTCTTAAACTGCTTCCACCGTCCACAGCCCAAACTCGCCCGAGATAAACCATCCCCTTCGCCATCGGACCGCCGATCCATCTATCGCCAGCCCATCGCGGCGCGGCGCCGCGCCGCGCCGTACTCCTGAAACGGGCATACCCCGCTGACACGGCGGACGAGGCGGGCTCTTATATACCTCCTTCCAGTATATTAAGCTATGACTACGTACCACGTAGACAGAAAAGCGTCAAAGTAGTTCGCGTCAAAAAGAGCGCTGTTATGACCTACTCATGCCACCCTCGCCACGACGCAACACAGAGACCTGTTCCTCGCCGCCGCACTCGATGCCACGTACCAGGTACCTACCCTACCCTACCCTACCCTACACTACACCACACGGTGCCCAAGCCCGAACGAGTCGTCCTCTCCAAGAGAGAAAACGGGATTCAGTAGGTATAGAAGGACGAACCCAGTCGACTACCTACCTTAGGTATCTTTCTGCCCGAGAAGAGTAGGTACCTAACGGGGGGATTCTAGCTTGGACGTAACGATATATCACGTCGTGCACTCGTGGTTACCTAGGTACGAGATAGGTTGTTGACAGCAATAGATGTTCGACGTACTTACCTCACATCTACCCTCAGACGTGACATGTCTCGTTGGACTGGCTGAGTTAGGTAGGTACGATATCAAGAGACTACATCACCAAGAGAACGGGGATATATACTTCCTATATTAGGTAGGTACCCATAGCATGTTATCGGCCTCCTAGCCATCCGACACTGAGCTGAGTCGTATATAGACGGTATATATATCGAACACGCCCGAGTCTATAAGAAGTCCTGTATGCAGCGCTCATCTAGCAACATGTAGATTTCGCGCCCGACACGCCCATCCTCACCGTTCCCCCCAAGAGAATCGAGAGAAGCAGAAGCAGCTGTCTCCTCGCTACCTACCTGATGAATCAAGATCAAGAGCACGAGGTATATGTATCATCTAGCTACCGATAATTTATCTACGTACCACCTACCTAATCCAACGTACGGGTAGAAGAGAATGGACGTGCAAAGGCCGCACAGCTAGCTCCCCTTTATACACGCAGGAAAAATATCTACCTACCTAACGGCATCGAAGTCGCAATAAACTACCTTGGCAACCCGCCGATACTTACCACCAGGTGCCGATTACCTCGCTATCCAAATGAGGACGCACCTCGTGCAACGCAAGACTGCCTAAAGCTATGCGAGGCTGCGGCGGCGGCGTAGAGCGAACGGAAGCGGTGGTAGGACTGGCAGAAGCAGGCTGGATCTGGCATCAGCTGCACTCATCCCTCATCATCACACCGCGGGCGCGGGGCGTATCCCGAACCCATCTCCTCCCTCCTACTATCTCCCTCGTTCTGTCTAGCGGTTTCTCGGCTTGATAGTTTAGTACTTAGGTTATGAGGTAGTTTCCCGTGGGGGAGGCGCGCCGACTCTGTTGGGGCATGGATCGATGGCCACATAGTCAGTACATTGCTTTCTCCCTGCCCCTTCCTAAACTCATTTTTCCTTTCCCCACGCACCGATAAACGTTCGCGGACGGGCTCGGTCGCACGTCGTCATAAGAGGAAGGAAACGAGGCCGAGAAGACTTTCGTCTCATTCCAAGTATACCCGTGCCTCGTCCCATACATGCATGTATGCTAAGCTAAGTACATGTACACACACACACACACTGATATAAGGCACAGCATGCGCGAGTGATCCCGAGAGGGTAATTCTTTCGTCCGAAGACGTAGGAGAGTGAGGGCCGGGTAGGTTCGCGCCACGTTTCGCACGTACGTATATTATGTCTCTGACGCGGTGTCTTGTCGTTGATATATGATGTGAGGCTTTTATAAAGTCGCATTGGCTAGAAGCGTATGTGCATGGAGGCACGGTGAGCAGCAGCAAGTGAGTAAGCTAGGTAAGTAATAATATGTATATCTTATAGGATCCACGGACTCTGCGTGCAAGGGGATTTCCCTTTCGCACGAGCCGGGATGGTGTTGTTGGTAATGATAAAACAGTATTGGTATTGGTCATTGCCCGTATGGGTAGGGAGTATGTAAGTCAGGCTCGGAGAATTAACGAAGCGAAACGAAACGCATCTTCTTTTTCGTTCCTATCCTTCCCAGTTTCCAGAACGACTCATCGATTGGAACCAGGCTAAGGATTTATCCCCTCGATTGGAATTGTGATATCCGACCTTTTTTGCCTTTTGATAACCGGATCTTCCGCTCGCGAGCTAGGGGGTTGCCCTCCCCAGACACGTGTATCTCACATCTTATATCTTACAAGCGTGTGATATAACGTTCGAATGCATATCACATAGAAAACCCCCACGCATAGCCAGGCCCTAGTCTCCTAGGTAGGTATATGAGAATTTAAATTAGTGATATCAAATGAATGATGTGTAGTAAATGACTTCAGAGGGAAAGGTCACACAAAGAGAATCGACAGATTTGACCGCTCAACACGGAGTGAATAGGATTACCTTACCTAGTATTCGGGAGGCGAGGCGAGGCGAGGTAAGTCAAGACAAGCTACTGCGCGCTCGTCACATTATTTTTTTGTCTGTGACAAACGGCGCGCTGCTACCGTTTACACAGACTCTTCTTCGCCCGGGATCTTCCTCTGTGCCGTATGCTTGTGAACAAAAGGGTTATAGGTAGAAACCCCGTTTCGTTTATAACCTTCTCCCTTTTGATTAGGCGCGAATGAGAGAGCCAGGAAAAGATTAGTCACGGTTGCTCGAGCCCTTGGAGTGTCGTCTTCCGTCCGGGTCCCGTTTGAAAAGAGGAGGAGGTATCCCGCTATTGTAAACGACAATCTCTCTCCCCCGGGTGGATGGCCACTTCGGCAGCGGCCGTCCGCTCGCGGCAGGCAAATCTTTTGCTCGTTCTCATCTAGTTACATACGAGGTATATACATACCTCCTTACTAGGAAAGATGTTCACCGCAGGCTAGAGAAGAAAGGTCCCATTCACAATTATATCGATGCAGAATCCGGGCAGATCACCTTTTGACATGTACATACCTCACACGTACTCCGTACATACATACATATATCTATGTACGTACGCACGCACGTACTCATCTGCCTCGTCATATGCCTGTCTTCTCTAGTGTATCTATGACCCGTAGGATCCAATCCCTAGTCTTTTCGAAAGGGGGTAACGGAGGGAAAGAGATCTAGGGAACGAAACGAGGAGGGTTGTCATCGACAGAGGTACGAAAGTAAGTAGGAAATTACTAGGTATTACTAGGGAAGCCAAGAAAAGAAGCAGAAGAACTCTTCCCCCTTAGACCAAAAAGAAGGAGAGAGAAAAAAAGAAAAAAAGAATGAAGAAGGAAAACAAAAAAAAGAAGGAAAGAAAGAAAGAGCAAAAAAAAAAGGTCGTGGGCGCTTAAACAGATTTCATAATTAACCAATCATCACTCGAGTTTCCCCAAGTTCGAACCGCTGCATGACACACCCCGTGGCCCCCGCCCCAGCAACTATAAAACAACCAATGAGAATGCCGATCTAGATCAGGGGGCAGCGAAGCGCTTAACAGAGTACATGTATATGTACCTAGGTACATATCTCATGCGGTACAGTGGATCGCGCGCGCGCTCTGCGGGTCTTTTCTCAACTCTCTTTCACACTTTCTTCTTCCGTCCAGTTTCGAAATTGTGAGAGGGGAGGCCCCGCGCTAGTACATAGAAGGTTTAGCGCATCCATATAATCATAACCCACTTCTTCTTTCCCCCCCCCCACCGGCCGTCGATGCAAGTCCCAGGATGTCGGGACGCACAAACCGACCAATCGTGTCCTTGGGACACCGCAGTCGGGCGACGCGGGTACCTCGGTACCTATATCTGTGTAAGTCGGCAGGATAGATATATTACTATGTAGGATAACAGGATTATAGGTATTATACCCAAGGACCAAGGTACGAGACGAGTATGTACAACACATAGTATGATATATCGACTATAACCTAGTATTTTGTCTTATACCATTCGCTCTCGTGTCTCAAGCTTCTAGGACTTTAGGCAACGAATAACTAGGTAATCATGAATCACGCTTATTACGGGTAGACAAGGCGTAGAGGAGACTTTTACGACTTACAGTAGTAAAGTGTGACACCGACACTGTAATACGTACAGTACACCATCTAAAGCAGCTGCCTGTCTGGTCAAATATCTGTATATCGTATCACGTATGTGGGAAATATGTAAACAGATAATAAAGGTAGGTAAGTAAGTAGGTAAATAGTCTTCACGAGGATCATCCTCGTGATAGCATAATACAATACGTACATACCTCCTAACAACCCTATCCAACAAAAAACGACTTACGGGTGATCTTGGTCAGGATCATCGTCGAATCTCGGTTCATACCGCAGCGGGCAGTTCGCGTGGTCGCGGAAGAGGAGAAGGGGGGGAAAACAAAAACAAATGACAAACAACGATAGGCTCATCCAGTAGAGAATGTGTAATGTAAAGAAAGTGAAAAAAATCCCGTACGTGTCAGAGTCCGGTGGAGGCCGCGGCTTAGGAGGCCACCAACGACAACCGCGTCCTTGACCGAAACTTTGGCCCAATCCAAAGCGTAGGACCGTGAACGCTTATGAAGCCCAACCTCCCGGCCGCATTCGAGGTCGCGTTAGTGGGAGGACCGACGACGTATGGCGTCCGCTCCCGTCGGCGACTTATAAATAAATAAATAAATAAACAAAAATCTCAGGAGCGGAGAGGGGGAAAAGAGACATATTCACGATAGGGTCCACCTATACGCATATTTCCTCGTCAAACATAGATAATATTTGGGCATTGAACCTAAGGCAAGACAAGGGATGCCATGTATTGGAAAACGTTGGCTACACGAATTTTAACACAGTCCTATCCTATCGTACCCCCTTCTCAACGGTACTTGCTACCTATTCATGCCCCCCTCTTCTCTCTCTCCCTCTCTCTCCCTTCTGTCCTCTCTCTCCCCTGTCCTCTGACCAAAAGGATGCCGCCTTGAGCCTGTCGAGAATAGATAAAAAAGAATCCAGAATTTCCATGGTATCGCTGTGCAAGCCTTGGGTTCCCAGGGCGGTTGATGCCCACCAGTAAACGCCAGTAAACTCCATCGTAAATAGTGACCTCCGAACAAAATTCCACACAAATTCCGACCTCTTTGTAATGCCGGGTACGCCATGGATCTAGGTCGTAAAAAGACATAAATTCGTCGCTACCGTTTTTTAAGGCTTCGATGGATAGTAGTGGATCCATCCATTCCGACGGTGGGCTTGTTGTCAATATGATGCTGATAAGTATATGGAAGAAAATAGAAATATAGGGAATGTGAGGGTACGTAGATGGTCAAGCCGGCTAGTGATAGCAAGCAATGGATATGGACAAAAGAAAGGAATATGTGAGTTTCTGACGTAGAGGCCGACATAGAATTAGGGTATGGGTCAAGACTTTGGTTCGTTCGGAATTGAGTAGTGTGCAAAGAAATTTATCGGGTGTTCAAACTGCACTGGTCCGGGCTGCCGCCGCCGTTGCCGCTGTCGCCACTGCTTGAGCTTTGGGGCAGTCCAAGTGTGCCGCCTTCCTCCTCTTGCCTTTCGGTGCCGGGTCCATCCTCGGCGTATAGGTGACGGTCCTCGTCACTACCTCTCGAATATGCCGCACACTCTTCCCCGACGACTTGTGCGCCCTGCAGTCTTGCGCATACCTAGATTTCAAAGCAGCCTCCCAGTCAAATGGCGATCGCACTGATCTCGCGCTGAACGGCGACCGTATCGTCGCGCTCAATGGCGAATCTACCGTCGACACGGCAGGTGATGGTGGGATGTGAAGGCTAGGGAACGATGTAGGCCCCCCTGGTGGTGCGGACATGGGCTGGTTTGAAAAAGGGCTAGATGGGACGCCAACCGATGACTTATGGTTACCGCATTTGCAAGAGCAGTCCGTCTGTTCGCTGCTAGCGGTCGAAGGTACTGATTCCTGCGCAGAGTCATCTTCCGACGTGCTTGATCCCGCTCTCTTCTCTGGAATAATAGGCGAAGGCACCGACATGGCCTTCAGAAAGTCCATATAAGCCATCGGGGGGCTGATAGGAGTCTTTGCGCTGCCAGGGAATTCTTCTTTGATAAAGTCTGGCACGGCGGAGAGAGGCGTGTTAGCCGATAGAGCAGAGAGCTCTGAAGGAAAGGTCGCCGTGACTGGAGTGGTCAACTGGGCGAGCTTTGGCTTGCTTGTAGGCATGGTGATGATGTCCAGAAGATGTGAAGGTATAATAACTTTTTTTTTGTCTTTCTTTCTTTCTTTTGGGATGTGACTTCAAGTCAAGCGAATGACTCAGAAGGGTAGTAAGACGGGATGCCTACAAGCTGCAGAAAGATCGCCGTGACGGAAAAAGAGTTAGATCTAGGTGCGTCGTGGGCGAGAGGAAGGGACGGTTATAATATGTAACTCTGGCAGGTTAAGGATAAGGTTGCTGCGTGCTGCGTGCTGCGTGGATGGCAGGGATATGAAGTCTGGGCAAGCACCCGTGGCAGGCTACCTAGTCGATGCTGAGACAAGGACGCCAACGGGAAGCTAAATAAGCTAGACAGGATAAACAGGCTAAGGTACTTTCGAGTTAGAGACGTTATGGTACCTGTAGAATCGATGTGACAAGATCCGGTGGTAGGGGTAGGGGGGTAAGGGTGTGGTTCCAGAAGAGTACCCCGGGTTGAGAGGGTCGAGGGGTCGAGGGTTCTAGGATGAAGGGTGAAGGATGGATGAAGAATGAAGAAGTTCGTGTTCCCTCCAGTAACAGGGCCCTTGTTGCAAGGGCTGATATGCTTATTATCCGTACGCGCTCTAGGCTGTACTAAGCTGTATGCCGTATGCTGTATGCTGTAGAGTTGTATGTTGTAGACTGTGGACTGTAGATTGTAGATTGTAGGCTGTAGGCTGTATGATACAGACTATAGAGGCTAGATAAGCACACCAATATAAGTACGAGGAAGGTTGACTTTGTGATCCAGCCGGTGGAGAGAGGCAGAATGTTGGCGCTCAAAGAAGGGTCAAGCGCAGTCGAGGGGCGGCGGCAGTGGTGGGCCAGTAGTGGATGAGCAAGATGAAGCCGTCTTAAGATTGGTTGTTAAACAGACGGCAGGGATCAGGTGCCCTTAGAGAACCAACCCTCTTTCACGGCTGTTGATTATCTTATACAGTTCCAAGGGTTGTATATATAGGTGTAAGTACATCTATAATGGATATGTATGAAGGTATGTACTGTATAGGTGGTATGTAGATGTAATATAGATGTAGATGGAGATGTAGATGTAGTAGTAGATGTAATAGTAGAAGTATCCCTATGTGCTGCTGACTCTGTTCATGGATTAGTCTGGTTGCGTTGAGAGCTAAGCTAAGCATTGGCTGCATATGGTACCTGGTAAGGTAGGGGGGTTAAGTAGAAGGTGATGTTCACGGGTATTATTTGATGTGCTGGATGTAGAAATATCTGTAGGAGGGATGGGTATGATGTATGTAAGAGCAACGTTGAGGAAGTACAAGAAAAAAACCCCATTTCGAATGTTTTAATGTTTAATGTTCTTTCTAGTGCTGTACAATGTATGTACATATAGGTAGCCTGCACTGAGTCTGCACTGCTGCAGGTTATCATGCATGGTACGGGAATACTTAAGATCAAGTACATACTTAAGTACATGATACTTGGTAATTAACTTCAGGTACCTACTTACATTCAAAGTTCAAGTTTGATTCGATCTGACATCAATTCTACCTTATGGAAATTTGCCCGTAATTAACCCAGAGAACAAAGTTCCCCGATTGTAGGTAATCACTTCCAGTGCTGGTAGTGTTCGAAGGGCTTATCCACTCTTGGATCTGATTGGTTGGTAGACCCTGGTAACCGTAGTTTGCCAGGCGCAATGTTCCGGGATTGCGCTGCTGGGCTTGAGTGGTTCGGGGGGGTATTCGGTACTTGTGTTAAGCGCTGCCGCTACTGTATATTTACTATATTTGGCTCTTCATTAGCGCCGCTCCGTTGCCTGCTCTCCTGATTTGACGCTCCCCTGTCTTTTCTATTTTGCTTTCCGTCACCGGATTCTCTCAACTACTACCATCACCACCACCACCACCACCACCACCACCACTACCATCACCATCATCCCACCATTTGCGACTCACCTAGAAAAAAAAAAAAACCAAAAAAAAGTTCTCACTTTCTGCCTTCTGGGCGGCAATATTATCCTGGTATCTGATCCTTTTCTTTTATTATTTTTTCCACTTTTGCTTTTTATAACGTCAACTTCGAGCTGAGGGAGCTGAAGAGTGGATCACGGGATGGCCGTCGATATGTGACACCGAGAAGGAAGAAAGAAACAAAGAAAGGGGGTTTGGATGTGAATGTCTGAGGTTTCAGCTTTTCGAGGATCTCGAGCAAGGATCGTTCCGTTTTGTCTTACTCATAAGATGATGATGGTGCAAATATCGACAATTATAGTCTATAGTCTGCAAGTAAAATCTGGGGACGAACACCTCATTTTATGTCTTAAGTCGTAGCCGTCTTCTACTTCTTACTATGACCTCGAATTACTTGTTCCTGTCTTGGAGAATCGTCTTCTTGCTTCATCCAGCGCGCGGTTCGCCATGTCTGCTTCGTCTTACGCTCGTTCTACACAACCAGAGGTATACCATCTTCCTCGTGAATGGAGTCATGTACTGTTTCTTCTTCGCAGCGCGCGGTCTTATCCTAGGCTGGAGCGGAGCGCGCGCCACACGATGCATCACTTGAGCCGAAGCCATTCCGGCGACTGCCGTTGGCCAGGAGCATCTTGGAGAGATCTCGCTTGATAGTTGAAGTCTATAAAATACCGTAGAACACCTAAGTCTCATACCCAACTCAACCTTTCGGCGCGCGCTTCCTCGAGGCCCGGTCCATGAAGAGAGGGTGTCTCCTTAGAGAGATGACGCCGCCAGGCTGTGAGGCTACGGACAAGGTAAACACGGAGGAGGTATACTAGAACTAAGGTGAATATTGTCTAGAAAAGTTCTATGCCAGTCACTTTCGTCAAATAACCCGACCCCGTGGAGGCGCCGGACCCTTCGTCTAAGCGCCGCATAACTACAGTGATTCGCACGCCAACAATCCTCCAAGTTTCCTCGTTGGCCAGCTCTGCGCGCCTACAATACAACATCCTCAGCATGGGTTGTTAAAGATGCTGGTTTCGTCGCCATCCTGCATGTAATGACTGCGCTTAGCGTACATGTTGGTGCAGGAGTTTTTTTTTCGGACATCTTAACACGCGGATGATAAGCCGTGTTGGAGATGTCAACTTTCTCATCATGTTATCAGATATACTACCTATTAGTTGGATTTTACCTATGACAAGCCGTTCTCAAATCCTTCAAGACATCAGACAGGCATCAGAACCCTGCCTTAAGCGCAGCGAAGTTCATAGTAGACCCGTAAGCAAGATGGGGTTCACATCCATCAGCACGAGGTTGTGCTCTCCCTAGAAGTAGTCTTCTCGTTAGGAGACCGAGGTCTTCTATAGTCATTGCTAACCTAATCTAGGTAGAGAAAATGCTGGCCCGCCAGCGCCTAAATTAGTCTCTAGTCTATTCCCATTCCCATAGTATGCCTGCGTGCCCAAGCGCGGAGTAATCTGTGAAACTACCTAACACAGACAGATTCTATATGTATGGTTATGCGTGTGCTATACATACAGCTAAAGCAACATCGGCTCTGTCTTCACCTCGAAACCCGATGTCTATAGCCATCTGCGTATCTACATGGTAAGTGAACCACCGTTATAGTTACCCTAGTACCGTAAGTCTTATGTCTACCCAAGACGCAAATCCACGGTAGATCTCTCACCATCTCCTCCCCTTATGAACCGTCTCGCTATAAACGACGACGTATTGCAGTCTGCTCGACACCTCTTTCGGCTACCCGGTATCCACACTGGCATTGGATACATGCATTCAATGCCTATCTTAGTAGGCAGGGTTCCGCTACCATTGACCGCCATTTTATAGTAACTACTATGGGATGAGTATAGAGTCCGTAGATACTGGCGAGACTTAGGCCGTTTATGCGGTCAATAGAGCCGGCTAATCGGAGGGTTTCGCGGGTAGCTGTATGCCGCTCTGCTTCTTCGAGTAGATGTCCACCTCCTTTGCTAATGCCCCTCCAACGTAAACCAAATGCACAGAAACGTCAGATTTATACTACATTCAGCAGTTCTCGCATAGATCGACTTATGGGCAAACAGAGGGGTATCGTGATGAATCGTATTAACTGTCTCTCCGTTCACTCGTCTCTCGTGTCGTTAACATTTACGCAATTAGTCCTAGGACGATTCGAGGTAGCATCATCCGAAGATAGCATGCGCGGCGTCGAGCGCCCACGTCCTCGTACGTCCACGAGCGCCACTAAAAGCGCTGCCGAACGCCTCCGTAGCGTAAGGAACCGACCTCTCGACTCTCTAGCTCTTAGACTACGCGTTTCGTGCAATTGACCGCCGAGACTCAGCCTCGCCTTCGTCATCATTACAATCAAGCATCCCGAACTTCTTTCGCCACAGCGTTGCACAGAGCAACTCTGACGCCGGCACCCGTCAGGACGTGGATCCATAGCCTCTGCGTGTCGCTAAGGCGGTCGTTGGCGCTCTTGACCTCGGCGAACATGACCTCTTCGCGGGGCTGCGTCCGCCAGAGGATAAGATCTGGGATACCACCACCCCTCTGACCGTACTCCTGCGCCATGACCTTGCACACAGCGGCTAAGGCCGCGCCGTCGAAGCAGTTGGCTATCTCGAGCAGGTCGTCCAGCTCATAGTCCCAGTTGAGGCCGACGACGCAGGTACGGTTTTCGCGCTCGCGCCGGTCGACGTCCTCGATTAATCTCGCCGCGCCGCCGTTGGCGATCTCTACAAGACGATGGTTGATCTCGGACGCCCTGGTGGGGTAGAAGGCATCCGTGTGCAGGTCCAGTGGGCACGTCTGGTACGCAGTCTGGAAGACGTTGGGAATGTAGAGAAAGAGTATGTCGAAGAAGAGGTAGGCGAAAAGGGTTCTTATGATACCCCCTTCAGCGTGATAACCCTTCCATCCCCGACTCCTGTACCAGCTCAGACACATGGCCTCCACGCTACACTCCCCTCCATCTTCGGCTTCATCTACCCATACGGTCTTGGTACTTGCCGCTCTTCCCTTCTTGCCGACGATGTCTTCTTTCTTTAGCTGAATTCCTTCGACAAAGTGTTCCTCGGGCTTTTGTAACCGAACATGGCCAAAATTGTGCTGCAAGCGCTTCGGAATTTTGAGTTGCTTCTCGAGTTTGACCAGTCGCTTTTGTATGTCATAATGATAGATCAGATGGCAATCTCGATCCTCTAGAGCAGTCTCGCAAGTAGTTGCTGCGATTCGCTTCCAGTGTTTTTTCTGCGTTTCCACGTCTTTGTGAGCAGGATCGGAGTCCAAGGTGTACATATAGTGTTCTTCCAATAGAGCCTTCCTTTGGTACCAAGAGCCTCGACGAGCTAAGTGAAAGAGACGCTGGTCGAGTAACTCGGACAGTAAGCTGTGCTCACGACGGTAATCCTTCAACCGGCCAAAGACATACGCAGCTTTATGGACAATTCGAGTGTATGGGTGGGCGGGATTGAGTCGTCTCAAGTAAGCTCCTTCGCCGGACTCATAAACCCTTTCCTCTTTCTCCCGTTCCTCCTGTAACAGGGCCTTCCACCTTGGGTATATTTCCTCAAAGATTTCTGTAACTTTTCGGAAGCCTGCCTCTGTCACGGGCCCGTTGAACTCCAAAATATTATCCACGTCGTACTCAGTTCTCATAGCTACCTCAAATTCAAGCAGTTGAGTTCTCGAAGCAAAGATATTAGCTGATCTGCTGACTACGTAATTTGGAAAATTCCATTTCGAGATTTTCGCAAGTATGATTGCAGTAAGAGACTTTTCCGTCCATTCTGTAGATCTATAAAAGACGAGATGGACTCTCTCAAATAATCTGAAGATGGGTAAGGAGAGCCTGATACAAGGACCAGCTATAGCCATTATTTTATCGAGGAAATGCTTTCCTCTGTTAGAGCCTTCACCAAGACCCGGAGTAGGAGAGTTTTCTTTGCGGATCTCTCTATCTAGTGAGTCGATAGAAGCTGCGGTGTTCGATCGCCGAAGACCTAACGAAAATAGACTTGCCTGCTGGCTGCTCATTCTGCAGATAGAACTTGCAAGATCGGCCTTAGTTTTACCCTGGGCCTTCATCTCTTTGGCCAGTGCCTTAATCTCATCCAGATTTAGGAGCGGTACAGCCTGTTCGACGTTCGTGATGAATTGTTCCGACGCATCGGCGAATGTAAATATATCATCGAGCGTACACTGGTCCTGGGGTAAAGAGGTATGTTTTACTTCGAGGGATTCAGCAGTGAGCTCAGGATTCGAAGAGTTGTCTGGCAGATCCCAACTTTTCTGCAACTCTCTCACTGCTGCCTCAGTATCCAAAATATCATCATGATATCGCAGACGAGATATACGATGCCATGATGCAGTTTTCCTCAAGAATAATCGTACATATCTACGGCAGAGTTAGAACAGAGATGGGGGTAAGAAGCATAAATATTTAATCGCATACAAGAACTGAGCTTCATAGCTTAACTTATTCCATTGATCAAAGATATACATTTCTTTGCCGTCGAATAAGTGGGATTCCTCATCCAGGACCGTACCGAGGGCGAGGTTAAAGGCGTCAACGTAGAGTGAAGACTTGCCCTTTACCCAATTCCTCGAATTGAGTCTTGATGCAGCAGACGTAGAGTCAGCATTGTCTTGGGATGCCCTGAACTGCTCATACTCTGCAAGAGCCTCTTTCCCCGTCTTGACCTCTGGGAGCGAACTTTCGATGGCGGTCCGTCTTGGTAAGTCCGCTTCCGCATCTGTCTCCGACTGTTGTGCGGTCTCATCATCGTCATCGTCATTATTGTTATAATCATCATACTCATCACCGCTGCTAAATCTCGAAACTATGACATCTACGTCTCGCACTCTTTGCGGTGGTTTTGACGAAGAACCTTCCGGTCGAAGGTCCAGATCCGATTCTTGGTCGCTCACATGGCTTTCCTCTCTTTTGACTCGTTTAGAGGGTGGTTCCCTCGTCACAGGAGCATGTTCATCTTTATCCTGAGGTTGTCGAATGAGGAAAGCGTCCATTGTCATATAACCCAAGAAGAATCCATATCATATCTAATATTGAATATTGAAATGATGTTGAGAGGACAAAATATGTTATAACTAGGTACCTAGAGCCTTTAGCCTTAGTTACGGTACATACACTTCTATCCAAAGATGTTATAGGTACATTAGTACACTAACTACCCCTACTAAGTGTATGTACCGGTGCCGCTAAGAGTACACTAAATAAAAACGCGTGGCGACGCGAGCTTTTTCCTATTGCAAACGGAAGTAACTGTGTATAGAAACGCGCTATCACGCGATAACGATTCATGCAAGATAAGTGTCTCCTGTTATATCGATACTAGAGTTTTATATGTGTGGAAGGGTCACATAAGCTGTACCTTCCTAATAGCTAGGTACTTAAAGTACCATATACATTGTACCATAGCAGGTGGAAGAGGTACCTACATGGTACATACATAATACGGTCGGAGGTACATGTAACCCCATAATTAAACTCCCCCCCCGTACATCAATAATTGATCATCGAATTTCCACTTTCCAAAGAAAACAAACTTGGTTACATAGTTACCTAGTGTAGTAGGAAAATAAAGGATAATTCCCCACGACCCTCTCTTCACCGTTTTCCCCTTGGTACCTACGAACCGTAAACATGGCAGACGAGATCCGCCAGACCCCAGTCCCCGTCCCTCACGTGTACGGCCAGCCAGCACCTGCTCTTAATACTTCTGCGCCGAACCAGCAGCAGCAGCCTACCGACGCAGCGACGACGACAATCACAGCACCTAACGCCGCGGAAACGCCAGCTCTCACCATCGAGCCGCAACCTCCTTCCTTGCCCGAAACCCCCTCCGCCGCTGCTGTGGCCCTAGCTCCCAGCACCGAGCAAGCAACCGTAAGTATTTGGTTGTATTATACCAGTCCATCGTACCCCGACATCTCCACACACCAACCCACTCTCTACTTCCCACCTATCTCTTTCCTCTTCTTACTCTACTCTATTTTTCTTTCTCTTCTCTTTTTTTTTCTCTCTCTCTCTTCTCAACAACTACCAATCGCTAACAACCTCTCTGTCTCTCTCTTCGCCCACCCATCAGTCCCCCGCAGCAGCAGCACCAATCCTCAACAACGCACCCACGACGACGACCTCCAACGCGCCTAGTCCCAGCCCAGCGATGAGCGCCAACAACAACACCCCCGCCGCAGCCCGCACCGGCACGCCCCTCCGCACCACAAACGGGGGAGGCCACGAGACCGCCAGCGGCGGCGGTGGCGGCGGCGCGACCTCGCGCGCGACCTCGCAGCACCCAGACGCCGGCTTCACCATGCCCGCCGAGGCGCCCCCCCACGGCGCTCCCGTGCGCCAGTACCTCAACTCCAAAGTCACCGGGCCCCTCCTCGACGGCATGAAGATGATCGCCAAGGAGCAGTAAGTTTCAACATTCCTTTTTCTCTTCTACATTACACAGCCCTGTTACCTCATACTCGCCCCTTCCTATCATCTACCCCTCCTCCTCTCCAAAAAATTAAAAAAAAATTAAAAAACAAAAGAAGAAGAAGAAGAAGAAGAAGAAGAAGAAGAAGAAAAAAGGTATCACTACATTAACTAACCCACCCCTCAACAGACCCAAAGACCCCCTCCGAGTCCTCGGCGAGTACCTCCTGCAGCGCTCCAAGGAGCTCGAGACGTCGACGGCGTGAGCAAGGAGTCGGGTTGGTATTATAGTACGTGAGGAGCAGGTAGTCTAACAGGAGAGAGAGAGAGAAGAAAACAATCACAGCATCATACCGGAGTTCTAGGACACGAAGGGAGCGAAAAAAAAATATTAAAACCAAAGGGAGGGGCGCAGGGGAAAGGGTATTTATATGGCATTACGCAAGCAAGAAAAAAAAAGAAACGCTACCCGCATCATAGATTTTCTATTCTCGTCACGATGATACCATTTCTGTTGCGTAATGGGGGGGGGGGGAAGGGGGCATTTTGCTTTTCACGATGGATCTGTTTTTTCTTCTTCAATTTGTAGGATGTCTGCAAAGATACGCGCGGACTACTCTTTAGGAAGCATAGGCAATTGATCGGCAATGTTCATAAGACAATGTTCATAAGATTCGTATCGATCTCTTCTCAATTACTACTGTCTACTGATGGACTTGGTATCTTGGGACGACTGGTAGAGAACCGAGCACTTCGTAAACATCTGTGGCTGTCCGGAAAGCAAACCCTTTTTCCACGAACTCCTCCATGACTTGACTATGACCATGACCATGACCTAACCAGACGGAGCTTTCGACGAACAAAACATACCGCGCGGGGCCATGCTTACGCGACGATGGTGCTGGCCGTGGCGCTCTCGTACTTCCAAGTCGGGGGAAGGACACCGACGGTCTTGTAGTAGCGGGCGAGACGGTGGATTCGCGACTCGACCAAGATAAGACGGAACTTGGCGTCCTTGTCCTTGCGGTTACGCTCCAGGTGCTTTCGGACCGAGACGGCCTAGCCACCATCATGATTAGCAATCCAGCCCTAAATTCTCCTGTGATATAGTCTACTCACCTTCTTGATCAACATGTATAGATCCTCAGGAAGCTCGGGAGCAAGGCCTATATAGAGATCACACTGTCAGCCTTGACCAACAGCGGCATTTATGTATATATATATATATATATATATATTTATATAATTTTCATCTAGCACAGTTCTCTAGGAACATCGCGGTAGATTGAAAAAGGGACTCGAGCTATTTCGCATCGCGTGGGTTCATAGAGGGAGGGGAGAGGAAGGCGTTTTTCATGTCGTACCGTTGGACTTGAGGATTCGCAGAATCTTGTTACCTAGAAAACGAAGGGGTTAGCCGACGTCGGGACGCGCGCACGATTGAGAAGGCGTCTGCTCATACCGGTGACGATGCGGACCTGAGCGATGCCGTGAGAATCACGAAGGACGACGCCGATCTGGGAGGGAGTGGCGCCCTTTCGCGCCAATCGGCAGATCTGCTCCTCGACCTGGGCGGGAGTGGTCTTGAGCCAAGCGGGAGCGGTGCGCGAGTAGGGGATCGCAGAGTCGGAGATACCCTTTCCTTTGGAGTGAAGACGACCCATTTTGACGGTTGAATGGTTTTAATCTTATTCTTGTCGACTTTTAGTTGTTGTGGGAATGGGTAGGCGAAGAAGAGTGAAGAAAAGCTGTGCTTGGTTGAAGTTTTCTGGAAGATGAAATTTTAGAAAAAAAAAAAAAAAAAGTTGTCAGTCAAAATTGTGTGCTCGAAATTCAGCTCCGCTAAGGTGGTCAAAGCAGCTCGAAAGCCTTAACCCGAAGTTCCGCCGGGTTCTCCTAGCTCCCTTGTACCAAGTACCTACGTATATATCTGACCCATAGAAAAAAGCTCCAAATTGCTCAACTTTTCAACTTTTTTTTTCCTACAAAGTATTTGCTTCCTGGCTAACAAACCATTACATAGGTACCAAAAGACTACAACCTCTCTTGACAAGAAAAACATCTAATCTGGACGACTTACCTAGATTATAACCTAGAATATAATAATAAACCCTTTACTAGTGACTTCAAAGACTTCAACCCCGTTATTCGACGTCACAACATATCAACAGGTAACGCTCCCCTCCCGCAACCACTCCAACACACCTGTTTTTTTTCTTTCTTTCTTTCGTATATTCCTCTTCTCATGATGATACACACCAAAACTTTACATTATTTCTGGTACCTCTTATATCATCGGGTCTTCGGATCTGAAATGTATTAAACGGACTTCTGACGGAGATGGGATCCTTTTTTTTTTAAAAAAAAAAAAATCTCTTACGCGCGTCTCCCGTTTTTTTCTTTAGCCCACTCGAGCTCGACTAACGCGAAGAACAGGTGAACCCCTTCTTCTACCTACCATCGTAAGTGGCATATCACATCAACATACCTAGGGACATGTAGGTACCTAGGTATGTAGTTAGTAACAGCAGCCATCGGTCTTTCAACGGCCGTACCAAACCAAGCTATCGAATAAAACGAGGCAAGTCCCGAAGTGTCTATGCGACTCCCACTCTAGACGAGCCTATGCCTTATACTGTGTTCCTTGAACGTGCTAAACAACATCATGGCTAATCACCTGATAACCCGACGACATTCCCCCGTCATATCCCTCTACCCGTCTCCCCTCCCCCCCCCCCCTCACGTCATGCTATTCATTCTCAGCTCTTCCTTCGGGAATCCCTACCGTTACAGTAACGAAGCAAAATGGCCTGTCATCGCGGAGAAGACGTCAAGTCTTCTATCTACCACCTACCTGATATCTCAGCTCTCCCTTTCCGCCGGCTCTTCGTAGGTTTTACGCCACCGTTTAATGCTTTGCCCTCCTTCATATCACCACCAGAAAACTACCCTTCCCCCTTCCCTCCTTCCATATACGACCCGACGAGCCATATACCAGGGCGCCCTCAAAAAAATAACCCTCCCGCTCCTACATACCCACAGATGGGAGGACGTAAGGGAGAGACCAAATATCGCGTGTAAAGAGAGTACATAGTAGGTAGGTAGGTAGGCACCTAAGATAAGAGGTACCTTAGCTTTGTAAACCACAGATTTACGATAACGCAGATACTTACCTCGTGATGTTTATTATATACCTAGGTAGGTATCTATATCTAAGAAGACGTAGTAATTACTTATCGTATAATAAAGGGTAGTCTGGATATACTCGTAACTACCTACTTTACAAGGTACTTGTATCAAGCAGCTAGAATACCTACCAATATAAAAACACTACCACCAACCCGTCTAGAATCATGCTAGGGCGCCCGTACCCGGCGAATGAGCGAGGAGGAGGCATCCGAATGATTTACGTGCCATTGCCGAACACTCGGCTCCGGCTGAAGGGCACACCAGCTGCTCGACATCGTCATGGGGTAGTAGTACTACTTTACGCTTCTCACCATGTCACGGCACCAGCAAGGCTTTCCAGTTCATGGCTGTCCGGTCATTTTCGTTTAATTTGAATACGAATTTGATAATCTACGTAGGTAACCGTTTTTACCCGAGCCAACCGCCCCCCGGTCATCCCTATCGTGAACACATCATGCGCGTGAGATTTTTTTTTTTATATTTCAAATCCCTGGGCAATTTATAGGTTGACAGCCTTGCGGAAGTTCTCGCCGGCGTAGATAGCGTTGTCCCCGAGTTCTTCCTCGATACGTAGGATCTGGTTGAGCTTGGCGAGTCGCTCGGAGCGAGCGGGGGCGCCGGTCTTGATCTGGCCCGCCCGAATACCAACGACGACGTCAGCAATCGTGACATCCTCCGTCTCCCCAGAACGGTGGGAGACCATGACGCCCCAGCCGTCAGCGTACGAGTCCTTGGCAGCTTGAATGGACTCTGTTAGGGTTCCGATCTGGTTGAGCTTCAGCAGTAAGGCGTTAGCGGCCTTGAGCTCGATAGCCTTCTTGATACGGATAGGGTTAGTGACGGTCAAGTCGTCAGCGACGATTTGAGTATCTTGGGTCTTGTAGAAGTAGCTCCACGCCTCCCAGTCGTCCTCCGCAAACGGGTCCTCGATGCTGACAATGGGGTACTTCTTGGCAAGATCACCGTACAAGGTAGCCAGTTCCTCGTATGTGATCCACTTGCTCGGATCGCTGTCGGGGTTCTTGAAGTCCAGGTCGTACTTCTTCACGTCCTCCTTGTAAAATTCGCTGGAAGCTACATCCATAGCGATCTTCACTGAACCCGTGTAGCCTGCTTGCTCAATGGCCTCGGTAATGAGGTCAAGGGCTTCGGCGGCAGTCTGGATATCCGGGGCGACACCACCCTCGTCTCCGACGTTGCCTGCCGACTGGCCGTACTTCTTCTTGGCAAGGGCCTTCAGCTTCTGGTAAACCTCAGAGCCTTGACGCATAGCCTCAGAGAAAGAAGGGGCCGCGGAAGGAACAATCATGAATTCTTGGAACGCCAGTCGGCCACCAGCGTGGGAGCCACCGTTCAGGACGTTCATGAAAGGAACGGGGAGGACGTAGGGCTTCTTAGTACCGGCAAGGTCCGAGACGTGGGCGTACAGAGGTACGTTCTTCTCAGCCGCTCCGGCCTTGGCAACACCAAGACTGACACCCAAGATAGCGTTGGCGCCAAGCTTCGTCTTGTTCGGTGTTCCGTCGAGTTCATTGAGGAACTTGTCAACGGCGCTCTGGTCCTTCACATCAAAGCCCTCCTTGATGAGCGCGGGAGCGATGATGTTGTTGACATTCTCAATGGCCTTAGTAACACCCTTGCCTCCCCACTTGCTCTTGTCACCATCACGGAGCTCGCAGGCTTCATGCTGACCTATTATTCCACGTCAGCCGCTGGGATATTTTACAGGGTTGCGTTATAACGTCACGAACCGGTTGAGGCTCCAGAGGGAACGATGGCTCGGTGAAGACCAGTCTCAGTGACAACGTCAACCTCTACGGTAGGGTTGCCACGAGAGTCGTAGACCATACGAGCATGAATCTTCTTGATAGCCATGTTTTATGTCTGAAATGAATTTAGGTTGGGGACTAGTAACAAAATTGTTGAGTTAGTTATAGAGGGAATCGAGTTAGGTGAGGTTTAAGGGAAGAATATGGCGGGATTTCTTGAGTAGAAAATAAATTCGCTCAAGAGGAAAGTTTGGGAGGTGAGTAGATCCGAGATGCAGATATATGCCTCAGGATAAGATCTAGATCAAAAAGAAAACAAAATAAAATAGAACGAATAAAAAAATCTATAGTAGTCACAATAGAAGTACATATAAATCAACGAAGAAGATGGTGGGATGGCGGGGTAGCTCAAGATGTTGGATGTCATCAAATGAAAGGAATTGAGATGTTAAGATGTAGGCGAGGTATAAAACTCGATCATGGCTAGTCAAGTAGAAGAGAAATGAAGCTGATGAACTTACTATTTTACTAGGATTTGAACTGTGTGACAAGTGACGAGATAGATTGATGAGGAGGGAAGAAGGGAAAAAAAAAGAGAGAGAAAAGGAAGAAAAAATTAAGAATTCTAACAAGGCAAAAAAGTAGAAGTCACACCTTCTATGTTTTTTTACCTAACAGTAAACGAGCGCATGTACTGTACCTCTCCTATACTACTATATAGGTAATAGTACAAGTACTAATGCTTGGTATACTACCTACCTCATATGTACATATGTAGGTAGTACATACTTGATGTAAGTGGGCTGCTGCAGCGTGGGCTGAACGGACAACGTGAGTGAACAAACGGAATGGTGCGACTATAATTGGCGGGGTCCGGCGACGGACCTCACCACTATGACATCGGAAGAAGGAGGGGCTGGTACATACACATTGTGTGTCTCACACGCCAAGTTCAGTGCTACATATGTACCTCTTACATACATATGTATATACTTGAGTACATCAATGGTATTGATTCTTCTGATAAAGTACTTATACTTACCATAGACCTTGAATCACTCCGCTTATACAGCCTTCCGTGCTTTTTACAAGTACAGGTACATGAATCATACTGCGTATAACCCGTGCTTGATACATGTACGCATTATTGAATTCAAGACTCAACTTAAGGGTAATTGATGTATAAAGTCTGGTCCTTTTTAGTGTCATTCCCGGTCCGACATGACTTCGAGGACACCTGCAGCCAGCGTTTGAAGTTGCCTCATAGCCCTCAATTTTCTGCCTTATTGCACATACCAACTGTAGTATACCGATATACCAGGTATGTATACATTATATACAGCTTGAGGCGAGATATTTTCATCATCTTCGATGCTACATAGAGGCATATATGGCTACCTCCTATTATAGTACAGATAGATACGGATTACGCTGCAACGTCATTATAATTTTCAATATTCCTCACGTTAACTTCGGCCGTTTTCCATGTCCCAACAAGACCTATCAACAGGTTCACGATACTCAAGGAATACGTAGAATACAACTAGGTTAATATTGATATAATTGGTCTATCACTTTTAACTCTTTTCTTTTCTTTTTCTTCTTCTTTTCTTTTCCCCTTCTGCCAAGCAGCAGTTGCTTCTCTATCTTGTCTACGGGTATCTCTCAGGCTCCCTTCTAAATATGCCGCCAGGAAATACCCTCAGATTATACACGTAAATTTTTGTGACCCATCATCGTCGTTCACGAACTAAGTGCTGTATCCGTTCTCCTTCACCCATGAGATAACATCGTCACGGTCACGCCCTAACCATGCAACTTTGCTACGAATAGCATCCTTACTTTGCGCAAGGGGCTGGGCGAATGTCTTGGTATCCATATCCTTGAAGAATTCCTCCACTTTCTGTAGCTGGTCTGGTCGTGCCAAGCTGGACGTGCAGATGGTAACCATCGAACCTAAGATAGGCGGGTTTCCGCTGAGTCGCTTGTAGATCTCCGGCCATTTCTCGGTCATCCAACCGAACAGGGCCTCGATGCCCTCGGAGTGACTCCTGAGTCCGCTGGCCGGCAGGTATAAGTCTTGGCTCTTGACCTCGCCGCTGAGGATAAAGTCTAGCGTCTGCTTGATTAGGACTGGATCCTTTGCCCGACCAATACATCGTAAGGCTGTATTACGCTCATCACCGTTGCTAGATTTGCGGAAGAAGTTGATGACGGCGTCGTACTACAAGTTGCGTTAGCTACAGTTGCGGCAAGTTTGCCCTCGATAATTCTTACCTCTTCTCTTCCACCATACTTGAGAGCCATGCTGAAGACGCTGCCACGAATATTAGGGTGGATAGCTGATTTGTCACCAGCCATGTATTTGTTGAACATCTCCTTAGCCGCGGCGATGACTTTTTCGTCGCCGGCCATCCCGGCTGCGCCAAACAACATGGCTTTGAACTGCTGCTCAACGTGGCCATCCTTGTCCGAGAAAACCCAGCCTATCTTGTGAGCTTTTTCGCTGACAAGTTCCTTGACGAACGCTTCGAGGCCGTACTTCACTGCCACGTCTTCAAACATCCATGCGGATTGAACGGTAGAGATCCGTGCAATGATCTCGCTCCATACCACGAAAGACTTCTCTGTGTCAAAGCCCTTCAGAAGGTTGAGAACGCCGGAAGTTTTCTGATAACCTGATACGGCAAGAGCGCCGGCATCGGCAATCATACCAGCACGGTCCTCGATCGTTAGCAACCCATCCTTGGCCGACTGACCTAGTTTCATGAGGCGCTCTGGCGTGTAAGACGTCCTGTAGATACTAGTATGGTTTGCGTTCAACTTGAAGAACTCCAGATCCTTGATCTTGAATGTATCTTCCCTCTTTGACAGCGTTAGAGAATCATCTACACCATCCTTCGTCCGGAGACCTAAGAAGACCGGATATAACACCTGATCCTCTTCCGGTTTCGTATCGCCAGTTCGTAGGAATCGATTCTGCTTGACAGTAATTGAGCTGTCCTTCTCATTTTCCGTGACCTGGACTACCGGGAAGCCGACATTCTTGGTCCAGATAGACATGATCTCCCGGACCGGTTTCCCGCTCGCCTCTTCGAGGGCGGCCCATAGGTCATTGGTCTGCGTGTTTCCGTAGGCATGTTTCTTGATATATCTCCGGACACCTTCCAAGAAGGTCTCCTCGCCAAGATACGTGGAAATCATACGGAGGACGCACGAACCCTTGGAATATGAAATGGCGTCGAATATCTGGTCAACTTCGCTAGCACGTTTGACGGGTACTTCGATAGGATGGCTGCTTCTCAGCGAATCCAGACCCAGAGCACTCTGGAGATTGTCAGTGACATAGTTTTCCCACACCTTCCACTCCGGGTAGAAGTGATCGCAGCCTAAATAGGTCTGGTTAGTTGATCACATTCCCGTTAAACTAACACGACGTCGCGAACTTACTAAGCCAACTCATGAGGGTCGCGAAACCTTCGTTCAGCCATAGACCTTCCCACCAATCCATGGTGACTAGATTGCCGAACCATTGGTGAGCTAGCTCGTGCTGTACGACTTCAGCGACACGCTCCTTCATTGCTGCACCACTAGCCTTCTCATCTAGCATCAAATCGACAACACGGTAGGTGATCAAACCCCAGTTTTCCATAGCCCCGGCAGCGAAGTCAGGGATAGCGACCATGTCCATCTTTGGCAGAGCAAATTTGACACCGAATATCTTCTCATAATACTCTAAAGTTCGTGCTGCAAGGTCGAGCGAGAAGCGGCCGTGTTCGATATCGGAACTGGCGGGAGCATATACTCGGATCGGCACACGGAACTTCTTAGTCTCGATGTAGTTCAGTTCACCGATGATAAAGGCGACAAGGTATGTCGACATGAGAGGAGTCGATGTGAATTTGACAGCCTTCTTCGTGGTCCCGCTCATCTCTGAGTGTACATCCGACTCAGATGCAACATCCATGTTGCTCAGACATGTCAAGTGCTTGTCCGCAATAAGGGTGACGGTGAACCTGGCCTTGTGCATGGGCTCGTCGAAACACGGGAAGGCTCGGCGACAGTCGTTGGCCTCCATCTGTGTAGTTGCCAGGATGCCTTCAGAGCCATCGGGCTTCTTGTACGTAGAGCGATAGAACCCGGCCATCTGATCGTTCAGCTGGCCCGTAAACTTAATCTCCAGCTGCGCCCTGCCCTTGGGAATGGTCTCCTTAAGCTCGAACTTGGAAACTTGCTTAGCTTCATCGTACGTGATCGCCGAGGACGAGCTAGTTAGGCATGTTAGTATGACGATTTTGATTAGCTATACGGCGCAAGACTTACCTGGCGACACCATCTCCAGATTTGATATGGGCGCTATGGATATCGATCTGAACAGTATGGAGAGAGATAGACGTGGTGTCCTCCCGCACATCGAAGTCGATAATGACCTTGCCGTCAAAGGTGAACTTGTCGAAGTTGGGCTCCAGGGTAACATCGTAATGCACCGGGATGACATTGGTGGGGAGGAGCTCACGACCCTGGGTTGGGTCCGGGTTAGCTCCCCCGGTATGATCGATGTCTCCAGCAAGTCTACACATGTTGTGTCTCCGGTAAGAGCAGTAACGAACAGGGGAGGATGAGAGAGAAATGCTTCCAGCCTTCTGAAGGGTAGAAGTCCTTAAGATCGGGGAGAGTAAGAGTGAAGGTCGAGGGGCAAGATGTAGATTAGGCCTAGCTTCCGGATTAGTGTAAAAGTACTAATTAGGTTGTTGAAAGGAGCGGTCAATTGGGTTTTTAAATATCCATACCGGTAAGTAATAGGTGGAGAGTCTAAGGTAGGAGGACTGCGCCAGACGCATGAGTGTGTAAGTCTCCACTGTTGATTTGTGGTGACTGCGAGAGCTGGTCGTCTAAATCGGATTCTTATATGTGACGAGGATCGAGAAAGGGACTCGAGACGATATACGGCGCGAAGAGACATGTGCAGGTGACAAAAGAAGAGAAAGAAAGAAAGAATAAGAAAAGAGAGGGAGATATAATAATACAATGTATTAAGAGGTAGTTAACATATAATGTAGACTATCAAAGGTACTTGGTATATAACACAGAACAATGACAGCCCCGGTGACTTGGGACTTTTTTTTTTTTTTTTTGGCAATGTTCACATGCAGTAATACCAACTTTGAGTAATACTACCAGTAATACAATGGAGGGGGGTATCCAATACTAAATCAAATCAATGTGTTCGGTATTTGGTATTTGGTAACGAAGGGGAGGGGGGATTTGGAGGGGAAGAGGGGCAACGAAGATGATTTCTTATTCGTGCATTATTTTACTCTTTTCTTTTTGCCAATCTAGGATTCTACGTTATGTGTGTGTGTGTGTGTGTGTGTATATGTGTATATGTGTGTGCGTGTGTATATGTGTATATGTGTGTAGGTATATGTGTGTGTGCGTGTGTTTGTATGTGTGTGTTGGTCACGGTAGGATAAATGGATCAAGCCCTCTCTCACTTGGCCCTCAAGGTTCCCGCCAGGTCTTAATACAATATGTATGTAGAAAATTGTGTAGTAGACACTTGTGCATCAATTTTTTCCAACACGGAAAAGAGGGATGGGAATAAAAAAAAAAGTGACGGAAAAAGGTGACGAAGGAAAAAAAAAAAAAAAAAAGTAAGTACACCATAGAAGGTAGGCGGTGTAGCGGTATCTTGCAGGGGGGTTACCGACAGAGCGAGCACCTACCTCATATGGCAATGTAGGACGTATCAAACTGTTTAGTAACACTGCCGGCGGCCGTTTCTCCCGAGACTTGTAACTTCCATCTGGTAACAGTGTCATGCAGGGTCGCATCTCAATCCGGGGGCTTCTAGCGATTCTAGAACGTAGATCCCTGAATATAAGAGAAGCGAGGTCCTCTGATAACAGAATCCCATTATATGGATAGATATATTATTCGGTGCAACATAATAACGATTAGGTATTCGGGTTAAGTTCGCAATTCATGTCCACTGTCACGCGACTTACTATAATACCTACCCCTATACTTATATACCTCCATATACTACATGTATACTGAAGCCACCAACTCTTGCTTTTTTTATTATCTTGCGTGGATTTTCATCTTGGCTACTTTCTTTTCTTAAATTATATATAAACATGTTACTCTGTACTCAAAGACCTGGCCATACAAGTATAAGTATACCGTAATTATGTGAATGTGTTGTAAGACATACTTCAAGTGGTAGGTATGAAGTGAGGAAAAAACCAATATCCCTCGGATATATTATTTATATTATCACGGATGGGCCCTTGCTTTTTGTTACACGGTAACACTTGGTATGATGTCTTATTACATAGTAGTTTAATTCTTCGTAGACTACCTAGATATTTAACGAGATAGCTACCTCTTTACTTTCAGACAGCCTACGAGATAGATAGGTATCAACCTATCTAAGGGTGGTATATATCATTAGAATAAGCTCAAGCCCAGTCACTGGACTAATAAGAAACGGCGATATGGTGACTGTCGCACTTGTATTCGCGATCGTAGCATATTACAAAAGCAAAGATAGGCGCTATCCCTCAGTCCCATCCTCCACCTTTCCCACCAAAGCCCTTCTCCTCGATCTTCTTGGGCCCTTTGTTTGGTTTCTGCTGTGCGGCCTCGTGTCGCCGCAGCTCTTCCGGCACTCGGGATATCGAGCTCTTCGACAGCATCTGCCGTAAGTCGTACATGACGTCTGAATCCTCGTTCCCCAGGAAGGTGATGGCGACACCACTCTTGCCAGCACGACCCGTACGACCGATACGGTGCGTGTAGCTTTCGATGCTGGTGGCCATGTTGAAGTTGACCACGAGAGAGACGTCCGGAACATCGATACCACGACCGGCAAGATCTGTCGCGACTAGGACGTCTGTCGAACCTCCGCGCACCGAGGCAAGTGCCTGCTCTCGCTGTTCTTGGGTCTTGCTGCCGTGAAGCGTAACAGCTGAGAAGCCCATGTGCTTGATTTCCCGGGCCACGGCATCGCAATTGCGCTTGATATTGACGAAGACGATGATTGGCGGGGCGAATTCGTTGGAGGATAGGAGCTCCTGAAGGCGCTTCTTGCGACGATCCTCGCCGGGGACGAACTCGACTCGTTGCTCAACTGTGTCGACCGCTTCTCCAGCGTTACCGATAGTGACTGTGGCGGGACGACGTAGATATTTCTTGGCAATTTTTTCGACAGCCGAAGGCATTGTGGCCGTGTACATCATCGTCTGTCGGTATCGATCCTTGCCGCCCAAGTGACGGCTCATAAGCTGCGCATTTTCAGCTGCATCAGTGTCCGGCTTCTCATTGGTGACAGGCAGCGCATCTAAAATCTTATTAACGGGTTCTTCGAAACCCATATCAATCATGCGGTCGGCTTCATCCATGATGATATAACAGCATTGAGATAGAACAAGAAGACGCCGCTCGATACAATCGACTAAACGACCGGGCGTAGCGACGATAATCTCAGCACCATTCCTCAATGCAAACGCCTGTTCCTCGAGAGAGTGCCCACCGACTAAACTAACGACAGTAAAGCCGAGTGGTATGGCAAACTTCTTAGCCTCCGTCTCGATTTGTTGCACTAGCTCTCGAGTTGGAGCTATGATCAACGAATATGGCCCGTCGTTCTTGGTAATTTCAGTTAATGGCGGCAATTCCGAGATGTAGACGAGTAAAGGTAGCAGGAAGGCGGCAGTTTTTCCTGAACCAGTAACAGCTACACCAATTAAATCTCTTGCCTGTAGCGCGATGGGAATGGCCGCGCGCTGGACCGGAGTTGGCTCGTCGTACCCAACCTTGCTGACGATATCTAGTAGTCGTCGAGGCAGACCTGACTCCTGCCAATTTCTCATCGGATTCGGGATAAGTCCTCCCTTTGTCGAGATACCAAAATCTTCCTTGAAAATACGCCAGTCCCGTTCGCGCATATCATCTAACTTCTTCTCTGACCAGTGCTTCCCTAGTCCGTTACGGTTGGATCTCTCTTTTGCCTTTTGCATCATATCTAATAATTCTTGCGCTCGCTGTGCTCCATTTTCAGGATCACGCTCGACAAGGGACATGGCATATTTCCTCGCGTTCTCTTCTGTCATATCATCACCAAACCCAGCCAGTCTTCCTCTTCCGAAGAAGGTAGGCTCGGCTCTCTCGGCGTAGATGGGGTTATGATCTTGGGTGGTATCCTCTTCCGCGTCCCATTCAAAATTAAATTTCTTTTCCGTCGTCCTCCTCCGCTTCTTCTTAGCTGAGAACGTCGACTGGTTCATTTCTGGGCCCATATAACGAGCCCGTATCAAGGCAGCTTCTGCCTCTTCCGGCGCCGGCCGTTTCTCCCCCGCTGAAGCCTTCTTGCCCTTCGACTTTCCCCCTCGAGAGTCGCCGTTTTCGTGATCCCTGGCGTCGCGTCTATCATGACCCGTTTGGCGCATGGCTCTAGGGCCTGTCGGGACAACTGGCGCATGATCTCTTTCACGACGGTCGCCGTACCGTCTGTCAGGCTCCTGCGCGACCGCAACTCTACTATTCGATTTATTTCGTGCTTCTTCTTGGGCTTTTCTTCTTCGCTTCTCCTCTTCCTCTTTCTGTTTCTCTATTGCTAAGCGCTCACGTTCGGCCTTGGGGATAAATCTTGGTTTCGCCGCAGCATCAGTCGCCTCTTTCTTCTTGCGCAAGATCTCTTCGATATCGAGGGGTTCTTTCCGGCTATTTGCCTCGACATTTGTTTCATTCACTCCATCTACACCATTCTTTCCATTTGTGCTATTGGATCCGTTGGGATGGGCCAAGGACCCGGCTCGTGGTTGCATGCCCATGGTCGAAAGACCTTGCTTGATCTTAAGTCTGAGCTCGGAAAAGGGCGAATTAAGTGTTTGTTTTGAAATAAATGATGAGAGCGAGTTTATTGATATTTGGTGAAATTATGAATAATATATCGTTTCAGTATACAAAGCACATCAAGTTGACCTCTTATGCGATGATAGGTAATGTATGAATAAAATACAAGGCGCAAACTGGTTTTATTTTAATTCTTGTTTGTTTTCAGCCTTGTTTCTGTTCTGTTCTTGAATTTTGATGAACTTGATTAACTTATCGGGACACGGCTTTCAAAGGCCCCGTTCGAGACGCTAATAACGTCAGCCAATCGGGGGATTTACCATTGGACATAGACCCCTGTCACTTTATCTTTTTGCGACTAAAATTTTGGAGGTGGACTTACACAGTAGAGCTCTATTAAGCCTCTACTACTTTTTTTATACTATTCACACTTTTTTACTTTACCAAGTTTCTGTCGCATTGCATTCTAAGAAGAGGAATTAATAATAAAATAATTCCCTCATCGCGGTCGGAGGAGGATGGCGACTAATATGAGATATGTCGAGTTGGCGAAGCAGCTTCATCCGCGGCTGCAACGTTTCTTCGCCAAATATCCCCCGACTCAGATCCTCCCGACCTCGACGAGAACGAACACGATCAAAGACGGAGCAACACCGAATCCTTTCCTCCCACACAAGCACCCCGTGACTGGCAAATGGCATAATCCAGAATTCTCGCTAAGGAGACAGGCCGAGCTCGTGAAATTGGCGAGGGAGCAAGGAGTAGAGGAACTATTACCGTTCACGTCCAAGGGAACTGAAGAACGGATACGACACAGGGTTTCGCACGGTCTGAGGGTTCGTGGTACTGGTGTTGGACAGACCGTCAAGGGTCATTTGCACGAGAGAATGCTGGCTGCCAAGTACGTCGTGACTATACTCTTCCTACTGATCTCCTTCCTTTCCGTTATCCCAGCGCTAACACGTAAGACAGGATGGAGAAGAGGAGAGTGGCGATGTTGGGTATGCCGAGACTTATCAGGGAATGGCGGAAGGTAAACTATTCTCTCTCTCTCTCCCCCATAATCTTTATTACTAACGGATGTAATAGGTCGGGAAGTTCAGGTGGAACAGATATCCGCGATGAACAATCATGTTATGATTTTACGGCATTACGTTTCTTGCGAAGCAGGATGTATAAATTTCAGGCACTGTTCTATAGAGGACAATATGAACTCATCATACCCAAGAGGAGAATTAGTGAAACATATTCGATATCGTGTTTTTAATGTGGCTTTCACCTTAAAAACGTTCGCTATGGTGTTGAATCTTGATATCAAAAATGTGTTAAGCATAAAAAAAAAGGAGGTCGATATGCCATCTCTGACTATGTAAGATAAGTGGACGATATCGAGTTATTCATCTTCCTCTGCTCTTTCCTCTCCAATCTTCCTTTTCTCTTTCCTCCTTTCTTATCGATCGAAAACTCCGTCTTCAACTAATTACATACGGTTTAAGCAAAGTTTGACTAAATCCCTATCACGTGACAACGTGCGCCTCTTAACCAACCTATTTTCCTACGAAGACTGAAAAAAAAAACCGGTTTCTTACATACAAACTTGTTCTCTGCCGAATATAAACGTAAGACTACCATACAACCTCATGAACAGCTAGTTATCTTATATGGACATAAGATTTTCGAACTCGCGATATATATACATGTTTGATAAGCGAGCAAATTAGAACTAGATCATTTTCTCCCTTCGCTTTATCCCAAGGTACGCAGCAATAAATAACCAACCAGTACTACTACGTAAAAAACCCCCCCCCAAATCGTCTTCGGTTTAGCCCGTGATGGCGCCTCCTATATCCAATACGTCGCCGGAGCCCACGCTCTACGACGTCCTCGCCCTCTCTCCCAAGCATCTCGACAGCCAGGCCGGCGCCGCGCAGCAGCGGAAGATAGTCAAGCAGGCCTACCACCGCGCCCTGTTGAAGCACCACCCGGATAAGGCAGCGAGTGGGAACAACCACGAGGCCAGGGATACCAAGACATCATCATCATCACCATCCTCCTCCTCCTCTCCCCCTTCTTCTCATAAACCCTCCTCCTCTTCCTCCTCCTCCCACCCATCCCTCCCCTCCTACACCGTAGACCAGATCCAGCACGCCCACGCCGTCCTCTCCGACCGTAAGCGGCGCGCCGAGTACGACCGCGCCCTTGTCTCGTCGCGCCGGCACCACAACCTTTCCTCCTCCCACTCCCACTCCCACTCCCACTCCTCCCCCCAGACCGGCGTCGAGACCCTCGACCTCGACGACCTCGGCTTCGACGACCGCTCCGGCCTGTACTACCGCGCCTGCCGCTGCGGCAACCCCCGCGGCTACGTCTTCACCGAGCGCGACCTCGAGGACGTCGAGGAGGAGGAGGATGGCGGCGGCGGCGGCGTGCTCGTGGTCGAGTGTCTCGACTGCAGCCTCTGGATCCGCGTCTTGTTCGCCGCCGCCGATGATCATGACGATAACGGTGGTGACGTGGTTCATGGTAGCGCAGGTGGCGCAGGTAGTAGCGTCGACGTGGACACAGGCCGAGGCCGAGACGAGGTTGAGGGCGCGAGCCGCGGCACAAGCGCCGGCCGGGGCTTCACATTCAACTGGAGCTTCAAATGGGGCATTTCCCTGTCCGGGTCCGCAACGACGGCGAGTAGCGAGCGGAGATAGGTCAGTCACCTCTCCCCCGGCAAGTATGGCACCAAGCCGGGGGGGGGCAAATCAATGTCACCTTACCCCCTTCCCTCGTCAACACGCACACGCAGACCAAAGCGACATGAGGCCACCCACGACGAGCCGAGCATCGTTGCCGTCGCTCCGATAGGTTCACCCTCGCTCATACCCGGAGCCCTCCCCCACCCCCCTTCTCCCCGCTCCTCCCCATACGTAGGACATATCACGTGGACCAGTCGTCTACATCTATCCATCCGTATTAGTCAGGAGAAGGGGTTTCTAAAGACCAGGACAAAAAAAAAAAAAAACACAAACACAAACACAAACAGAAACAGAAATAAAAGAACGAAAGAAACTATCGATTAATTGATTGATTGACTGATTACCTCGATTACCAAATGGGTAAGGGAGGGAGGGAGAGAGGCAGGGAGCTACCGTACACGAAGACGCGCCTGCTCTACAGGTAGGAAGATACGGCTACCTTGAATGGGTTTGTTGGATACGTCGCCGTCGCCGTCATTGACTAGGTAGCTTACGGTACGTTAGAAGCGGAAGGGTGGAAAGTTGGTTGGACAGGAGGGAGAGGGGAGGAATGGGAAGGGGAGGGACGGGAAGGAGATATATTAAAAAAGGAAAAGAAAAAGAAAAAGGAAGAGGTAAAGTAAATAAATAAATAGAACCAAAATGCAAGGATCGGGCGTCATCTCCGAATAATCTTATACCGGTTACATCCTAAGATTTCCACAGATCTCGACGGAACAAGTAATCAAACATGGATATCCTATGCCATCTTGTGCCTTTTTTGTTTCGTAAGCAGACAACTGCAATTTAAGCTCGTCAAATTTGAGGTTCATGTGAACAGCCTACAAAAGTTCAAAGTGAGGGTAAACTACCTAGTTATTCCGAATTTATATCATTAGCATTGCGGATGCACTAGAGAGTATGGATTTATTGTCCAGACAAATTTGCATTAGGATCTAAGGGACAAGCATTCTGCATAAAATCCCTAAGCTCTTAAGCCCTTCTTGCCTGCGGGAAAAGAGAATCCTCCGAAGTCTTCGGGCGGTGCATTTTGCCACACTAGGAAAAAACAAATCAATGCAGAATCTCAAGTAAGAGAATTCGCAAGCAAACACTCCATAGACACCAGAGTCCACCTTGCTCCACTATCGAGCCCTTTAAAATCTAGAGACTAACAAGGGACGCGGGCTATTCTTATTTTACTCAGCAGCCTTGGGCTCCTCGGTCGGGGTGTCGGTAGTCTTCTCAGGCTCCTGGGCGGGGCCGGCAGACGTCTCCGCGGGAGCCTCAGCCTCGGAGGAAGTCCAGAGGGTCTAGTTCTTATGTTAGCAGGTTACGTTCACGCGGATGGATGCTTCATCATCGTGTTTACGTACCAAGTTGTCTCGGAGGAGCTGCATGATCAGGGTCGAGTCCTTGTAGCTCTCCTCGCTTAGGGTATCGAGTTCTGTAGGATTCAAGTTAGCTCTAGGTTATCTCAACTCCTATATACTAATACTTACCAGCAATTGCGTCATCGAAAGCTTGCTTCGCAAGGTGGCAGGCCTGATCAGGAGCGTTGAGGATCTCGTAGTAGAAAACGGAGAAGTTCAGGGCGAGACCAAGACGGATGGGGTGAGTGGGAGGCAACTCAGTTTGGGCAACCTCGGTAGCAGCCTTGTAGGCTTCGAGCGACTTGTCGGCCGACTCCTTTCGTCGGTCGCCAACAGCGAACTCGGCGAGGTAGCGGTGGTAGTCACCCTTCCTGTTCTAGTGGTTAATGGGGTGGGAGAAATGGAGAGATATGTTTTCAAGGACGTACATCTTGTGATAAAATACCTTAGACTCGCCTGACTTAGCAGAGGGAATAAGGTGCTTGTCCAAGACATCGAGGATGTCATCGCAGATCTTGGCAAGCTCGGCCTCGATCTTCTGTCGGTATTCCTTGATGAGGCCGACCTGAGATGAGTTGCCCTTAGATTCCTCCTTCTGTTCGATGGAGGTAACAATTCGCCACGAGGCACGTCGGGCACCGATGACGTTCTTGTACGCGACAGACAGGAGATTACGTTCCTCAACAGTGAGGTCACGGTCCTCAGAGGCGACGATCTTCATGTTTTCAACCATTTCTGATGGGCATTCTATGTTAGTGGTGCCACGCTCGGAGTCTCGCGATCAAGATCATATATCATGTTCACATACCTTCGTAGCGCTCAGCCTGCTCGGCCAGCTTGGCGAGATACACAGCATCTTCGTGACCCATTTTGGCGATGTAAAACTTGGTAAGATTAATAGACTAGTAGAATAAATTAGATCAGCTCGAGGTTTGTTTGAGTAATATACTCGCAATCAAGGAAAACGACGAGGTGATTTCAGTGCAATGATAAGACGAAGGAATGAAAATGTTAATGCGGATGTAGGAAGAAATGATGTGCTGCACGTTGATGATAAGCGATGAGTAGGCCAGAAATGCTTAAGGTGCTGTCAAGAAGACGGTCGAAGTATTCACAGCTCAAATCCAAGGAGCGCGCTACCTTCTCGTCGATATCTAGAGGGTCGAAAGATTTGACGGTGAACAACAAACTTGGACCTCCCCGCAACCAGTGGGGTTTGCGCCAGTGAATGCGAGTGCAAAACGCGTAAGATAAATGTAAAAGGATAGAGATGTATGTTGTCGCAACCCTCAATTGATTTAGAGTACAATTCGCTTATGGCGGTTGATGGGTTTGTTGTCGTGTGTGCGGCGATAGAAAGAAGGCGGTCGTGATGTGGGCGATGACGAAAGTTTTAAGGCGGGACTCAGGGTAGTCAAAAAGCCAAGGAAATATATGATGACCGTAGGTGTAGAGACGGAGAAATAAAGGGAAAAAAAAAAGATCACTGGGTAGTGGGATAGGTTTTTTTTCTTTTTCTTTTCGCTACATACCTTTTTCTGATGAATTTACTAACTTAATCTCGTCAAGTAATGACACTTTTTGGGTGGGCAGATGTATGTTTTTTTTAATAGAAAGAAACGCGAACGTAAATGGTAGAATGAAAGAGGATGAATCGAAATTGTTGTTGTTTTGGCGATATGTATGAGTATGTGTACGGGTACGGGTATGGGTATGAGTATGGGTATGGGTATGAGTATGGGTATGAGTATGAGTTTGAGTATGGGGGAATAATGGGAAACAAAAGTTTTGGGAGAGTTTTTGTGTTGACGGATGTGCAATGATTTGCCAAAGTTTTGTTGGTAAATCAAGTAAGTGGTAAGGTAGAAGGGAGCCTGAGGTGAAGGGGAAGAGAAGCGGGTTATGCCCAGTGCGTGTGTGAAGAGGGGAGATTATGAGCAAGAGGTACCCTAAAGAAGTGGAAGTACCTGAAAGTTAAACTTGAAGTAGATACTTGCTTAATTCTGTAGGTAGACACTTACAAACGAATATCATCTGGTACTTTTGTATACCTGCCTATATACTTAAACGGCATGGAAGGTACTGGACTTATGACTTACACCTTCCCTACCTCCTAGGTTAGAGGTACCTACTAGCTCCAGTTTCGTCTACATGTATAGGTATACACTTACCTTGTACAGTACAGTACCTAGGCTCTTAGAGCCTAAGTGGTCCAGGGACATTATAAGCCTGTCAACTTGGCGGCGGGCAGCAGATCATTTGACAATGAAACAACAACTGAACTTGGAACATGGAAGGCTTGAAATGTAAATTATGTAGTGAGGTATGTATTAAATTACCAGTTGTTACCATATTAGTAGGTATCCAAAATTGAAAGGGGTCTTTCAGTACAGAATAGCCTACCCTAGGCAATAGGCACTTATAAGAAGTACATACATGTAGTGCCTATACATTTTGATATACATGTAGGTACTTACAGACTCAGGGCATATCCAGGTTTGTGCAACGTTGAAGCTTGTCGATAATATACATAAAGGCAGGCGTCACTTTTGGCCCATCTTGATTTTTTTTACTTTCTATGCTTCATACATCATTGGTACATTGATTACATGCTATATGTACACACTACTTATGCCTTTAGGTGCAGGCAAGAGCACTGTAGGTAGTACATACATAGACCAAAAGAATCAACCCACGTATTTATGCCGCTGTAATCTACATATGTAGGTAGGTACTATGTAAAAAAGAACATTAGTAGAAATAACAGCCTTAGAACTTAGAATGTTTGAACGTCACATGTCTGTTCAGTCTCGTCTGTGATCCCATGTATTAAAAGTACATGCATTTAGATACTTTATATTAGTAGGGGAGTTGCCTTGATGCATGTGCTTTCTTTTTCTCCCTGCTTAGGTACGATTTTTCCTAGCCAGGTCCAATATGATGAAAGCAGGGTAATTAATACTGATATATGATCCATATACAGATATCAAGAAGGAGAAAAAAAAGATTTTCAATATCGTTCTCAGCTTATACCAAGCATCGTATAGTATACTTCTCTTTTTGATGGACACCTGATGAAGCTATATAAAGCCTTGAAGGATGAAAATAACTTCACTTATCCTAGCCTCTACTTTGGTACATAGGGCTTCCCCTAAGGCTGCCCGAGTTAGGTCTAGTATTTACCTCACTTGCATCATCTTTTTTTTTTATTTCTCTTTTACTCACATCAAACACATTCATCATGTTTTTGTAACTTGTAATACTCTTAATAATCCAGTGACGCTCATAATCCAAGGGTCAGCCAGCATTCAAATGGCCCCCCCAAATTAATCTCATTCAATGTCTCAAGAGTCACCGAGAAATGGTCTATGGTCGAGTCAGCCAATCATCTTAGTGGAGAGATAATTCAAGGCGATCCCAGCACGAGCCCCTCCATTCTTTGTTCTGGGAAATTCCATGGGCACACATTGATGCGTACCATCGTCTGAATGATGAATCCCACCACCGCCACTGGGCGATAAGGGGGGGGGGAGAGGGGGGGATTTCAGCCTACGTCAACATCTGCAGCCCAAATAGCTCACACATATGTGAGGTATGCATAAGATGCACAGTGCTGCGCCTGGTTTTCTTTTTCTTTATTCGGGGGCCACTCCCGTGCTGGCTAAGGCAAGACGTACGTGTGTAGTATACTTAGACTATTCTAATGTACATACTTACTTATGTATGTAGACTTCCCATTTGCCCGGATTTTTCTAGTTTATCGGGACCATCGCCAACGTAAATCCGACTTTGAAAATCAAGAACAATTACCTATTACATGCCTACCCGACGTGTACGGAATAAGGGGGGGCGAAAGGCTTAACGTCACCGACTTAGAGGGGGGAGGAAAATCCACGCAGTGCCAAGTATTTTTGCTGACTCCGACTTTTCAAGGCCGGCGACTTGTTCCGCCACGTTCTTAACGTTTTATGCTGTCTTCTATCAATACTTAATGTTCTTAGTAAACTATTGCTGCTGATACTTATCGGTATGAGGTAGGTAGATATATAATATATACAGTATATATTATTGAATTAGGAGGTTTACTAGTCTTTTTCATCCGATGCAAGTGAGGGTGATCCAATAGATCTGTATACCTACCTCTAATACATATTGGTGGCATAACGAGCTCGCACATTGCCGATTATGCGTCTCATTTTCTCATGTGATCCTCAGCCTCATTGACGTTGACATAAATAACGGTACGTACTTTTCGATGTAGTGTAAATAGGGGGGGCAAGTTCATACTCATACAAGGGAATATAACCTGGTAAGCTTAGAGAATGACCTTTTGCCTCTCAGAATAAATATATACATGACCACCTACAAGGAGGTACTGTAGTTATATAAATATAATGGTAGATTTATTAACCATCCGAACGCAACAACGCGGCAAGTGTTTGATGGCAGGTCAGTCACGAATTATCCATATCAGATGACCGCAAAAGGATGAGGATGGCGTGGTGGATGGGTAGAAGATGTGTTTTCCCACTCTGTTGGATTTTTGCGTGATCACTGGTCACATACATATACCTACAATGTGACATACCCAAAGATACGCCTCTTATAAGATACATCATATATAACTTGACTCTGACGATGTTTCCGTATTTGGAACATTAAAATGGTCTGAGGAGTGAGCAGGTCAGGTACGAAGGACAAATATTTATTTATTTATTTATTATTTTCCTTTTTTTAGGGGAATCCCGCTCCGTTTGCATCCGTGCCCATCGTCTCCTTCCGCCGGCCAATGCCTACCTACTACTTCATAAGTACATATACCAAAATGTGTTATGTAATACATAAAGGTGGTACTGTAAGGTATAACCTAAATAGAGGATAGCTCCAATCGATAAATCGAACAAGGAACAAAGAATGATCAAAATCTCCAACTCATTGAGAAGTGCCTCAAATTCCCATACCATCAAACCACATAACAACTGCAAAAATAACAAAAAATAAAAATAAAATAACAAACGAAAAGGTATCTACTTTCTAGATCATCACTCTATAACCCTAGCCTTTAAATAACGATTTCAAGAAAAACTAACAAAAATCCTACTTCTTCTTCATAGTCTACAAACCGTCAATCCTTGTCCTCTTTCGATTCCCCCCCCCTTCCCCTTCCACAAATCACAAGTCACAAAAAAACCACCGAATCGACGAAGAAAACGATGTTCCGCCAAAGTCTGACCAAGATCCCGTCTCGCGGCCTCGCATCGTCCCGCCGAGCCTTCACGACCACGCCGCGCGCCATGTCCGAGGGCGATACCGGTGCGCCGAATAAGCTCGGCAGCTTAGGCGGCCAAGGGTATGTCGTTATACCCCTCCATATCCAGATATCCTATCCCGTATATAATAATATATCCCATCACGTATATCCCGAGGAGCTAGATGGGGAGGAGAAGACGGACATCCGAGCCTACCGCGGTCCCTCGAGCCCTTCCTCTCCGCTCTACAGACGACATCACCTACTTCCCTTTCTCTAAAACGACTACCTCCTCCCTCCATCCTAACCCTACGCTTTTCTTTCTTCCCTTCTTCCCCTCCCCTCTCTCCCGATCACAAAAAAAAGACACAAAAAAAAAACTACAAGACTAATAAAACCCCCTTCCCCGCGGGAGGATAAAAAGCGACGCCTTCCAGAAACGCGAGAAGGCCAGCGAGGACTACGCCATCCGCCAGCGCGAGATGGAGAAGCTCCTCGAGCTGCGCAAGAAGCTCCGCGAGCAGCAGGAGCACCTGAAGAAGCTCTCCAAGCACATGTAAGCTATCCCTATCTTTGCTATAAACATGGATGGTCTTATATATGTCTCTCTCTCTCTCTCTCTCTATATATATATATATGCTCGAGAAGAAGACAAGCAAAGAAAGAAGAAGAAGAAGAAGAAGAAAAAAACACTTCGCTAACGCGAGGAAACAGCGACGAATTAACCAAGGAGCAAGGTGGCGAGCACAATTAGAATCCGCGGAGGCAGGTCTATTCACGTGTACTCGTCGCGCAAAGAAGAGAATGAGGAGGTCCGAGGCTCCCGCGTATCTGGGTAACGATGTCTTCGTGATGTAGTAGTAGGGTCGGGACAGATTGGTTTCTCTCTTCTACTATGTCACAAGAAGCCAAAGTCGAGATATTTTTGTTTCCTTCGGCCATTACATCATCGCATTTCACCATGTCCTAGTGTACATAATTTATAGCTCTGGCACACGCGTGAATAGTGTACTCTTTGTGGTTGTGCTTGCTATGGGTAACTCTGGTATCTCGAGAACTAGACTCTCATCTCTCTACCGTACCATACTCTCTTTTTTTTTTTCCCTTTTTCAGTCATCCGCCTCGTCTTAGTCAGTGTTATGATGCGCGAATTCTCAAATTAATGTGCATGATCCCTTTAACTCCTTCCTTCGAAGATCCTCCCCCCCTTTTCCCCCCTGGAGAATGACATATTCGCGATCATCCCACGCTAGCAATAGATTAATACTAGCTACCTACGTCCCATATAGGACCGGTAGAAGCTATCCACATTATCCTGCTCCGGACCACCGTAATGGTTGCCGATCGTGCTGCGCTCTTTCTGTGCGGCCGCAACCTTAGCCTGGAGCGCAGCGGCGTTTGTGTCTATCCATTGGAGCTGGGAAAGGTGTCCGTTGAGCACGCGGACGATTTGGCTCAGCTAAGGAAGAGAAAAGGGTTAGCAAAGGAAACGTGGATGAGGTACACTCCTAAAGTCCAATAACTCACCGGATCGTCTGGCTTGTTGCCCTTGTTCAATGTACTGGATATGTCGTTGATTTCCTTAATCATTTTTGTCAAGTCACGACCCATCTCATCCAGTTTCTCGGTAATCTTCTCGGCTAGCTTGTAGGTCTTCTCACGTTCCTGGTCGGGTCCTGCAAGCTGCTCTCCGTATCCGATTTGCTTAGAAAATATAGCCTCCACTTCACCCTCGTATCTATCTAGCCACGTCTCTAGCTCGTCTTGCTGACTCTCGATCCCGACAAGCTGTCGTTCGATTTCGCGACTACCCTTTTCAGCTTCAAACGTCTCCAAGTAAAGTTTCTGAATTCTCTCTCCATTTTCGACAAGCAGACGATCCCACTGGGCCACTTGAGCGGCCTGGTCTTTGAATTCCTTCTGGTACTTAGAAAGATCCGTAGCCCAACGTGTGATGATCTCATCCATTGTCTTGTTCTTTAGCCGTGCCATAGATGATGTAGGACCAGCCGTAGAGGCTCCTAGATTAGTATTGGTACCTGCACCGTGTTGTGACGTCGCATTATCTATTGACGGTGTAGCTTTAGGCGTAGCAGAGAACATGGAGCTCGCAGCAGGAGCCCCGGTTGTGGTAGACGGCGGAGCGGCAGCAGTAGCCCCGATGTTTGGTGTTGTCGTCGCAGCTGGTGCAGTTCCTGCTGAAGAGGCAGTGGCGCCTCCAAAGAGGGAAGAAGCCGCCTTAGGCGGCTCAGTAGCTGCAGCGTTGGTAGCTGGCTTTCCCGGGGTGGAAAACAAAGAACTCGCTTGTGTCTTGGCTTGCTCTGGGACAAGGTTTGAAGGTTGATGAGTATTTGAGAAAAGCGAGCTGGTTTGTGTCGCTGCCGGAGCAAAGGCTGCAGACGTGCTAGCTGGTGTAGAGGAAGCGTTGCCTTGACCAAATAAAGATGTACTAGCAGTCGTCGTCTGTGCATTTGACCCCCCATAAAAACTGGGAGCAGACTTGGGAGCAGGCGTCTCGGCAGGTTTGGCGGGTTGTCCAAACAGTGATGTCGTCGCAGGCGTTGCGCCGCTGGCCTGTGTGGCTGCAGGCTTCCCACCATACAGACTTGAACTGGATGAGCTCTCGGCGGGTTTTGAAGCGCCAAATATGCTAGAGGTCTGACTCGAGCCCTGGCTAGGATTTGCAAAAAGCGGAGGAGCGCCGGAAGTAGAGGATGCTGGCTGGTTAGCTGCCATCATTCCGGTCTGCGAAGAGCCAGCAGGTTTCGAAAACAGGTTGTTGGTTGAGTTCTCCTGTTTGTTGCTTGGTTGGGTGGATGCAAAGGAAGACGAGCCTTGAGTTCCAGCGTTCTCGAAAAGACTGGCAGCAGGCTTCATAGGAGGGGCACCGGCGGGAGTAGTTGAATTTAGAGAAAACATTGTTTTTGTAGGTGTAGATGCCACAGCCGGGCCTGAACTAGGAGGGTTACTAGTTGGAGTGGTGCTTGATTTCGAGCCCCCGAAAATATTGCTGCTGCTGCTGTTGTTGTTAGAGAGGCCGCCAAAGAGCCCGCCAGGTTGAGATGTCGGAGTACCAGTCGCAGCGGAGGTTGGTGTGTTATTATTGAGGCCGAAAGCTCCGCCCGAGGCAAAGGAACTGGTTGTCGCCGGAGCTGAGGTCGTAGCCGGACCAGTTGACGTCGGCGTGGAGGCGTTATTTCCAAAAATATTGGTAGATTGCGCTGGCTTCGCGGCACCACCGAAAATGTTGGAAGAGGGCTGGGAGCCGAGTGCGAACAGAGCGGTAGATGTTCCGCTCGGTGTAGTCGACCCGGACGTATTATTCTGGTTCATATTTGATCCGAATAAAGGCTTCTGCTCACTAGGCTTTGATGCCGGGTTTCCGAAGAGACTGCTGGTAGTTGCCGGTGAAGCGGTCGTTGTGTTGTTGTTGTTGTTAATGCTGTTACCTCCGCTTGGGTATCCGAAACTGAAGTTGGGTGTAGATGAACCGAAGGAGGCGGTCGTGGTAGGTGTGGTAGTCGAGGTAGAGGAGCCAAACAAGCC